>CAWUFW010011609.1:0-601029 GCA_963921515.1 Calotriton arnoldi | reverse complement strand
ATGGTATACTATGTACCAAGGGCATAGGTACCTCAGAGGTCTGCCAGGGGCTGCAGCATGTATTATGCCACCCCTGGAAGGCCATCCAAACTGACACCACAGGTCTGCTACTGCAGCCTGGGTAAGGTGGTGCATGCACCCCTTACTGTGATATAGGTTACCTATATCACTAAATACATACACACATATAAACCTATAAGTCACTCCTAAGGCAGGCCTTATCAATCCTAAAGGCAGAGTGCATGGTTCCTATGTGAGAGGGTGCCCCTGCATGAGCAGGGCCCCTCTGCAGCGTTCGGAGACCATCTCTGATGCTGTTTGTAGTGCAGCCTGACCATATACTCTTAAGCGCATTATATCCTCGCGGTAAAATGCTAACTTTGGAATGGCTGCACCTAAACATGTCGTGTTTGGTGTCAAACATCTTGAATACTACCCCCCGCCAATCCTGGCGGCGGGGGTAGCATTCCACCCTTCTAGAGGGAAAGACATGTTAACTCTGACTAGTCCGGTAACTTCTTTCCAGAGCCCTGGCATCACAAAATGGATGCTGCTGCCACAGACACGAGTCTGGCCTCCTGCTGCTGGACGAAACTCCGGCAGGGGGAGGCCTGGACACAGGTTTCCTGTCCCAGGGAGGTGTGACCACCTCCCAGACAGGATAATGTGTATTGGGGCTGGGCGGAGCACTTTCGGGTGCTTTGAAGTCCTGCACTGGGGGCACATTTGGTGTCCCTAGTGCATACCCCAGTTCAAACCGGATCAGGGGCTTGCAGCCCCTGCTTTAGCGCGAACTGGACAAAGGGAAAGGGGTGTAGCCACCCTCTGCCCTGACCCACCCATAGGTGGGGCCACAGAGTAGTTCAACCCCTATCTTTAGTATAAAGGTAGGAACCCAGTCCTTAGGACTTTAGATTATCCCTGGACGAAACTCTGTAACTGAATCCTGGACCTTCGACGCTCTACTCACGATTAGAGGACAGAAGAATCTCCCTTGGGGTCAAGGAGTGACTCCCCTGCTTGGCAGGCACCAAAGAAGCATCTGTCCGGTTCGCATTTCTGAAGCTCCTGCCGGACGCCGAAGTCATCGCATCACCAGAGGTGGATTCTCAGACTTCCCGAGGCTACCCTGAGTCCCCAGCAAAGCTGAGGCCCGTGGCTATCGTGGGTGACTTGAGACCGTGACCCCTGGACACCGAGCACATTTGCAAGTGCATCCTCTTCTGGGTCTTCCAAGAAGTCATGCTTTGGGCTCTGAGTAGCCCTAGCCTCCAGCACCACCTGCACCGAAGATCACTGGCCCCCACTCCACGAGTGTCCTGTAAGCCAGCTCCACGTGCGGCGTCACGAGGCTCCTTCGCGTTCACTCAGCCCGTTGGCTAGTAGCCCTTAACGAAGGCCAATCCTTTTCTAACTTGGCATCCTGGTTGCTCCAGGCCTGCCCTCACTTACCCTCGCTGGGTGAGTTCCACAGACCTTGCTGGTCTGCACCATCGACGATCTACATCTTCACCGAGACTTGCCGCTGCCAAGGCTTGTTGGGTCCAATCCGGTCGCCGACACCTCAGCACTCGACAGACATCATGTACCAGCCCGAATCCTGCTCCTGGTTGCCGACAACGCCTCCTGGACCTCGTGGCTGAAGAGTCAAGACGACCGTCAACGCACCTGAAGCACTCGACATCGGTGGGCATCTGTCCATCGCCTTCCTGGTCACTGGCTAGTGACCCAGACTCTGTCCCCTCTGCTTTCAGGTTCTTCAGAACTCCGATCCACTCTTGGATCCACCCGGACACTTTTCTCTTGGTCGCCAGCAGCACTTTGCAGCAGATCGCCATTCGAATCGATGACGAAACCCGACCCCGAAAGGCACCTATGCACCCGGCTTCCCTGGGTGAGGTAACACGAGTACTCCGGTGCTCCCGTGGGTAGAGACTCTTCAAAGTCCTAGATCTCAAAGGGTTTTGTCCAAGTCCTCTTTTAAGTGTCCCTTTTCTCTAATTTCCCGATCCCGACTTTCTCCATAGAAGTCAACGGCGTATCGCGGTTGTGTATTTACACTGCACGCGTCTCCCGTGGGTCCCCTGTGTCACTACCATGGGTGGTTCCTTGTGGTCCAAGCACTTCTAGAGGCTCTAGGCCTAGTGTCTAGTTCAGTCGTGGTTCGCATACCACTTTATTGGTATATGGTTTGGTACGCCCTAGGGCCCAAACGTGTATTTGTGCTATTACTGTGTTTAAATAACTTATAACTTGTGTATTTCGAACTCTAGCCTCATAAAGAGCCTAGAGGGGTGTGTTTAGCAATAAATACATATATTTTGAATATATACCTGGTGTGGTGCTCTTTCATTTGATCACTCAAGAGATTATAGACTGGTAAAACAAGCTGCTTTACATTCCTTCAAGACTTAGCCTGAAGGCTGCTCTCCATAGCTACCACTAGGATAGCTTTCAATAAAGTTGTCTTTAACCTATCTCCAATAAGGGGTTGTTTGGACTGGTGCAAGGTGCCCACTATAATTAGTGGACAGCATATACCAGGCCAACTTCTCACAGAGATCTCACAGACGCTTCCTGCAGCTGCTGAGGTACGAGATGGATCAACAGGCACACAGGTAACAACGGACGCGAACATTGCATCTTCTGCTGAAGGCGATGTTTCTCATCTCTGTGCAATTAACCTTTTGAACGAGGTGTTCCAAATGTCACCAACTTCGGTAGACGATATTTTGGCTACGGAAATAGATGATTTCATGTTTACACCAGACCCGTACACTGACTTTGATTCGGCTCACAGTGTACCAGGGACGCAATGAATTTGGCCTTCATATTTTCAAAACTTGGAACCTTTCCCAGAATTGAACTTTTTCTTTTTAAAATTTTAGAAATTACATGGCAAAAAAAAAACAATCTGCTTACGGTAAAACTATTCTTATAAAACGGACTTCTTTGAATACTTCCAGGGACACCTTGTCACCTTACTTGTCTAACATTTCATTTAATACCATGAGATGCAATGGCTTTGATTTTTGAAAACTTGTCAACCATTTCATCAGATGTATATATTTTTGTTTATTCATTCATGTAGCATTTATTTCCGTTATATGCTTAGAATGAAAATGATGCTTTAAAATGTACAGTACCTATTGCATTCAACGGTTTATTTTAAACTTCTTTTAATATGCTTTTAGAAATGTTTTTAATAACATGTGGTACTCAATTTAATGTTTAGCACTTAATGTTTAGCATTTAGTATTATCCTTCATTCGAAAGTGGAGTGGGTGTTGTATTCCGCTTTAGGTGTCCGTATATAGGTTTTCCTGAAACATGTCCTTATATAGGCACAATTCGCATTGCCCTTATATAGGCATAGATTCCCAGTCCTTATTTAGGCATTAGCCGTGCACTCCAAATACAGGCATGGTCACCGACATCCGTCCACCCTAACGTCACAACGAGTTCTTAGAAACCAGACCCTTAAGCTCTCGGGAGTTCCCCTAGCACAGGATTATTGATTTCCCCAAGAACTCATCTATTATGTATGAACTGTTATACCTTAAGGGTTCATTCCTGACGTCTTCCTCTGTCCGACTTCACGTCAATGCTAACATTCCAAGGCACCTATCAGGTATAAATATACCTTCCCTTGCCCAAGCAAGTTAGAGGAGACCTCGACTTCAGAGGAGCCCGTATCCCGGCCTGACGCACTGAGAAGACGCTGTCATTCCTGCATGCAGAAGAATCCAGCTTCCAGTGTCCTGACTCCCTTCGCGGGGTGTTAGAGTTCCAGTCCGGAAAGAGATTCCCACCTCTCTCATTCTCAAGGTATGGAGCTGACTAGAACCTAGAGGGACTCTTGGCATACTAGACTTAACATACTCTTAGTATACTATGCTAGAGAATACTTCGCCTACTTCTTACCTTTCCCTACACCTAGATTAGGTTAGGTACATTGGGGTAGAACTAGCTTAGAGACGCATCGTATGAGTACTCGCATTTTTAGCTCATGTTATTTATGTACGTGAATATATGCTAAAAGATAATGCTAGCGCAGTATTATTTATTTCTACTGCTTACGCTGTACATTATTTATCTTGCATACTGTCTTGTGATCATAACAGTACCTATCTCTTACATGAGAAACAAGACTGTTCAATAAAACCTCTCTATTGAAACGCCCGTCTTTCCTTTCTGTGTAACTCTGTAGAAACTAAGAATGCACGATTGACTGAGTGAAACTGTTATCTATTGTTTCCACGATTCTGAGACGTGTTCCGATTCTAAAAGGAAACAAAGTAGTCATGTTTTTGCGGTTGCCAGAAACTACTCGCTTCTTGTTTTCAAGGAGTTTCTAGTGGCCTCTGAGCTAGCTGGCACAAGTAATTAAGTTTAATATACTCGATAGGGACATACCGACCTCAGTCCTATGTCAAGCCTATAAGGGTATATTATTCCAATGCGCAGAGCCTATTAGGGAAATAGGAACTACACTACAAACGTTCCTTTGATGCCCTGAGCAAACTGAAAGCCTTATTGTTTCAAAATGATGTGGCCTTAACTTCAGCCAAAGAGACATTTCTAACCTCCCACGACATTTTAGGGAACTGACTGACTGACTGACATATTTGTAGAGCGCACTAATGCCGAGGCGTCTTGGCGCTAAGTGGTGTGCAGGGACAGCAACCAACAGGGATCATGGATAGGTGAAAAACCAGGTTTTTAGTTCCTTCCTAAATGCTAGCCTGCTGGGCTGAAGTCTAAGATGTGGCGGAAGGGAGTTCCACAGTTTAGCCGCTAAGAAAGAGAACCGTTTACCTCCACACCTTACTTTTTTAATCTTCGGAAGGACTACCAATCCAGAAGAAGAAGATCTTAAAAGACGCGACGGTACATATCGACCAAACAAAGATTGCACATCCTTAGCCCCTCCTCCAAACAAGGCTTTGTGTACTAGGCAGAGTGCCTTAAAATCAATCCGTCGTTTCACTGGGAACCAATGAAGTTGCTTTATGCTAGTGGATGTAGGATGATGTTTAGGAAGATTAAGCAATACTCGCGTCTGCCGCGTTTTGAATTGATTGGAGTTTAGAAAGTTGGGCAGCACCTGCTCCCAAGTAAAGAGCATTGCAATAATCTAGTCTCGATAAAACCATGGCTCCTACCACAGTTTTCCTCAAGGAGAAAGGGATGAACGGGAGTATCTTCTTTAAACATTTTAAAGTAAAAAAGCAGGCTGACGAAACCTGATTAATCTGTGGGAGCTGGTCCACCGTATTTTAATATGTCTAATATAGCTAGAATTGTAGTTTTTTTTTTTTTTGGAGCATAGGCTCTGGGTTGGTCAGCTCCTTCCAGACGGTGTTTGGAGTTATTTCATCCTTCATCCCCTTCATCCCCGGAAGCATCTTTGGAGGTCAACTGCTGGTCCTGCTCCTAGTTGCAGCCTATTGCTTTTAGTATTTTTTCCCTGCAATGGATGTCCCAGTTCAGGATCGAATGGAGCTGGCACTGCCTCACGTCCAACTGTGCCGTAAACGCATGGTGCATTTCTTTGGCATACCTTTGCTTCAAGAACTGGATGATATAGTCTACAGTGTAGGTATCGTCGGGTAGCAAATAATTACTTTAGACATGCAATAATGATATAATCATTTTAGCAAAAAACATGAATTCTTAGAAACAAACACACTACACCAATTCTTGATCAAAAAGTGTATATATATTCTCTTTTTTCTATATATATCAACTCTTGTTCAAAAAAGAGCGGCCGTATGTGCAACTTGCGGCAAAATGTAATCGGAACCTCCTCCTGGTCTCGTCTCAGCCGAGTGACCTGGAGGAAGTTCCGCTTTCATTTTGCCGCAAGTTGCACATATGGCTATTTTCATAACAGAAGGCCTCACCCAGACCCATCAGAAACGCCCCGGTTTGTCAACCACGCTACATGACCAGATCAGATTCATTACCGGTCTCGGTTTCTCTACCTTTGCACAGTGGCGTTCTCACTGATTTACCAGCACCTGATGCAGATTATTACCTATTAGGAAGAGAATCTACGCCTCTTTCAGACTTGGAGAGGAAGACATCCTCACGGCCATTTTACTTCTTGATGGTGAGTTTATACTCCCGCCACCCTGGAAGGAATCCCCACCATCCTTCACATCTACTAAGGCAATCTCCTTACTTATAGATGCCCTGACAAGACGCCCGCATTCACTCCATCAAGGGTTGGAGGAGTTTGTTTCTTCACGACTTGGCTGTCACACCCTCTTTTCGTCCTGAAGAAGACCCACTGTGATGTCCTCATAAAACAGACATTTTGGGTCAAAACGTCGACGTACCAATCTCTCATGTCCGATAACAGTGTAACCATAAATAATTGAAGGCTCAAGTTACTACTGTATTTATACACTTGGACAGAGATTTAAATTTACTGGCCATCAATCTGTGTTTTTTATGTATTAGTGTTTTCATTTCTTGCTTTCAGTTTCTCACCTTATTCACTTCATGTCACAACAGTCACTATTGAACCACTTTTTCCTTGTATTGTATGACAGCCCGCTCTTTATGAACAAGAGTTGACATATATAGAAAAAAGAGAATATATATACACTTTTTGATCAAGAATTGGTGGTGTGTTTGTTTCTAAGAATTCACGTTTTTTGCTAAAACGATTATATCATTATTGCATGTCTAAAGTAATTATTTTCTACCCGACGGAACTAGACTATATCGTCAATATCCAGTTTCCCAGGGACACTGGGTTACCCCGTTGTCTTTAATTTGAAGAACTGGATGAGCATTGGTTTCTGTCCTTCTGGCCTGTATGGCTTCATTGTGTACAGCCTGTGTTCCACTGCCTCTTGTGCACTTGCTAGTGTGCCCTGGACTTGTGCTGGGATTCACAGCTTGTTGAACCGTCGGACATACATGTGCTGGTGGACCCGCTGAAGGACAATCTGTACAGCTGTCCCCTGCAGATACCTCTGCTCCTAGCCACATTGTATGAGCTACCTGGGTTGCATCCACGCCTAGTGGTTTGGATCTGAGCTCTATTTTAACGGAACATCTGGTGGCTGTATATATTCCTTCAGTGGCTGCTGGGGGGGTTTGGATGGGAACATACTTGCTCAATCGACTTGCTCTGTGGTGTGCCTCTAGGAAAGTCATCTGTGGACACTGGGAACAGCAATGTTTCATCTGCCACTTTGAGTGGGTGTCATGTGCCTGAGTTAGGCCTGGTAGGAGTTAGTGACATATTACATTTACACGGTCCTTCCCTTAAGTTGCCTTCTCTTTGCCACATCGACTTTTGACACACATTTGTATTCATGACTCTTGGACTAGTTTCTTGGAAACACTGACCTTGGTGACACGGAACACTTCACGAGAACACTATTATACTGCATTGGCATTAGGGACAAGGCCCTCACGTGGTTGGCACAAATGTGTTTATTATTACGTCCATATGGCGACACAGCTATCTGTGAAATACAAACAATGGTAGCCTGATCACAATCTCGTCCCAAGGCAAAGATACCGTTTTCTATAGATAACCTTTTGTTTCCTAACATAATAAAAGGAGGCACTTCTGCTGACTTCGAGGTGTCCCTGCATGCCAAAGCTTTCGCCTAGCAGCTGACTCACATCTCTGTAAGGGGTGTACAGTCCACAACGGGGTCTTACACTCTTACCCATCAGTTAATGGGGTTAGATCATCCAGAAGGGGGTTTCTTGGCAAGACATACATCTGCACCCTAGACACATAGGTTACGGTTCTGTATCGTTGGAGTACGCTACATAGTTATAGTATTTTTATATGTATGCATATATAAGTTGTCGCAACAAGATGGTGGAACTATTCGTTTTATTCACTGTTCTGACATTAATTATAACTTTTGTCTGCTTCTGTCTATTAATCATCACAGCCCACATTTTCTATGCAAGAATTACTATGGTTCAATAAATATTGAAAACGCCCTTTCTTGTATTCTTTGTACATTTCTCCAAGCGAAAGAAAAGCACGAGTGACTGAGCGAAAAGTTTGAAGTCTGTCACCACAGTTCCTGAGGGAACAGAGTTGTCATGTTCAGTGGTTGCCAGAACTGTTCACTCCCTGTTTAGGTTTTGGGGGCTAATGATGGCACTGCAAGCTATGTGGTCCAAGGGGCAACATATCCTGCAGGGGTGCATGGAATCAACCTGGCACCATCCTATGTTTATGTCGTCCGCAAACGTGCAGTTCCAACTGATTGGTGGAAACTACACAACAGTAGCAGAGTTTAATGAAGACTCCCAGCCTTGCTGTAGATTGATTAACGGGGCCGAATTCGAGGCACAGCTGGGCTGGAGACATGTATACAGGCAAGAAAAAAATTGACTTTAATGTTTGGTGATGGCGTTGTCCAAGAAGACGGCGTCCTTCCCCCTTGATGCTTAATTTCCTTTGGCAATAACAGGAACTAGTTTGACCTGGATTATTTTCAGAAGCAGTAGAAATGTGGAGGATCAGTGAGAACAACTGATTTCTGGTGTATAAGCTCCAGGTGGGGTTTGAAGGAGCCCTGGCTATCTAAAAGCATACCCTAGGTACTTACACTCTTGTACCTACTCGATTTTGTCCTTGTCCATTAGACACAGGTGTGGTTCTCAGAGATGGTTTTCCCTGGACCATTATTTTAGACTTCTTTAAATCAATCTCCATGGCGTTTTGCGTCGGAGTATTGAACTGTGGCCTCCAGAAACCTTTGGAGGCCAATTTTGTTCACGCTGAGTAGCACCAAATTGTCAGCGCATATCAAGCACAGGAGTAGGGTATTGCCCAGCTTCAGTGTGTGAGAATTAACTTGTGCTAAACAAGGCTCTTGTGGTTCGTTTATCCGTCCACATGCCGAGCCTCAGACATGAGGACCAATGCAGTGTCATATCGCGATTGTCCCATATTTTAAATAAGGTATGGCATGGGTAGGAGGAGATGGTGCTGGTCTCCACTGATCTGGAGAAAGCATTTGACACTGTGGATTGGGGCTACTTATTGGAAGTTATAGCAATTAATGGTTGTGGTCCCCAGTTCTGCAGATGGGCACGCTTGCTTTACACTGCGCCCTGTGCCAGAGTACGGGTGGGATGGGTCTGCTCAGAGCCATGGACACTGGGTTGAGGAACACATCAGGTCTGCTCGCTCACCCCGCTCCTTTTTGCGCTTACAACAGAACCACTACTGATTTGGATGCATTGGGAATTGAGTGAGTGTGGTATCTGATTGGATAATACCGGTCATGTGATATATTTGTATGCGGACGATGTACTGTTATATTTGTCCTCTCCTCACGTGGCGGTCCCGGCGTTGCTTCGGTCCCTGGACGAGTTTGGTCAGCTGTCCAGATTGCGCCTGAACAGGGCCAAATCCCTGGTGTTTCCCCTCGCATCGTTGATCAGACTTCCCCTTGGGCAGCTATCTCAGGTGTGATTAGGTTGGGAATCAGACCAGTTTCGCTACTTGGGGATTAGGGTGGCCCATTCCCGGAAGCAGCAGCTCCGTCTTAATGTGGAAAGGGTGCTTGAGGACTTAAAGTCCTCTGTCAGGTTCTTGAATACGCTGCCTCTTTCATTAATGGGTCAGTTGGCCATAGCCAAGATGGTCTTTCTCCCTAGATGTCTGTACGTGCTATAGAATTCTTTAGCTCTAATCCCAGCCAGGTACTTTCATCAGCAGGACTCTGTCATTATCTCGCTCATGTGGGCAGGACAGCGCAGCAGGATTATGCTGGCGGTGTTGATGAGGAGGGCTGCCTTGAAGCTCCGCAGCTTGATTTATACTATTTTGAAGCCTAACTAAAACATGCGGCGTGGTGGTTCAATCCTGCAGATAATTGGGAAAAGTGCTTACTAGCTGGTAGGGTGGAGGTTACCCACCTGCCTCAGCTCCTTATGGAAGGCACTGGCCTACCTCTGGAAGTCCCACAAATAGGCATGCTGCGATACTCTGGCACAGATTTAGCTGGACTGTGTTTAAACATGCCCTGTTCCACTGGGAAGTTCCACTCTGGATATTAAAGCCAGTTTGAACCATGGCAGATAATATGTCCTTCCAAGCATGGTAAGATGGTGGGTGTGGATTCCTCAGGGTTTTATTATCCTAGAGAGGTCTTTCTTGCATTCGAGGAGAATCAACTCACCTTCTCACTCGGGCCTGGTCATTTTCTTCATCATGCGAGACTGACTGATATAGCTAGGGTTCTGTGACCAGCCTATCCAGCTGCCCCTCCAACCACACACACACTGGGGGTTCTGCTGACCTGTGGAGCAGGATGCCATCTGATATCACTGTTGTACAAAGCAATGCGCTCTGATGCGAGGGGTCCCACTCCTTGGTCATGACTGATGTGGGACATGGACCTGGACAATCCACTTACTGAGGAGGACGGGACGCGAGTCAATGACCCCATGCATACTGCCTCCTGTATTGCCCGCTTTAAGCTGGTGCATTACAGCTTTCTACACAGGGCCTATCTCATGCCCATACCCTTACACCACATGTCCGCCACACGCCCAGACATTTGTCCCAGGTGTGGACAAGACAGGGCTGACTTCCTGCACTTGGCCTGGCACTGTAGGGAGGTACAAGATTTCTTGACCCGGGTGGCAGGGGAGGCTCAGAGGGCTGTCTGTATAGTCTTTGCACTCATGCCTCAGTGGTGCCTCCTGGGTATCATCAGGCATCCCAGTAGTAAGAAGATGGCATACAGGTTTTTGCACCTGGCACTGGTCTCGGCCAAGCGCTACATACCTTTGACCTGGATGGGTCAGACAGCTCCTGATTTCAATTGTTAGGGTAGTGATGTGTTAGAATGGGCTGTGGCAGATGATGCTCACATGCGACTCGCTAGGCATAATGATAAGGTCCTAGAGGACATTGCTGATTGGAGGGATTTATGTGATGTGTTTCTGGATCCGGAGGTGGCTGTGGCCTCCTGTGATAGTGAGTATACCGCAATTGATGAATCTAACGGGGAGGGTTCCGATGTAGAGGGGGAACTGCACAGCCTGGGTATGATGGATTATGTCCTAGGTTACTGGTTTTTGATGCAGGTTAGATGGCATGCGTGTCCAAGTGAGTCAATAAGGCTTGATGTAAGTCTCACAGTCTACTATGTACTATTCTTGGTTAATGGCCCTTCTGCTGTGTCCTTGAATGCTGCTGTAATGTTTCTAATTGCAATAAAATAAAAATAAAGGTTTTTAAATACATTTTAAAAAAATGTGCTAAATAGGGGAGCAAGTCTGCTAAGAAAAGATTGAAGAGGGTTGGGGATAGCACACACCCTTGCCGTAACACTTGATGGGTTGGGATCCTTCTCTATAAGTGGGCACCATCTCCGAGCCTAATTCGGATCCAAGTGCCAGTATGGAGAAGAATTAGGGCTTTCAGCAGCGAGTTGAGTATGTTTCAGCTGGTCAACTTGTTCCACAGCTTTCCTCTGTCCACTCGATCGAATGCAGTCTTATAGTCTATAAAAGAGAGGTAGCTTAGCTGCCCTACTTTGGTCAAACAGTAGTGATATGGCCAGCAGGTTTGTAGTTGTGCCTACCAATGTTTCCTCTGTGTGCGGCAGTGTAAGGTCTATGTGCGCTGCAACCAAGGCTATGTGCGCCAGTAACCAGACCGCGTGTGTGGGTGCAGCGCCAAATATCACTCCAAACTTTTGCTTAAAAAAGTAAAAAGACGGTGCATTTCCTCACATACAGATCGACGTGAACGATGTTAAGGCACGTTTGATACCGTCTCACATAGCAATTTGAAACCTTGGCAGCTATGTTGCTGCATTTCTTTTCTGAATAGAGCTGGGCTGCGCGGTGATTGTGTGCATTTGTTCAAGTTTTCATGTTAATTTCAGCTCATGATGGGCGCTGCAATTAACATGAAGACTTTAACAAATGCTCTCTGAGCAGGAAAAATAAAATTATAATAAAGCTTATTATAATTTTTACTTTTTTGCAGTTTCAGGGCTGGGTTAGGTAGGGCTGCACCAGGCTTTCGACTAACGCATTTTAATGCTAGTGTCCGCCTCACCGCATTAAAATGCATTAGTCACCTATTCTAGCGCCCCTCTGACAATACTGCGATTGAGGCACACTGCCAATGAGGCAGCACCAGCACGGTAAAATTGTCTAACATATATGAGCATGCAACTGCGCCTTCAAATTTAAAATGCTATGCGTCAGAGATAGAATATTCATGAACAGCGCTGAGCATGCAGGCCAGAATTTAACAGATCAATTAGTCGTGCCCCAATCAGCCTTCCTGTGAGTCAACTCTGGGGGTACCAGCCATCATGGAGGGGGTCTTGCCTGCTGTTTTCCCACAATCACACAACCCTTTTGGTGACCAGAAGCACACACATGCTTCAAAGATTGGACACACCGGTGGGTGGTAGCTTTGTTTTTCCTTCCCGCACCCTCCAGCAGAGAAGTCACATTACCTGAGCTTCTTGCGCAGGATGTTATAGTTTTACAGCCTGCTGGGCCCATTCCCTCCTAAGCCCCCGCATCAGCCTGGACAGAGATTGTTGACAAAACAGTCAACTTCTCAGCCCCTGCCGTGCCCTCTGAACATCTGTATTTTTGAGATACGGAGGCACAGTATTGGTCTTGTCACTTGATCACGGGACTTGATTGTCGTCAGAGCAGCACACAAGTATTTAAGTGCGACAGAGGTTGGAGGCGTTTTTTAAAAACAAGCTTAGAATCCATATTTTCAGACATTTTGTTTGTATGATCTGGGTTTAAAGCAATAATCGCTTATATACTTCATAACACTTTGTTTTGGAATTAATCTGCTTTGCCACACTTTTCGAATCATCGTCGTTTAACTAGTCTCACAGTCAATGAACCTTGCTTTACCTCTCCAAAAAAAAAAAAACAATTCTTGGAAAATGGACTTCAGGAGATTCAGGTCGTTACCCAACCCTTACCTCAGCTACCACCTTCTCCACAAAGATGGGGCGCCACAGTCTTACTGCTTTGTCACACGGTAGCAGCTGCTGCTGAGAGCACATCATTTCAGGGGTCAAGAATTAGGTTTTCAGGGAAAGGGAATGGGATTGGTACTTCCAAGTGTACGTGATTCAGGACCCCAAGAGTAAAAAGTAGAGCTTTCTTTAGAATACTCTGCATGCTGCACAGAGAAGGGAATTAAACATCTTTCAGCAATAGAATGAAAATGCAGCTCTGCCGGGGTTTTCTCCCTCACTGCCAAATAAACTATGTCCATCAGATTCCCTTTCTTTTCCGACTCCAAGCACAACCATTTTTTTGTAGTGACTGTCCAATTATGTTGATTCACCTCATGCACTCAAGCTCAACCATTCTGGTAGCAAGACGATCATTAACCCTCGAAGTAGTCTGCTTGCTTCCTAAAAGCACCACATATGCAGTGGTCAAAGTGGGCTGGATCGGCAGGGCACGGCGTGCCCCTACTTCCTTAATTTAATAGATTCCATTACCCTGCTTTTTTATTTTAAACATGCGTCCCAGGATGGCAGAAATAGCCACGGCCCACAGATGAGGCTCGGCGTTCGTGGCAGGACGGGCGGGTGGAAAAGGACTGTCTCTTCCTTCTTGCCCCGAGAAGACAAGGAGAGTGTCCACTTCTGCTCTGCCGCTGGCAAAAGCACTCACTGATTTCTGAATAATGAATGTAAAAGCGTTAAGGTAACCATGTTGTTCCTGCTTACATCTCACATGCTTTACTTAAACTTGCATTCCCTATGAGTGTTTGCTTTTTCCAGGATGTTGTTACTTTTTTTTTTTTAGGCAACATATTACTCTCGTCTAATGCGTAATTTGAATTGTGTCGCATCCAGGCGTTTATAGCGGGGCACAATTGGGTTGTAGCTGAAGGCAGTGCAAGTTTCTCTCAGTGAGGCAGTATGGTGTTCAGTGGAGGAGAGGATGTGGCACTATGGTCAGAGCTGCCGAATTTTGAACTGGGGAACCAGGTTCAGCCTTCATGACCAGTCCACCAGATCACTCTCCTGAGGGAGCACATTCCCTTGCTAGACCTTAGAGGCCCTGGTGTCTTAGCACCAGCATGTGGACCCTAACGGTGGCAATTGTGGGTTAACCTTAAAGGCCTGTCAACCACAATCCATACTGAAGTTCACCTCCAGTCTTGTGGGCAGGCCTATGAAGCAGCACACCCTAGCGCGACAGTCACGGAGGTCACAGGACCCTTGAGCAGGGTGGCTCTAGGGCAGTGCGATTGCACCGGGCGCTGACTTCGGGTGGGGTGTCATGCTTACAAGTATATTATGTTTCTAAAAGCACTTGCTGCCTCCTTCCTGGCCTCCAGCAATTTTAGGCAACAATAAAAATGTCATGATAACTCCGGTGATTAATGTTCTTCCTAGAGAGAGATGGAGTTTTGTCAAGTGGAAGTTTTGACTCATGGAAAGGTAGCGCAGAGGACTAATTCGCCTGCTGCAAAGAACATGTACCATCCAGATCACAAAGTGCACATAATGTAAATGGGTCAGTGGGTTACTGCTTTTGTCAGTGAGATCCTTTTGGTACTTGCAGTTTATAAGTCAAAATCCTAACATAGAACAGTGAGCTATTAATTGTCATCTAAGAGCTGCATGTTTTTTCCCCAGTCTGATTATCCTAATGTTGCAAAAAGGGTTCATTTGAATAGAAATCAATTCTGGTTATTAAAGAGAACCCCCAATCATGGTATTACGTTCTAAGTTCAGTGTGTTTCTCCAGACCAATCACTATTAAACTATACTGCCTACTAGTATGGATGTCATGTGACTCCTACACCTTGTAGTCCTTTGTCTTATGTAACATTTCCTATACAGAGATTTACACACATATGATTAATTGTCTCTGTGCAATGAGTGTGATGTAAAGTGCTCTGACAACCTACACTGGTATCAGTGGTGCTGTAAATCAAGTTAAATTCATCTGAGCGAGAGTGTGCTTATGGAGACTTGAGGGGCACTGTTAAAGGGTGGTAGTGAGGGAATCAGTGGCGGAGGGAGTCATTGGGGGGGCACCAACGAACATTGTCGCACAGGGCTCCACCAGCGCTAAAGCCGGCCCTGCCCTCGAGGCCAGGCCACCTCACCCATTGGTCCCTCCGTTGGCCTTGTTTCAGCAGTAGTAGCTGTAACTCACCAGGGGTCGGCAATGAAGGATTTGCAAGCACACCAAACTAAGTTCACAAACTTCCCAGTCTCTCTGCTTCATGCACAAGCACTTTTAACATGTGCTGCCTGCTTTGGGGCAACTGGAATTATGCAGTAATGGAGGACAAAATTATGCCACAGTGTTGACTAAATTATGCAGCAAAAAAAAAAAGGCTGCAGCGTAATGCAGTATATTTTCTGATACTTTATTATTTTTACATATTTACAGATGCTAACAGTCTCTGGAAAAATGTTGCATTATTAATACCAGTGTAACATACAAATCCAGCAGTGACAAAGGTGATCAGTCAACCTTTGCAAAGGGCCGTCCACTTTGCGGAAACACAAGTCACACTTTTTAGTAACATTTGATCCGTTTGAGCTACAAACGATTTATTAGTTAAAATCGTCAAATTATGCAGCAGATGATGCATTATGCGGTAAATATTGCAGAACCAGAATTATATAGAAAACATTTGCAAACTAGGATATTTTGCCATTCATGCTTGAACTGCTCTTGTGGAAAAGGGGAGGAGAAGTGCTGATGACAGAAGCTGCATGGCTCGGAGACAAATGGTTTGTGCTTCCACTTTTAAGCTTATTTCATCTGGAAGCAAATGCCGCATTTGTAGGCTTGCTGCATTTCTTCTCTTAATAGAGCGCAGCTGCGGGGTGATTGTGTGCCTTTGTTAACGTTTCCATGAGCTGCAATTAACATGAAAACTTTAAAAAAAAAAAAAAAAAAGGCACACAATCACCCCACAGCCCAGCTCTATTAAGAGAAGAAATGCAGCAGAGTCTACAAACACAGCGTGTGCTTTTAGGTGATTCTAAAAGCACGCGCTGTGTTTGGTGCTGCATTTCTTCTGTTTTAGAGTGCGGCTGCGGGACAGGTGCGTGGTTTTGTTTAAAGCATTCGATGTTAATCGCAGCTCGTGATGGGCTCTGCAATTAACACGAATACTTAAACAAAAGCACACAATGAGCCCCGCAGCCGCACTCTAGAAAACAAAAGAAATTTAGCAAGTGCTCCCTCATTGGGAGGGAGCACTTTCTAAATGCCTCTTCCTCTGCAACTTGAAAATGCCCGTTTTTTACGCTGCTGCAGCGGCGCAAATGCTCTCGGGGGATGTGTGTGCGCGTCACACACACAGCACTGCACGCTCGGGGGCACTGAGGTGCACGCACCTTCAAGGGAACACTGGTGCCTACTCCTTTCGCAAACCCGGTTTACTTTTCAGATGCCCATGACACGAGTTCCTCAAGGAGACAGCCTGCAAAATATTTAGATTCCACATCCAGGAGATCTATGAGCCAATAGTTTGCGAGGTCAGAGACTGTGCCTCCTTTGTAGATTGGGGTAACAGTTGAGCCTTTCCATGAGAAGGGAATGGTGCTCGAGATAGTAAGGCTTACATATACTGACTCCAGGTGCTGTGCCTTCTTTGAATAGAGCAGTAGGAATACCATTTGAGCTGGGTGCCCTTTCTCTTTGGCTTTTTTATTCTGCCGTTCAATTGTTGCTGCACGAATGGACAGAGGGCTTGAAACCCTGAGCCCAGGTAAGGTGATATTGGGGTGATATTGGGGTCGGGAGAGGTCGTCGTTGGATGTTCAGTGACCTTCTGTGGGCTCAGCATAGGGCCTGAGTGGCTGAAATGTTTTGAGAGGTATTGGTACCATGTCTCTTCAGGAATATTGGCTGTGGCCCTTAATTGGCAAGGATCATTTAGAATGTTCACCATCTTCCAGAATTAGCTATGCATGTTGGCCTTCTAGATTGTTGGTTGCCTCTCTTTTCAGATTCCACAGATGCTCTCTGTACACGAGCCTAGACTTTGCCAGTTAAGTCTTCAACATGTCGTCGCTTGGATTTTTCTGGTACGCATAGAGACTTTGATTTAGGCTTCATTTGACCACCTTAGTTTTTCTATCTGCTACTGGTTAGAGAACACTGTTTACATGTCAGGAGCTTCCATCGGTGGTTGCCTGACTGTCAACAAATTTTGTTGTGAATTGATCCCAAGCAGTGTGAGCAGAGCTCCTGCTGTCCGAGAGGCCTGTCCATAAATGTTATACAAAAGGGGGGGATGATGGACGGAACGTTTGAGCCAATCAAACACTCACCCCCAGTCAACTGATCTGGGTTTAATCCATCATCATTCTTTAGCTCACTCCACCACCCCAGTTCAGACATGGCCATATGCAAATCAGTCTGACCCTGTGCCTCATGGGAACAGTCCAGCCCGAACTGCCAAGCCATGTCTTCCCTGGACCGGAAACAAGCATCCTAGGACCGGTTTCTGGCATTCCAGCCGCCATCAGCCAGGCTTGCTTGAATCCAGTGGCAAAGTGAGCAAGGGACCCACGTCTGGGCATACCCCCGCCAACTTAGGGCGAACAAAGCGATACAAAAGGGGATGATGGACGGAACGTTTGAGCCAATCAAACACTCACCCCCAGTCAACTGATCTGGGTTTAATCCATCATCATTCTTTAGCTCACTCCACTACCCCAGTTCAGACATGGCCATATGCAAATCAGTCTGACCCTGTGCCTCATGGGAACAGTCCAGCCCGAACTGCCAAGCCATGTCTTCCCTGGACCGGAAACAAGCATCCTAGGACCGGTTTCTGGCATTCCAGCCGTCATCAGCCAGGATTGCTTGAATCCAGTGGCAAAGTGAGCAAGGGACCCACGTCTGGGCATACCCCCGCCAACTTAGGGCGAACAAAGCGATACAAAAGGGGATGATGGACGGAACGTTTGAGCCAATCAAACACTCACCCCCAGTCAACTGATCTGGGTTTAATCCATCATCATTCTTTAGCTCACTCCACCACCCCAGTTCAGACATGGCCATATGCAAATCAGTCTGACCCTGTGCCTCATGGGAACAGTCCAGCCCGAACTGCCAAGCCATGTCTTCCCTGGACCGGAAACAAGCATCCTAGGACCGGTTTCTGGCATTCCAGCCGTCATCAGCCAGGCTTGCTTGAATCCAGTGGCAAAGTGAGCAAGGGACCCACGTCTGGGCATACCCCCGCCAACTTAGGGCGAACAAAGCGATACAAAAGGGGATGATGGACGGAACGTTTGAGCCAATCAAACACTCACCCCCAGTCAACTGATCTGGGTTTAATCCATCATCATTCTTTAGCTCACTTCCACCACCCCAGTTCAGACATGGCTATATGCAAATCAGTCTGACCCTGTGCCTCATGGGAACAGTCCAGCCCGAACTGCCAAGCCATGTCTTCCCTGGACCGGAAACAAGCATCCTAGGACCGGTTTCTGGCATTCCAGCCTCGTCATCAGCCAGGCTTGCTTGAATCCAGTGGCAAAGTGAGCAAGGGACCCACGTCTGGGCACTACCCCCGCCAACTTAGGGCGAACAAAGCGATACAAAAGGGGATGATGGACGGAACGCTTGAGCCAATCAAACACTCACCCCCAGTCAACTGATCTGGGTTTAATCCATCATCATTCTTTAGCTCACTCCACCACCCCAGTTCAGACATGGCCATATGCAAATCAGTCTGACCCTGTGCCTCATGGGAACAGTCCAGCCCGAACTGCCAAGCCATGTCTTCCCTGGACCGGAAACAAGCATCCTAGGACCGGTTTCTGGCATTCCAGCCGTCATCAGCCAGGCTTGCTTGAATCCAGTGGCAAAGTGAGCAAGGGACCCACGTCTGGGCATACCCCGCCAACTTAGGGCGAACAAAGCGATACAAAAGGGGATGATGGACGGAACGTTTGAGCCAATCAAACACTCACCCCCAGTCAACTGATCTGGGTTTAATCCATCATCATTCTTTAGCTCACTCCACCACCCCAGTTCAGACATGGCCATATGCAAATCAGTCTGACCCTGTGCCTCATGGGAACAGTCCAGCCCGAACTGCCAAGCCATGTCTTCCCTGGACCGGAAACAAGCATCCTAGGACCGGTTTCTGGCATTCCAGCCGTCATCAGCCAGGCTTGCTTGAATCCAGTGGCAAAGTGAGCAAGGGACCCACGTCTGGGCATACCCGCCAACTTAGGGCGAACAAAGCGATACAAAAGGGGATGATGGACGGAACGTTTGAGCCAATCAAACACTCACCCCCAGTCAACTGATCTGGGTTTAATCCATCATCATTCTTTAGCTCACTCCACCACCCCAGTTCAGACATGGCCATATGCAAATCAGTCTGACCCTGTGCCTCATGGGAACAGTCCAGCCCGAACTGCCAAGCCATGTCTTCCCTGGACCGGAAACAAGCATCCTAGGACCGGTTTCAGGCATTCCAGCCGTCATCAGCCAGGCTTGCTTGAATCCAGTGGCAAAGTGAGCAAGGGACCCACGTCTGGGCATACCCCCGCCAACTTAGGGCGAACAAAGCGATACAAAGGGGATGATGGACGGAACGTTTGAGCCAATCAAACACTCACCCCCAGTCAACTGATCTGGGTTTAATCCATCATCATTCTTTAGCTCACTCCACCACCCCAGTTCAGACATGGCCATATGCAAATCAGTCTGACCCTGTGCCTCATGGGAACAGTCCAGCCCGAACTGCCAAGCCATGTCTTCCCTGGACCGGAAACAAGCATCCTAGGACCGGTTTCCGTTGGGCTGCTTCCCATAGATAATAAGTTATCCTAGATGTCCATTTAAGCTTCTTATTGTTTACTGTATAGATGCTGCCTTGAAATGCTTCTGATGGTTTGTGTCTTTCCAGGGAGAGAGTGAGACACAGCTCTTGTGGTCGCTTTCATCTCTTGGATTTATTACGAAACCGGAGACCAGGTGTATGAGTGGAGCTGAAAGCTCTGTAAAGTCTGTTTGAGAGCAGACCAAGTGATTATGGTAAGTAAAAGACGATGGGTGATCGCTATGGGAGCCGCCGTTAATTGCTCGCAGGTTTCACGGGCTCTAACTTCCTTAGGAGTTCTCTGCCCCTTTTTGTCGTACTTAAAGATGGGATTTTAGGCTTGATCAGGGATCAGCCAAAAGGCGTTCTGGGCTGTCAGTGGACCTTCGTCCTGTGTTGGCCCCAACAGGTTAATGTTAAAGCCCCCTGAAAGTATTATTTCAAAAGGTGAAGATCCATCTTGCAGGACTGAGATTTCTTTTATCATCAGGTGCTCTTTAGCAGTCTGTTTGAATTTTGCTTTTGGGGGTATGCAGATGTTCAGAAGTGCTAAATTGAGTCTCAGAGGGCCCTGTTTCAAAGGGATTAAAACCGTCTGCAGGCTGCTCCAAACTACTGGTGTAATTGCGTGGCTGCCTTTTAAGGCAGTCTGAATGTAGATTGCTAGCCCATTGCTTTGTGGGTCGTAAATGGCTTCTTTTGTGGCAGGGACTATGTAGTTGGTGTATCCTGGATTATTGGCACTTTTTCAGCCCATGTTTCTTGTAGCATGATTATCCGACAGGAAAGCAGGTATTTCAGCATCTCGTCATCTGTTAGCTTATCTAGCAAGCCGTTGATGTTCCATGAGCATATTTGGAGCTTACCTGCCTGGCCGGGCAGTGCTGGGGGTATAGGATGTATTCATGCTTTGCTTCTTGGTTGGTTCAAGACTCCTGAGATCCAACTCCAGTCGAGTTTGGAGCAGTCCACTGGTGACACTCACAGGCTGCGTGGGGGAGATTGTGAGAAGTCGGGGGCATTGGAGATTTGCTCTTTACACTCCATAAGATCGAACTAGGGACGTTGTGTGGGATGATGGGCACCTGGTGTGAGTAGGATGTGGGGATATGCTGATTCTACATTTGATGACACCTGTATCCCCCAGGTTTTGGAAGTCACAGCAACCCTCAATACTTAGTTGGCGGCTGCAGAGGATGACCAGGCCACCTTGGTGGTTTTGTTTTTTCCTCCTGGTAGGTGGGGGGGGGGGGACACAAATTCAACGAGAATGTCGGCCATGGACAAGTTCTCTGTATCTGGAAGGGAAGTCAAAGGAGTTCTATCAAGATGGGGGTGATGTGATCTGATTTTTCAAGCTATATTTAGCAATGCTGCGGCATGTAGGACGCCTTTAAAAGTGTCAAGTGTGGCATCTGGGAGGCCATCAAGCAAGACATTACCACCATCCAGCTGCAAGAGTATGAGGGCTTGAATAGCAGTTCTGAAGTCACTTTCTGAAGAAAAAAGAAGTTCGACTTTCTTCAGAAGAGAGAGCTGGACATTTCTTTTCACAATGTTGGTGTAAATAGTGAACCCACGTGGCTTGGCAGTCAATGAAATTTGGGGTCTAAGCCATTAAGGTTCACGTCCTTGTGCCAGGTTTGTACATTTTCCTGTTTGTTGTTCTTAGCAACTAACAGAAATTCTGTCTTGGCTGGGTTGAGCTTCAGGTAGGCACTGAACATCCAGGTCTGCATGATGTACAGGCTGTGTTTGAGGCGTTAGATGTCTGAACCAAAGGAGACTTTCTAGTATGGTTGTGTATCATTGGCATATTGGTAAATACTGATGCTGTTGTCTGTGAGTAGAGCACCAAGCAGCTCTATGTAGGGTTGTTATTGACAGGACACAGAATGGAACCTTGTGAGATTGCGCAGGTGATGGGGTTAATTACAGACCTGGAGGTGCCCATGGGAACAAACTAGTGAAGTTTTGAAAGGTAGGAGGAGAACCAGTGAAGGATATTGCCGGTGAACTTCATTCAAGAGTCCAGGGTGCATATGAGGGCGGGAAGTCAACTGTGTTGAAGGCCACTAAGAGGTCCACGGTATCAGGAAGAAGAGGCCAAGAGGACATCCCTTCCGAGGTGTATGATAGCAGTCTCCATACTGCAGCCTGACCTGAAGCGAAACTGGTAGTTGTGCAGGAGATACTCGGCATTGACGTGCTCTTCCAGTTGAACATGTACTGCTTTTTTAAATGTTATCAGTGAACAGTAGATACGTCATAGGCTGGTCATTGGCGCGGTCATGAGTGTCAAACAGATTTCTGTAGGAGTGGGAGGATCTGTCCTGTCTTGACAGGTTCTGGGAGGATGCCTTGAGTGAGGAAGGCATTGACAATGGTGAGAAGGGGTGGGAGAGCATCCTCAGAGAACCTTGATGAAGGTCAAGGGTAACACATCATCTTTATAAGTGGCTTTGAGGAATTGCAGTACATTAGTGAGATCTGTGAGAGATAGGGCTTTGAAAGCTGACCATTGCCGGATTCTACAGGAAGAGGTATGCGAAGGAGATGAAGCACGCTTTGTGTTGTCAATATGCTGTAGGATGCTCTGCATTCTTTCCCTGAAAAAGAGGGCGATGGTATTGCACTTTTATTTGGAGTGAGGAGTTGGTGGGTCTGGTAGGGGGTTGATGCAATACTTAATTGTCTTGAAAAGAGTTCAGCTTCTGATGGTGTTGGTATAATACTCTGTCTCTGCCTGGCCCAAGGCACCTCGAACGGGGGTCGGACAACTAGGTACTGTTGCAATTATTACATTATGTCGAAAAAAAATCCACCAAACTTATCCAGATAAAAGTTGTTTAAAAAGTGATTTTAATATGTGAATGCACAAAACATCATTAAGACTTGAGCAACAGTATTGGAGTAGGGGAATCCCTGATCTCTAAATAGCCTACACATCTATATTTTTCTTTGTTCTGCAGGAAATTGATGTCGAAGTGAAGGAAGATATTGAGAAAGCTGCACAGTTTGCCACCACAGATCCAGAACCCGATCTACAGGAGCTGACTAATCATATATATGCCAACGAACCACCCTTTGATGTGCGTGGTTCGAACCTTTGGACAAAGTACAAATCCGTCAGTTAAACATCATCATGCCTCTTTCTCCACAGATGTTACAACATGGTCTTCATTTTTCTGTAATACCTTTACATTCAAACTCTAGATTAAATGTGTTTTCGTTATAAATTTTAGGAAAGGAAGACCTTTATGTATGTGCCCAAAAGCACAAGATGGTATTTATCATTGCTCATTTAAATTTCTTAAAAAAATATGCAATGATTTTGATACATGTTGAAAGAACTGCAATGAAGAGTGTGGCTCTACCTTGCACAAAACTGTAACTGATAAATGGCCACAGAAAGCCTTTTTTGACTAATGTATTAAAAAGAAAATATCCCTGTTCATTACCTTTGTTTCATGTTTTTGGAAAAAAGTATTTGTAAACTTTATAATTATGTAAATCAAATAACCAATGCCAGGTGGTTTGAAATGTATCAAAATGCCTCAAGAATGGTAATGACGTGCTAGATCTGAATCTGATTTTAGTACAGTGCACTTTGTGTGAATAAATCTGAAATGTTACTCATAATTCCCAGTAATCATTTTAAAATATACCAATAACATGCATTTAGCTTTAAAACTGTCTACCTTTGGGCTATTCCTATTGTCTTTGCAGATTTTTCACACCTTAAAATATCTTCCAGGGCATTATCCAATGGGAACTGTGGATGTATTTTTTTGTCGTTAGGGAATAAGGGACAAACTGTCTGCAATTGCTGCCTTGTGTGTCACTGAAAGTAACAGAATGGCTAGGTTCTTAGATACTAGGAAATGACTTGTTTAACAGCCAGGGAAATGAAATAGCAGGTTAATGCACAGGGTTGAGTAACTACACAGGTTTATTTCAGAAGGGAGTTTTGAATTGGTACTACTTTACCTCCTACTTTTGAAAGTAGAGTTTAAATTAGATATAATTTGCATACACTATATAATACATGGTATTGGTATGTTAGCCACCACTTCCTTTCTAATCATAAAATACCCTCCCCCCCGCTATTGGCATTGTAAATGACAATGCCATTTATTTATCCGTTTTGATAATTGTCATTTACAATGCCAAAAGCTTAAAATCTCACCAATGCGAGACCTATTGCATTGCAAATGCTTGTTACTGTGCCTTTCTTGCTTTGATTTCTGTTGCTTACATCTGGGCTCCATCATCACAATCAGTGGCGGCTCGCCGAGGGAGTGCGGCGGGGGAGGGGCAGGGGGGGGGGGTAGTGGAGTCTGACATACGACGGACAGGAGTAAGGTAAGTAATTAAATAAAACAATTTATCTTGCGCACGCTGCATCACCAACTCGGCGATTCAGCGCACGCAAGGTAAATTGTTTTATTTATTTCATTACTTACCTTACTCCTGTCCGTCGTATGTCGGACTCCACTACCCCCCCACCCTGCCCCTCCCCCGCTCACCGCACTCCCTCGGCGAGCCGCCACTGATCACAATACATGAGGGATTTTTTTTTTTTTTTAATCACAAATTTATTTTATCGCTACAAATTACTACAGATGGTCACAAGATCAACACTTCTAATATGATAAATGTACAATTAGTTCTTCACTGTTATTCAGACCATCTGGTTCACAGGTCTCTCGGTCTATAATAGGGTGAGATTCCAACTTCCTTAATTCAGTCTCCTGATCACCACCCCCTTCCCCCCTTCTTGGATGTTCTACTATTGTATACCAAAAAAGCTACTTGTAGTCCAATCTGCACTGTGATGCGTGACAAATAATGCCTAGTTACTAGGTATTTCGGACCATTGTTTGTTATTGCCCTCATGTGCACTTATATCCTTTTTCCTCCAGAAAGATGGTGCTTCTACGAGTAAGCATTGGTGGCCTACAACCTTGGGCTGTGCTCCCACCCCCAAACAGATGGTAAAGAATCTGGGTGGACTCTACTCTCAGCTTTCAGGCCCAAACTAAGAAAGTGGCGGGGACCTGTATTGGTATTCTGCGGGGGCTTAAACCATTGTTAGGTTACTTTGATCCGTCCACTCTGCAGGTTATCATCCAGGCTGCTATTTTGTCGAGACTGGATTACGCCAGCTTGCTCTACTTGGGGACCAACAAGTCAGCGATCTTAAGATTACAGAGGGTTCAGAATGCGGCGGCCAGAACTCTTCTTGGCCTCCCGAGAACTTGCTCTACCTCTGCTGCCATTCGCCGACTACATTGGTTGCCGGTGGCCAGACGTGTGGAATTTAAGTCCCTTTGCATCGTTTTTAAGATCCTGAACTCTTCTTCCCCTGGCATTCTGGCCACCCTGCTCTCGCCCTACATTCCCTCCCGCCAACTTCGTTCTATGGGCCAACACTTGGCGGTTGTTCCTAGGGTAAGGAGAGCACGGGCTGGGGGGCGCACCTTCCGCACACTGGCAGCCAAACTTTGGAACTCTCTCCCACTGTCTATTCGTAGCTTAAATAATTACTTGCCATTCCGTAAGGCAACTAAGACTCATCTCTTTCCTTCACTGTAGGTCCCTTTGCCTTTTTTGGTGGTCCTTTCCATTTGACTGTTATTAGCGCCGGGACGCCCCTTTGCTGGGGCAGCTGTGCGCTCTATAAGCTATATAACATAACATTATTTGGACAGGGACACATTATGAAATACACCATATGGTCAAGAGTTACAAGTTATATATTTTGTCAGTTTATTGCGTAATATCTCATCCTATATTCTCATAGTACTTTCAATTTCTTCTGTTTTAGCATGCCTTACATTTATTATGCACATATAATCCCTTTACATCTACTCAAATCCATTTTAAAAAAAAAATCTTTGGGAAGGAAGCATCTTCTAACTAATATATCCCTCAGGGATTTGCTCTTCTTATAGGGAAAACTAGGAGCATTTTTCAAGTGTCTAAAAACTATTCTGTCATTTTAAGGATATTGCAGTGTTTTGAAAGTATGCACAAACTGTATGCACTGGATTTGAAAATGCTTTTCTGATTGGATTTGTGTGTTCCTCAGGATTAGCATTCCTAATGTTTTTTTCAGAATTAGGTTTATACAGAAATTATTCTCTGGTAATAGTGTCTATTCTTTCTACAAGTGTTCCGAGTAATTTCCCTGGAAAGCCTCTTTGATTGAAACATTCTAAGGTATGTTTTGGCTTCTTGACTCCTAGTTTCTTTTAAGTCTCGCTACTTCTTCATATGGTACGTCTACTCACCAGATGTAGGATGGCTACTACATACATGGAGGATGCTATTTCCTACATATTTCTTACCAAAGAGTAAAGTATTTAATTCGTCATGCCTGACTTTTGACTTTAGGTCTAGAAATTAAATATCTGTCAAGCCATATTTCGTCGAGCATTAGAGATTCAACTTATTGCTTTTAATCTCAAATTTGCCATGAATTACAACTTGACAGATGAGTTTGAGGGCAGGAGATGAGGCGCTGCTGCTTCCTCAAGCAACTGCATAACAAGTGAAGAATCTGCATGGCTTAAGTAGTCGATCATGCTTAAGATCGCCATGGGTTCTTGAGGTTTCTAAATTCGCTCAAGAGTACTAATAATGTTTATACCTCATACTGCATTATACACCAAAACTTCCACAAATACAGTGTATCCCAACCTATACAGTCCACAAAAATGGTACCCACCTCACCAAAGGTACACATTCAAAACAGGGCTGACACAGGTTTCCACTGCACTGTTTAGAGGGATCCAGAAAGCCTCCTGAACCTGATGACCTTATGCATAGAGGCACAGGAATCATATCAAGACATCGGTCAGTCCTAAGCAGATGTCATGTGGAACATGCCTTTTGACAACATCAAAAGTGCTTAAACCCAGACACCTTGGGGGATGACATTTGACCTAGTGAGCTGAACATGCATTGTTGTAAATTTGAAGAATTCTGTAAAGAAAAGAAATAGAAAAAAAACACACTGAAGGATGCCTATGGGGTTATGTCAGTATTTCCGGGGCAGTTGGACCCATGACTGGAGTCGTATGGTGCCCCCTGGTTGCAAAGGATTGCTACTGTTAGGAGAAAAAGTTCCAAATCAAGTCTGCCAGCTGGGGATATGCAGATGGTCGGAAAAATCTGTGGGAAGAAGTGTTCCTCAGAAGCTCTTCTTGTCTACAATACACTTTATCATAGATCAACCTGAATCCGAGCTTGCTATACTCATAAGTTCTCTTTCTAATTCTCATCTGTGTTGGAATTTAGGAACTGCTGCAATCTTTCATTTGCAGAGTTATACTTCTGTTTGCCAGAAGTCTCTTGAGGTGTTACATAACGGTGTACTCATAAGGCTTTGTAGAAATTCTACATTAAAAAAATGTGTTGGCCTTCTTGAAAACTAAAATCTGCTCTTCGACTCATAAATTGGAAAATAAATTTGTATCTACCAACAATTTTTTTTTATATCAAATGTTATTGATGATTTATGGTAAGACAATTACGCAGGACTGAAATAGTTTACAGACAGTGTTGGAGGACCTGACTATAAATGGCCTAACTGCGTGGGATAGCAGTGATAGTCCGCATTGATTACACTTATTGAGGGTTTTATGGCAAGACACAGTTTCACAAAACTGAAGTCATTTCCAGGCTATGACATAGGACCTAACAGCAGAATGGCCTAACTGCAGGGGATTACAGTGACAGTCTGTAGTGATAACACCATTTGCCCAATATACGGCCATGTTACTGAGGACAGCCGCGGGCCGCATACACTGGCTTTTCCTGATGCGCACACCAGTCCCCCCCCCACCACCACACGAGCACTTAATAGTCGGTGGAGCAAGCTGCTTCCAGGTGCAGGCTACATCCCTCTTGGCAGCCTGACACACCACTCCCAGGAAGGCCCTCTCAGCCCAAGGGCCCCCAAAGTCTTTCGCCAGTCCCAACAGTACAGTACGGGGGGGGGGGGCTGTAAACTCGACTTTGCGGTCTAAAACAGTAGAAAGCTCCCAGTCTACCTCCTCCCAATAGGGCCTCAGGGCCGGACAATCCCATACCATGTGGAAAAAATCTGCTGCCGGAAGAGCACACCTCGGGCAGGCGGCCGAGGCATCAGGGGAAAAGGCATTGCAAATGCTGGGGACGTAGATGGTGTAAATAACTGAATTGGACCATCCGCGCCTCCCTCCATTTTCATCTAAATCTCATATCCACGCCTCCCATCGCTGCTTAGCCATCAGAGGCATGGATGCCCAGTGAACAATAGATCCTGGAGATGGCTCCCTTACCCAGACGCCGAAGAAAATCTTCGCCTTGAGCGGACTGTATTCAGACAATGCCTCATCAGGGAGGGCATGAGCCTGTAGGGCATTGAGCAGTTGGAGATATCGGAAAAACTGGGAATTGGAGAGGGAGTACCTAGACCTCAAGTCCTGAAACATCACAAGGTGCCCCCCCTGAAGACATCCCCCAGATAAGCGATCACAATCCAATCCCGGGGCGAAGCCCTCCAGAAATGAGAGCTGACACAGCCATGTTCCTAGCCACAATGGAGTAAACTCAGTGAGCCGACGGTTACAGCTGATGAGCGGAAGGACCGCCCTCCAGCAGGTAAGAGACACCTATGTACAAGAGGGCAGTGTAGGGGGCAGACAAGCCCCATATAGAATATCGAGCAGACTGTCCAGACTCAGCGAGTCGATCTCCAGGCGATATGCCGGGTCGTCCCACCCACCCGTGAACCATTCATTGATCGATGCTAAGTGGGCAGCGAGGTAATAAAGATGTGTTGGGTAGCCCCAGACCACCATCGAAGGGGGATTTGCGCAGTGTCTGGAAAGCCACCCTGTGTCTGCCACACAAATGTGGTGCTCATGGCATTCAGAGAGGAAAACCATTGCGTGGGGGTAATTACAATATATAAGTAGCGTGGCGGCCACACCATTTTAAGGAGTGCGATAAACCCCATAGGATTCAACGGAAGGGCCTCCCATCGGCCTAAATCACATTCAAGTGATGGAGTCAACCCCTGGAAATTAAGGTTCCATGCCAGGTCCGGGAAGAGGGGGGGGACATATGAATCCCTAGGTATTTAAAGGAATTGCACCGGATGAGAATGTTGGGGCACCAGACCCATCCCGAGCAGCGCCCCTCACCTCCACTAGGCAGGACTTGTTCTCATTAATCTGGAGGCCGGACACCTCGCCATATAGCCGAAGGAGGTATAGGCATTGGGGGCAGGAGTGCTGCGGATTTTGTAAGAAGAGAATGTCATCCGCGTATAACACAATGCAGTCCTCAAGGTTGCTCCCCCACTGCCAACCCCAGATCTGCTCGTCACAGCGGATAAACTGTGCCAAAGGTTCTATCACCAGGGCGAATAGCAGTGGTGAGAGCAGGCAGCCCTGGTGTGTGCCGCGTCTAATCGGAATTATGGAACCAAGGACCCCGTTTACCCGGACCCGAGCCATTGGGGTGCTGTAGAGAAGACGCACCATGCGACGGAACACCATCCCCAGCCCAGCCCTCTGGAGGACCCTGTCCAGAAAGTCCCTCGACACTGTGTTGAAGGCCTTGGTAAAGTCAATTAACAGGAGGGCAAGGGAGCCCTCGGTGTCCTCTGACTGAGAAAGCACAGCGTGAACCCTCCTGATACAGTGACGTTTACTGAGACCTGGCATAAATCCGCTTTGGTCTGGGTGGATCAAATGCAGTACAGCCCGCACCAAGGAGCGTCGCCAGGACTTTTGCATAGATCTTGATATCAATATTAATTAAGGAAATCGGGCGGTAGGTTGAACACGGATTACGGGGAAGGCTCTTCTTAGGTAAGACAACAATTGTGACAATCTAAATCAGGTGGAAAAGACCCACGCTGTACCGCCGCCGTATAGAGGTTCAAGAGGTGGGGGCACAGGATATCCATATGGGCCGCCTGTCTTTCGAGATTGCAGCATCATCAATGCCGCCTGCACCTCCTCAAGCTGCAGGTCCTGGTCCCGTTTCCTGGGCTAGGGTGCCCGTTATCGACGGCAGTGGTATGCCAGTCAGAAGTGGGTTCTCCACCTCAGCAGGTGGCAGCGGGTTCCATGAATACAACCCCCCGATACAAATCTGCAAAGGTCTGGGCTATGGCGGATGATTCCTCCTGAAGGTACTCTGAGGAGTCCCGAATCTTTGGTACCACCCTGTCGGAGATACTGCGGGTCGCCAGCCAGTACAGTAGTTTGCCCGATTTGTCACCAGATGCATTTACATTCTGTGTGGAGGCCAGCCAGCACTGCTTAGCCTCTTCAAAAAATACCTGTCGCAGTTCCGGGCGGGCTATGGTCAGGTAGTGTTGGACATCAGTATCATGGCGACGCGAAACGGCCTTCAGGTGTAGTATTTGTTCTTCAAGCTCGGTCATCTGCAGTAGGAGCTGGGCCTCGACAGACGTACCCCTTAAGGTGACCACTCAACGAGGGCTTACTGGCCACCCACAGCTTCGCTGCCGATACGACTGACCCAGTTATGTCCCGTATAGAGGCCTTAATGTAGACCCACTCATACATGCCCTAAAATGGACATATTCATATTTGCCCTAATACAGTCATTTTCGTACTTGCCCTATTATGGTCAAAGCCGCATATGGATAAGTTACTTACCTGTAACCCTAGTTCTCTTCCAGGGGTATCCTCATCAAAGTCATAAGCACTTGAATATTCCCGCCCATGCACGGGACCCCGGAAACATCACATATATGTGAAAAACCATATATGTAGCTCTATATATATATCCATATATATATATAAAAACACACAATGTAGCCTCCCATAAACATGCTGAGCAATGTTGCAAGGAATTCTCATGCACATAAACATATTCCAATAAAGCAGGGAGAAAGAAAACTTTTGAAAACTGCTTTAATATACAGCAGACAACACAATCCTGCAAGGAATAATGAAGAAAAACATTGCCAGCACATAGGCTGCATTGTAGAAACAGAGTAGAAAGCTGAAAAGCTAACCCACATAAACACTCAGATAAACTGGCACCGTGCCTTTAAGGCAGCCATGACCCCTAGCTTCCCATCATGCCTCAGGGGTGACAGTTAGGTCAGTTGTTCTTTGCGGATATCCGCAGACCTTTTTACAAAGAGATGTATGTATCATGTTCACTTGCCCGGGAGGCGGGTGGGTTGCTTATGACTTTGATGAGGATACCCCTGGAAGAGAACTAGGGTTACAGGTAAGTAACTTATCCTTCTCTTCCAGGGGATCCTCATCAATAGTCATAAGCACATGAATAGAATAGCAAGCCCATCCCCTCATCCTGCGGGCAAGTAAACAGAGTACCATCAAGATACATAAACGCCATAAGGCCTATACAGACTCCAATAGGTTAGCATTGGAACAGATTCCTCAAGGAGGCCTGACCCACTTGTGTATCTGCTCTGGAGTCAGAATCCAAACAGTAATGTCTGGTAAACGTATGGACCGATTTCCAAGTTGCCGCCTTGCAAATCTCGGCCATCGGTACATTATGTAAGAATGCAATCGTATCAGCCTTGCCCCTAGTAGAATGAGCTTTAGGGGAGGCAAACAGAGGCTTATTTGCTATTTGGTATGCCAACTTTATACAAGATACTATCCATCTTGAAATGGATCTTTTAGACGCTGGGAAGCCTGTTCTAACAGAGCCATAGTTTACAAACATTTGATCAGCTTTTCTAATGGATTTTGTTGCATCCAAATAGAATTTGAGAACCCTCTTGAGGTCTAGCGAATGAAGAGACCTTTCCACTGGTGTGGATGGACTGGGAAAGAAAGAGGGTAGAGAAATTGTCTGATTAACATGGAACTCTGACACAACCTTAGGTAGGAAGGGTGAGTTCGCATAACCACCCTATTATGGTGGAAAACCGTATAGGATTCTTTAGAACAGAGTGCTTGTATCTCACTCACTCTGCGTGCTGATGTAATTGCTACTAGAAAAGCTACTTTCCAAGAAAGGTGTTGCAGCACAAGTTACTAACTTGTGTAACGATATATCTGTAAGAGACAGTAGTTAGTGACAGATTCCTTACCTTAGAATATCCCCAGGCGTCAGGCTGGATCCGGAAAGTTTTTGCGTAGCAGTACCCTTGCGCGTCGGTAGGCGGCGTGCGTGCGGCTCCGCGTCCGTCGTCGGCGTCGTGATCGCCGGGATGACGTCACGGGCAGTACTTAGGCGCCGCCCCTGCGCGCTGACGTCAGTTCTGTACACGACTTCTCCGCGCCAGGAACGCAGAGCCATGCAAGAAGCTGACATAGGTGTCTGAAAAATACTAGGGCCCTGAAAGGGATGTCCTTAACCCTAGAAATCAGTTCGCAGAACGGGGAGGATGGGTGGGGCGGTAGGAATCTGTCACTAACTACTGTCTCTTACAGATATATCGTTACACAAGTTAGTAACTTGTGCATCTGAAAGAGACACGTTAGTGACAGATTCCTTACCTTAGAATAGATACCCCAGCAATACCAACCCCGGTGGTAGGTCTGCGAACAAAGATCAGACAAGGAAGTCCTGGAGGACAGAACGGCCAAAGAAGCCGTCCCTCCGGACCGGACTGTCAAGGCAGTAATGCTTTGTAAACGTGTGCAGCGAGGCCCACGTAGCTGCCTGACAAATAACCGGCAGCGGAACACCGCGGCCCAAGGCCGTGGTAGCAGCCGTTGCCCTGGTGGAATGGGCACGCAGCCCAACAGGAGGCTCCTTCTTAGCCAAAGAATAGCAGGTCTTGATGCACAAGGTAACCCAGCGGGAGATGGTTCGTTTGTGCACCGCCCGACCTTTTTTGGCACCCACGTAGCCAACAAAGAGCTGGTCATCCACCCGGAAGTGTTTTGTGCGGTCGATATAGAAGGAGAGCGCACGTTTGGGGTCCAGACGGTGGAGCCTCTCTTCCTCTTTGGAAGGATGCGGAGGCGGAAAGAAGGTAGGCAAAGTGATGGTCTGCCCAATGTGAAAGGCAGTAACCACCTTTGGCAAGAAGGACGGACGCGTCCGAAGAACAACCTTGTCTGGATGAACAGACAGAAAGGGAGGTTTGCAAGATAAAGCCTGGAGCTCACTCACCCGCCGAGCGGAGGTGATGGCCACCAGGAAGGCTGTCTTTAGAGTCAGAAGACGAAGAGGACAGTTATGCAGAGGCTCAAAGGGAGCGCACATTAAAAGGTAAGAACAAGTTCAAGTCCCACTGAGGCATCACAAATGGAACAGGAGGAAAGAGGTGTGTAATGCCTTTTAAGAACCTGTTAACAATAGGGGACTTGAAAAGGGAGGGCTGATCAGGGAGCCTGAGGAAGGCCGAGATAGCACAGAGATAACCCTTGATGGTACCCAGGGCAGAACCCTGTTGGGCCAGAGAAAGAAGGAACAGAAGGACCTCAGAAAGAGGGGCAGAAAGGGGGTTCACAGCCTTTGCTGTGCACCATGCCACAAATTTGTTCCACCTGCAGGCGTATACCACCTTAGTGGAGGGACGCCTGGCTGCCAGAATCACATCACAAACTTCGGGAGGCAAGTCGAAAGGAATCAACTGCCGCCGCTCAATCTCCACGCAAGCAGGTGTAGACTGGACAGGTTCGGGTGGAGGACCGTCCCCTGCTGCTGCGACAGAAGATCCTCCCGACGAGGCAGACGGATCGGGGGATCTACGCTCATACTGAGTAGCTCGGGATACCAAACTCTTCGAGCCCAGTCCGGAGCCACAAGAATGACTTGGGCCCGGTTGTGCCGAATCTTCTTCAACACTCTGGGTAGAAGTGGTATAGGCGGAAAGGCGTACAATAGACCGCAACTCCACTCGTGACGAAAAGCGTCGCCGAGCGAGTGCCACCTTGGAAATTCCAACGCGCAGAACTGACATTGCGCGTTCTCTTCGGTGGCGAATAGATCTAACCAAGGCTCTCCCCACTGTAGAAAGAGTCCTTGCGCCACTTCCGAGTGAAGACGCCATTCGTGATCCATCATGCACCTGCGGCTGAGTTCGTCCGCCCTGGCGTTCAGGGAACCTGCCAGGTGATGAACCATCAGGAACATGCCCTGATGTTCCAGCCATGTCCAGAGGCGCAGAGCCTCCTGACAAAGGGTCCACGACCCCACCCCGCCCTGTTTGTTGCAGTACCACATGGCGGTGGTGTTGTCGGTGAACACCTGCACTACCTTCCCTTTGACAGAGGGAAGGAATGCCTTGAGTGCAAGTCGGATCGCCCGGAGCTCCAGAAGGTTGATATGGAGCCGGGACTCCGCCGGAGACCAGAGGCCTCTGATCTCCGCCTCTCCCATGTGACCGCCCCATCCCAGAAGGGACGCGTCCGTCACAACTGTATGCTCTGGCTGGGGAAGGGAGAGGGATCTGCCCATGACCCATTGCCGGTTCGAGAGCCACCACTGCAACTGTGTTGCAGTCACCTCCGAGATCTGGACGTGATCGGACAGGTTGCCCTGGTGCTGCGCCCACTGGAACTTCAGGTCCCACTGCAGAGCCCGCATATGCTATCTGGCATGATTGACCAGCAGGATGCAGGAGGCCATGAGGCCCAGCAGCCTCAGGGTCATCCGTACCGAAACCCAGGATAAAGGCTGAAAGATCGGAATCATAGCCTGAATATCCCGGACTCGCCGTTCGGGAGGATAGGCCCGAAACTGCGTCGTGTCCAGAACTGCTCCGATGAAAAGGAGCTGTGGAGAAGGAATCAGATGCGACTTCGGCACATTGATGGAGAACCCCAGCGAGTGCAGGAGTTCGGCCGTAGTCTGGAGGTGGGAGACGACTGCCTGGGACGAGCCCGCCTTCAGCAGCCAGTCGTCGAGGTAGGGGAAGACTGAAACCCCTGCCCGGCGCAGATGAGCTGCGACCACCGCCATCACTTTCGTGAACACCCGAGGGGCACTGGTAAGGCCAAAGGGGAGCACGGTGAACTGAAAATGCTCGAGGCCTACCGTGAACCGAAGGTAACGCCGGTGGGCCGGCAGGACGGGGATGTGGAAATAGGCGTCCTGCAAGTCCAACGCTACCAACCAGTCTCCGGGGTCGAGGGCAGTCAAGACCTGAGCTAGGGTGAGCATCTTGAACTTCTCCTTCCGGAGGAAGCGATTGACGTTCCGGAGGTCCAAGATAGGACGCATGTCCTCCTTGTCCTTTTTGGGCACCAGAAAGTAGTGGGAGTAGCAACCACGCCCTACTTCTGGGGTCGGAACATGCTCGATGGCCCTCTTGGCCAAGAGGGCCGTGACTTCCTTCTGTAGAAGCACCAAGTGATCCCCTGACATGCGGTGGAATTGAGGTGGCATGGCTGGGGGGTGGTCTCGAAGGGGAGGGAGTAGCCCCTTCGGACAATGTCCAAGACCCACCTGTCCGAGGTGATGGGACGCCAGTGGTGAAGGTGATGGCGGACCCTGCCCCCGACTGGCGTACTGTGCACCTGAAAGGAGGGACTAGGAGGGCTTGGAGGCCGCGGACGGGTTGGAGGTGGTGGCCTGACCCGCACGCTGGTTGCCCGAACCGCCACGGCGGTATCCACGTCCCCGGCCACGCGAAGGCGCTTGCTGCGCGGGCCGTTGGCCGGGCTGTGGACGTGACTGGGCGCCCCTTCCGTGGCCACGAAAGGGGCGAAAAGCAGACGTGAGCGGAGGGCGCACAACAGCAAGGCCCAGGGACTTAGCAGTAGCCCGTGAGTCCTTGAAACGCTCCAGCGCATGGTCTGCCTTCGAACCAAAAAGACCGACTCCATCAAAGGGCATGTCCATGAGTGTATTCTGGACATCCCCTGAAAAACCAGTGGTTCTCAGCCAGGCGTGGCGACGCAGCGCCACCGTCGTTGCAAGCGATCTGCCCAGCGAGTCGGCGGTATCAAGGCCACTGCGGATGGTATATTTAGCCGCATCACGCCCTTCCGCAATGGCGCGGGTAAGCAGTGTCTGGACCTCCTCAGAACACTGCGGCAAAACAGTTGCCACCGAATCCCACAGGGAGTGGGTGTATCGGCCCAAGAGGCAAGCGGTATTAACAGACCGCAAGCCAGCACTGGAGGAAGAGAAAGCCTTCTTCCCAAAGTGATCCAGGCGCTTGGATTCCCTATCCGGAGGGGCGGTAGGGAAGGCGGTTTGGGAGGCAGAGGCTTGGACAACCAAGCTCTCAGGGGTGGGGTGTTGGGAGAGAAACAGAGGGTCGCCCGGAGCAGGGCGATGGCGTCGGGCCACGTTCCTATCCACAGGAGCCCCTGTGGTGGGTTTGGACCAGGCACCCAAAAGAACGTCAGTCAGTGCCTCGTTGAACGGCAGCACAGTCTCCGCAGAGGAGGCCGCCGGCTGAAGCACTTCAGTCAGGATGTTAGACCTGACAACCACTGTAGGCAACTGGAGATTTAAGGCTCCAGCAGCTCTACGCAACACCGTTGCAAAATTAGCCCCCTCCTCCGTTGCCACGGGAGGAGACAGCATGCCAGAGTCAGGGGAGGTATCCAGACCACTGGCATCCCCAAGTTCCTCAACCCAGTCCGGGGTCAAACTCGCACTGTTGTGTGAGAGGGTCCTCAGACCCCTCCCAGCTCTCCTGGTCCTCCTCAGGTTGAAAATATGGAGGAGGAGGGACATCAGGGACCCAAGGTCTCATCGGCGTCGGGCGACGCCGGTCCGGCTCCATGTCCGGACCCGGAGAGAACCGGGGAACGACGCCGCCCGGAGCCTCGGACGGCGTCGGAAACGGCACCGGGGACATCGGCGTCGGCGGAGGCGTGGTTAGGTCAACCGGCGTCGATGGGGGTTGCGGCACCACCGGAGCCGGGGTCGAGGCCGGGGCCGGAGCCGAGGCCGGGACGAAGGCTGGTGGGACCGGAGTCGACGGCGACGCCGGAGCAACCCCATCAGGGCCCGCAGGCGCACCGGAGGGACCTTGAGGCCCGAAGAGGCGGGCCATGGCCGACAGGAATTCCTGTATATCGGCCGGAGTCGCCCCCGAGCCCGGGTAGGGCGGGTACTGCGGGGGTAACTCGACAGGCACGTCCGGGGCCGCGGGGACGGTGCCGACAGGGACCTCAGCCGAGTCGCGAGACCGGCGAGGCGAAGTCTTAGAGCGATGACGCCGCTTAGACTTCTTGTGCTTCGACTCTACCGGAGGAGCGCGAAGACTTTGAATCTGACGAACGGCGGGGACTCCGCGTCCGGCCCCTCGACCTCTCCCGGGACCGGGGCTTGGTGCGGCGCGGAGCCGAATGCCGGACTTCGAGGAGCTTTCGAGACCGCTCTCGCAAAGCCTTAGGATGAAGTTTCCGGCAGTCAGGACACGACTTCGTGTCGTGGTCTCGGCCGAGACAAAAGAGACACTCTAGGTGCGGGTCCGTGATCGACATCATGCGACCACATTCCTCGCAGGGCTTAAAGCCGGGCATCCCTACGACACCTTAGGAGTCGTGAAGACTCGTTGAAGAAACAGTGAAAAAATTCACCAAAAAAGATAGTCAAAAAGTGACTAGGGCATTGCTCTTCCCGGATCTGCGCTTACTGGCGCGGAAAAAGAAGAACAGAACTGACGTCAGCGCGCAGGGGCGGCGCCTAAGTACTGCCCGCGACGTCATCCCGGCGATCACAACGCCGACGACGGACGCGGAGCCGCACGACGCCGCCTACCGACGCGCAAGGGTACTGCTACGCAAAAACTTTCCGGATCCAGCCTGACGCCTGGGGATATTCTAAGGTAAGGAATCTGTCACTAACGTGTCTCTTTCAGATATGTAGCCTTATGAATGGGTTCAAATGGAGGTCCCATCAATTTAGACAATACCAAATTCAACTCCCAAGGAGGAGAAGGAGGTCGAACAGGAGGATAAACCTTTTTCAACCCCTGCAGGAAGTCCTTGACCACCTGAAGCTGAAAGAAAGAAGGCTGGTTAGGTGATTTACGATATGCTGTGATAGCCGCCAAATGCACTTTAATGGAAGAATATTTCAAACCAGATTTGGCCAAATAGAGCAAATACAGCAAGATTACCTCCTCTTGCCCGTTAATTGGACTCCAATCATTACGGATACACCACAAGTAAAACCTTTTCCACTTTAGAGAGTATGAGGATCTTGTGGAAGGTCTCCTTGACTCCCTTAAAATGTCCATGCAGTCCTGAGGGAGGTTCAAATGTCCGTACTGCAGGACTTCAGGAGCCATGCTGTCAAGCTGAGCGAGGGAAGGCTGGGGTGCAGAATCTTCCCTCCCATTTTGGTGAGAAGGTCCGGCCTGCACGGAAGTCTCCGATGCGGGCGAACCGAGAGTTGCAAAAGGTCCGGATACCACCATTGGCGAAGCCAGTCCGGTGCTATGAGTATCATCCTCATTCTGGATCGCAGAAGTTTGGCCACCACCTTCGGAATTAGAGGGAGGGTGGAAAGGCGTATGCAAACGTCCCTGACCAATCTATCAAAAGAGCATTCCCTCTCGTTCCTGGTCGGTAAAACCTGGATGCGAAGGCGTGGCATTTTCTGTTTTGATCGTCTGCAAAAAGGTCGATGAAAGGATGACCCCATTGATGAAAGATGTCTGCCACCACTTCGTCGTTGAGCAGTCTTCTTGCTCTTGGAAGTGACGACTGAGGGCGTCTGCTCGCACGTTCTGCGCTCCCGGCAGATGGATTGCCGTGATCGATAGGTTCCTGGCTAGCAGCCAGTGCCAGATCGCCTGGGATTCGAGAGAGAGGGCGAGAGCGAGTTCCACCTTGTTTGTTCAAGTAATACATGGTGGTTGTATTGTCCGTTTGCACTAGGATCGATCCGAGCTGAATTGACGGTTGAAAAGCTTTGAGGGCTAAATGAACCGCCCGCAGTTCCAGCATATTGATGTGATACGTCTGTTCTCTGTTGGTCCATCTGCCCTGAGTTTGCAGATGTCCCAGATGCGCTCCCCAGCCCTGAAGTGATGCATCCGTGATCAGGGATTGTTCTGGCAGAGGTTGGTGAAAAGGAACTCCCACCAGCAGGTTCTGTGGTTGCAGCCACCAGAGAATGGATTTCTTTGCTGCAGGAGAGAGGATAATCCGGTCGTTCCACTGACCCGAGGATTGATCCCATTTGTCCTCGAGATCTTGCTGTAATGGTCTCATCCTCAATCTGGCGTTGGGTATGAGAAAAATGCACGAGGCCATCGAACCCAGTAGAGAAGCCACCTGTCTTACTGACGGCTGATGAGCCTGAAGGATGATGTTGCCTTGGTCTTTCATTGATGACAATCTCTCCTCCGAAGGAAACACTTTTCCGAGGTCGGAGTTGAGGTTGGCGCCCAGATAGTGGAGTGATTGAGTTGGGTGAAGGATCGACTTGTCCAGGTTGACATGCAGGCCTAAGCGCTGAAGGAGATCTAGGCAGGTGCGAAGGTGTTCCTGCACCATTTGAGGAGAGGGTCCCTTCAACAGCCAGTCGTCCAGGTATGGATATACGAACAGGCCTTGGCGATGTAATGCTGCCGCTACTACTGCCATGCATTTGGTGAATACCCTCGGAGCTGATTTTAGGCTGAAGGGTAAGACTTTGAACTGGTAATGTCTTGTTCCCACCGTGAATCGCAAGAACTTGCGATGTCGTGCTGTGATTGGGATGTGAAAATACGCATCTTGGAGATCCACCGAACACATCCAATCGCCTTTCCTTAGATGTGGAAATATTTGGTGGAGCGCCAACATCCGAAACTTTTCCTTTTTGATGGACTTGTTCAGAGAACGTAGATCCAGAATTGGTCTGAACTTGTTCGGTTGATCTTTTTCTGAACAAGGAAGTATCGTGAGTACACTCCCTTTCCTCTCTGCGCTTGAGGGACCTCTTCTATTGCTCGTTTTTCGAGAAGGGTCGACACTTCCTGACGCAGGAGGTCTATATGTAGATGACGAGATTTCACAGGAGGAATGTCTCTTGGGAACGTCCAAAAACGTAGTGTGTACCCATTGTTTAGTATATTTAGCACCCACTGATCTTTGGTTATGTTGCGCCACTCTTGAATGTAACTTGAGATACTTCCTCCCACTGGAGTGTGCAACGGTGCTAGAGGAAGCAGAAACTCATTGCTTCCCTGGAGTTTTTGATGCGGAGGAGGACTGCTGTTGATGTCCTCCTCTTCCTCTCGAGGAACGGCGGCCTTGATACTGGGATTTGCCCTGTTTGTTTTGTGACCATTGAGGGGTTTGAACTCTCTGTTGGTAGTTTTTCCGATTGTAGGGCCGGTATCTCTTCCTAAATTCCTTTTTCTTCTCTAGGCCCACAGCCTTTAAGGTGTCCAACTTGGCCTTCAACCTCGCCATTTCTTCGTCTGTGTGAGCACCAAACAGTGAAGTGCCAGAAAAAGGGAGATTCAGGATGCGTTGTTGTGCCTCCGGTTTTAACGCTGGGATCGCTACCAGGAAGATCGTCGTGCACATATGCCATGTGCATACGAGTGAGCCGCCAGGGACGCACCATCTGCTGCAGTGCTGATTACCTGGTTAGCAACCAGAGCACCTTCGGGAAGGATTTCAGAGAAGTCCTGTTCATCCTCCTTTGGGAGCTTGTCCTTGAAGCGCTCCAGTGAGTCCCATAGTGACCTGTCATAACGGCCCAGCAGAGCCGCAGTGTTGGACACTTGCAGAGAAGACGCTGCAGAGCCACAAGCCTTCCGTCCCCAAGAGTCTTGTGCTCTACTCTCTTTATCCGGAGGAGGAAGATGCAACCGCATGCGTCTTTTTCGCTGCTGCAATAATAACAGAGTCCGGAGGTGGATCCGATCTAAGGAAAAGAGGATCCGATGCAGCTGGCTTATATTTTTTAAGAATCCGAGCTGGAGCTGCTTTAGCCGATGCTGGAGCGAGGAAGAGATCCATTACCGGCTCGATGATACCAGGGACCAAAGGAAGCAATGGTCTAGTCGCAGACCTTTGGTGGAGAGTCTAAAAAATGATGGACTTGGTTGTCTGAGGAGTTGACATGGTGATGCCCAGCTTCTGAACCCCTCTGGTGAGAACATCATGAAAAGTGTTCACATCATCAATAGGCGACACTCTGGAGGGAGGACTATCCGTCAGGGTAGGTGAGTAATCCCTTTTGGATGAATGTGTCGAAGAGGAAGACAAAGACTGTGTACACCGCCTCTTGCGATGTCCCTGAGACGACCTGCGTTCAGGGGATCTGCCTCGGTGTTCCCTGGCCCCAGTGGTGGGTGATTTGTCCACTTCCTGCACAAGACGCTGCAATGGTGATCTGTGTTGCGGACTGGAGTAGGTCGTAGGCCGTTGAGCGTGACCTGCGGACCCAGTCTGCCAATGATGGAGTGGTTGAAGCCATCTGGGGGAGAGATGGATGGAAGGAGATCGCTGTCTCCTTGGAGAACCTCCTGGCGGTGCTTTTGTAGGCTCCTGCGAGTGAACAGAAACACTGCGTGATGACGCCACCGTCTGGGGTGAGCTCCGAATGGAGTGAGAAGACTCTCTGCGGCTTCTGGAGCGTGATTGGCGTCTGGATGAGCGATGTGACGTCGATGGGGTGCGTCTCGACGTCGACCTGCTCTGTGTCACCATCACTGGTGAATTCCTCGTCGACCGCTCAGTGTGTCTGGAGCCCATAGACCTCGCCTTCGACGTTGAGTGTGGAGACCTCAACGATGAGCGGGTAGACGGAGAAAACCTTCTCGACGTCGATCTTTCTCTCGACGCTGACCTTCTCGCCGTCGACGGAGACCGCCGTCTCGACGCTTGGTATATTTCACTCTTGGTCTTGACGTCGAATACCTCGCCGTCGTAGAGGATCTTGCCCTCGACGTCGAACGCCGCCTGGACGACGGCGGAGGCGATGAGTGTCTAGCCTCAGGTGACGAGGTGTGTCTCGACGTCGACTGTCGTCTGGGTGACGTCGACTGAGATGGTTGCTTCGACGCCGAACGCTGGAGACCCTGCGACGGCGGAGCCTGTCTCGACGTCGAACGCCGCATCGACTGCGACGACTGAGATCTGTCTCTCGACGCTGGGCGAGCCCGCACCAACGGAGAGCGACTCCTCGACGCCGATCGTCGCCCGGTTGATGACGGCGGAGGATTCGACGTACCTGCGTTCTTCGACGACGACCGGTGTTCTCTCGACGGCGAGCCTGCTGTCGATGGTCTTCTAGTCGACGTTTTTGTTGCCGATGAAGGGATTTGAGGCTCCGAGCCCGATGCCGATGGAGAGCATACTGGAATCTTACTTGTAGATGAGCTCTCTTTCCTCTTCTTCATCGGAGGCTTGTCTCTAGAAGGTGATTTTCTCTTCTCAGCCAATCCATGGAGACGAATCCTTTCCCTGTCCTTTAGAGTTCTGTTGGACAGCAGCCGGCAATGCTGGCAGGATTTAGGATTATGTTCAGAAGGAAGGCATAGAATACAGACAGGATGGAAGTCTGATTTGGGCTTCTTCTTGCCACAGGAAGGGCAAGGGTCAAAAAGAGAGGTCATTCTGCAGTAAAACAATGCTCAACTCTCTAAAAAACAGTAGAGAAATACTTCAACACCAAAAAGACGTCGAAGTAAGAGGTTTTTCTCAAATTGAAGAATTTTCTGACAAAATCAGAAAAAAGAGGTAGAGCTGAAGTAACCAGGGTCCTGACAGAAGGAGCCAGAAAGAACAACTGACCTAACTGTCACCCCTGAGGCATGATGGGAAGCTAGGGGTCATGGCTGCCTTAAAGGCACGGTGCCAGTTTATCTGAGTGTTTGTGGGTTAGCTTTTCAGCTTTCTACACTAATGTTTCTACAATGCAGCCTATGTGCTGGCAATGTTTTTCTTCATTATTCCTTGCAGGATTGTGTTGTCTGCTGTATATTAAAGCAGTTTTCAAAAGTTTTCTTTCTCCCTGCTTTATTGGAATATGTTTATGTGCATGAGAATTCCCTGCAACATTGCTCAGCATGTTATAGGAGGCTACATTGTGTGTGTGTGTGTGTGTGTGTGTGTGTGTGTGTGTGTATGTATATATATATATATATATATATATATATATATATATATATATATATATATATATATATATTATCTACTGGCGGTCGCCAGTAGATAGTTATAGTTAAAACCTATTATCCATAGGAAATCCGCGACATTCTATTTGAAATAACGTTGGCGCCGGTTGACGAATCTTCGCGAATGTTTCCAACTTGTTGGGGCGCTCCGGTCCGCTCCTATCCTGAAAGTCTCGGGGTGATACTTCAAGCGGGGGCCGAGAAAAAGGGGGGTCCCAAAACGCGTTTCCCCATTCATTTTTCCATAGGAACCTTTAGTCGCAGCTACAGCCCGAACTGCTGATCGGAATTACACCAAATTTGGCAAAGAGGTAGCCCTTGGTTCAGTGTCGTGCCTTTTGCTTAAATGGTGTAAATCCGTTCAGTAGTTCCTGAGAAAATCAAAAGTAAAGTCACATATATATCTGGGCGGAGCCTAACCACACATGTCATCGTGAGATCTGATTGGCTGTCAGCACTTCATCCTGGAATTGCTGGCAGCCATCTTGGGACCAATATAAATGATAGTACCTCATTGAAATGCATTGTAGTGAATAGAAGATTTTGAGGGTCACCAAAAGGAGAACTATAAAGGGTGATAACAGGCTTTAGTTACATTAGAATTTATTTGTTGATGGTACCATACTAATTTTAGGAATTGTGGTGTATTCTAAGGTGATTTTACCATGTGAAAAACCTTCTGCTGGGATATCATGAATCATGTTTGAGAGAACACTATTTTCTCATGCTTGTCCCATGGAGGTTTGGAAGGTGCTCCAGAAGCTAAAATGAGAGCATATTTTCTGTAAATTCACATTATCTTTCTCACTCATGTGAGAATGAAGTCTGACAATCTCAGTAAAACATGTACATCCAACAAGGGCAGAGACTGTCAGTTGATTCCTTTGTGTTCTACTGCAGCTTCCCAGAGTGTTCTAAAGAACAACTAGAGCGCTAACAGCCTTACTTATGACAAAAGTATGGCACACCTGAAGCCATCTTGATTGGAATAAACCGGTAACACTTAAAACATTTAATTTAAAAAGGAACAAAATGAGGGGTTCTTTTTGAAATAGAAATTATGGTTAGTGCTGCAGAAAGAAAAATTAGGGCATGTTTTAAGTGAGATCTCAAATCCTCTTCTATTTCATTAGAAAATTCTGACATGCAGACTGAAACAATCACTTTCAATACCAGTAGCAGACTACCAGTTAACTCCCTGGTGAGCAGTAGCTTTACTCCAGTGATCTAATGAACAACTAGAGTGCTAACATTCTGAATTTATGGCAGATGTGAGACACATCTGAATGCCTTTTGATGGAATCAAAGTAAAAAACTGAAAGCATTTCCTACTGAGGAGACTGCAGTAAATGAAGAAATTAGGAAACTTCATAACAAAGAAGTCTTCCAAGATGGCCACCAGTGAAAAAAGAGCCCAAATGTAGCACAAATATTACCCAGATGTAGCCCACATATAGCCCAATGACAAAAGTGTGCAAAACACTTTTTATTTTTAGTTTTTTTGCAGTTTTATGTAGTGCAGACTGGTCAGGTATTGGAGCATTGCATCTTAAAACATGACCCCCTACACTACAAAAACACCACTGCACCACCTTAAACCCTAAAACACTACCCCCAGCACGACCCCCTACACTACCCAAACACCACTGCACTAACCTAAAACCTAAAACACTACCACCAGCACGACCCCCTACACTACCCAAACACCACTGCACTACCCTAAAACATGACCCCCTACACTACACAAACACCACTGCACTACCCTAAACCCTAAAACACTACCCCCAGCACGACCCCTACACTACACAAGCACCACTGCACTACCCTAAACCCTAAAACACTACCCCCAGCACGACCCCCTACACTGCCCGAACACCTCTGCACTGCCCTAAACCCTGAAACACCACCCCAGCATGACCCCCTACACTGCCCGAACACCACTGCACTGCCCTAAACCCTGAAACACTACCCCCAGCAAGACCCCCTACACTGCCCGAACACCACTGCACTGCCCTAAACCCTGAAAAATCACCCCCAGCAAGACCCCCTACACTGCCCGAACACCACTGACCTAAACCCTGAAACACCACCCCCAGCACGACCCCCTACACTGCCCGAACACCACTGCACTGCCCTAAACCCTGAAACACTACCCCCAGCATGACCCCCTACACTGCCCGAACACCACTGCTCTGCCGAAAACCCTGAAACACCAGCCCCAGCACTACCCCCTACACTGCCCGAACACCACTGCACTGCCCTAAACCTTGAAACACCAGCCCCTGCACGACCCCCTACACTGCCCGAACACCACTGCACTACCCTAAACCCTGAAACATCACCCCCAGCACGACCCCCTACACTGCACGAACACCACTGCACTGCCCTAAACCGTGAAACACCAGCCTCAGCACGACCCCCTACACTGCCTGAACACCACTGCACTGCCCCGCACCCTGAAACACCAGCCCCAGCACAACACCCTACACTGCCCGAACACCACTGCACTGCCCTAAACCCTGAAACACCACCCCGTGCATGACCCCCTACACTGCCCGAACACCACTGCACTGCCCTAAACCCTGAATCACCACCCCCAGCGCGACCCCCTACACTGCCCGAACACCACTGCACTGCCCTAAACCCTGAAACACCACCCCCTGCACAACCCCTACACTGCTTGAACACTACTGCACTGCCCTAAACCCAGAAACACCAACCCCAGCACGACCCCTTATACTGCACGAACACCACTGCACTGCCCTAAACCCTGAAACACTACCCCCAGCAAGACCCCCTACACTGCCCGAACACCACTGCACTGCCCTAAACCCTGAAACATCACCCCCAGCAAGACCCCCTACACTGCCCGAACACCACTGCCCTAAACCCTGAAACACCACCCCCAGCAAGACCCCTACACTGCCCAAACACCACTGCACTGCCCTAAACCCTGAAACACCAGCCCCAGCACGACCCCCTACACTGCCCGAACACCACTGCACTGCCCTAAACCCTGAAACACCACCCCTGCACGACCCCCTACACTGCCCGAACACCACTGTACTGCCCTAAACCCTGAAACCCCACCCCCAGCATAACCCCCTACACAGCCAGAACACCACTGCACTGCCCTAAACCCTGAAACACCACCCCCTGCACGACCCCCTACACAGCCCGAACACTACTGCACTGCCCTAAACCCTGAAACACCACCCCCAGCAAGACCCCCTACACTGCCCGAACACCACTGCACTGCCCTAAACCCTGAAACACCACCCCCAGCACGACCCCCTACACTTCCCGAACACCACTGCTCTGCCCAAAACCCTGAAACACCAGCCCCAGCACGACCCCCTACACTGCCCGAACACCACTGCACTGCCCTAAACCCTGAAACACCAGCCCCAGCATGACCCCCTACACTGCCCGAACACCACTGCCCTAAACCCTGAAACACCACCCCCAGCACGACCCCCTACACTTCCCAAACACCACTGCACTAAACCCTGAAACACCAGCCCCAGCACAACCCCGTACACTGCCCGCACACCACTGCACTGCCCTAAACCCTGAAACACCAGCCCCAGCACGACCGCCTGCACTGCCCGAAAACTACTGCACTGCCCTAAACCCTGAAACACCACCCCCAGAAAGACTACCTACACTGGCCGAACACCACTGCACTGCCCTAAACCCTGAAACACCACCCCTCAGCACGACACCCTACACTGCCCGAACACCACTGCACTGCCCTAAACCCTGAAACACCACCCCAGCACGACCCCCTACACTGCCCGAACACCACTGCACTAAACCCTGAAACACCACCCCTGCACGACCCCCTACACTGCCGGAACACCACTGCACTGCCCTAAACCCTGAAACACCACCCCCAGCACGACCCCTACACTGCCCTAACACCACTGCACTGCCCTAAACCCTGAAACATCACCCCCAGCACTACCCCTACACTGCCTGAGCACCATTGCTCTGCCCTAAACCCTGAAACACCAGCCCCGGCAAGACCCCCTACACTGCCCGAACACCACTGCACTGCCCTAAACCCTGAAACACCAGCCCCAGCATGACACCCTACACTGCCCGAACACCACTGCACTGCCCTAAACCCTGAAACACCACCCCCTGCACCGCCCCCTACACTGCCCGAACACCACTGCACTGCCCTAAACCCTGAAACACCACCCCCTACACTGCCCAAACACCACTGCACTGCCCTAAACCCTGAAACATCACCCCCTGCACCGCCCCCTACACTGCCCGAACACCACTGCACTGCCCTAAACCCTGAAACACCACCCCCAGCATGACCCCCTTTACTGCTCAAACACCACTGCACTGCCCCAATTCCTGAAACACCACCCCCAGCATGAACCCCTACACTGCCCGAACACCACTGCCCTAAACCCTGAAACACCACCCCTGCACGACCCCCTACACTGCCCGAACACCACTGCACTGCCCTAAACCCTGAAACACCACCCCCTGCACGACCCCCTACACTGCCCGAACACCACTGCACTGCCCTAAACCCTGAAACACCACCCCCAGCACGACCCCTACACTGCCCGAACACCACTGCACTGCCCTAAACCCTAAAACACCACCCCCAGCACGACCCCCTACACTGCCCGAACACCACTGCACTGCCCTAAACCCTAGAACACTACCCCCAGCATGACCCCCTGCACTACCTGAACACCACTGCACTACCCTAAACCCTAAAATACTCCCCCAGCACGACCCCCTACACTACCCGAACACGACTGCACTGCCCTAAACCCTAAAACACTCCCCCAGCATGACCCCTACACTACCCTAACACCACTGCACTGCCCTAAACCCTAAAACACTCCCCCAGCACGACCCCCTACTCTACCTAAACACCACTGCACTGCCCTAAACCCTAAAACACTACCCCCGCACAACCCCTACACTACGCAAAGACCACTGCACTACCCTAAACTCTAAAACAATACCCCCGCACTACTCCCTACACTACCCAAAGACCACTGCACTACCCTAAACCCTAAAACATGTTCTCCTACACTACACAAACACCACTGCACTACCCTAAACCCTAAAATACTACCCCCAGCACGAACCCCTACACTACCCAAACACCACTGCACTACCCTAAACCATAAAACACTACCCCCAGCAGTACCCCCTACGCTACCCAAACACCACTGCACTACCCTAAACCCTAAAACACTACCCCCAGCAGTACCCCTACACTACCCAAACACCATTGCACTACCCTAAACCCTAAAACACTACCCCCAGCAGTATCCCCTACACTACCCAAACACCACTGCACTACCCTAAACCCTAAAACCCTAACCCCAGCACGACCCCCTACACTACCCAAACACCACTGTACTACCCTAAACCCTAAAACACTCCCCCCAGCATGACTCCCTACACTACCCAAACACCACTGCGCTACCCTAAACCCTAAATCTACCCCCAGCATGACCCCCTACACTACACAAACACCACTGCACTACCCTAAACCCTAAAACACTACCCCCAGCACGACCCTCTTCACTACCTAAACACAACTGCACAATTTGTTACAGGCGTTGCAACGCAGGCCTGTGGTGCTTACTGGAAGTACCTGGTGGGCTAGTTGGGCCCCAGGGACTCTCAGGATTCAAGGTGACCTAATCCCCCAACTTAAAACGCGCCACGGGGCGCGTTTGCACAGTGGTGAAGGGAGGGGCGGGGCCTCAGGTGACATGTGCGCAAACACGCCCTGTGGTGCGTTTTAAGTTGGGGAGTTAATTCCCTTTGAATCCTGGGGGCCAACTAGCCCACCAGGTACCTTCAGTAAGCACAACAGAGTTGCGTTGCAGAGAGGTGAAAAAGGTGCGTGGCCTCGGAACGCCTCTCTGCAACTCAGCTCTGTGGTCCTAACTGTAGGTACCTGGGGGGCTAGTTGGGCCCCAGGGACCCTCAGGATTCAAGGGAACTTAATCCCGCAACTTAAAACGCGCCACGGGGCGCGTTTGCACACATGTCACCTCAGGCCCCCTCCCTTCACCACTGTGCAAACCCGCACTGGCTCTGGTTAGTCAGAGTCAGTTACCACCAGTACCCGTCTGAAAAAGTTGTGGGCACAGGATGATTTTGCAACAAGGCCTCTTTCTGCTCCTCTGTTGGTTCTTTCTGCACATCTTTTGCTTCTTTCTGTGCGTTTTTTCTTCTTTCTTCACATGTCCTACCTCTGTTGGCATAGTTAGAAACTAGCATTTAAAAAACCTTTGAAATTCACTGAAAAAACCATAGGTTTCAGGCACGTTATAGTTAGAAATTAGCATTTAAAAAACCTTTGAAATTCACTGAAAAAACCATAGGTTTTAGGGACAGTTATAGTTAGTTGGACATTGCACTCGTACAAAACCCGTGAAATTCCCCTGTTATAGTTAGTTCAGCTAACTATAACTCGCGCCCCACAATGCACTGCTGATGATGTCACATATTACATCACTCATGACATGGTCAGTGACATCACTGATGACATCATCCATGTGATAATTTCATGCATCTTCTCACACCCTAATATAACTTTTGATACACCCACTCTAAATTACAGACTGCCATTCTCAAAACCATAGACACTCCAACACCAAAAACTACATACCCACTCACTAATTCTTAGGTCTACACACACATCCACTCACTCACCTGTACAGTCACTCATACTTACAGTCACTCAGTACAGGACTATCATATGCACTCATACACCTATATAAACACTCACACACCGCCACTCATCCATAGAGGTACTCACACACCTAGTCAGTCATGCAAAAAATTAATCACACCCATTTACTCACCTATACAGTTATACACACACCAGCTCACTTACTCATACAAATACTAGCACATTCTTACGCTCTTATACAATAACTGATACAAGCACACACGCATCCATACAGCCACTCACAATAACACTCTCACTTATAGCCATTTAAATACTCTAACACACATATATACTGCCTTTTACATATGTAGTTACTCGCACATGTACCACTGAGATATACATTCACTCACTAACACACCCATACACACACTCACCCACCCAAGCAGTCCATCACAGATGCACTCTTGAAATCATGCACCCAGTGAATCACCCACTCACACATCTATGTATAGAGTCAAACACACCCCACCCACACAAACACTCAGGCAGCCATACAGATACTCAGAGAACCAATCAATAACCCATATAGACACTCATGTAGCTATTCGCAAATCCATGCATCCACTTACACACCAACAAACAGACGGATACAGACATTCACACAGTTTAGTCACTAACCCATGCATTCAGTAAGATACGTTTAATCACTCACTTGTAGAGTCAGTCACTCACGTACTAAATCATCCATTCAGACATTTATACACCCACTCATTCTTCAATACGCCTTTCCCTATATATATTAAACATATTTAAACTTTACAGAAACACAGTCACTGGATGATGTCATCAGTGATGTCATCAGTGATGTCATCAGTGATGTCACTGACCATGTCATGAGTGATGTAATATGTGACGTCATCAGCAGTGCATTGCGGGGCGCGAGTTATAGTTAGCTGAACTAACTATAACAGGGGAATTTCACGGGTTTTGTACGAGTGCAATGTCCAACTAACTATAACTGTCCCTAAAACCTATGGTTTTTTTCAGTGAATATATATATATATATATATATATATATATATAGCTACATATATGGTTTTTCACATATATGTGATGTGTTTCCGGGGTCCCGCGCATGGGCGGGAATATTCATGTGCTTATGACTATTGATGAGGATCCCCTGGAAGAGAAGCCCTATTATGGTCATAACTGTACATGTCCTATTATAGTCATGATTCCTTATATAGGCATGATCTTTCACCTACATTGGTCCTCACTAGTACACAATGTGCTCTGAGGGCTGAACGTTATCTATCCTGTGGTTTTGAATACAGCAGGGTTTTGCCAAAAATACACGCGGCCCACACTGTACTCATCAATTATGCATGGCTTTCTAGGAATACACCACCTGCGTAATATGTATGTACAAAGTTCACCCCTGACGTCTTCCTCATGTCCAACGACAGACCAATACAAACCATACTGAGGACCGAGACTCTTTAGGGTATAAATACACCACATCTTGCCCCGGTAAGACAGAGGGAACCGAGACTTCCATGCTGACACACTGACCAGAGACGCTGAGGCTCCTGCATGCAGTCGCTCCAGCTGACAGTGTGTTGTAGGGATTCTGCACATACACAGAGCTATGCACAGGATAATAGGACCTCGGAGTATAGTGGTGAGCCAACCATACACCTTAGTACCCACAATACCAACCTGACTAGCGTCTCATTAGCAACGATGCTACCAATGATTAGACAACCCAGAACACGGTCTCTCTCTCAGGACTCGCGGGAGCAAGAACACCCTTTCATAACTCACTCACACCTGTCCACAACGTGCGTACTAAGAGTCACTGTATAGTTTAAAATGTTTATTTCAACTACCGTGCTCTAAGATGCAGTACATGTGCCAGTACTATATGCATAAGAATAAAACAATAAGCATAGTTACAATTCCATAAAATATAAACGGGGAAAGCATTTCATAAAGCAGTGGATATAGGACTAAATGACCATACCACCCTCCCCGTGCTAGTAGCTAGTTTATTATAAAAATAGAAGACCTCTGAGCTTTGTCGGGCAGACCCTCATACCTCAATATCTAGATGCTAGGTTTACATCATCAGACAAGCACAGCTCTTCTCTCTGGAAAGGTTTTTCTCCAAGTGTCTCTAACAGTGAAAACACAATATTAAAATCACACACATTTCTCCAGTGCAGCTGCATTCAGTGTTATGTCTAAGTGCGAGGGGCTGACCAAATCAGCAAGAACAAGGGACATTGTTTTTCGACCTTGTACATGATGTGCAGACGAAACCCAAAGGGGATAGGAGGAAAGGTGAAAGGCAGAAATGCAGACAGTTCTAAAATAGCCGGGCACAAGCAGAGGCTGGAAAAACAAAGGCACAAAATAACGTGCGTAAAAAGGCATCATGGCAGCCAGGCCTAAGCTAACTTAGCAACGCAGACCATGAGACCACAAACCACACAACACCCTCCCCTGGTCAGTCCATCGGCAAAGACATAGGACGAAGACAGAGTTCAAATAGATGGAGCAGAACGGCGACGTCTGACTGAAGGTGCCCAAGGGAAGGACAATGAACGGGAGAGTAAAAAAAAATAGATAAAAACGTCCAGGGAGGCAGGAATGCCGAAAGCGGAAGCCCCCTAATCCAAAAAAGTGTAGGTGCAGAAAAACGCCACACCTTCCAAGAGGACATCGTTGGAATCGCCAGAAAAAAGATGCCATCCAGTCCAACAAATCAAAACTGCATTCATGCTCCTCATAATAGGGAGCAGTGATCAGCATTGCAGGACAACTTGCGTGATACTCAATATAACTGTTGTAGGAGAGCCTAAGCAGCCGCCCAGACATCCCATTGAGCCAAAATGCCAAGTGCAGCCGCACGCGCCATGTAGCCAGCACCGGAACAGTCTCGTTCATGGGCCTCTAAGAAACCCACCAACTGGACAAAATCCGGGCGAGACAGACGTATTGGAGAGGCAGTAATCCAAGGACCATGAGAAAGGACATCTGATGCAAGACATCACAGGTTGCACGCAAGTGAAATACGCAAAGCGAAAAGAAAGTCTATATGACACACCGAGTGTCGCCAGTGGCAGGACGCCGAAGCCGGCGAGGATGCGCTCACGGAGCATCCGGAGTCGAGCAGGGCCCCAGGAAGTGCAGCCATTGCGCAGCACACAGACCAAAAGCAAAACACCAGCCGCTAAGGCGAGGATCAACGGAAAGCCGCCAAAGCCGCTGGAAAAAATGGAATGAATAAAAGCTGGTTTTACACCAAAAATAGTTTGAAAGGAGGTAACAAAGCCAGAGCCCACAACTTTAAAAAAGTGCACAAGACCTTCGGTGCGTGAAGCATTGAAAACACGGTGAATCAGTTCACCGAAATGTTGTGGGAGGTTAGTGTTCATTAGGGCCTGTATTTCACTGTGGGTACTCGCCACCTGGAGAATGAATGTCTCCCGGGCGGATGTGAGCATAACCTCCTGGTTCAATAATAGTGCCTTTATTCTGCTCAATTTATTGAAATCCGCCTTCAAAGTCGGAATGGAAGGCCAAATGGAACTATCTACGATGCCGTGCGGGGGAGGAAAAAGCACATTTTTGCAGCAGACAACCCTGTGGGAAACTGTTACAATATAGGGTGTGCCGGCAAGCATGCCACAGCAGTCCTGATTATTCAGAAGGAGATAGCTACCATTTGCAAGCACAGTGAAGGTAGGAGATATAGCAGGAGCAGGAATGCCTTTTAAAACACAAGCAAGATTCGGAGCCGAAACATTACAAGCCCCGTGCACTCTGTGTTTGCAAACAAGGGAATGATCCACAGTAGAATCGCATGACTCCCCCGTGAGAAAAACTTCCTTCCCGTCCCTAAGACATTTATACATGAAAGGCAGGGACCAAAGTTCATGCAGGAAAGCACTGCCTAAAGGCTGAAAGCGGCCAACAGGATAATGTTTCATGCAGGAACTGAACTCAAACAAAGAAAAAGGCAAAGCGATAACCCCGTGTACTAGCCACACAGCAGAATCTAATTCTGCAACAGAGAATGGTAAGGGCTCTATTTTTTCGATATGTAACAGAGTGTATGCTGCATCTTTCATGGACATGAACCGCTGTTTCTCAGTTAAATTAAAAGGTAAGAATAAGGCAGAGGTGTTCAAAAAGTGCCAAGGAACTTTCCCCATTTTAAGTGTTTGCAAAGTTCATGCAAACTGCATTACTGAACGCAATTGATTTTGACCATGATATAACACAGAAACATCATCTTGTACAATATCAACAACAGAAGAAATAATATTCTCTAATGTGTAAATGCGGGAAGACAGGGTATTAATACTATTGTCAACAGCAAGCACCTTTTCTAAATTTGCTTGATCGATTTCCCGAAGACGGGAAGCAGCTTCAATTTGCAAAAGCTTCCAGAGTTCATTGTAAGTCTCATAAATGAATCTCTTTGGTCGAGGACCACGAGGCCCCAGAACAAAGTCGGACAGATCAAAGTTGCCTGATAGGAGGGACAAATGCTGTTTAACAGAATCTAAGGAAGAGTGCTGCAACCACTGTTTACACAATTTACCAACAGAAGATGTTGTAACAGTACGAGAGTCAGAAAACCTGGGGTCCGGCCTATCCTGTTTGTAGCCAGGATCCGTGTCATGAAAACGCAGTTGGCAGGCATTAGATGCTATGGGCCAAGCCAACCAGGGTGACTGAACAAACGTAGAGACATTAAAGGAATTGTTCTGAAACAGAACTTGCAAATCTGTAAGGGACATATTGAAGTGCAAGCTTTCGTTGGGAGCGGAAGACAATACAGGAATGGATGGGGTATTTAATTGTTTGGACGTAGCCAAACCCCAACATGTCGTTTGATAGATGGTCTGATTTAAAAATAACATTTGGGCCGGGATAAGGCAAGCACGGTGCAAGGCTTCTGTGCCTTGCACCTGGCCATGCCTTGGAGCCCCAAATAGATTTTAAGTCAATGGTGTCACGCCAATGGTCATACCCACCCACAGCTAAGGCGTTCAAAAAGGAACCCGAATACAGCAATTTGGTGTGGGTCAACATGATTTTCTGAGTAGCCGAAGTGTTCAATTTAAAAAAATAGGACCCAGGGTTCGATCTATCAAAGTCTGTAAAATAAGTAAACTTATTTCTAAGAGTCTGGGAGCTACCTGGCAAAGGGGTCGGACAATGTTCCCACTGGGTATAATTAAAAGGACCCCGAAGGGTACTGGGTTTATGGAGAAAGTGGTTGCCCCAATGCTGGTAACAATATAAATCGGCATAACTTGCAGAATTCATGTACAAATCTTCAGCGTTAAAAGCAGCATAATATTTCAAATCAGTAAATAACGATTCAACTGCATGCACATCCCAATCGTCAGAATGAATATTACTTTTAACGACATCACCCATTGAAACACGGAGGACATTTGGTACATTAATAATCTCGGTTGGTCCATGAATTTGGAAATTTACCGCATCCCATACGATGCCATCAGCGACTGGAAAAGCTGAAATGTTCACAAATGTGTGGTCACGCTTCATGATGTGAGATGAAGAATGCGGAGCCAAAGTTCCAGCGACACAGTTCACAGCAGAGCGTTCTGGTAAATAGTGACCATTAATGAGTAGAAAAAATACTGTGACAAAACCAATGGGCATGAACAGAAAAATCAGGAATAGTACCAACCAGATGTATGTCCATGGCGGGATCAAAAAATTGTCTCTGCACTTATTCCGTCCAGATTCAGTATTTTTGTATCCTGGTTCAGAGGTGGAATCCGAGTCAAAAGAATAACGTGTTGGGCTCAGTGGCATTGTTGGTAGATGAGCCACGGACTCGGTGGCGTGGTAGGTATACTCGGTCTCCTCGTTGCAGGGGGAATCCGGGTAGTCGAGCAGGCGATCAGGCAAATCTACCATCTCAATGGCAACATCAGTGACCGTTCGGGCTGGAAGACCACAAACATTTGTCCTGGAAATGACTGGACAAGAGACCGCTGGTGTTACACTATTCAGGATCGGCCAGATGTTGTAGCTTGACATTCTCCACTGAGATGTATCTGTTTTCCTTGCGACCAGGAAGCGGTGGTAAGATGACTGTACGAGTACCCTTCAAGCCAAGGACTGGAACTGGTGCACGATAAGAGGGGCCAAATTCTTTTTTGTTCTCCACCTTCTCTCGAACCAGGTCTCCAACTTTCGGAAGCCAGCCGGCAACCGGAATCTGCAGCGCAGCGTCTGTGGCTGAAGGTAAATGTTCGATTGCTAGTTTGTCTCGGGCTTCTTGTAAGTCCTGTAACATAGTAGAATGGTTATCTACGTCAAAGATTGCAGATTGCGCCGCCATGTCTAGACCATCAAGGTCAGGTACAAACATTCTTATGCCAAAGAGCATTTCGTATGGAGTCCGCCCACCCAGAGGTCTTCTAGGGAGATTATCAAGTGCACATTGTACGGTATACAAATGGGCCAGCCAGTTCCTGCCAGTACCCAAGACTCTAGCTGTCAAGGATTGCTTTAAGTCACGGTTCATTCATTCAACAATCGAATTGCCCTCAGGCCGATATGGAGATGAAAATTTCACCTGCACCCCCAGTGACCCCATTGCGTCCTTGTAGGCCTTAGAGGCGAACGCTGGACCTTGGTCAGAATGGAAGGTGCCGCAGGCAAAAATTCCCACAAAGACACGCAAAACCCTGATGACATTGAGCGTCAGCACTCCGTTGTGGCCAGACCCAGATGAAACGTGTGCAGGAATCCACTGCAACCAAGATGTACTTATATGCAGTGTCAGAAGAAAATGGACCGCAGTGATCCAGGTAAACACACCCAAAAGGTCGGTTAGAAATGCAGAGCGGTGTTTGTGGTGGCCGTGTAACCGTGGAAGGCTTAATTTGCTGACAAACGTCACAAGAAAGCACATAAGTACGGGTCTGTTTATATAAACCACGCTACCAGTAACGCTGCTGCAAGATGGAAACCGTCGCAGACACGCCAGCATGTGCCAAAGCCATGCCTTCGTGTGCGGCCGTTATCAAGGAAAGTCTGCGGTCCGCGTTGGGAATCAGCCGATCACCAACGACTGGAATTCTTACGTAAGGAGCCTGTTCGGGACCTAATTGATAAGAGTATTTGGAAGGGAAACCCCGTGGGTAATTAGCACCTTCTTTTGTCGCAGCAATAGCTGCCAAAGTATCATTATCAATTTTAGTCATGGATCTTGTAACGGCTGCTACTGAGCACGTGGCTACTGCTGATTTGGCAGCTTCGTCTGCCAAACCGTTACCGACAGCGTGTGCGCCCACACGCTGGTGGCCAAGAGTGTCAATCACCTGTGTGAGAGGCAGACGCTGTTTCAGATCTGCAACTCGAACCCAAAGCATTTTATGCTTAATTGTGCTGCCTTTAGCATCTCTATAGTCATTTTGTGACCAAAAGAATAGATTGTCATTGAAAGACTGAACACAGTAGTAAGAATCGCACACAATTAAGGTAGTCGCATCTGGATTAGCGAACTCAAGTGCGAGCACCAAAGCGCGCAGCTCGGCCAATAGTGCAGTACTGTCTCCTAGTGCCTGAGTGTGCACTACCGTCTGTCTGAACTCACCGTTCACCGTAGTACCTGCAACAATAGCAAATGCTGCTGAATAAGCATGCTTGGAACCCGTGGCCGGTTGTGCCGAACCATCGGTATAGATAATACATTCGTACTCCTCAAGCGGTAGCAAAGACAGAGGAGGAGGATGAACAAATTCATACTGTAAAAACTCCTGTGTCTGAAGTGAAGAATCAAAGATAAACGTGACATCCGGAGACGTCAGCGATGTAGCCCATTGTATCCAACGGGGGTGCAAAGCCTTAGAGTTCGGTACACTTACTTTCGTCACTGCCTCAAGGACAGGATATGGTGTTACCACCAAAATGCGTTTTCCCTGTGCCAGTGCGCGTTCCTTAAGAATCGCCATTTGCACTGCAGTCAAAACTTTCTCCACTGAGGAAAAGCGCATTTCTGCAGAAGTGTAAAGATGTGACTTGTATGCAATCGGTACTGTGTCACCTTCGTTAAAGGTCAAGTATGTGAAACCCACTGCTCCTGGAACGATTCTTATCACCATGTTTGTGTGGTTGTCACGCGTCAACAAGAATTTAGATTCAAGTAGATCTGACTGCAAAGAACGCAGTATAGAGGAATGCTTGGGAAGCCAGCATGAGTTCGAAAAGTTAGGTTGTATCAAGGCATAAAGCGGCTTGATACGCTGAGCATATTCGGGAATGTAAGTACACCCGAAGTTTAGAAAACCCAGTAAAGACTGAAGCTTCTTCAGAGTGGTTGGAGGACACTAAAGTGCGCATTTCTCCAGAAAATGGGGAGCTAAGCCCTTACCTTCATTATTGAGCTCATAGCCCAAAAACAAAACTGTAAATTCAGCAATGTGAGATTTGGCAAAATTAAATTTGTAACCTAAGACCGCAAATTCAAGAATTATGCGGTCCACTCGGGAAAGATGCGGCCATAATTAGTCATCCGTCAGGTAGATATTGTCGACGTACGAACACGCATCTGGGTCTATGCCGTCTAACAAAGAGACAACACGGGCGGCGAATACACCAGGACTGTTTTTGTAGCCCATAGTAAACGCCGGAATTTGAATTGTTTACCACCGGAAGTGAAAGCGCTCCATTGGCTACACTCCGGGGCTAAGTTGTGCGTGTAAAATCCATTGGATAAGTCAAGTGTCGTTTTGTATTTTTTACGAACGAGACTGTCTACAAGCGCAGAACTATGGGTATTTTGCACCGCAAAGGTCCGACAATGAGAGTTCAAATGCCGGTAATCCAATACTAGGCGGTACGTTCCATCGGGTTTAGAAACCGCAAAAAGGGGATTATTCATGGGTGAAACACATGTTTCAATTACTCCTTGATATTCCAACTGTGTCAGAATTTCGGAAACGGGACCTTTAGCTTCCCGCTTGATGGGATATTGGGGTTGTGGCTGTGGCAGCGACCGCAAAGGAATATCATGGGGGGGTGAGTCTTCATCCCAGCCCACGTGATTGTGGTATAACACCGGAGCCAGGGAAACAGCCCACTCAGCTGCGAGAGCCTCCGCTTTGTCATTGGGGACATGATGAGAAAAGCTCGGAAGGATTACCTCCTCCCCTCTACGCGCAGCAAGTACGAATGGGGGTGGCCAATCCGCCTCCGCCAACAAAATGTCGTAAGAGGTCAGATTCTCCCAAAACATCCCTTTAATAACACGCTGTATGTCACCCTCAATTTGAATGACAATATTATATAGTCTGTCAGGGGGTGCCACTCTGGTGTCTGCTGTCTCGACAGTAATGAATGTATCAGTTGCTGTCGCCTCTACATGAGGACGTAGTGCCTCCCGCACTATGGTAACTTCCCCGGCGCTGTCTAGGAGTGTCACTGCCCACGTCCAATTCAGGAGTCTTGTTCTCACCGTCTGTGGCATACCTCGCTGTTACAGCTGCAACTTTTTTCTTCTGAAACTGTGGGCAAGAACGTTGAAATTCTTCTGGTTTCCCTCGGACTTGTTGTCGAGGTTGGTCTCGTCCCTGTGGAGCCTCTCGACCCCGACCTCTATCCTGGCGCTCTCCTCCACCTGTCTGGGAGGTCGACGGTGCCTGTGAAGAACGAGGAGAACGCGGATCAGGGACTTGAAATCTCTCTGGAGATTTAATTCTCGCTCTATCGCGCAAATCATATGTGCGTTCAGAAGAGACGGAAACTGGGGAAGCGCCTCGCGACCCCGGCTTCTGTTGCTTACCCTGTTTTTTCAACCTCCAGCTCTTTTTAGTAAAGAACGGTTTCTCATCTTTCTCAGATTGAGTTTTTGGTTGTGGTTGCGATTGTGTTTGCGTCTTAGCAAAAGGCTTGACTCCCAGGCTATTACGGCCAATGGTTTTGTAAGCCTGTGCAATAATTTTCGGTAATTCGCACGGCCTGTCCGGTTCTGGGGCCAAAGCATTAGCTACTTGGAAGTTAACTGCATCGCCCTTGACATTCGCAAGGATCAAATCAGCCACTACATTGAACACTCCCACCAGTCTCATCCCTAATTCCACAGCCGCCTCAGGGCCATGCTAATCCTGTACTCGTTTAATTACAGAGGGGAGAACCGTCATGGAAGGAGTGCCGAAACACTTCGCATATACTGCTGCGAATACCTTACCCCAGTTGTTGCATTCTGCCAACTCGGGAACTAGGTCTTTTGGCAAACTAATCGTCAATATCCTGTGTTTTTCCACAGGAGAAGTATTTGGAAAAACTGCCTCCAGCTGGTCAAATTTATCTGCAAGCCAATAAGGGAAATCGTCCTTATTTTGTGGGCGCTTGCCCATCACCGAATTAACCATGACGGGACTTATGGTTACACCGCCCGGTCCAGCTGGATGCGCTGCGACTCCAGGCGGGGCTGCCTGGATGTTGCCTGTAACATACTGTACTAAAGCGCTGTGCACACGTATCAAAGACTAATGTAAATTACGCAGGTCAGCGACCGGCAGCGTCATAACGCGGATGTGAGGTATACCCGGCCAAAACAGGCCAAGTGGCCCCTTCAATCGATAAGGGGCCTAAACGAACCGAGGTAATCGGTTGGGGGAGGGCACCATCAAACCAAACACGGTGATGCCATGCCGTGAGCGGTACTTCAAGATTCCTATAAGGCCTATAGACATTAGGAAGTGCGGTGGCTGTATATTCATGGAACAAATTATCAGTCCCATCCACCGCCGGTAAGGTGATCCAAGAGTAAAACACCTCAAAGTGGTAAGCAGGATCCGCTTGTACCACAAAGATCAGATCGACACCCGCGTCAGGCACTCCATACACTGTCAAGTGAGCTCGGAGCGCTGCGCGACTATGCGCCGCAATGGCGACAGCCATTAGGGCTAAGAATTTCCGACAACCTAGTGGGAGGCAGCACAATATAGGGTTTTGTTGAAACACCTTTTAACAACTTCAAGCTTGAAAGAACCTATAAAAACGTCAATGTAGGAGGTATCGCCCTTACACACGCCTCCAGAAGCGTCTGTGAAGGGTGTTGTGGACAAGCACAAGTACTACTCAAGCATCTCGCACATAAGCAGCCCAGTCCGTTGGTGGCGCCATGTTGTAGGGATTCTGCACATACACAGAGCTATGCACAGGATAATAGGACCTGGGAGTATAGTGGTGAGCCAACCATACACCTTAGTACCCACAATCCCAACCAGACTAGCATTAGCGTCTCATTAGCAACGATGCTACCAATGATTAGACAACCCAGAACACGGTCTCTCTCTCTCTCAGGACTCGCGGGAGCAAGAACACCCTTTCATAACTCACACCTGTCCACAACGTGCGTACTAAGAGTCACTGTATAGTTTAAAATGTTTATTTCAACTACCGTGCTCTAAGATGCAGTACACATGCCAGTACTATCAGCATAATGCATAAGAATAAAACAATAAGCATAGTTACAATTCCATAGAATATAAAGGGGAAAGCATTTCATAAAGCAGTGGATATAGGACTAAATGACCATACCACCCTCCCCGTGCTAGTAGCTAGTTTATTATAAAAATAGAAGACCTCTGAGCTTTGTCGGGCAGACCCTCATACCTCAATATCTAGATGCTAGGTTTACATCATCAGACAAGCACAGCTCTTCTCTCTGGAAAGGTTTTTCTCCAAGTGTCTCTAACAGTGAAAACACAATATTAAAATCACACGAATTTCTCCAGTGCAGCTGCATTCAGTGTTATGTCTAAGTGCGAGGGGCTGACCAAATCAGCAAGAACAAGGGACATTGTTTTTCGACCTTGTACATGATGTGCAGAGGAAACCCAAAGGGGATAGGAGGAAAGGTGAAAGGCAGAAATGCAGACAGTTCTAAAATAGCCGGGCACAAGCAGAGGCTGGAAAAACAAAGGCACAAAGTAACGTGCGCAAAAAGGCATCATGGCAGCCAGGCCTAAGCTAACTTAGCAACGCAGACCATGAGACCACAAACCACACGACAAGTGGTCTGACACAGCCCTTGCGGGGTGTCCAACTCGAGACCAGGATGGGGTCCCACACTCCCTCTATTCAGGTATGGGGGTTCGACTAAATCCTAGAAGGATTCTTGGCTCTTAGGCTTTTAGACCTACACATATGCTAGGTACACTCAGGTACATCTAGTTAGGCATCGTAGGAGTACGCGCACTTGCATAATGCTTTTATATTCATGTATGTATTCATGATTATCGCAATATGGTAGAATTGTTCTATCCCTTTGCTTTTATCGTACTGCTAATATATCTTTGCTATTGTTTGCTGGTTGCTGCAGCACATATATTTTACACTAGAATAACAACTGTTCAATAAATACTTATTGAAACGCCCGACTGTTTATTCTGTGTAACTCTCTGAGACAAACCGAATAAATAAGCACGAGTGACTGAGCGAAAAGTAGTATATTGTTTCCACGATTGAGGAATTTGGGTTGTCATGATCTAAGGTTGCAAGAAACTAATCTCTCCCCGACATTAAGCTTAAAAAAGGCCTGTAATTCATCTTCTATGAGTGCCGCATAGTTGGCGTTCTTCAAATGCCAGGCACTGAATCTCCAGGCCAGGTGCAGGGCTGTCGATTGGAGTCCCCAAGACAATAGAAGCGGAGCGTGGTCAGAAATTATGTGTAGGAGAATGTGCACAGATTGAACCTAGAGATGGTCCACTGCCGGCATCCACAGTAGGTCAATGCGAGAGTCCATGGTGTGCGATGCTAAGTGGTGAATGTATGTGCGCAGAGTAGGATGCCAAGAGCGCCATGTGTCGCAGAGGCCAACCGAGTCGGCCTGAGAAGAGAGGCAGGTTGACTGGGTGCACCTACCAGAGGTGGAAGCGTCAAGATCAGGATCTGGGACCGTGTTTAAGTCGCCCCCGACCACTGTAACCACCTGAAGTAGATTCAAGAAAAAGGACCGCAGTGTTTGGAGAGGCGGGGCTGCAGCAGGGGTGGGGGACATAGCATGAAACAAAATTGTATTGTCTAGCATCCATATACCCACGCAGCACCCCAGCGAATCCATGTGCTGCCCCGTCACAGCCAGGGGGAGAGACCCTTCTCGAGCCACGAACAAAACCAGAGTGGTAGACCCCTCGTATCCGAAGCGGCCTAAGAACACACATTGCGTACCCATTGAGTCTCCTGTAGGAAAACGACCGCCGCTCTGTGACGCCTAATATGCTGCGAGACTGCTGAACGCTTGATCCGGTCCAGCAGGCCGTTGACGTTCCAGGAAAGGACCGTTAGTTTAGAGGGGACCATGACGTGTGGGGAATAGCGATTGTTCCTGCCGGAGGGCAGGATCTACTGTGGTAGTCTTGAGGGAATGTAGTAAGAAGCCATACAAGGCTGAAAATTATAATGAACGTGTCTGCCAATGACAATCTGTAAAGGAAAAGCAAACTGAGAACAGTAAACCGGGCCAGAGGGCCCAATAGAACCCCCTCCCACCCCCACCCAACACTTCACAACAGGAAGCATCTGTCACCCAAAACTACCCACAACAGGCAAACGGGGGGGGGGGGGACATCTGCATGGGCGCCTAATCGGCACAGAAGGATGTGGTACCTGACAACATGCTACAATGACAGTAAGTACAACCCACATGGAATGCACAACAAAAAGAGCGCCGTGAGTCACTGGTGAACTCTGTGAACGGCCAGTTCAACAGGGGAGACTCAGATCCGGCCCCCACCACACCCAGCCCCGCTCATACGATTGAGCAACCATAGAAGCAGGGCTAAGGTGACGTGGGGACCCGAGAGTCAAGGAGATGCAGAAGACTGGGAAGTGGTGTCTGGATCTGCCTCGCCAGATTGAGAGATCATGGGCATAGTAGACAGGGTGTCGCTTGTCTTCGGGTAAGGTGGGGGCAGAACAGTCTCTCCCGAAGCCGAGCTCGGGCCTTCGACATCCACTCCCAGCACAACGCAGGGCCTCCAGGAGCAGCCACCCTTCCGCCTCCAGTGGGGCAGCGTATGAGACCGATCCGGTGGACCATCATCTTGGGGCAGTTCGGGGGACATCAATCACAGCAGCTGCTGCTGCTCTGTCGCCTATTCCCAGGCCTGGTCCAGAGTATCGAAGAAGAGTCTTGGATTGGAAGATGACCTTGAGGTGCAGCATGTAGTGCAAGTTCAGTGCACAGAGTTTTTGTTTCAACTCAACAAATGAAAGCCGTCGTTGCTGCACCGCCGTAGTGTAATCAGGAAAGATAGGCACTTTGGAGTTGGAGAACTGCAACTCCAGTCGAGAGCAGGCCTCCTGTAGGATCACGTCCTGATCCTTAAAGTTGAGAAGACGCTGGATCATAGGCCGGCTGGATGCTCCAGGCGGGGGGCCTTGGCACCAACGAGCGGTGTGCTCTCTCTATGGCAAAGAAGATGCCCTTAGGGCCCATTCTCGAAACCAGTTCTCCAGTACCCCGGCAAGTCCTCGTTGTTCCATGGACTCCGGGAGACCAATGAGTCGGAGTTTGTTACGCCGTGATCTGTTTTCACCGTCTTGCGCTCTGTCCATAAGTGTTGAGACTGAAACAGACAGTTTAGATATCTGGCTCTTAAGGGAGGCAATCTCATCTTCTGCAGTTGTCACCCGCGTCTCAACTTCAGACGCTCTGTCCACCACATTGCGTAGGTCTTGGTGCAGCAGGGGAAGATCTACTCAGAGGCCATCAACCTTTGTTTCAACTGCGTCTCTAGAGTCATGTATGGCCTTAAGAATTGCCTCCCGGTCCGCTGACCCCAGCTGTGCCGAATCGGGCGTCCTGGCTGCCAGCCCCTCCATGTCTTGCCGGGATTCCGATGGTGGGACCGTGTCTTGGTCTATCCTGGTCTGGGCCGGGGTTAGCGGAGGAACCTTGACACAGCCCATCCTCTCAGGGCCAGCAGTCCACTGGTCCCCTCCAGAGGAAATAGTGGGAAAGTGACTCTAGCCCCTCCTGAGGCCTTCCAGCGGAGCAGGTCCACTAGGGACAGAGCCATGGCAGGGGAGTCCACAAGGAACAAGATTCCAGTGTCTGGAGGGATGCACCGCATCTCGCCCTCCAAGGCGAGCCCCCATCAGTCTGCAGACTGCACAGCCTCACTGCTTCTGGCAACAGGGGGGGGGGGTGGTGGCCCAGGTCCCAGCAGCAGAGTTCCCCCCTCGGGGCAGCCAGGCGCCGCGGGCCGGGCCACCTCGCTCGGTATCCCACATGCACCCAGGGAGGGTCAATGAGGCGCCAGCTTCAAGGGAACCTCTGAGGCCCAACAGGCTGCAATGAACTCACCGCCGCAGGCTCTCTGCCAAAGCCCCAGATCTGGCCCACTCGGGCACCGCCTCCCTCTCGGGTCCCTCTCACAAAAGCAGTACCTCTATGGACGAGGCGTCACCGCTGGCTCTCCACAGTGCCTCAGTGCGCAGCGGGCTGCTGTCAGGGCTAGGCTGCGACAGGCCCACCTCCAGGTCGAAAAACATAGGCCACTGCCCCAGTTACCAGATGCGGCAGCCAGACTTCACAAGGCTGCCATTGTTCCAGCACTTCACCGGCAGAGGGGGGGGGAGCACCCCTGGGCCAGCAGAAATTTATTGAGCAGCTCCAATGCACCATCTGCCGCAAGGCCCCGGACAGCCCACCTCATCGCAGCGCTCTGCAGCTGTTCGGCCCACTCACTGGTACAATAGGAAAGGCGGTGTCCTCGATCTAGGTCCTCCTCCTCTGCTCTGTGTGTTCTCGGCTACTCGACAAACCCAACAGGAAATGGCATGCCGCATCGGCCAGCAGATGGTATCAGCGGTGGCCCACGGCACTGTTCGCGGCCCCGTAGGCCAGGCCGGAGATAACCTGATGCGTGAAGCCCCAACGGGCGGGGAGCAGCCCGTTGGTGCATCTGGGCCCTGCCGCCAACCCTGGCACCCGGATGGCTCGAATAGGTGCTGTTGTCAGATAGAATTGAAGATGATTTCGCTGGGTGACGGGAGCAAGTTCAGAGCTCGACTGCAATCTTAGCCGGCTCGGCCACACACCCATCTATCCAACAACTTATGATCGAAAGTCTACCACCTTAGTTTACCTGGTCTTTAATCGCTGTACTTTAGTGATATCAAATGGTTTGCAGTGTCTACAGTGTATTAACCATTCCACCATAAAAAATTAGAAATTAAAAAAAAAAAAAAAAAAAAAAACTTACGAATCCTTTTGAATCAAATTATGTAAACCCTAAAATATCATTAACTCCTAATGCCACAAATCTCATACATCTAAAGTCAAACAGCCCCTATCCACCTAGAACGCCTCAACACTGTTCCAATTTAGGAAAGATCACCACACCAACCAACTACCTCTCCTATCAATGGTTGGCTTTATGATGGTCTTGGGGCTTGTACAGGTCTCCATTGCATTTTGAATAGGTTCACATTATAGAAATATTACAATTAATTGATCTGACGATTGGGCCGGAGTCCTATTTCTATCACCTCCCAATAACTATATGGATCAGAAAAGGTGCCAATTCAATTTCAAATTTGGGGAGGTTATAGGTATCATGATTTGCTGTCCTATAGCTTACCTCAAATACTTTTAAGAGTACCATATACAATGGACAATTTTTTATACCAACCACCATCAATATTACATGCCAAATCAATTATTAAAGATTACTAAACAGCGTATTTACTGGTGACCCAGAAGCAACTCTACCACTGCAAATCATATGTTTGTATCATGATATATTGTGATACAAATATGAAGTTTTTCTCCTTTATATGAAATATTGAAACTAAATGGCAGTTTTGTTTGTCGTTATTGGAACTCCACTGGTGCAGTCTAAATAGTTCAGAAGCATGGGCTAATCGTTTTAAGAATTATGATTGCTAGATAGTGGAAATCACATGCCATGTTTCAGCCTTCGGTTACTTGGCAAATAAAACTTGCTCTTCAAGGAAGAATTAGAAACGTGCTGTTAATATCAGAATAGTCTAAATAATGAGGTACCACTTTAAGGTGGTAGGGCTGAGGGTTAATTTTGGTTTAGTGCTGGTCTGATCAAATCAGTAATTTACATGAGGTGCAGTAGACTACTCACTTACAGTTTAAGTAAAATATTTGAGAGCAACTGTCTGTTTTGTCTGCGATAACAGTGGGGGAGGGAGATGTTGCCGTTTTAGGAGGATGTTAGTATTGTAGGTGGTGACAGTATTTATTTGTAAACGGTGGAGCTAGATTTGCTATTTAGAAAGCAGCATATGGCGAAGGTCGTGCGGTTAGATGGGTTTCTTTTTTCTTTATTTGAGTCCAGCGATAATGAAAAGTATCCTGGGGTGAAATTCGAAGGCAGGAGCTCGAGCAAGGCTTCTCAAATATTAAAGCCTTCAGAGCTAGTATGGATATCATGATGATACAGCAACAGCTCAAGAGCTGTAGTTATGATATAGAGTAATGAAAAGGGATGTCTTTAGATATCTGGAGGTAATCATTACTCAGAAATGGTATGACTGGTTTTCAACTAACTCCGGCTTGTCATTATAGAAGGATACCAACATCCTTGCCATGAAGTAGGCTGCATCTGACAATTTCTAGGGAACAGCTTATCAAAGCCCTGGCTTAACAGCAAAGGACAGCAGTTATGAGACAGTGTTGAAATGGGTGAATACAATGTCAATGAATAACATGATATGCGCAGGCCCGACAACGGCAATACCAATAAATGCAATATCAATGTATGCCATAACCTTTGCCCGAATGACCATGCCAATACCCGTTAATGCAATATCAATGTATGTCATAACCTGTACCTGCACAGTGGCGCCGACACAGGCAATGACAATATCGATGTATGCCATAATCCATGCACAAATGATGATACTGTTACTAGAAAGAACAATGTCTATGTACGTTATGACCTAAGCAAACTTAACAGTGTCAATACCTGTAAGAACAATGTCAATGTATGCTAGTAAAACTGTATGCACAATGTTAAGGATGTTGATAAAAATTATACCAGTGAGTGCCATATTATTTTCAAGAGTTCTAATGAACTCGCATCATTGCTGTAGGATTCACCCAAGGTGACCTCCCCATCAACCCAGAGTCAGAGATACGTGGTTAGATAAGTCCTACGACCCACACCCATACCTATCGAATACCAGGACACAGGCGGGGTCATTATTAACCTAAACGCAAACCCACGCCCAGGGAAAACCCTGATCTATTCCACAGATCGATAGCTGCACCACTAACAAGTCAGAGGAAATTGGCCCCAATAAAACACGTTTCGCCAAAGGCTCACGTTGCTCATAATACCACAAACCTAGATTCCACATGTAGATAGTAACACTCAACCAATTAGGACACGACAAGCACACCACAAGTAGTGATCATGCGCTCCTTATGTCGCGTATCTGGACACATACACACTGGCCCACACTAGCTATCCCCAAGGTCAAGAGCCATCTGTGTCCTTACAAGATGCCCGCATTTGTTGATTTATGACAGATGCTTTTTTTGGAATGTAGAAAATTGCATTACTGCACCTCATGAACTGTATACAACAACAGCCAAAACTTTGTACACAGAGAGACTTTGAGCAGACATACTCTGTCGAGGCTGTCCCAGGCCGCAGCATTTAATTAAACCAACTTGCTCCTGTTTTACCAAGCGCCTCTTGGCTTTTCATTTATTTAAGGTAAACTCATATCCGAGCAACAGGGTAATGAAAAAAGGGATGTCTTTAGACGTTGGGGGTAAACATTACTCAAATTTAAAGCTATGTAAGCTAATTGAGAAAATAAGATTCCCGGGTCCTGCTGCCCACAGAAGGCTGCATCGGACAACTGCGCGATACAGCTTATAAAGTTACTAATCCTCACTAGCAACTTGTTCCCAGGTCAGTATACTATTTTCATTATATATAAAAATCTCTGGCTAGCATGAAAACTATAGCCAGGGAAAATCAGATGGGGTTGTCAATTTTCACCAAATTCAGATGGGTTTGGCCATGTCCACCAAACATGACTATTAATTGGATGTCCTAGGAAAAACAAAGACCTTTATGAACTCAACGGCGGCCTCTCTGCGTTTAGTGCACTCAATATCAGTTCATCCCTTAGACGTTTTATATATTTTGCTTAAATATGCAGATACAAGCTATTGCAAAAGGATGGGTCTGAAGAACATTCAACATTATACTGGAGGTTGACTTTAGATGACTAAAAGATGTGCTTTCTCTTACATGCTTCTATTAGCCTGCAGCAACCCAAAATATTTTCTTACACACCTGCAATGTTTTCTTGTGAGATACAGCTGCACACTAGATTAGTGTTAGGGAATTACTGATCAACAGTCAGGTGGATGTTTCCAAGAAAAGTTGCATTGGATCGCTCGCCACCAAGGTATATATACCAAATTACATGAATATAAGGAGGTGGATGTCTTAATGTATATAGCATATCAACGAGCAATTGTAAAATCACAGATGAAATTGTAGGCTAGAAAAAAGCCTACAAAACATGTTTTAGGGTAAGATGCAAGAAGGCTGCAGATGAATGGCAGGATATGACTACTTTAGAAACGTGAGCTTTAGAAACAGATTGAGGAGTTGGTGCAGTCGCTGTTGGTAGCAAGTCTTCGTTAATAACAGATTGTGCTCAATTCAGTTTTGTTTTTTTAGCGAGCAGGACTAAGAGTAAATCCACTGGCAGCGATGTTGTGCTATCTAGCTACAATAATAGGTCTAACATTTTGCGTTTGAATCAGGCACAAAATTACAAAAGGTGATTATACTTCAGTGGAAAGAAAAAAAAAAAAAGATTCCCAAACCTTTGCCTTCCTAGAAGAGTGAGTTCTTACCAGCTAAAATAAAAACAAATTAGCGGGACAAGTGTGAAGTCAATAATAAAATGAAAAGATGCAAAACTACACAGTGGTGCTTCCATTTTTTTCTATAGGAAAGGATGTGTGCGACTGACCAGAAAATATAAAATGTTCTGATCTAAATAGTGAAATTGGTATGAATCACCGTCTCCCATGCAAAATGTAGCAACAAATGTACAGGATTTTTAAAGTCTAATATACAAATGGATTATCCTAATGTATTTTTTCATTCATATTGATGTCAAGTAGTTAGGCTTTTTTTTTTTAATCTTTTGCACCCAATCATCACAAATATAAAAATGTAAGATTAATAAATGTGGACACATTTTCAAGTACAAATCACAGGATTGAGCTTTATCAAATCACAGAGAATAGAGGAAACAGTATACATCGGTGTATTTTCCACATGGAGTGGCAGGCAAACATTTTGAATGAGACATATGTGGTGTAAAATTTACATTTATTACAAATGAATTCAAACGCAATCCAGAGACAGTGGCCACAGGACATAGGAGTTCGCGCAACCTTACAATACAACAATATCTAGCTAAGCACAAACATGTGTAAACCACTGAGGCGAGGACCTACATATAAACACATTATATTATGAATCTGAGACTTTACCTGCATTGTTTCATACACTGAAAAAAGACAGAACAATTATTCAATTTTAGCAAATGACAAGAACAAACAAGTACTCAGAGTGGGATATCCTATAATTCCAAAAAAGAGAAATTCCATACAAATGTAATTCCTGTAAAGTATAGAAAAACCTGTGTAGCGTTAACATTAACTTGAGTAGCATTTAGCACTTTTGTAACTTTCCATGTATCTCTTCATAGATTTACAGTATACCTTATCTTTTGCCATTTAACAATGTGTCCGAATGGTTGCTTTTCATTGAATCCATTTTATTTTTCTTCTTAATTTGCACTATTTACAACATTTAGTTGGTTTCCAAACTCATTTTATTTTTACTCAACATTATAAATTACACTCAGACTAGTATAAGTCAAACATATAATCTGGATATAAATGCAAATGTATCTTGTGTAGTTTGGCAGGTACAAAGACTGGTACCAGTAAGCAGACTATGAAAAGAAGAAATATGACCTACAATAAAAAGTAAATACAAAGAAACACACTATGTACTAGATGAACAGACCAAGAGGCTATAGTCTTACATTTGAGGAAAACTAAAGCATACTCACATTATGTGAGCCCTTAATCGGTTAATCAAGGAACTTTGGAAATACAACGCACACTGGGTATTGAACTGCATGGCTGTAATGTAATTCACCATGGATTCACCCAAAAACTGTACTCATTACCTCAGATACAAAAATGAAAACAAAAGCTATCTACAGATGACAAAGGCCAGAAACCAATATTTGTCCAAGATCAGTGGATGGTTTTACTTATATGGAGATTAATTTGCACTACTGGATGAAATGGTCAAAAACTCTTCAGGCACTTCGGACTCCTTTCCTCTAACCTTGAACAAAAAAAATCAAAACTGCAAGGCCATAAATGTGGGATGAATGTTACACTAGAGGAAACTAGTAACGCCAACAGGAATAATCAGGGATTCATTTTTTTCTGATACATGCGCGTCTCAACCATTTCCATCACGTACAGGCTTTAATCAGCAATTGGTGTCATTGTTTATTCAGTGTTTACAGATTCTCTGTTAAGAGTTTAAATGAATTCACAAAAACACATTTAGTTCTACTGAAAAGGTGTGGTTGCAAATGGTGTGAAATTGCTCAATAGCAGATAGTTTGAATCCTTTAGCTGGAATTTACCAATAGTTCAGATTTAATTTCACACATCCTCAAACATAACACTAACTATCTCTCACCTTAAATCATTCTGAAAATCTAACCTTACACCTAACCCTAATCCTATCCCTCATCCAAATGCCACAAGCACTGTAGTTTTTGTCCAAGTACTGTTGTGGTGCCTGGCATTAGACCTCGTTTGGTGACTAAACATAGAACTTTAACGTCAAGCAACTCTCCTTGTTGAATGGAGTGCCAAGCAATAGTCTTTCACAAAATAAAGGACTTGTCATCCTGGAAATGGGTTATTGTTCAAAATGGGTCAATTATCAGGAATGAGATGGAGAACGAACCTTGACGTCACATGCCAATATGCTTTTCTTTCCAACATTCTTTGAAATTCTCTTTTTTTTTTTTAAAATGCAGATCTTCTAAAATCTTAAATTGGATTAGTCTTCACCATTCTCCAGTGCGTTCTATGTCTACATAAGACATATGTCAATGTACTACGACCAGAAACTTGTGGGAAGATAGAAATGTAACGAATGGCTGTGAAGTAGTAAAATGTTGCAATCTTTTTTAGTTCAAACTTACAAATCAGGTTATGTGTTGAAGAGGGAAAAAAAAAAACGAACATCTACTCTGTTGTGGGGCAGAAAAAACAGATTCCTATCATGATGTCCACACTTCGGAATGAAAGAAAAAGAGAAGACTATGCAGATTTTTACTCTAGAAACAATATCGAAAGCAAAATTAAGAGAATAACTATTTACATCAGCCACTATTGTCCTAATTTAAACTCAGTGTCACACTAAAGGCCTTATTATGACTTTGGCGGTCTTGGAGTGGAGCAGCCAACCCGCTCCAGGACCACCAAAGCCATAAGAAACCACCCGCCAGATTACGACTTTAAGTCTCTGGAGGGCGGTCCTTTGGCGTTACCACGGCGGTGCCTATAAAAAAAAAAAAAAAAAAAAAAAAAAAGGGTACCACAATGGAACCGCCACAGCAAGTTCTTGCACAGCATGGACTGTTAAGTCCATGCCGTGCAGGATCTGGGCATGCATGCAGACAGGGAGGCACACCATGTGCCCCCTGCATGCACCCAATGGTCCAGAGGTAAAAGGGGTTTCCTGTAGAGCTCCCTTTATTTCCTCTGCCACAGTGTTCATGGCGGGCTCACTGCCATGAAAACCGTGGCGGAGAGGAAACTCGGAATATGCTTGGCACGCCGCAGTGGCCCTGCCAAGCATTTTGCTGCCTCAAGGCTGCTGCAACACCACCAGGGATCGCGGATCCCTGACGGCAGCAGCAGTCCCACGGCAGTCCGAACGCCCTACTTGTAATAGGGCAGTCGGACCACCTGTGTGGCAGTAGCCGCACCGCCACCGTGGGTTTGGCAATCCACTGGACTGCCAAACTCATAATAAGGCCCTAAATGTCTTTGCCACCCAAAGACAGGCATCTTTCAAAGATGTTTACATCTACCAGACTTATTTCGTCCTACAGAGAGCTCATCATGTGACGTAATTAAGTTCAATGGGTGGTTATAATAAACAAAGTTAATGCCGTGTTGAGTAAAGGAATCACACCATAATATCCGACTTGAATGTACAGTTTAAAAAAAACAAAAAAAAACGTTTTTCACAAACATCCTGAAAATCTCTTCCTCACTCGAGTTTTGCAGAAATCCACAGATGGATTTTTCATTGTGCAATTTTGTCCTGGCATTTCAAGAAATCAACTGCAACTAATAATATTAAAGGTGTAATCTTCCATATGTTACTTGGCAAAAGCTAAGGCATATCTGAAATACCAAGACAATAAACATTATTAGTAATTCCCCTTAGTTTGAGTGTGGTCTTAACAGATATATTTGTAGCAGTGTCAGGATCAAATTAAAAATGCAAGTATAATTGCAGTACAACTCTTTGGTTTCAATTAAAAACAACAGAAGTAAACAGATAAAACTGTAATCCCTTTAGCCCAATGGAAACAATTTTAAAACAATGCTGAACTTCGACTGTGCAAACAAAAAAACATGTTCTTTTCGTCTAATACCTCTTTGGTTGCATAAACCCAGGTTCCCTTATGTAATGCTGTGGGCAGTGTTGTCAAGAGCTTTACTGTAAAGTTAAAAAAAATATTTGCGTTTATTTACGGATGTGATTACTATACAATCCCATTGTCTGAAAATACGAATGTAGAACAAAAGTCCCTTTTAATCCTAATGTGCAATACTTTGTTCTCTGATCATGAGAGGAATTTACATTTGTTTTTGTTTCGTTCCTTGTTGGAGGCCTGGCAGAAGCAATTTAGCAGCACAGTAATACTGACAAGACAGCGTAGTACATAATAAGCTGAACAACAAACTGAAGGCAGTGAAATGTTAAGAGGAATGACTAAAGACATCATCAGCACGAGACGATTTATGTCAGCCCAATTTCTTCAAGCACGCTTCGGGGAGTCTCTGCTTCCTGCAAAGCAAAAATATGAAAACATAATGAACCGGTCAGAAAATCAGTTTTAGAAAGTCGTGCATATTAAAGATCGGAAAATGAAGTAAACTACCATTTGTATTCCTCAATGTGGCTAAAATAGCTGCAAATTTTAAAGAGGTGTCATCGCACACCTTTAAGAAAGGTTAATCATAGACGAAATCACACAATGTAAAATGAGCAATGTTATTTCGTAGTTAAGAGAACAAACATTCATAATTTGGACTTCGAATCGCTCAGATCAGAAAAGGCAATGTTCTCCGAAAAGATACTTAAGTTGCTGAGGTGGGGCGGAAGCGGTAGTTTGGGCAGTGTGGGGCGAAATGGCTCCAAGCAGACAGAGAAGGAAAGGGAACGCTCAGCACGGCTTTGCAAAATATGTTTTAACAACAAGTAGGGACTGATTTCCTTAAAATGCTCCACCTTCAAAAGGAATTTTAAGAGGTGGACAGTTTACACAATACCATATGCACTGCTTTTAATCCTCAACACGATTTCCATTTTAAGCTCCCAACAAGCACTCAAATGATAAACTACTGCTCTAATGATACAGTTACTGCTATGAAAGTTTAAACATTAAAATACTGTCATTTGTTTATTGCCTTTTATCCTGAAACTGCCCTACCTTATTTTGAATTTTGGACATCTGCTATGTGCATGTGCCTTCTATTCCACTATCAAATTAGGTGGGCTTTCTATCTAAACTAGTGCCTTGGCACCATTATTCAACTCCTCTGTTACAATAGTTGTGCCCGATTATCAAATGGTTGCTCACTATGCATGCTGCGGAGCCTTAAGAGTTCTACCCAGCAACATCTGTCATGGTCAGTATACAAGCCATACATTCCTGCATCTCCTATGGCAAAACGAGAAATCCAAGGTTGGTATCTTTATCTTGGGTGTCACATTCTTGGAAACATTGGTCTCTAGAATCCAACTTCTCAGTTTCAGACAGCATGGAAGAATCATTATCTTTTACACAAGAATCCCGTTCTAACATTAACATTACCTTTGTTCTCAACTACTGTGCTGTATGCTGCGCCATCCAAACTTAGATCTAAAACAGCTAATAGCTCCAGCAGTTCTACAAATAAAGGCAAAAAAGAACCCTCCTACACCAGTAAAGCCTACTTCTCGTTTCAATGGAACTGCTTCTAGTGGAAATCAAAGCACTTAGACCTTCTACTGCAGAAACTAAAAAGTGGCTTCAAACCCTAGAAGAAAAATGGGCACACATGGATAAGAGTTACTGGGGTTGAGCAACATGTAAGGCATCCCCAAGACTCAATATACAATATTACCCAATTGCAAACAAAGGTCACTTCTCAAAAAACAGCAGAACAACCTCAAGATCTACTGCTGCCCCGAAGGGCTGGAAGGTTCTGACACTATCCTTTTCTTCCCAATCTTTCACTGCCAAAGTTTTGGAGATGGAGGGATCCGTATCACTAAATATTCAGCAGGCTCATAGACTGGTTATAGGGGGAGGGGGGAATTAAAACAGAAAATCAGACGGATCCTTCTTGGTGTTGGTGTGCATGCTTAATCCATGGCAACCAGAGCATGCATCCCTCATGCTGTCTGGTAGCTTCTTGGTGAGCACTGCTCCAGGAACTATATGGCCTCTGTTATCGTGGTTATGGAAGGAGCATCAGTGAGATGGGATGGAACATGGCAGCAGCTTTCCTAGCACATGCCCTGCAGGGAAGCCAAGACCGCAGTTAGTATCCACAGTGGTGGCTTAGGAGCTGCCATAACTGATCATCTGCCACATCACCTGAAAGGACTACTTTGCATACTAATTATCACATGTAAAAACTAGATATAAACATCTGTGAATTGCTGTGGTCTACTCCCAAAATGTGACAGACAACCCAGCAAGGCAGTTTGAGACAGCTCCCCCCAACAAGTCAATGGCTTATTTGTAAGTTGTATGTTGAACTGATTTGAGATCCAGCACACCGATAAAGCTGTGTACAGTCAGACCTAATATATATATATATATATATAGATATATATATATATATATACATATTCACTGAAAAAACCATAGGTTTCAGGCACGTTATAGTTAGTTGGACATTTCACTCGTACAAAACCATAGAAATTCCCCCGTTATAGTTAGTTCAGCTAACTAACTCGCGCGCCCGCAATGCACTGCTGATGACTTCACATATTACATCACTCATGACATGGTCAGTGACATCACTGATGACATCACTGATGACATCTCAAATGACATCACTGATGACATCATCCTTGTGATAGAGTGGCAGACCTCCTCTCACCCTAATATAACCTTTGATACACACTCAAAAATACAAACTAACATTTTCAAAACAATGGACATACCAATACCAGTTACATGACACCTATTCATTAATTCCAAGATCTACACACACACCCACTCATTCACCAACAGTCCCTATACAGTCACTCATACATGTACTCATACACCTATACATCCTGTTACACACCGCCACTCATCCATAGAGTTACTCACACACAGTCACACATGCAAACAAAGTATCAAACATCCATTTACTTGCATATACAGTTATACACACACTACCACACTTACTTCTACAGAAACTTGCACATACTTACTCTCTTAAACAATCACTTATAGAAACACCTACTTATTTGTACAGGAACTCTTCCAATCTCTCACTCTCACATATACTCACTTATATACACCAATACTCACATATACTAGTTTAAAACATATGTAGTTACTCATAAAGACACTATTGAGACAGTCATTCACTCACTAACACACCCATACACATACTCATCCACCTATACAGTCCTGCACACATGCTGTCTTCAACACATACAAACAGTGAGTCACTCATTCATGCATCTATGCACTAAGTAATACCCCCACCGAACCATACAGACACTCATACTCAAAAAACCAACTAATAACCCATATAGACACTCATGTAGCTACTCACCAACCCATGCAGCCACTTATACACAAAGTGAGAGACTGATACAGATATTTTCATATTTAAACATTACTCACTAACCCATGTATTCACTAAGATACACTTAATCAGTTATACAATCAATTTTACAAAAAAAAAATCATCCATTTAGACACTTATATACCCATTTATTCTTCCATCGACCTTGAGATATACATATATAAAACATATTTAATTTTCAGAAAAACACATTCACTGGATGATGTCATGAGTGATGTCATCAGTGATGTCATGAGTGATGTCACTGACCATGTCATGAGTGATGTAATATGTGACGTCATCAGCAGTGCATTGCGGGCGCGCGAGTTATAGTTAGCTGAACTAACTATAACGGGGGAATTTCTATGGTTTTGTATGAGTGAAATGTCCAACTAACTATAACGTGCCTGAAACCTATGGTTTTTTCAGTGAATATATATATATATATATATATATATATATATATATATATATATATATATATATATATATATATATATATTTATTATACTATGTATACATGTGAAAATGTCTCAATCCCCCGTTTGCCTCGGTGGCACGGAAAAAATGGGTGGAACTGACGTCAGCACGCCGACGAGGTCCTCTTATGGCTCCGATGACATCATACGGTGTCACGAGCGGAGCCGTGCTCGTTGACGTGGGAGAGCTAGGAAAGAATTTCCGTGGATGCTGGTGCAGGGGATATTCACCTAAGTGTTCAGGCTAGTCCTTTGGGAGCAACTGTTTATGTTGCCACTCCAGAAACCGAAACCAGTGATCCGAGGGCAGAGGCCCTGCAGATGGCATACGAGGTGGGGTGCCCAGTCGTGTGCACCGGCGGGGCAGCGAAGTGACAAGCACCACAACCCACAAAAAAGGTAACGAGGGCACTGAATAACACAGGATCTTCTCTTTGTATCTGGCAGGAACAACGAAGTTAAAATGCCCTAGTACCAAAATGTAGAATTAGTGCTACAACGGTCTTCAAGAGGACCTGCGATGCCGCTTCTGCCTCCCGTACCCTGGAGGCGGCACATGGGTCACGCGGTACGGTCATACTGCGGTGGGACGCACACTCGTTGACCTCTCATGGCACTGCTCCACACTTCAGGGAGGACACTTTCCATTAGCTATGTTTTCTGATGACATGTCGCGCCGGCCCCGTCCAACAGAACTCCTTTAGATCCAAACAGACTCTTCCACTCTCTCACCGGAAGTGAAACCAGGCCACGCGGACACTTTCACAATACAGCAGCCGGGAATGCACTTTTCGGTAAAAAACCACATTCCTTCCTCCTAATTAATTAAATAAACGTCTCACTGAAGAACAGGGGCCAGCTTCGATCGGTAAACAGCCGTTACAACGACTTTTTTACTTTGCGATACCATTACAACGCATGCATTACCACGCATGCGTTGTACATGACGAAGTCATTACTACGCATTTTTTTTGAATGCATGGTCATTTACCACGCATGCCTTTACAACGAATTTTGTTGTAAAGGTATGTATGGTAAATGACCATGCGTTCTAAAAAACATGTAGACGATCCATGTCGTTGTAAGGAAACAGAGGCTGTTCTGTTTCCTCACAACGACGTGCACCGCCCCTCAGAGATGACATGAAGCAGGAACCACGAGGAGAGAGGATCCATGAGGAGTGAGAGGTAAGGGGGATTGGGCATGGGGTGGGGGTTTCTTTTCTAGGGTTTAGGGTAGTGCAGTGGTGTTTGGGTGGTGTAGGGGGTCGTGCTGGGGGTAGGGTTTTAGGGTTTAGGGTAGTGCAGTAGTGTAGGGGGTCGTGCTGGTGGTAGTGGTTTAGGGTAGTGCAGTGGTGTATGGGTAGTGTAGGGGTCGTGCTGGGGGTAGATTTAGGGTTTAGGGTAGTGCAGTGGTGTTTGGGTAGTGTAGGGAGTCGTGCTGGGGGTAGTGTTTTAGGGTTTAGGGTAGTGCAGTGGTGTTTGTGTAGTGTAGGGGGTCATGCTGTGGGTAGTGTTTCAGGGTTTAGGGTAGTGCAGTGGTGTTTGTGTAGTGTAGGGGGTCGTGTTTTAGGGTATAGGGTAGTGCAGTGGTGTTTGTGTAGTGTGGGTGGTCATGCTGGGGGTATATTTAGGGTTAGTGTAGTGCAGTGGTGTTTGGGTAGTGTAGGGAGTCGTGCTGGTGGTAGTGTTTTAGGGTTTAGGGTAGTGCAGTTATGTTTGGGTAGTGTAGGGTGTCGTGCTGGGGGTAGTGTTTTAGCACTTATTTTTCTTTCTACAGCACTAACCATAATTTCTATGGCAAAATGAACCCTCTCATTTTGATCCTTTTTAAATTAAATGTTTCAAGTGTTACCAGTTTATTCCAATCAAGATGGCTTCAGGTGTGCCATAATCTTGTCATAAGTAAGGCTGTTAGCACTCTAGTTGTTCTTTAGAACACTCTGGGAAGCTGCAGTAGAACACAAAGGCATCAACTGACAGGCTGCTCCTGTTGAAATATAACAGGAAGATATTTGAGATCTCACTTAAAACATGTCCTAATTTTTCTTTCTACAGCACTAACCATAATTTCTATGGCAAAATGAACCCTCTCATTTTGATCCTTTTTAAATTAAATGTTTTAAGTGTTACCATTTTATTCCAATCAAGATGGCTTCAGGTGTGCCATACTTTTGTCATAAGTAAGGCTGACAGTCTCTGCCCTTGTTGGATGTACATGTTTTACTGAGAATGTCAGACTTCATTCTCACATGACTGAGAAAGATAATGTGAATTTACAGAAAATATGCTCTCATTTTAGCTTCTGGAGCACCTTCCAAAACTGTATGGGACAAGCATGTGAAAATAGTTCTCTCAAACATGATTCATGATATCCCAGCAGAAGGTTTTTCACAGGGTAAAATCCCTTAGAACACACCACAATTCCTGAAATTAGTATGGTACCATCAACAAATGAATACTAATGTAACTAAAGTCTGTTATCACCCTTTATAGTTCTCCTTTTGCTAACCCTCAAAATCTTCGATTCACTGCAATGCATTTCAATGGGGTACTATCATTCATATTGGTCCCAAGATGGCTGCCAGCAATTCCAGGATGAAATGATGACAGCCAATCAGATCTCACGATGACATGTGTGGTTAGGCTCCGCCCAGATATATGTGTTTTCTTTTTCAAATTGCTCAGGAACTACTGAACGGATTTACATCATTTAAGCAAAAGGCACAACCCTGAACCAAGGGCTACCTTTTTGGCAAATTTGGTGTAATTCCGTTCAGCAGTTCGGGCTGTAGCTGCGACTAAAGGTTCCTATGGAAAATTGCATGGGGAAAACACGTTTTGGGACCCCCCTTTTTTCTCGGCCCCCGCTTGCCGAATCACCCCGAGACTTTCAGGATAGGAGCGGACCGGAGCGCCCCAACAAGTTGGAAAAGTTCGCGAAGATTCGTCAACCGGCGCCAAAGTTATTTCAAATAGAATGGTGCGGATTTCCTATGGAAAATAGGTCCTAACTATAACTATCTACTGGCGACCGCCAGTAGATATATATATATTCACTGAAAAAACCATAGGTTTTAGGGACAGTTATAGTTAGTTGGACATTTCACTCGTACAAAACCATAGAAATTCCCCGTTATAGTTAGTTCAGCTAACTATAACTCGCGCCCCGCAATGCACTGCTGATGACGTCACATATTACATCACTCATGACATGGTCAGTGACATCACTGATGACATCGCTGATGACATCTCAAATGACATCACTGATGACATCACTGATGACATCACTGATGACATCTTCCAGTGACTGTTTCTGTAAAGTTTAAATATGTTTAATATATATAGGGAAAGGTGTATTGAAGAATGAAAGGGTGTATAAGTGTCTGAATGGATGATTTAGTACGTGAGTGACTGACTACAAGTGAGTGATTAAATGTATCTTACTGAATGCATGGGTTAGTGACTAAACTGTGTGAATGTCTGTATCCGTCTGTCTGTTGGTTTGTAAGCGGCTGCATGGCTTTCTGAATAGCTACATGAGTGTCTACATGGGTTATTGATTGATTGTCTGAGTATCTGTATGGGTGCCTGAGTGTTTGTGTGGGTGGGGTGTGTGTGACTGTGCATAGATGTGTGAGTTGGTGATTCACTGGGTGCATGGTTTCAAGAGTGCATCTGTGATGGACTGTATGGGTGGGTGAGTGTGTGTATGGGTGTGTTAGTGATTGAATGTATATCTCAGTGGTACATGTGTGAGTAACTACATATGTGAAAGGCAGTATATATGTGTGTTGGAGTATATAAATGGCTATAAGTGAGTGTGTGATTGTGAGAGTGGCTGTATGGATGAGTGTGTACTTGTATCAGTGATTGTATAAGAGCGTAAGAATGTGCTAGTATTTGTATGAGTAAGTGAGCTGGTGTGTGTATAACTGTATAGGTGAGTAAATGGGTGTGTGATTAAGTTTTTTGCATGACTGACTAGGTGTGTGAGTACCTCTATGGATGAGTGGCGGTGTGCGAGTGTTTATATAGGTGTATGAGTGCATATGATAGTCCTGTACTGAGTGACTAAGTATGAGTGACTGTACGGGTGAGTGAGTGGATGTGTGTGTAGACCTAAGAATCAGTGAGTGGGTATGTAGTTTTTGGTGTTGGAGTGTCTATGGTTTTGAGAATGGCAGTCTGTAATTTAGAGTGGGTGTATCAAAAGTTATATTAGGGTGTGAGAAGATGCATGAAATTATCACATGGATGATGTCATCAGTGATGTCATTTGAGATGTCATCAGTGATGTCACTGACCCATGTCATGAGTGATCTAATATGTGACGTCATCAGCAGTGCATTGCGGGGCGCGAGTTATAGTTAGCTGAACTAACTATAACGGGGAATTTCTATGGTTTTGTACGAGTGAAATGTCCAACTAACTATAACTGTCCCTAAAACCTATGGTTTTTTCAGTGAATTTCAAAGGTTTTTTAAATGCTAATTTCCAACTATAACGTGTCTGAAACCTATGGTTTTTTCAGTGAATTTCAAAGGTTTTTAAATGCTAATTTCTAACTATAACGTGCCTGAAACCTATGATTTTTTAAGTGAATTTCAAAGGTTTTTTAAATGCTAGTTTCTAACTATGCCTACAGAGGTAGGACATGTGAAGAAAGAAGAAAAAATGCACAGAAAGAAGCAAAAGATGTGCAGAAAGAACCAACAGAGGAGCAGAAAGAGGCCTTGTTGCAAGATCATCCTGTGCCCACAACTTTTTCAGACGGGTACTGGTGGTAACTGACTGCTAACCAGAGCCAGTGCTATGCTAAAAGACACTTAGAATACAGTGAAAACACCTACATACACTAGGGAACACTATGCGTTGGGGTACCCCTGTGATTAGCATGACCTCCTCTGCAAGTCCCTAGTACATAATAGGGCAGGGGGATTAAAACTACCTCTTAAAACGCGCTACAGGGCGCGTTTGCACAGTGGTGAAGGGAGGGGGGCCTGAGGTGACATGTGTGCAAACGCACCCCGTGGCGCGTTTTAAGTTGCGGGATTAAGTCCCCTTGAATTCTGAGGGTCCCTGGGGCCCAACTAGCCCCCAGGTACCTACAGTTAGGACCACAGAGCTGAGTTGCAGAGAGGCGTTCCGAGGCCACGCACCTTTTTCACCTCTCTGCAACGCAACTCTGTTGTGCTTACTGAAGGTACCTGGTGGGCTAGTTGGCCCCCAGGGTCCCTCAGGATTCAAAGGGAATTAATTCCCCAACTTAAAACGCACCACAGGGCGTGTTTGCGCACATGTCACCTGAGGCCCCGCCCCTCCCTTCACCACTATGCAAACGCGCCCCGTGGTGCGTTTTAAGTTGGGGGATTAGGTCACCTTGAATCCGGAGGGTCCCTGGGGCCCAACTAGCCCACTAGGTACTTCCAGTAAGCACCACAGGCCTGCGTTGCAACGCCTGTAACAAATTGTGCAGTTGTGTTTAGGTAGTGAAGAGGGTCGTGCTGGGGGTAGTGTTTTAGGGTTTAGGGTAGTGCAGTGGTGTTTGTGTAGTGTAGGGGGTCATGCTGGGGGTAGATTTAGGGTGGTAGTGCAGTGGTGTTTGGGTAGTGTAGGGAGTCGTGCTGGGGGAGTGTTTTAGGGTAGAGTGCAGTGGTGTTTGGGTAGTGTAGGGGGTCGTGCTGGGGGTAGTGTTTTAGGGTTTAGGGTAGTGCAGTGGTGTTTGGGTAGTGTAGGGGTCGTGCTGGGGTAGTGATTTAGGGTAGTGCAGTGGTGTTTGGGTAGTGTAGGGGGTGCTGCTGGGGGTAGTGTTTTAGGGTTTAGGTTAGTGCAGTGGTGTTTGGGTAGTGTAGGGGTACTGCTGGGGGTAGTGTTTTAGGGTTTAGGGTAGTGCAGTGGTGTTTGTGTAGTGTAGGGGTAGTGTTTTAGGGTAGTGCAGTGGTGTTTGTGTAGTGTAGGAGGTCATGTTTTAGGGTTTAGGGTAGTGCAGTGGTCTTTGGGTAGTGTAGGGAGTCGTGAGGGGTAGTGTTTTAGGGTTTAGGGTAGTGTAGGGGGTCATGCGGGGGGTAGTGTTTTAGGGATTAGGGTAGTGCATTGGTGTTTGGGTAGTGTAGGGGGTCATGCGGGGGGTAGTGTTTTAGGGTTTAGGACAGTGCAGTGGTGTTTGGGTAGTGTAGGGGGTCGTGCTGGGGGGAGTATTTTAGGGTTTAGGGCAGTGCAGTGGTGTTCGGGTAGTGTAGGGGTTCGTGCTGGGGGAGTGTTTTAGGGTTTAGGGCAGTGCAGTGGTGTTCGGGTAGTGTAGGGGGTCGTGCTGGGGGTAGTGTTTGAGGGTTTAGGGCAGTGCAGTCGTGTTCGGGTAGTGTAGGGGGTTGTGCTGGGGGTAGTATTTTAGGGTTTAGGGCAGTGCAGTGGTGTTTGGGCAGTGTAGGGGGTAATGCTGGGGGTGGTGGTTTAGGGCAGTGCAGTGGTGTTCGGGCAGTGTAGGGGGTCGTGCTGGGGGTGGTGTTTCAGGGTTTAGGGCAGTGCAGTGGTGTTCGGGCAGTGTAGGGGGTGGTGTTTCAGGGTTTAGGGCAGTGCAGTGGTGTTCGGGCAGTGTAGGGGATCGTGCAGGGGGTGGCGTTTCAGGGTTTAGGGCAGTGGTGTTCGGGCAGTGTAGGGGGTCGTGCTGGGGCTGGTGTTTCAGGGTTTAGGGCAGTATAGTGGTGTTTGGGCAGTGTAGGGGGTCGTGCTGGGGCTGGTGCTTCAGGGTTTAGGGCAGTGCAGTGGTGTTCGGGCAGTGTAGGTGTCATGCTGGGGCTGGTGTTTCAGGGTTTAGGGCAGTGTAGGGGGTCGTGCTGGGGCTGGTGTTTCAGGGTTTAGGGCAGTGCAGTGGTGTTCGGGCAGTGTAGGGTGTCATGCTGGGGCTGGTGTTTCAGGGTTTAGGGCAGTGCAGTGGTGTTTGGGCAGTGTAGGGGGTCATGCTGGGGCTAGTGTTTCAGGATTTAGGGCAGAGCAATGGTGTTCAGGCAGTGTAGGGGGTTTTGCTGGAGGTGGTGTTTCAGGGTTTAGGGCAGTGCAGTGGTGTTCGTGCAGTGTAGGGGTGGTGTTTCAGGGTTTAGGGCAGTGGTGTTCAGGCAGTGTAGGGGGTCTTGCTGGGGTTGATGTTTCAGGGTTTAGGGCAGTGCAGTGGTGTTCGGGCAGTGTAGGGGTCGTGCTGGGGGTGGTGTTTCAGGGTTTAGGGCAGTGGAGTAGTGTTCCGGCAGTGTAGGCGGTCGTGCAGGGGGTGGTGTTTCAGGGTTTAGGGCAGTGGTGTTCGGGCAGTGTAGGGGGTCATGCTGGGGCTGGTGTTTCAGGGTTTAGGGCAGTGCAGTGGTGTTCGGGCAGTGTAGGGTGTCGTGCTGAGGGGTGGTGTTTCAGGGTTTAGGGCAGTGCAGTGGTGTTCGGGCAGTGTAGGGCGTCGTGCAGGGGGTGGTGTTTCAGGGTTTAGGGCAGTGCAGTGGTGTTTGGGCAGTGTAGGGGGTCGTGCAGGGGGTGGTGTTTCAGGGTTTAGGGCAGTGCAATGGTGTTCGGCCAGTGTAGGTGGTCTTGCTGGGGGTGGTGTTTCTGGCTTTGAGTGCAGTGGTGTTCGGGCAGTGTAGGGCGTCTTGCTGGGGGTGGTGTTTCAGGGTTTAGGGCAGTGCAGTGGTGTTCGGGCAGTGTAGGGGGTCGTGCTGGGGCTGGTGTTTCAGGGTTTAGGCAGGCAGTGCAGTGTAGGGGGTCGTGCTGGGGGTGGTGTTTCAGGGTTTAGGGCAGTGCAGTGGTGTTCGGGCAGTGTAGGGGGTCATGCTGGGGGTGGTGTTTCAGGGTTTAGGGCAGTGCAGTGGTGTACGGGCAGTGTAGGAGGTCTTGCTGGGGGTGGTGTTTCAGGGTTTAGGGAAGTGGTTTTCGGGCAGTGTAGGGGGTCTTGCTGGGGGTAGTGTTTCGGGGTTTAGGGCAGTGTAGTGGTGTTCGTGCAGTGTAGGGGGTCGTGCTGGGGGTGGTGTTTCAGGGTTTAGGGCAGTGCAGTAGTGTTCGGGCAGTGTGAGGGGATCGTGCAGGGGGTGGTGTTTCAGGGTTTAGGGAAGTGCAGTGGTGTTCGGGCAGTGTAGGGGGTCGTGCTGGGGGTGGTGTTTCAGGGTTTAGGGCAGTGCAGTGGTGTTCGGGCAGTGTAGGGGGTCGTGCAGGGGTGGTGTTTCAGGGTTTAGGGCAGTGGTGTTCGAGCAGTGTAGGGGGTCTTGCTGGGGGTGGTGTTTCAGGGTTTAGGGCAGTGCAGTGGTGTTCGGGCAGTGTAGGGGTCTTGCTGGGGGTAGTGTTTCAGGGTTTAGGGCAGTGCAGTGGTGTTCGTGCAGTGTAGGGGGTCGTGCTGGGGATGGTGTTTCAGGGTTTAGGGCAGTGCAGTAGTGTTCGAGCAGTGTAGGGGTCATGCAGGGGGTGGTGTTTCAGGGTTTAGGGCAGTGCAGTGGTGTTCGGGCAGTGTAGGGGGTCGTGCTGGGGGTGGTGTTTCAGGGTTTAGGGCAGTGGTGTTCGGGCAGTGCAGTGGTGTTCGGGCAGTGTAGGGGGTCTTGCTGGGGGTGATGTTTCAGGGTTTAGGGCAGTGCAGTGGTGTTCGGGCAGTGTAGGGGGTCTTGCTGGGGGTGGTGTTTCAGGGTTTAGGGCAGTGGTGTTCGGGCTGTGTAGGGGGTCTTGCTGGGGGTGGTGTTTCAGGGTTTAGGGCAGTGCAGTGGTGTTCGGGCAGTGTAGGGGGTCATGCTGGGGGTGGTGTTTCAGGGTTTAGGGCAGTGCAGTGGTGTACGGGCAGTGTAGGGGGTCTTGCTGGGGGTGGTGTTTCAGGGTTTAGGGCAGTGGTGTTCGGGCAGTGTAGGGGGTCTTGCTGGGGGTGGTGTTTCAGGGTTTAGGGCAGTGGTGTTCGGGCAGTGCAGTGGTGTTCGGGCAGTGTAGGGGGTCTTGCTGGGGGTGATGTTTCAGGGTTTAGGGCAGTGTAGTGGTGTTCGTGCAGTGTAGGGGTCGTGCTGGGGGTGGTGTTTCAGGGTTTAGGGCAGTGCAGTAGTGTTCGGGCAGTGTAGGGGATCGTGCAGGGGTGGTGTTTCAGGGTTTAGGGCAGTGCAGTGGTGTTCGGGCAGTGTAGGAGGTCGTGCTGGGGCTGGTGTTTCAGGGTTTAGGGCAGTGCAGTGGTGTTCGGGCAGTGTAGGGGGTCTTGCTGGGGGTGGTGTTTCAGGGTTTAGGGCAGTGGTGTTCGGGCAGTGTAGGGGGTCTTGCTGGGGGTGGTGTTTCAGGGTTTAGGGCAGTGCAGTGGTGTTCGGGCAGTGTAGGGGGTCTTGCTGGGGGTAGTGTTTCAGGGTTTAGGGCAGTGCAGTGGTGTTCATGCAGTGTAGGGGGTCGTGCTGGGGTGGTGTTTCAGGGTTTAGGGCAGTGCAGTGGTGTTCGGGCAGTGTAGGGGGTCGTGCTGGGGGTGGTGGTTCAGGGTTTAGGGCAGTGGTGTTCGGGCAGTGTAGGGGTCTTGCTGGGGGTGATGTTTCAGGGTTTAGGGCAGTGCAGTGGTGTTCGGGCAGTGTAGGAGGTCTTGCTGGGGGTAGTGTTTCAGGGTTTAGGGCAGTGCAGTGGTGTTCGGGCAGTGTAGGGGGTCGTGAAGGGGTGGTGTTTCAGGGTTTAGTGCAGTGGTGTTCGGGCAGTGTAGGGGGTCGTGCTAGGGTATGTGTTTCAGGGTTTAGGGCAGTGCAGTGGTGTTCAGGCAGTGTAGGGGGTCGTGCAGGGGCTGGTGTTTCAGGGTTTAGGGCAGTGCAGTGGTGTTCGGGCAGTGTAGGGGGTCGTGCTGGGGGTAGTGTTTTAGGGTTTAGGGTAGTGCAGTGGTGCTTGTGTAGTGTAGGGGGTCGTGCTGGGGGTAGTGTTTTAGAGTTTAGGGTAGTGCAGTGGTGTTTGTGTAGTGTAGGGGTCATGTTTTAGGGTAGTGCAGTGGTGTTTGGGTAGTGTAGGGGGTCGTGCTGGGGGTAGTGTTTTAGGATTTAGGTTAGTGCAGTGGTGTTGGGAGTAGTGTTTTAGGGTAGTGCAGTGGTGTTTGTGTAGTGTAGGGGGTCATGCTGGGGGTAGTGTTTTAGGGTTTAGGATAGTGCAGTGGTGCTTGTGTAGTGTAGGGGGTCGTGCTGGGGTAGTGTTTTAGGGTTTAGGGTAGTGCAGTGGTGTTTTTGTAGTGTAGGGGGTCATGTTTTAAGATGCAACGCTCCAATACCTGACTAGTCTGCACTACATAAAACTGCAAAAAAACTAAAAATAAAAAGTGTTTTGCACACTTTTGTCATTGGGCTATATGTGGGCTACATCTGGGTAATATTTGTGCTACATTTGGGCTCTTTTTTCACTGGTGGCCATCTTGGAAGACTTCTTTGTTATGAAGTTTCCTAATTTCCTCATTTACTGCAGTCTCCTCAGTAGGAAATGCTTTCAGTTTTTTACTTTGATTCCATCAAGAAGGCATTCAGATGTGTCACACATTTGCCATAAATTCAGAATGTTATTACTCTAGTTGTTCATTAGATCACTGTAGTAAAGCTACTGCTCACCAAGGAGTTAACTGGAAGTCTACTGCTGGTATTGAAAGTGATTGTTTCAGTCTGCATGTCAGAATTTTCTAATGAAATAGAAGAGGATTTGAGATCTCACTTAAAACATGCACTAAATTTTCTTTTTGCAGCACTAACCATAATTTCTATGGCAAAATGAACCCCCTCATTTTGTTCCTTTTAAATTAAATGTTTTAAGTGTTACCAGTTTATTCCAATCAAGATGGCTTCAGGTGTGCCATACTTTTGTCATAAGTAAGGCTGTTAGCACTCTAGTTGTTCTTTAGAACACTCTGGGAAGCTGCAGTAGAACACAAAGGAATCAACTGACAGTCTCTGCCCTTGTTGGATGTACATGTTTTACTGAGAATGTCAGACTTCATTCTTACATGACTGAGAAAGATAATGTGAATTTACAGAAAATATGCTCTCATTTTAGCTTCTGGGGCACCTTCCAAAACTGTATGGGACAAGCATGTGAAAATAGTTCTCTCAAACATGATTCATGATATCCCAGCAGGTGGTTTTTCACAGGGTAAAATCACCTTAGAACACACCACAATTCCTGAAATTAGTATGGTACCATCAACAAATGAATTCTAATGTAACTAAAGTCTGTTATCACCCTTTATAGTTCTCCTTTTGGTAACCCTCAAAATCTTCGATTCACTACAAGGCATTTCAAAGGGGTACTATCATTTATATTGGTCCCAAGATGGCTGCCAGCAATTCCAGGATGAAGTGCTGACAGCCAATCAGATCTCACGATGACATGTGTTCTGTGCTCACACCCTCTGCTATAATGTCTTCTCCAGAAGACCATTTTTACTCCTCCTACCAGGAAGTGGAGGAGGAATGGCCCCCAACTTCTCCCTCCAGCAGTGGACCAAGCCCTCTCTCTGGCTATTTCTAGGGCGCTGGCTCCGCTTAGGGATCAGGTTGATAAGCTGGCGAAAAGCATCCCTGGGGTGTTCTGTGACCCAGATCTGGTGGTGGCGGGTCCAAGTAGCTCCCAGATGGGGAATAAAAGGGCCGTTAAGCATAACGCGGGGCACTTGGAAGGATTTGATCAACTTACGGAGACCTTCCTCAAGAGTGCGCGAACGCTAAAACATGCACCCTGCCGGGAGGAGGAGGAGCCCGGAGAAAATTGCGACACTGTCACCACTATTGTAGACCCAGACGGTGGGTTTCCCTTAGAGGGAGAGGGTGTATCGGAGGACGATTTCTCCTCCGATGAGGATAAGGACTCGGGGCATCCCTGGCGTCCAGAGTCCCACTCCTCTCACTCCCGGTTGGGGACGGGTCCACTCGGACATGTTCGAGCCTACCCAAATTTACCATCCTAGGTCGGCAGAGTGGACACCTGACGCCAAAGTGGCAGAGTATGTGGTGGGGAAAATCCATCAACCCCTTGAAAGGGAGGTCAGGAATAGGATGAGGGGAGAATGCCCCAGGCCCTCACTGAAGGGGAAGGTGGCACACACGCCTGAAATCAATGAGAAACTATGTACCTTTTTCTCCAAGTATATGTGGGATCCCAAGAAAGGAATTAATAGGTCTTGGACGTGGTAGGGCCCTTGACCCAAATTATTCAATTGACGGAGCATTCCAAAGAGTCAGGATCCCCTTTGTCCACGGATATTATGGCTGGTTGGGCGCACTACCCTAAACCCTAAAACACTACCCCCTCCACTACCCAAACACCACTGCACTACCCTAAACCCTAAAACACTACCCCCAGCACGACACCCTACACTACCCAAACACCACTGCACTACCCTAAACCCTAAATATACCCCGAGCATGACCTCCCACACTACCCAAACACCACTGCACTACCCTAAACCCTAAAACACTACCCCCAGCACGACCCCCTACACTACCCAAACACCACTGCACTACCCTAAACCCTAAAACACTACCCCAGCACGACCCCCTACACTACCCAAACACCACTGCACTACCCTAAACCTAAAACACTACCCCAGCACGACCCCTACACTACCCATACACCACTGCACTACCCTAAACCCTAAAACACTACCCCCAGCACGACCCCCTACACTACTGCACTACCTAAACCCTAAAACACTACCCCCAGCACGACCCCTACACTACCCAAACACCACTGCACTACCCTAAAACACTTCCCTCAGCACGACCCCCTACACCACCCAAACACCACTGCACTACCCTAAACCCTAGAAAAGAAACACCCACCCCATGCCCAATCCCCCTTACCTCTCACTCCTCATGGTTCCTCTCTCCTCGTGGTTCCTGCTTCACGTCATCTGAGGGGCGGTGCACGTCGTTGTGAGGAAACGGAACAGCCTCTGTTTCCTTACAACGACATGGATCGTCTACATGTTTTTAGAGCGCATGGTCATTTACCATACATACCTTTACAACAAAATTAGATTGTAAAGGCATGCGTGGTAAATGACCATGCGTTCTAAAAAAATGCGTAGTAATGACTTCGTTATGTACAACGCATGCGTGGTAATGCATGCGTTGTAATGATATCGCAAAGTAAAAAAGTCGTTGTAACGGCTGTTTACCGATCGAAGCTGGCCCCTGTTCTTCAGTGAGACATTTATTTGATTGATTAGGAGGAAGAAATGTGGATTTTTTTACCGAAAAGTGCATTCCCGGCTGTTGTATTGTGAAAGTGTCCGCGTGGCCTGGTTTCACTTCCGGTGAGAGAGTGGAAGAGTCTGTTTGGATCTAAAGGAGTTCTGTTGTTGGACGGGGCCGGCGCGACATGTCATCAGAAAACATAGCTAATGGAAAGCGTCCTCCCTGAAGTGTGGAGCAGTGCCAGGAGAGGTCAACGAGTGTGCGTCCCACCGCAGTATGACCGTACCGCGTGACCCATGTGCCGCCTCCAGGGTACGGGAGGCAGAAGCGGCATTGCAGGTCCTCTTGAAGACCGTTGTAGCACTAATTCTACATTTTGGTACTAGGGCATTTTAACTTCGTTGTTCCTGCCAGATACAAAGAGAAGATCCTGTGTTATTCAGTGCCCTCGTTACCTTTTTTGTGGGTTGTGGTGCTTGTCACTTCGCTGCCCCGCCGGTGCACACGACTGGGCACCCCACCTCGTGTGCCATCTGCAGGGCCTCTGCCCTCGGATATCTGGTTTCGGTTTCTGGAGTGGCAACATAAACAGTTGCTCCCAAAGGACTAGCCTGAACACTTAGGTGAATATCCCCTGCACCAGCATCCCACGGAAATTCTTTCCTAGCTCTCCCACGTCAATGAGCACGGCTCCGCTCGCGACACCGTATGACGTCATCGGAGCCATAAGAGGACCTCGTCGGCCTGCTGACGTCAGTTCCACCCATTTTTTCCGTGCCACCGAGGCAAACAGGGGACCGAGACATTTTCACATGTATACATAGTATAATAAATATATATATATATATATATATATATATATATATATATTCACTGAAAAAAACCATAGGTTTCAGGCACGTTATAGTTAGAAATTAGCATTTAAAAAATCCTTAGAAATTCACTGAAAAAACCATAGGTTTTAGGGACAGTTATAGTTAGTTGGACATTTCACTCGTACAAAACCATAGAAATTCCCCCGTTATAGTTAGTTCAGCTAACTATAACTCGCGCGCCCGCAATGCACTGCTGATGACGTCACATATTACATCACTCATGACATGGTCAGTGACATCACTGATGACATCGCAAATGACATCACTCATGACATCCAGTGAATGTGTGTTTTTCTGAAAATTAAATATGTTTTATATTTGTATATCTCAAGGTCGATGGAAGAATAAATGGGTATACAAGTGTCTAAATGGATGATTGTTTTTGTAAAATTGATTGTATAACTGACTAAGTGTATCTTAGTGAATACATGGGTTAGTGAGTAATGTTTAAATATGAAAATATCTGTATCAGTCTCTCACTTTGTGTATAAGTGGCTGCATGGGTTGGTGAGTAGCTACATGAGTGTCTATATGGGTTATTAGTTGGTTTTTGAGTATGAGTGTCTGTATGGTTCGGTGGGGTATTACTTAGTGCATAGATGCATGAATGAGTGACTCACTGTTTGTATGTGTTGAAGACAGCATGTGTGCAGGACTATAGGTGGATGAGTGTGTATGGGTGTGTTAGTGAGTGAATGACTGTCTCAATAGTGTCTTTATGAGTAACTACATATGTTTTAAACTAGTATATGTGAGTATTGGTGTATATAAGTGAGTATATGTGAGAGTGAGAGATTGGAAGAGTTCCTGTACAAATAAGTAGGTGTTTCTATAAGTGATTTTTTAAGAGAGTAAGTATGTGTAAGTTTCTGTAGAAGTAAGTGTGGTAGTGTGTGTATAACTGTATATGCAAGTAAATGGATGTTTGATACTTTGTTTGCATTAGTGACTGTGTGTGTGAGTAACTCTATGGATGAGTGGCGGTGTGTAACAGGATGTATAGGTGTATGAGTACATATGATGAGTGAGTACATGTATGAGTGACTGTATAGGGACTGTTGGTGAATGAGTGGATGTGTGTGTAGATCTTGGAATTACTGAATAGGTGTGTTGTAACTGGTATTGGTATGTCCATTGTTTTGAAAATGTTAGTTTGCATTTGTGAGTGTGTGCCTCAAAGGTTATATTAGGGTGAGAGGAGGTCTGCCACTATCACATGGGCGATGTCATGGGCGATGTCACGCGCGATGTCACGCGCGATGTCACGCGCGATGTCACGCGCGATGTCACGCGCGATGTCACTGAGTGATGTCACTGAGTGATGTCACTGACCGATGTCATGAGTGATGTAATATGTGACGTCATCAGCAGTGCATTGCGGGCGCGCGCAAGTTATAGTTAGCTGAACTAACTATAACGGGGGAATATCTATGGTTTTGTACGAGTGAAATGTCCAACTAACTATAACGCCCCTGAAACCTATGGTTTTTTCAGTGTATATATATATATATATATATATATATATATATATATATATATATATATATATAAAAAAAAATCAGAGCCCAAGACTTGGAACATTATGTCCCTTTGAGGTAGCGCTTTCTGCTCAACACACATTGTGATGACTTGATACGCATGCCACAAACAACAAATCCAAAACAAAAATGCCTTACAGAACCTGACTAAAATAAATATTGATGCCAATCTTGATAAATATGTCTTCACTGAGACTTGCACTGCAATGAGGGATACTTTAGGAGGAAAATGGCAAACAAAGTTGGACTAAAAAAAAATGGCGCCTCCTTGCCATTAGCAGGATGAAGGCCTTGTTCTGCTCTGCACACCAGCCCCCACCCCATCACATCACATCCCAGCCCCTCCTAATACTACATATACCGAGCTGGGTTTTGTGAGAGAACACCAATTATACAGCAAAGAAACTCAAGCATGCATGTTTCAGAAGCTGAATATGTTCTGCTTCTTTTGTTGCCATGCCCATCTTGGACAAGAAGCAGTTCAGTGCTTCATGAATTGCATGGACAAAGTATAAAAACTACTGTTTGACAGGAGGTGAATAATCAATGCACCAGCAGCAAGAATTTGCTATGTCAAGATGACACCTACACTTTGGGGGGAGAACAGGTCTCTGACCTCCTGGTCAGAGACCTGCTCTCCCCCCGCAGTTCCGCTGTCAAGTGCCACCGCTCCGGCACTGTGCTCTGGGCGCTGTTGCTCAGGTAGGTGTTGAGGCCCTCCTCCACACGCAGGCTCCTGCCTACGCCTCATCCCTGGTGGTCCAGTGGGAGAGCCTTGCTCTTCTGCTGGCCGCTGCTGTCTGTGTCAGTCTTTGTGCTGTTTTTCTGTCTTTTTGTGCCCGTTCTCTGTCTTCCTTCTAGCCTCCTCACTCTCTCTGTTGTGTCTTTTATTGTGCCAGTAATTGTACCTGTGTCTGTTTTAGCCGTTTTTCCGTTGTACCCGTGTTCTCTCCGTTTTAGCCGTTTTACTGCCTCCGTGCCCGTTTTGCCCTCTGTGCCCTTCCTGCCGCCCCCGCGGCCCCTCCCCCCCCTGCCTGTTCCTGCTTCCCGCCTTCCAGCTGTGCTTCCCTCCCCCAGGCAAGCCGTCTGCGCCCGTCCGCGGCCAGCGCCAGGAACCCTGGTTCTACGGCCTCCCACCGCTACAACTCCGCCGCCCTCCTCGCACTCAACCCCGGAAGGAACAACAACTGCCAGAGACCGACGCCGAACACCACCCACGGCCAGTTCTCCTGCCGACACTGCCGACAATCCTTCACCATCAACAGCCCCCCCCACGACCGCTGAACCCCCGCCGGACGCCCGTACCACCAAAGCCCTGACGTGCATCCTCCTCAATGTGCGCTCCCTACACAGACATGCCGTAGAGATCTGGGACCTGCTTGACACCCTCTCGCCAGACGTCGCCTTCTTCACGGAAACATGGACCAATGCCACCTCCGCCCCAGACATCGCCACCGCCATCCGACGGATACAAGATCCAGAGAAAGGACTGCCCCCACCGCCCAGGAGGAGGACTCGCCATTGCACACAAGAGCTCCCTCCGACTCTCCACCTCCAGCATGAGCGACCCCCTCTCCAACACAGAGCACCTCCACTTCCAGATCCAGACCAGCCCCAGAACCAAGCTGCGCGGGACCCTCGCCTACAGACCCCCTGGGCCTCCTGCCTCTTCCGCCACCACCATTGCCGACCTCGTCTCACCCCACGCCATCGCCTCCACAGACTACATTCCCATCGGAGAACTGAACTTCCACCTCGACAACCGCAGCGACCCCGACTCCACCACCTTCCTGGACAACCTCGTCAACCTCTGACTAAAACAGCTCGTCACCACCCCCACCCACAGAGCCGGACAGATCCTCGACCCAATCTTCGCAGGAGAAAACATCCACTTCAGCCACACCACGCAGCCCCTCTGGACAGACCACCACTGTGTACACTTCACCTTCAACACCACCACCGCACCCAAACCCGCCCCACGCTCGCCAAGAAGGAACTGGAGTAAGATCACAGAGAAACACCTCAACATCACCCTCCTCCACGACCCCCCCTCCGCCACGACCAACGCCAACTCTGCAGCCAAAGAACTACACTGCTGGATCACCAGCTGCGCAGACAAGCTCGCACCCCTCCAACGCCCCGTCAGACAACGCCCCCTGAAGGCCGCCTGGTTCACCACCAACCTCCAAGAAGCCAGGCGCTCCTGCAGACGCCGAGAAACTCTGGAGGAACAGGAAAACCACCTAAGACCAGAACACCTACAGGAACGCCATGACTGAATACCACCAGCGCATAAGAGCCACCAAGCAGACCTTTATCAAGAACAAAATCCACACCAACGCCAGTAACGCAAAAGAACTCTTCAACATCCTTCAGCAGTTCACCAAACCCCCCAGCGAAGACATGGACGTCTCACCATCCCAGGACCTCTGCAACAAGCTCAGCTCCTACTTCCACCTGCAAATCAAGGCCCTCTATGACAATTTCAGCGAACAGACTCCAGACACCACCCCCCTCTCCACCACCGACAACCAGCCCACCATCACCACCTGGAAACCGGCTACCACCGAAGACACCGCCACGACCATGAAGAACACCCACTCAGGAGCCCCCACGGACCCCTGCCCGCCGCACATCTACCTCAGAGCCGCCGCCGCCATAGCACCCGAACTATGCCGGACCATTAACGCCTCCTTCGAATCCGGCATCTTCCCCGATGACTGGAAGCGGGCAAAGATCAAGCCCCTCCTCAAAAAACCCTCGGCTGACCGGACGGACCTGAAAAACTACCGGTCCATCTCTCTCTTTCCCTTCGCAGCCAAAGTCACCGAGAGATTAGTCAACGCCCAGCTGACCACCTTCATCGAAGAGAACGCCATCCTCGACTCCTCCCAGTCCAGATTCCGCAGCAACCACAGCACCGAGACCGCCCTCTTCGCTGCCACCGATGACATCCGCATGGACCCGACCAGGGCCACACTGCGGCCTTCAACCTAGTAGACCTCTCTGCAGCCTTCGACACCGTCTCCCGCTGCACTCTCGCAGCCAGACTCCACGACGCCGGCATACGAGGTACCGCCCTCGACTGGATCCGCTCCTTTCTCACCGGCAGAAGCCAAAGGATCGGACTCCCACCCTTCCTCTCCAAACCCACAGAGATCAACTGCGGAGTACCCCAAGGATCCTCGCTCAGCCCCATGCTCTTCAACATCTACACTACCCCCTCGCCGCCATCGTTAGACAGCATGGGCTCTGCATAGTATCCTATGCCGACGACACCCAGCTCATCCGCTCCCTCACGAAGAACCCCGAAGACACCAGACTCAGCTTCCAGGAAGGAATGAAAGACGTCGCAGCCTGGATGAACAACAGCTGCCTTAAGCTCAACTCTGAGAAGACAGAGGTCCTTGGACCCTCCTCCGCCGCCTGGGACAACACCTGGTGGCCATCCGCCCTTGGAAACCCACCCATTCCATCAGACCACGCCCAAAACCTCGGCATCAACCTAGACTCCTCCCTCACCATGACCCGCCAGATCAACGCCGTCGCCGCCACCTGCTTCAACTCCCTCCGCATCCTCCGCAAGACCTTCAAGTGGATTCCCCCCCCCCCCAATGCAGAAAGACCATCACCCATGCACTCATAACCAGCAGACTGGACTACGGTAACGCCCTCTATGCCGGAATCAACAAAACCCTACTACACAAGCTCCAAACCATCCAGAACACAGCAGCCAGACTCGTCCTCGGAACCCCACGACACGAGCACATGACCCAGCACCTACGAGACCTCCACTGGCTCCCCATCGAGAAGAGAGTAACCTTCAAGCTACTCACCCACGCCTACAAATCCCTCCACAACATCGGACCCAAATACCTCAACGAAAGTCTCCTTCCACATACCCAAAAGGAACCTCCGCTCCGCCGACCTCGCCCTGGCAGACCCCCCACGCATCCGCAAAACCATAGCAGGCGGAAGAGCCTTCTCCTACGTCGCAGCAAAGACCTGGAACAAGCTCCCAGTCAACATCAGACACTCCCCCACTCTGCACACCTTCAGGAAGAGCCTCAAGACATGGCTCTTCGACTGATCCGGAGCTGCACCCCCCAGCGCCTTGAGACCCTCACGGGTGAGTAGCGCGCTTTATAAACCCCTGACTGATTGAAGATATCCCCCGCTCCTTTGTGTTTATCGGGGTGAATGAATTTTTAATGATTTGGACACGTTAAATGGTAGTGATTAGAAGTGCATTCCTCTCAGAAGTTACCAAAATATAAAAGGCAGAGAAAAGGTTTCACCTGCTCACGGATTTAAAATGGACATGAGCTTGACACTATATTTGAAACAGCAGGGGACACCGACTTTGAAAAGCCAAGAGGTGTTAAACCAAAGAATAAGGCATGTCACTTTCCAACACAGCTTCACAAATATAAAAACTTTTAGTCTTACCTATTCAGAACTTAGAAGGGCACTGTTATCACAGGATTCCTCCCCTGACATCTTAGCTGCACTACCTAGTGACTACTATATCCTTCAAGCCAACCGCCCTCAGGGGAAGGTGGGGGGAGGAGTAGCAGCCATAATACGCCACAACTTGAAATTCACTGCACTAACTCCTCTTGATCTACCGTCAGATTCTAGTTTGATCACAAGATTGTCTACTGACTCTGCCCCCGTGTTTTACTCTATAGGCCCCCGCAGAACATGCCACTGTTCCCACAATCTCTGGGTGAACAGGTAGCCCACCTAATAACAAATCCCGCAAAAAATTTATGATCGGTGATTTTAATTATTGGGCCAATGACACATCAGGTGGTCCTCACTCTGTCGAATTTACTGACCTACTCACAGGGCTAAATCTTAATCAACAGGTGACTGTTGCCACAGATATTAAAGGGCACATACTCGACCAGGTATGGACAGCCAACCTTGCTATGTCTAACCCGGTGGTTGTTCCTTGCCCATGGTCCGACCATCATCTGATCAAATTTATTATTAAAAATCTCACGAGGGCCAAAACCCCTACTTCTGATGGGAGGGGTAACGAGGAGCTGGAACAATACCAATAAAAGTCAATTCCTCGAGACATTGACCAACACAGTCCCGCCTGCCCAATCCTCTATTAATCATAGCGAGGAAAACTTATCAGCTTGGTTACTAGCAGCCAGTAACAAACATGCACCCCTTAGGAAAATACATTGAGCCCGACGCCACGAGGCACAGAGATGGTTCTCCTCCGACTTAAAAACCTTAAAACAAGCCCTTCGACAATCCGAAAGGAGGTGGAGAAGTAAATACCTACCTGAGGATAAAAGCATCCATTTAGCTGCACTGAAAGATTACAAAAAAGCTATCCTGACCACAAAAGCCGCATATTTCTCCTCCAAAATTGTGACCTCCACAAACCGGTTCAAAGAAATCTTCTTGATAGTTAGTTAATGAACTATCCAATCCCGACAGTGACATTAAAACCCACACCTTCTCAAAACATGTGACTCTGAACAACTTTTTCATTGACAAAATTAAGGCTATTAAGGCTAGTATTCCCATATGTTCCACTCCTGTATGCCCGACCTTGCTAACGAACTCTTGCACTATTGTACAGATCCCAGTAATAAGTCATGAAGTACTTCTGGACCTGTTGACCAAAGTAAAATCAGGCTCACCCAGGGATTGCTGCCCTCCCTGGATACTAAGGTAAGTCTTCTCTGCTCTCCCTGGCCCAGCCATGTCCCTCTTGAATGAGTCATTGTCCCAAGGCTATGTCCCCGACACCTTCCAGGAGGCCATTGTCATTCCCCTCCTGAAGAAGCCAGGGGCCGACCCTAAAACTCTGACGAATTACCGCCCTATCTCCTTGTTGCCTTATCTGGCCAAGGTACTCGAAGCCCATGTGGCCAGATGTCTAGCTGCCTTTCTGGAACAGTCTGAATATCTGGACCCCCATCAAGCAGGGTTTCGTCCAGCACATTCCACAGAGTCAGTCATACTGACAGTACTGGACACTCTTCGGAAGGAGGCCGATGGGGGCTCTCCGCAGGCTCTGGTACTGCTTGTAGGAAGGTGAAATCTGACTGCGTAGTTGCCCCCACTTTTTTCCGGTTTTCGACTTAGTTTGGCTGGGATCCTGCTATTCAGGACCCCAGCCTATCTGCTTTCCCTTTAAATTGATTGCATGTACTTTAGGTACACTCCAGATTGGATTCTGGGGTACCCTTATAAGTCCCTAGTATATGGTATATACTATGTACCCAGGGCATAGAAACCCCAGAGGCCTCCCAGGGGCTGCAGCATGTATTATGCCACCCCTGAGAGGCCATCCAAAATGACACAACAGGTCTGCTACTGCAGCCTGTGTAAGGTGGTGCATGCACCCCTTACTTAGATATAGGTTCACTATATCTATCCTAATCACTGCACATATAAGCCTATCAGTCACCCCTATGGCAGGCCTTATCAATCCTGAAGACAGGGTGCTGGGTTTTATGTGAGAGGGTGCCCATGCATGAGCAGAGCCCCTCTGCAGCCTTCGGAACCACTATTCCAGGGTTGTCTGTGATGCAGCCAACCATATACTCTTAAGTGCATTATGACCTCGCGGTAAATGCTAACTTTAGAATGGCTGCAAGGAATTATGTCGTGCTTGGTGTCAAACACCTTGGAATCATACCTCCACATCAGTAACTGGTGTGGGAGGTATGATTCCTCCCTCCTAGAGGGAGAAATATGACAGCACCGGTACACCCGGTACCAGCTTCACAGAGCCTGGCATCACAAAATGGATGCTGCCAGTCACAGACACGAGTCTGCCCTCCTGCTGCTGGACGAAACTCCGGCAGGGGAGGCTGGACAATAGGTTTCCTGTCACAGGGAGGTGTGACCACCTCCCAGACAGGCTTTAGTGTATTGGGGCTGGGTGGGAGCACTCTGAGTGCTTTGATGTCTGCACCGGGGGCACATTTGGTGTCCTCGTGCATAGTCCAGCTCAAACCGGTTGCAGGGGCTATCAGCCCCTGCTCTGGCACGAAACTGGACAAAGGACATGGGTGTAGCCACCCCTCTGTCCTGACCCTCCCATAGGTGGGTCCCCAGAGTTTGTCCCACCCCTTCCTTGGGTATAAAGTAGGAACCCCTGGCTACAGGACTTTAGATTTTACCTGGACTAAACTCTGCAACAGAAACCAAGTACTTAGACGATCTACAATACGCTGGATGACTGAAGAATCTCCCTTGGAGTAAAGGAGTTACTCCCCTGCAAGGCAGGCACCTTTAACGCAACTGACCGGTTGGCATCTCCAAAGCTCCTGAGGACTTGGAAGAATATTGCCACACAGGAGGTGGGTTCCCGAGGTCTTAGAGGTTGATCTGTGCCCACAGCAAGTCTGAGGCCCGTATCCCTCGTGGTGACCGTGCAATCCGAACCCCTGGACACCGCGTCTATTTGCAGAAGCATCAGCTTTCCGGCGACCCCTGAGGCCGAGCTTTGGGCTACTTGTAGCCCTGACCCCGAGCAGTAATTACACCGAAGATTGCTGGCCTACACTCGAGTGTTCCGTGGGCCGCCATTTTGTGATTCCTCTCTAGGTCCCTTCGCGATCCCTAGTCCGTTGACCTGTGGGTCCCTAAGAAGGCAACTCTAACTTTCAACGGGCTTCCCTGGTTGCTCCAGACGTGCCCTGACTCTCCATCGCTTGGGGAGTCCCCAGGACCTTGGTGGTCCTCACAGAAGCATCATTACTCTGACCGCGTGGTTGCAGTTGCCAAGGCTTGTTGGTCTCCAATCCGGAAACTGACCCCCTCAGCAATCGACATCCTTCGTGGGACAGCTCGCCTGCGGAATCTGGTCAGCGTCGACTACTCCTGGCCCCAGTGGCTGCAGAGTCAAACTTCACCTCTTCGCACCTGAAGCACCCGACATCGGTGGGCATTTGATTGCTCCGCTCCTGGTCACGTGAAGTGACCCAGACTTTGTCCCCTCTGCTTTCAGGTTCTTCACATCTTCGATCCAGGCTTGGATCACACCGGACACTTTTCTTCTCCACGGCAGCAGCTCTTCTTCGCAACACGCCATAGAAAACGACGAGGGTTTCCGACACCACTTGACCCCTATGCACCCGGCTTCCCTGGGCTAGGTAACACGGGTACCTCGGTACTCACAAGGGTGCTGGCCTTTGACCCTTCTAAGTTTAGCTGGGTTTGCTTGAAGTCCTCTCCGAAGTGTCCTTAAACTCAAATTCCAACCGCGACTTTCGCATAGAGTTGTACGGAGCTCGCGTCTGTGTTCCCACACTGCACCCATCCTCCGTGGGTCCCCTGTGTCACTACCTTGGGTGGTTCCTTGGGGTCCCAGCGATTCTACGTGCTCTAGGCACTGTCTAGTCAAGTCGTGGTTCTTATACCACTTTCTTAGTATATGGTTTGGTCTCCCCCTGGAGCCCACTGTGTATTTTGCTATTTACTGTCGTTCTAGTACTGTGTAATTGTGTGCCTTGTTCTCTAATCTCATAAAGAGGTTAGTAGAGCACGTTTAGTAATAAATACATATATTTTATATATACCTGGTGTGGTTCTCCTTTCATTTGGTCATTCAAGAGGTTATATACTGGTAAAACAAGCTGGTTTACATTCCTTCAAGACTTAGCCTGAAGGCTGCTCTCCACAGCTACCACTAGGATAGCTTTCTATAAAGGTTGTCTTTAACCTAATCATCAATAAGGGTCGTTTGGACTGGTGCAAGGTGCCCACTTTAATTAGAGGACAGCATATACCAGGCCAACTTCTCACACTGCTGGATCTCTCCGCAGTGTTCGACACAGTCGACCACGACATACTGGTCGATCGTGTCGGAAGCGCAGGAATCCAAGGCTCAGCACTTGATTGGATCCGCTCCTTTCTGGGAAACCGATCCCAAGCGGTCCGCATAGGCCAGTTCATAGCCCCCAAGATGAATACCACTTGCGGTGTCCGCAGGGTTCCTCGCTCTCCCCCCATCTGTTTAACCTATACCTCCTCCCTCTTATCCATGCTCTGAAAGAAAGGAAAGTGTGCACCTTTAACTATGCGGACGACTTTCAACTCATGTTTTCCATCAGCAACTCCCCTGCATCCATCCACGAATTTCTGACTACTATGCTACTCATCCGTGATTGGATGAATAGCAATCACTTAAAACTTAATCCAGATAAGACAGAAGTGATCCTAACGGGGGGGATCAATGAATCCTTGGAGTCCTCTCTTTTGGCCTAAGGAATTAGGACAGCCTCCCACCCCGTCCTTCTCTGCCAAAACCTTGGGGGTAACAATTAACAGCGATCTCACAATGAAGACCCAAATTGGCTCTGTGATCTCAACGCGCTTCTTCCAGTTAAGAAAAATAGGAAAAATCAGTAGATTCCTCACACAGGAAGCTAAAATACAGCTAGTCTTAGCTATGGTAATATCCCACATAGACTATGCCAATTCTCTATATTTTGGCATTCCAGCCTACCTAATTAATCGATTACAATTGGTACAGAACCAGGCAGCAAGACTGATTTTTCAGCAAAACAGGCGTCAACATGTCACGCCCCTCATGAGGAAGTTGCACTGGCTCCCTATAACTCAGAGATGCGCCTTCAAGGTGGGATGTATCATCTACAAATCCCTGAATGGCAGGAGCCCTAAATTTGTTGACCGTCTCATTCAAAGGCACATTCCTTCGCGCAATCTGCGATCTGCTCACATGCATCTCTTATCTACCTCCTCCTACAAACTGAAGCGCTTCGGTGGAACGAGGTTCGCCCTACTAGGCCCCAGATACTGGAACTCCCTACCCCTCGAAATCAGATCCTGTACAGATCTTATGAGCTTTAGGAGCTTTAGGCTGTTTAGACAGGCATATGAGTAAAATCCCAGGACTCGGCACCCCTTAGAGCAGCGCCATGAAACCAATCCGGTGTACGTGCGCTTTATAAGCAATATTTAACATAACTGTTTATTGTAGACACCTGGTGTACCTGGACACTTCACACAGTTGTGGCCATGGTAGGAGCAGAGAGAAAGTGGTGAGGTGGAACTCTGCAGCAGCTACCAGCACACCACCCTTCCACTGTATGGGACAATGCAGGAAGATGCCCCAACAGCAGTTCAGTAAATCCCACTGATTATCAGCAGCTGTGCCCGACAGGCCTACTTTGTACACTTAACATCAAATGTAAATACAACATTCGCAAAATGCTGTTGGCAGGTTGCAGAACATGACTGACAACCCAACAACTCAATGCCTGAAAAGGGTCGATCTAAGAATCCAATGGCTAAAGAATGATATAATCAAAATACTCCTCTCTATGTTATTTGTATATTGTGCTGCCATGAGACCTACCACACAACTTTTAGGATAATAAAAAAAAAAACGTCATCTAACAGGAAGAACAAGGAATTTGTTAGACGAACGACAATCAAAACTCCATCAGACCCATTGGGACTATGCTCTGTAACATTTATGGGGAGAAAACTCATCCCCAGTAGCCAAGGCTTGTTTTGTTTTCTCGTGGGAAGACTAAAATAAAACTAGCAGTAGTACAGTCCGGCAATCTGCTTTATTATCAGCTAGGCAAAGATAGAAGTCTATCACTAGTTTGTAGACAATTTTGATAAATTAGTCTTTCCTCCTGGCCCCACCAACTGACAACAGAAAAAATGTGTTGAACTTTACTTGGTAATTTAAAGACTGCAAAAATCAAACATCCCTATTAGGCTATAGGTTTGTGAGCATAGGGACACAAATCCCAAATACTCTAGCAATAGCTTAGCATCTATGCAAGAAAGACACCATGTGACATTCAATAGACTGCAGAAGATTAAGGCTAAGACTGATTTATCCCCTAGTCACAACTACAGCAACAGCTCAAGGTTGCTGTGTTTCCTTATAGTTCTGATAGCGTCTTGGCTCAAGTCTACATGCCAGCACACCAGATTTATGAAGAACACTCCAAATGTTAAACTAAAATGATTGGTTTATCATTTACCTGCTTAATATTCCTCGCAATAAAATGAGAGAATTTAATTCTCCCAATTATTTTTCTCTAAATCGTATCCATGATTACACCAGCCAAATCTTGGCATTTATGCTCAAGGGTGTTTGGAACAGTACTTAAGGAGATTAACATGCCATCTTCTTGAGAAAACAGCCACATTAGTTGGGAACTTGTGAGGGTACCCTATTCAGGTAATGGATCTTCTGCTGGTGACGTTTTCTGCAAGCAAATTAAAGAGCTAACAGAGGATTTTAGTGCTTTCCATGAAATTGAAAGGCACTACTGGCATAACCATTCTTGGTACCGGCAACTCCAGTTTGGGGATTTGTCAATGGGTGCCAATGTCTTTTGTTCCAACTAATTGTGAGATTCCAAGCTTAGAGCCAAGCATTGCATTTCCTGAAATGAACTGAAACAGCGATCCGGCTCTAGTGTTTTGGAGTAAGCAGAACCAGAAGAACCTCTGAAATGTAATCCAGGTAACAAGTGAGACTGAGCGTCAAGTCAACCTTTGAAACTCATGCTGTCAGAGCAGATATTTGTTTAAGAGCCTGGACAGCAGCCATGACTCAGAATATTTCCAGGAGCAACAAAAACACAGAAATCAATTTGAACCAACTTCTGCTCAATGGCAGAACTTGCAACAGCAATGGTTCAAGTATTTTCAGTGTTCCAGGTAAGACAGCACACTATTTAAAATTTGGGAAAGACTAAGAATAAAAGTTACATTTGTTCAAGCAAACCTGTGCAATATACATATTAGGTGAAAGTCATGCCGGATATGGCCAACATTTCAGTCAAATCCTCTATAGACAGAAGGGTTTCAACCTCTAATGACCTGTATGGACTTAGAATAAACCTTTATACCTTTGTCGTAGGACCATGACCTATTGCTTATTAGTTTCTACTTATTATATTCTTTGCAGATTTCTTTTGGTACTATGCTCTATATCTCAAACTATTTTGAAGATTGAATGTAGATTGCACTGCTATGCACTGCGTGCCGGGTAAGACAAAAGCAGTCAAGCTACCAAACTATAATACAACAGTGATGTTTGACAGTGTCCTGGTGGAGGGACCTTAAACCAGATGTGCATCAATAAAAGCCCTAAAATAACTCAGATCTTAAGCAGTTTTGTAAGGACGATTGGAGCAAAATTAGTCCACAGCAAAGTGAGAAACGAATAAACTATTACATTTTGGGCCCGATTCTGATGCGGGTTGGAAAAGCTTCCCGACCGAGGGCCTGATTCTGATGCGGTTAGGAAGGCCTCCTAACGGCATTTGCTCCTTCCAAATCGGATCGGGAATGTGTCTTCCCGACCGAGGGCCCAATTCTGATGCGGTTAGGAACAAATGTTCCCATTGAAGTCAATGGGAGTTCAACCAAATCGTATCTGGAAGCATCCGGATGCATCCTACTCCGCCGGTCGGACTTTCCCGATCCGAGTGGGTCGGACACCATTTCCCAACCGATTCGGTCGGGAAGCTTTTCCAACCCGCATCAGAATCGGCCCCTAAATGTTTACTTCAAGTTATTACTAATAAAGTAGGACCCACATGTTATTCAATCACAAGGTGCATCTCCACACAGTGCTAAAAGCTGGCTCATGTGTTTATTTAATTAAAAAAATGAGACCTTTAATTTAGTGTTCTTTATTGCTTGAGGTTAGATTTATCTCCTGGTAAGGCTTTGTGAGGACTAGGTGAATGTTGGCAAAGTCTTAATATTTAAAACCACAGAATCGTATGAGGGTGTACTTTTATTACAGGTCATCTGGACAGGTATTCAGCCATTCTGCCACATGAAATGCGTTCAGCAATATTTTTGTCTCCACTCAGACTAAGCCCTTACTATGCGTTTTGAGACACATAAGCTGGGCATGGTTTCTCTTGCTTTCTGATCCATTAGATTACTGCATCATATAGTGCTCCTTGAATTTGGACCAATTTGCTTTGAGAATGAACTGAACAGATGGCCACTAGCAATATGTAGATTATTCACAGCTCTGTATCACAAGCCGCCCAACTGAGACCAAGGATTGAATGGATATAGTGTATACGCTATTTCAAAGTAGCAAAACAATCTTCTCGTTATTTTCACGCAGTTTGGAAGCACCGAAAAGGAACACCAGCATAATGTTGAAAATTCGCCTGAGAATTTCATCTATCTGCAGGCTTCTGGCAACAAATAGACACTTGAAGAGACCAAAGCATGTACATACACAATAAGATACAGCTGTCTGAAGACAACCAGCCTAGTCGGTCTAGATTGGTTCTACATGGTATACAGACAAGACAGGTGGCAGAGATTTTTTCCTTCATTTAATAAATCCCAGGTACAAAAGACAAATGAAGGGATGATGTACCAGTCATCCAACTAGGACAACATTTACAAATAAGCAAACAGCTTTTAAAGCTCTGAATGTGTAAACTTCAAAGCAAAAAGAAGGATTTTGAAAATGAATACTTAGAGGGAAATTGTGCAAGTTTTTGTCTGATCAAGGTGTGTATGCTAGTGTCTTGCAGGAAAAAACGCCAGACAGGGAGACCAAGTAAGAAGGATTGCATTTGCAGAACTACAATCTTGAATTTGTCACTCATCATTCATTTGCCGACTATATTGCTATAAGTCAGGCATTGTCCTCCTTTAGCTAGAAACTATGAACATTTCTGGTACATTATACTGCACAGGCAGCACATATTTAAACTTCCAGTTATGTCCTGAAAACTAATGGATCAAGCAGTTTTCTCTCAAGAAGGGACAAAATGTTGGTGGACCATCTCCAACCAATCTGTAGTGGAAAGGTAGGACAAGATGAGAGTTAAGCTAACCTGACTAAAGAAGGGAGGCGTTTGTCAGTGCCTCTACCCCTAAATTAAAGGGCTATGTACATTGACAAACTGAAAAGGGTGCACATTTTTACCATATTTCCAGATGATTTGGCAGTAGGGAAATGTGAAGTGCATATAAATATTGATAAAAGGAGAAATATATAAATGTATAGAAGAACATTAACTGAAATAAATTTAAAACATCACCACAGTATAATAAAACAAAAAATGCTGGGAGCCCAATATACCGTCAAGCTTTTGAGCAGCACTTTTGGGAGAATGCCTGGCACAAACTCCCAAGGTAAGTGCATTCTACAACAAAAAAACTACATATAGTTTAGTGATGATTGTAAAAGCAAAATGGTTCTGTTGGGCCTAGTGGATGTAGTTTCTGGATGGGTGCTGTGCATCTGAGCTCCACTTCATTGTTAAATATTTGCATAGAAACTCATGCTCACTGAGTGAACATATATAAATGGAATTACAATAGGATGAAAAATGTTATTTAATCCTATTTGAAAAACCTTCACCCTTGAAGGTACTCTCCAACAAGCATTTGCAATGAAATAGGTCTCACGTTTACGAAACTCTCGTAAATGCGACACCTATGGCATTGCAAATGCTCGTTTGTAAAAGCGCTCATGCGGCCCTGTCACTTTAATGTCGGCTGCGCCCTTTTCCTTAGACGAGCCACATCGAAGGAAAGGGGAGCGGCCGGCATTAAAATTAAAGCGCAGTATGGGGAGCTTTTACAAAAAAAAAAAAAACATTTGTCAACTTGACAAACAATTTTTTTTTTGTAAAAGCAGCCCAAGCCGCGGTTTAACTTTAATGGCGGCCACGCTCCTTTCCTTAGACGCGACTCGTCTAAGGAAAGGGGCGTGGCTGCCATTAAAGTCATAGTGCGGCATGGGAGCAGTTTAAAGAAAAAAGTTAATAAATACAAAAAGACACCCATGTGGCGGCGTTCGGTGCCTGCAAATAAACCAAAGGCACGGCCGCCACTGTATGAGCATTCCGCTCTATGGAAAAAAAATTAAAGCAGTGGAGGAGTGTGTCCTTCCTGCAACAGCAGGCAGGAGAAAACCATTTAAGCAAATAGTGCTCGGAGGCTGTAATTAAAGCCTACCGAGTAACAACACATGTAACAGGGGGGTGCCCTCATGGGAGGTTACAAAATGAGACAAGGCGGTTACTAAGGAGGGACTACTAAGCCTATTGACCAATTAAAAGCCACAGTTTCCAAAGGACAATGACACAAGCCAATGAAAAACATGGGAGGAGAGTGGGCGAAGCTTCAAGGCCATACCTGAATACAGCATGCCTTGCAGAGCAGTGCCTGCGCTGCCCAGGCTCGACCTAAAAACGACAGACTCACCAACAAACACCTCATACCAATTAAGTAATTTATAGGAGTTGTATAGCTACAATAGTTACCCTTTTTACTGGTGATAATGTTAAACACCATGAAATTAGAAAACAGACAATACAATTGTTACTCTTTAATGTTAAGTGTATGCAGAATTATTATACAACAACTGTGCAATGAGGCTGTATTGCTCCAATAATGTACAAGGATGTATAAAAGGAGTAGTAACAATGATGCAAGCCAACAAATTAGTAAGGAGAACAAACAGTAATATACATTCAATTATGGATGTTATGCTGCACAATGATGTGATGGACAAAGTACATTTTCACCTGATAGATACATTTAGGCAAATTTAAAGTAATGGAATATGTACTGGAAAACCTCTCCTTAGTCAGAGACCAGAAAATTCAAAACCACGAGACGTCCAAGTCAGAAACGCAGATTATGCTACCAGACGCCACACTAAAAAAATGGCTTAATTTATAAAACAAAGTAACATCAGCTGACAACGGAGACATAAAAGAAGGTATAATAATACATATTCTTCACAGTTTGATTTGGTAGTCAATATATTTTTAAAATATGAGGTACTTTAGTGGTGCTTCTGATCTTGGTGGAATTGCCATAGTGTATACACAAAAGGGAGAACACATCTTCATAAAAGCAAAATGGTAGTTTAGAGCACCCACAAAATACAACTTACTTTAGCATCCTAATTCAAGGCAAGGCACAAAGAAAAGAAAGATTATATTAAACAAAACCAGAAGAGTATCTTTTTTTTTTTTTTTTAAAAGAGCTTCAGATTTAAATAATCTCAAATAGCCCAAAAGAATTCTATCACTGTTATAAACCAATTTAGCTTCACTTTTAAATAATTTGATAACATTCATTGTTTTGCAAGTGTGTCCGAATCTCTACTTTGCTTAAGAAAACAATGCAATTTGATTTTTCTACATAAAGAATGGTCCTATTCGTTAGTAAAAGTGAAAACTGGCAGAAAAAGAGATAATGCACACACAAACACCAAGAGACACGGCACAAAAGAAGGAAAATTGACAACCTTAGACAATGATTTATTTTAGCAAAGGACAAAATGGCTTGCTTTATAACTCATGGGAAGACAGAGTAATGAATAAAAGAGGTAGGCATTTCAAAATACAATGCATGTGTGAACAAACAAATGCTTTGATAGAAAGATGCCTCAAAGATAAGGAAGCATGAGAAGAAAGGTGTCATGTTTCTCTGCACAACCAGTAGAAGCACCATCTAAGTGCAAAACTGACATCAAAAACAAGAACTGGCAAAACCAGAAGCTCAAATGCAAATTCAAGTCGGCCCAATTGATTTTGCCCATGTTGCTTCTATGAGTTCTCAACAGGTCTTCCCTTAATTTGAGGGTGTCAAGTATTTTTTTTCGAAGGCAGACATCCAGAGTGATTTATTAAATATTAATGAAACGGTTAGTTGAATATCCCCAAAAAGCCATTGGCAGCTTCATTAACATGCATAAACGACAGTGCTAAAAAAAAAAAAAAAAAAAAAAAAAAAAAAAATACAGCCTCCAATAGTGTGGGGCTCCTGAAAGATTAATATCAAAAACTTATTTAACCTAGTATACATTTCGATTCACGAAACATACCATTTTTTGAAATATAATCATTAAATGAACATTGGGATTTTTAGATTTGAAATATAATTATTTATTAACAGTTGCTAAAGTGTTAAGTGAAAATGGTGCTCCACAGAAAACTATTGATTTCTTCACTTCTGTAGGCAAGCATAGATTGGTTTATGCTGACAGATTTTGAAACGCTGTTCTTTTTTATTTCTTCCGAGGTCAAATAAAACACATGAAAATGTTTAATGTTCGCTTACATAGTTTTCAAATTTTACAATCTTACCTTTTACACGCTCATCCTCAAATAAGAGCAATACGAATTCTTTTTCTTTGGCAGATCTTGCATGTTAAGGAAATTCCAATGAGCTACCCGTAAGAAGAGAATAACTTCATTCTTACACTTCACTGCAGATGCAGGATGCATCAAAGTTAAAAAAAAAAATTTAAATGACAGAATATTTCCCTACCTAAAGAATGAACTTAGCAGGCAATAGTTGGTTAGGCACATGAGAAAATGCAGTGTGAAACACTATGATGGGCAACATGTTGATGTTAAATATGGCAGACAGCTTAGAATGGTAGAACAATGATACATTGTGCACAATAAAATAAATACACTGAAAATGTCAAGGTCAGTAGAAGTTTTTAGTTGTCCTATGGGAATCCCAAAAGATTTTGGAGAAATCGCCTCACCAACAACTTATCATACAGGATCCCTGACACTATCAGAAAGAACAATATTGAATATGAAAAATATGGTGTCAAAAATATCGTTTACAAAACTATCGTTTTGCTATCCTTACAACGGTAAGCACAAAGATATCAGAAAGAAATATTGTTTCACACTAATACTGTTAAAAACGTACAAAAATATTGTTTCTTAATATATATACACAGTTTAAACTAGTACATCTTAAATACTGTAATACATACCTTTAATATATTAGAGTTTATGAATATTTAATACTACATATAAATATACTCTTACATAAAAACAAGCATTTCTGTGTGAGTGTATATTGTGGTTTCCTTTACAGGCCGCCATTTTGGGCAGGACGCGCTCTAGTTGTTTTGGGCACTTCACGTTAAAAATGCGCGCTGCGCGGGCGCACCCAAGGCAAGCCCGTCTGCGCCAGTCAGCGTTCCGGAAGCGACCAGCGCCAGCTACGCTGCCAGTTTCCAGACGGAGACACCAGATGGTCGCCTGTCTTACAGTCGCGCTGAACTGTTAGCAATAGATCAACACCAGGTTAAGTGTGAACGACATTGGGTGGCCTTAGACAATTTTAATAGGAGCTGCGATAAGTGTAATTTTAGCTTTTGCACTGAACTGGCAGTTTGTGTTCCTCCTGCTCTTTCCCCTACAGCCACACCAAAAGGGCACTGTATTCGGGCGGCTCTAATCAATACCCGCTCGTTAGTAAAACATGTTTAGGATATTTATGAGCTCCTCTTAGATGAGCAGCTAGATTTACTATTTATGACTGAGACATGGCTTAACGAGTTTTCTACCTCAGCCATTGAGTTAGCCATCCCGGAGGGGTACAAAATAGTCAGGGCGGATCGCAAAGAGGGGAGAGGTGGAGGTATAGCGGTGGTGTTTAGGGACTCCTGAGTCTTGACCCGCGGGGAGACTCAAGGTATTGGTGACGGGGAGGCAGTTGATTTCTCCATCATTATATCCCCCCACTTAACACTGGGTGGCACACTGGTGTATAGACCCCCTGGAGCCTTTTTGAAAGCTCTAGATGAGATAATTGTCCCTAGGGCTTTGCGCTTCTCGAACTTTTTACTTCTAGGGGACTTTAATATCCATTTGGATTGCGTTGAGGCAAGTGACAATAGGGAATTATGTGACTCGCTTAACCTGGTACAACTCACCCAATGGATTAGCTCGCCGTCACACTGTGGGGGGCAGACCCGGTCTGCTCCAATTTCCCTTTGTGTGTCAAGGAACCCCTTCAAGTTGCCTGGTCATATCATTTTTTGATCCAGTTCTCATGGACCATTCAGACGCGTTATTCTACTAAGGGACATCCCCGAGGGACATCCCCAGGGCAGACCTTGTCAAAGGATTGATCCTTCTGCCCTGAGTAGGGTTCTGTCAGACACTCGCCCCACTGCAGCCATAAATCTGGGCGGAGCTTTAGAACGCTTCACTAACTGGATTTCACAGGCAGTTGAATATTTATCTCCGCCCCTCTCTAACAAGCGAGTAAGAAACACCCCTTCGAAACCTTGGTACTCTAGCAAGCTTAAGGTGCTAAAACAGTTCTGTAAAAAACTGGAACGAAGCTGGAGACAGGCTTACTGCCCCCTAGCTAAAGCAGCTTTAAGGAAGGCTCAGAGAGAATATTATGCTGCTATTAGGGAGGCTAAAAGCAGCTACTATGGGGAGCGCATTGCTATGTCTAGAAATAACTCCAAGGAAATCTTTTCTATCGTTCAGAGTTTTCTAACTCCCGGCGCTAAGCGCATCGACCTCCCTGCCTCTGTGGCATGGTGTGAGAAGCGGTAGTGTTTCTTTATTGATAAGATCCAGGCGATCCAGGACAATTTTGGTACTACTACCCCTGGGCAAGTAGGGTCTCCCATGCTGAATATCCCAGTCTCTAATCCGTCTGTTCCCTCCCTGATTGGATTCTCTCCCATTGCCCCGCTTGACTCCCTGTCCATCTTTAAATCACTGAAAATCGGGCTCTCCAGCTGACCCGTGTCTGGCTAGGCTGCTAGCGGCGGCTGCCGAAGTGGTCAATACGGAGGTTAACACCATCATAAATATGTCGCTTCAGACTGCCACAGTCCCTTTAGAGTGGAAGCAGGCTAAACTGCTACCGCTATTAAAAAAGCCTTCTCTAGATCCGGCTACGCTAGCTAGCTACTGACCTATTTCTCTTCTCCCAGCTGTGGCAAAAGTGTGTGAGAAAGCAGTTTATAAACAACTTGCCAACTTTGAGACATCTGGCTCCCTCCACCCTGCCCAATCGGGATTCAGGGCAACTTATAGTACAGAGACGGCACTCGTTGAAATGTCGGAGGCGATAAGAGAATGTTTGGATACAGGCGGCAGAGCGGCTCCGATCTTGTTGGATCTCTCTGCCGCCTTCGATACGGTGCCCCACCGTCAACTACTTGCTCGTCTTTCAAGCATTGGGGTTTCAGGTTTGGCATGGGACTAGCTCAAATCATTTTTAGGAGGATAGAACCCAGCAGGTATGGCTGCCGCCGTTCTCCTAGTCCCCAAAGAAAGGTGACCCCAGGAGTTCCGCAGGGCTCCACCCTGAGCCCTCTTCTTTTTAATGTATATGTTACTCCCCTCATCTTTCTAGCAGAGGAGCTGGGAGCCAAGATTATAGCTTATGCAGATGATACACAGCTCCTCTTCACTTGGAAGGAAAATGACCTGTCCCCGGACCGAGCAAAAAACTGTCTTTCTGCCGTCTTTAAATGGCTTGCACTGGCGCAGCTCAAGTGCAACGAGGACAAGTCGGAGGTACTTCTGTATGGATCCTTCCCCCCACATTTTAGGGAGGCACTCTGGCCCACAGAGTACCCTATGCCCAATTCTGTCGGCAACCCTGTTAAGAATCTGGGGGTCTGGTTTAGTGAGGACCTACCGTTCACCACGCAGATAAAAAAACTTGCTGGAGTGTGCTTTGGCACACTGAAATCGCTTAGAAAGTTTCTTCCACTGCTACCAAAGCCAGCTAAGGAAATGGTGACTCGTGCCCTTATTTTGTCACGCATTGACTATGCCAACGCGTTGTATATTGGCTTGCCTGGATACCAGCTAAAAAAATTGCATACAATACAAAATGCCGCAGCCAGAGTTTTGCTTGGCTTCCCAGGAAGATCAAGTATAAAACACCTACGAGATCTACACTGGCTTCCTGTGGCTCAACGTGTCCAGTTTAAAGCCCTCATGCTTGCTCATGTAGCTCTGCCTGGATCTGGGCCGTCCTATCTTAGAAGACGCTTTGGCTTCTACGTCCCCCGAAGACAACTGCGTTCAGCTGTGCAGCGTCTAGCAGCGGTTCCCTGCTTCCAGCTCACTCGAATGGGGGGCAGCTCGCTATCTTTTAAGGCAGCCAAGGCCTGGAATTCCCTTCCGTTCGAACTGCGGAATACCCAAGACCCTAGGCTGTTTAAGAAGCAGCTAAAGACCTTGCTCTTTAATTAAGCCTTAGTTCTTTCTAGCTCCGTTGCACCTGCAGATGGCTACCGCGCCGGGACACTTGAGTATCCGTGCGCGATACAAGTGCTAATAACCTAACATACTGCTGAACCTGTGATCAAGGACACACGGATGTCCGAAACGCGTCTGCCATTTCGGCATTGGAAGATGAGAATCGTGGTGGTATGCTGCCTCTGCTGCTGTCCGCAATAAAAGGGTGTTAACTCCTCATGTGCGGCGTCTTTATTTGAGGGCAACCTTGATGAACCGATGTTAAGCAGCTAGTCCGCCCGCAAAGGCGCCCCGCTGCCGGAGCATGGCGGCTCCACAGCGCTCGTAATCACGGGCGTTTGAAGGAATGAGGAGGCCATTATTGCGTGAAGACAAGGACGCAGGGGCAGTTATTCCAAATCAGGATTCCCCCACTGGGGTAAGAGACTTTGTGTTGCACAGCAGCACCCACTTGGGCTTTGATATTTAATGGAACCACAAGTACCAGTAGGCAATTTTGCCGACGCCCTATGGGGCGGGACTTGCAGTATTTAACTGATGGACCATTTCATGGCTGTTTCTTTTACTGCTGAGCCTGTGATCAAGGACACACAGATGTCCGAAACGCGTCTGGCATTTCGGCATTGGAAGATGAGAACCGTGGTGGTAGGCTGCCTCTGCTGCTGTCCGCAATAAAAGGGTGTTAACTCCTCATGTGCGGCGTCTTTATTTGAGGGCAACCTTGATGAACCGATATATATATATATATATAGTAACCATCATTAAAGAAATATATTTTACATTAAATTCTTTTTTTTGTTTAATTCTTTAAATTTACTACTATATATATTACATGAAACATAAAATTTAACAATTCAATTTCAAACCATTACATACATTACTAAACAAATAAAATTAAAAAGGACATTTACAAATACAAAAATGTAAAAACCTAAAAATATAAACAAATACTATAAAATTAAAATTATAAACAAATATATTTAACCAATATTAAGAAATGTTTTCAAGTACATATATATTATTACCACTCAGTTTATGCAACAGTAGAGCAAGTGTGGGACTTCGGAGGGGTTAAATATATTATTCTCAACTCCAAACAGTGGAACAGTCGAACAGTCGGAAAAGCGTTGCACTTTGAAAGTGTTAAATTTACTATTCCCACTCAAGTCTAAGCAACAGTAGGGAAAGTGTTGGACGTCCGAGGGGTTAAATCGTCTATTCCCACACAAGTCTTAGCAACAGTAGGGAAACTACTTTGCTTCAAACACATTAGATATTTGAATAACTGTATTCATTTAGAAAAAATATAAAACTCTTAATGCACAAGTTACTAACTTGTGTAACGATATATCTGTAAGAGACAGTAGTTAGTGACAGATTCCTTACCTTAGAATATCCCCAGGCGTCAGGCTGGATCCGGAAAGTTTTTGCGTAGCAGTACCCTTGCGCGTCGGTAGGCGGCGTCGTGCGGCTCCGCGTCCGTCGTCGTGATCGCCGGGATGACGTCGCGGGCAATACTTAGACGCCGCCCCTGCGCGCTGACGTCAGTTCTGTACACGACTTTCCGCGCCAGGAACGCAGAGCCATGCAAGAAGCTGACATGGGTGTCTGAAAAATACTAGGGCCCTGAAAGGGATGTCCTTAACCCTAGAAATCAGTTCGCAGAACGGGGAGGATGGGTGGGGCGGTAAGGAATCTGTAACCAACTACTGTCTCTTACAGATATATCGTTACACAAGTTAGTAACTTGTGCATCTGAAAGAGACATGTTAGTGACAGATTCCTTACCTTAGAATAGATACCCCAGCAATACCAACCCCGGTGGTGGGTCTGCGAACAAAGATCAGACAAGGAAGTCCTGGAGGACAGAACGGCCAAAGAAGCCGTCCCTCCGGACCTGACTGTCAAGGCAGTAATGCTTTGTAAACGTGTGCAGCGAGGCCCACGTAGCTGCCTGACAGATAACCGGCAGCGGAACACCGCGGCCCAAGGCCGTGGTAGCAGCCGTTGCCCTGGTGGAATGGGCACGCAGCCCAACAGGAGGCTCCTTCTTAGCCAAAGAATAGCAGGTCTTGATGCACAAGGTAACCCAGCAAGAGATGGTTCTCTTGTGCACCGCCCGACCTTTTTTGGCGCCCACGTAGCCAACAAAGAGTTGGTCATCCACCCGGAAGGGTTTTGTGCGGTCGATATAGAAGGAGAGCGCACGTTTTGGGTCCAGACGGTGGAGCCTCTCTTCCTCTCTGGAAGGATGCGGAGGCGGAAAGAAGGTAGGCAAAGTGATGGTCTGCCCAATGTGGAAGGCAGTAACCACCTTTGGCAAGAAGGACGGACGCGTCCGAAGAACAACCTTGTCTGGATGAACAGACAGAAAGGGAGGTTTGCAAGATAGAGCCTGGAGCTCACTCACCCGCCGAGCGGAGGTGATGGCCACCAGAAAGGCTGTCTTCAGAGACAGAAGACGAAGAGGACAGTTATGTAGAGGCTCAAAGGGAGCGCACATTAAAAAGGTAAGAACCAAGTTCAAGTCCCACTGAGGCATGACGAACCGGAGGGAAGAGGTGTGTAATGCCTTTTAAGAACCTGTTAACAACAGGGGACTTGAAAAGGGAGGGCTGATCAGGGAGCCTGAGGAAGGCCGAGATAGCACAAAGATAACCCTTGATGGTACCCAGGGCAGAACCCTGTTGGGCCAGAGAAAGAAGGAACAGAAGGACCTCAGAAAGAGGGGCAGAAAGGGGATTCACAGCCTTTGCTGTGCACCATGCCACAAATTTGTTCCACCTGCAGGCGTATACCACCTTAGTGGAGGGACGCCTGGCTGCCAGAATCACATCACAAACTTCGGGAGGCAAGTCGAAAGGAATCAACTGCCGCCGCTCAATCTCCACGCAAGCAGGTGTAGACTGGACAGGTTCGGGTGGAGGACCGTCCCCTGCTGCTGCGACAGAAGATCCTCCCGAAGAGGCAGACGGATCGGGGGATCCACGCTCATACTGAGTAGCTCGGGATACCAAACTCTTCGAGCCCAGTCCGGAGCCACAAGAATGACTTGGGCCCGGTCGTGCCGAATCTTCTTCAACACTCTGGGTAGAAGTGGTATAGGCGGAAAGGCGTACAATAGACCGCAACTCCACTCGTGACGAAAAGCGTCGCCGAGCGAGTGCCGCCTTGGAAATTCCAACGCGCAGAACTGATGACATTGCGCGTTCTCTTCGGTGGCTAATAGATCTAACCAAGGCTCTCCCCACTGTAGAAAGAGTCCTTGCGCCACCTCAGAGTGAAGACGCCATTCGTGATCCATCATGCACCTGCGGCTGCAGGTTCGTCCGCCCTGGCGTTCAGGGAACCTGCCAGGTGTTGAACCATCAGGAACACGCCCTGATGTTCCAGCCATGTCCAGAGGCGCAGAGCCTCCTGACAGAGGGTCCACGACCCCACCCCGCCCTGTTTGTTGCAGTACCACATGGCGGTGGTGTTGTCTGTGAACACCTGCACTACCTTCCCTTTGACAGAGGGAAGGAATGCCTTGAGTGCAAGTCGGATCGCCCGGAGCTCCAGAAGGTTGATATCGAGCCGGGACTCCGCCGGAGACCAGAGGCCTCTGATCTCCGCCTCTCCCATGTGACCGCCCCATCCCAGAAGGGACGCGTCCGTCACAACAGTGTGCTCTGGCTGGGGAAGGGAGAGGGATCTGCCCATGACCCATTGCCGGTTCGAGAGCCACCACTGCAACTGTTTTGCAGTCCCCTCCGAGATCTGGACGTGATCGGACAGGTTGCCCTGGTGCTGCGCCCACTGGAACTTCAGGTCCCACTGCAGAGCCCGCATATGCCATCTGGCATGATTGACCAGCAGGATGCAGGAGGCCATGAGGCCCAGCAGCCTCAGGGTCATCCGTACCGAAACCCAGGATAAAGGCTGAAAGATCGGAATCATAGCCTGAATATCCCGGACTCGCCGTTCGGGAGGATAGGCCCGAAACTGCGTCGTGTCCAGAACTGCTCCGATGAAAAGGAGCTGTGGAGAAGGAATCAGATGTGACTTCGGCACATTGATGGACAACCCCAGCGAGTGCAGGAGTTCGGCCGTAGTCTGGAGGTGGGAGACGACTGCCTGGGACGAGCCCGCCTTCAGCAGCCAGTCGTCGAGGTAGGGGAAGACTGAAACCCCTGCCCGGCGCAGATGAGCTGCGACCACCGCCATCACTTTCGTGAATACCCGAGGGGCACTGGTAAGGCCAAAGGGGAGCACAGTGAACTGAAAATGCTCGAGGCCTACCGTGAACCGAAGGTAACGCCGGTGGGCCGGCAGGACGGGGATGTGGAAATAGGCATCCTGCAAGTCCAACGCTACCAACCAGTCTCCAGGGTCTAGGGCAGTCAAGACCTGAGCTAGGGTGAGCATCTTGAACTTCTCCTTCCGGAGGAAGCGATTGACGTTCCGGAGGTCCAAGATAGGACGCATGTCCTCCTTGTCCTTTTTGGGCACCAGAAAGTAGTGGGAGTAGCAACCACGTCCTACTTCTGGGGTCGGAACATGCTCGATGGCCCTCTTGGCCAAGAGGGCCGTGACTTCCTTCTGAAGAAGCACCAAGTGATCCCCTGACATGCGGTGGAATTGAGGTGGCATGGCTGGGGGGTGGTCTCGAAAGGGGAGGGAGTAGCCCCTTCAGACAATGTCCAAGACCCACCTGTCCGAGGTGATGGGACGCCAGTGGTGAAGGTGATGGCGGACCCTGCCCCCTACTGGCGTGCTGTGCACCTGAAAGGAGGGACTAGGAGGGCTTGGAGGCCGCGGACGGGTTGGAGGTGGTGGCCTGACCCGCACGCTGGTTGCCCGAACCGCCACAGCGGTATCCACGTCCTCGGCCACGCGAAGACGCCTGCTGCGCGGGCCGGTGGCTGGGCTGCTGACGTGACTGGGCACCCCTTCCGTGTCCACGATAGGGGCGAAAAGCAGAAGGTAGCGGAGGGCGTGTAGCAGAAAGGCGCAGGGACTTGGCAGTAGCCCGTGAGTCCTTAAAGCGCTCCAACGCATGGTCTGCTTTGGAACCAAAAAGACCGACTCCATCAAAGGGCATGTCCATGAGAGTATTCTGGACATCCCCTGAAAAACCAGTGGTTCTCAGCCAGGCGTGGCGACGCAGCGCCACCGTCGTTGCAATAGATCTGCCCAGCGAGTCGGCGGTATCAAGGCCACATCGTATGGTGTATTTGGCCGCATCCCTTCCTTCCGCAATGGCGCGGAAAAGCAGTGTCTGGACCTCCTCAGAACACTGGGGCAAAACAGTCGCCACAGAATCCCACAAGGAGTGGGTATATCGGCCCAAAAGACAAGCGGTGTTGATGGACCGCAAGCCAGCACTGGAGGAAGAAAAACCCTTCTTCCCAAATTGATCCAGGCGTTTGGATTCCCTATCCGGAGGGGCGGTAGGGAAGGCGGTTTGGGAAGCGGAGGCTTGGACAACCAAGCTCTCAGGAGTGGGGTGGACAGAGAGAAACAAGGGGTCGCCCGGAGCTGGGCGATGGCGTTGGGACACGTTCCTATCCACAGGAGCCCCTGTGTTGGGCTTGGACCAGGCGCCCAAAAGAACGTCAGTAAGTGCATCGTTAAACGGCAGCACAGTCTCCAAGGAGGAGGCCGCCGGCTGAAGCACTTCTGTCAAGAGATTAGTCTTGACCGTCACCGTAGGGAGTCGGAGATGCAAGGCTCCAGCTGCCCTACGCAACACCGTTGCAAAATTGGCTCCCTCCTCCGTAGCCACGGGAGGAGACAGCATGCCAGTGTCAGGGGAAGTATCTAGACCACTGGCATCGCCTAGTTCCTCTGCCCAGTCCTCATCATACTGACACTGCTGTGCCAGAGGGTCCTCAGACCCCTCCCAGTCCTCATCCTCCTGGTCCTCCTCCGGTTCAAAATAAGGAGGAGGAGGGACATTTGGGACCCAAGGTCCCATCGGCGCCGGAACCGGCGTCGAGCGACGTCGGTCCGGCTCTATGTCCGGAGCCGGAGAGTACATGGGGACGACGCCGCCCGGAGCCCCGGGCGGCGTCAGGAACGGCACCGGAGACATCGGCGCCGGCGGAGGTGTGGTCAGGTCGACCGGCGTCGATGGGGGTTGCGGTACCACCGGAGCCGGAATCGAGGCCGGGGCCGAAGCCGGAGCCGGGATCGAGGCTGGAGGCACGAGCGACCCCGGGACCAGAGTCGGCGGCGACGCCGGGGCAACCCCATCAGGGCCCGCGGGGCCCAAAGGAGCACCTGAGGGACCTTGAGGCCCGAAGAGGCGGGCCATGGCCGACAGGAATTCCTGTATTTGGGCCGGATCCGCCCCCGAACCCGGGAAGGACGGGTATTGCGGGGGCGACTCCACAGGCATGTCCGGGGCCGCGGGGACGGTGCCGGGAGGGGCCTCAGCCGAGTCGCGAGACCGGCGAGGCGAAGTCCTAGAGCGATGATGCTTTTTGGACTTCTTGTGCTTAGACTTACCGGACGACGAAGACTTCGATCCCGACGACCGGTGAGGACTCCACGACCGACCCCTCGACCTCTCACGCGACCGGGGCTTGGAATGGCGCGGAGCCGACTGCCGGGCCTCGAGGAGCTTTCGAGACCGCTCTCGCAAAGCTTTCGGGTTGAGGGCCCGGCAGTCGGAACACGACTTCGTGTCGTGGCCTCGGCAGAAGAGACACTCCAGATGCGGGTCTGTGAGGGACATCATCCGAGCACAGGCGTCGCAACGTTTAAAGCCGGGCATCCCTACGACACCTTGGAGTCGATTCGAAGAAACAGTGAAAAAATTCACCAAAAAAGTTAGTCAAAAAATGACTAGGGCACTGCTCTTCCCGGATCTGCGCTTGCTGGCGCGGAAAAAGAATAACTGACGTCAGCGCGCAGGGGCGGCGTCTAAGTACTGCCCGCGACGTCATCCCGGCGATCACGACGCAGACGACGGACGCGGAGCCGCACGACGCCGCCTACCGACGCGCAAGGGTACTGCTACGCAAAAACTTTCCGGATATTCTAAGGTAAGGAATCTGTCACTAACGTGTCTCTTTCAGATATAAACATTACTTAACATTATATATTATTAGGACCTAGTTTCTTTATGGAAAAGCGTTTTTTGTTTTCCCAATAACTTTGGCGTAGTTTGACGAATCTTCGCGAATTTTTCAAAACTAGTGGGGCGCTCCGGTCAGCTCCTGTCTTGAAAGTTTCGGGGTGATTCGTCAAGCGGGGGCCGAGAAAAAAGGGGGGGTCACAAAACGCGTTTTCCCCATGTTATTTTCCATAGGAAACTTTAGACAAAGCTACAGCCCTAACTGCTGAACGGAATTACACCAAATTTGGCAAAAAGGTAGGTCTTGGTTCAGAAAGCGACCTTTTTTTCAAATGGTGTAAATCTGTTCAGTAGTTCCGGAGAAATGAGAAAAAGTTTCGATATCTGTGGCCGAGGAGGGTTCGCGAACCCTCCCGACCACAAGCTTCATTCTAATTGGCTGCCAACACTCCAAACCAGGAAGTGTTGGCAGCCATCTTGTGACTCGGTAGAACCAAGTCACAAGAAAACAGAAAAAAAAAGGTTAAAAAACAATAAAAGGGGGCAGGGTAGAAACACCCTGACCCCCTAGGCCAGGGTGTCAACAGTGATGTCATTTGAGATGTCATCAGTGATGTCACTGACCATGTCATGAGTGATGTAATATGTGACGTCATCAGCAGTGCATTGCGGGGGCGCGAGTTATAGTTAGCTGGACTAACTATAACGGGGGAATTTCACGGGTTTTGTACGAGTGCAATGTCCAACTAACTATCACTGTCCCTAAAACCTATGGTTTTTCAGTGAATTTCAAAGGTTTTTTAAATGCTAATTTGTAACGATAACGTCCCTGAAACCTATGGTTTTTTCAGTGAATATATATATATATATATATATATATATATATATATATATATATATATATATATATATATACATACATATACATACATATATACGAGGCGCGGACTCCCGCGCTTCGTTTTCAAAAAGCCCCCAGGTGGGCCAGGTCCCGGGGGCACTGCCAATTAATTAGCGGGGGCCCCCGCAGCCCCGGGAACCGCCACCTCCCCGGGGCTGTAAAAAAAATGCATGGGGGGTCCCAATTCCCCCCACGCTGCCTTGGGGACCGCCCCCTCCCCGGGGCTTTCAGAAACAACTGCGGGGAGGCACCCGGCCCCCTCCACAGCCCCGGGGACCGCCACCTCCCCGGGGCTCTATTATAAAAATAAAAAACTGTGTGGGGGAGGGGCTCGAGCCCCCCCACACACCCCAGGGACCACCACCTCCCCGGGGCACTAAATATAGAAATGCGGGGGTCAGTTACGGACCCCCGAGCCTTGGGGACCACCACCTCCTTGGGGCTTTGCACTGGTAGGGAAGGGGGGGGGGCCGCGCGGCCACCCTCCTGGAGCCCTTGATGGCCCTGGGGACCGCCACCCCCTAGGGCCGGCTCCTGCAGACACTGCTGTTTGCTATGACAGGGCGGGAGCCTGTCATAGCAAACTCTGCTTCATTGACGTGAGAGCAGGGAAACCTGCTCTCGCTTCAATGAAGCAAAGCAGAATTGCTTTTCCACAAGGGGAGCTGCATGTTAGCAGCTCCCCTTGTGGAAAAGCAATGCCGGCTCCCGCAGGAGGCGGGGAGCCGGCGGGACCGTGAGGGCATTGGTGCTCCCCCCATGGTCCCCAACGGAGTGGCCAGGCCCCGGGGGATAGGGTCCCCGGGGCTAGAAGCGGCCCGGGAGGGGGCCCACGCAGCCCCCCTCCCCCCCAAAAAATGTTTTAAAAAGGAAAGGGCGGCCCCGTATTTTTTAAAAAAATTAACAAAATAGGGGTCAGGCCCTGGGGGATGGGGTCCCCAGGGCCCAAAAATAGGAAAAGAAGGAGGGCCACACAGCCCCCCTTCTAAAAAATAAAATAAAAAAACGGCATCGCGCCGGAGGCCCCGCCCCCTCAGTGCATCACTCTGCAAACGCGCCCCGTGGTGCATTTTAAGTAGGGGGATTAATTCCCCTTCAATCGTGAGGGTCCCTGAGGGCCAACTAGCCCACCAGGTACCTCCAGTAAGCGCCACAGGGCTGCGTTGCAGAGAGGTGGTCCGAGGCCACGCCCCTTTTTACACCTCTGTGCAACGCAGCTCTGTGGCGCTTAATGGAGGTACCTGGTGGGCTAGTTGGACCCTCAGGATTCAAGGGGACTTAATCCCTCCAACTTAAAACGCGCCACGGGGCGAGTTTGCACACTTGTCACATCAGGCCCCACCCCCTCCCTTCACCACTGTGCAAACGGGCCTTCTGGCGCGTTGTAAGTTGGGGGATTAAGTCCCCTTGAATCCAGAGGGTCCCTTGGGTCCAACTAGCCCACCAGGTACCTCCAGTAAGCGCCACAGAGCTGTGTTGCAGAGAGGTGTAAAAAGGGGCGTGGCCTTGGACCACCTCTCTGCAACGCAGCTCTGTGCCGCTTACTGGAGGGCTAGTTGGCCCCCAGGGACCCTCAGGATTCAAGGGGACTTAATTCCCCAACTTACAACGTGCTAGGGGGCACGTTTGCACAGTGGTGCATGGAGGGGGCAGGGCCTGATATAAGAAGTTAGCAATTCTTACTGGTGGTAATAAATGGGATAGTTAGCCCCCAAGGTTGACGTTGGGGGGCTAACTACTCCTCCTGTTACCTCCAGTAAATCCCACACAGTGGGATTGCCAAGAGGTGTTTCGGAGGCCACGCTCACCTTTCTCCACCACTCTGGAAACGCGACTGGTCACTGACCATGTCATGAATGATGTAATATGTGACGTCATCAGCAGTGCATTGCGGGGGCGCGAGTTATAGTTAGCTGAACTAACTATAACGGCGGAATTTCTCTGGTTTTGTACGAGTGAAATGTCCAACTAACTATAACGTCCCTGATACCTATGGTTTTTTCAGTGAATTTCTAAGGTTTTTTAAATGCTAATTTCTAACTATAACGTGCCTGAAACCTATGGTTTTTTCAGTGATGTGATATATATATATATATATATACACACACACACACACACCTATTAAAAAATATAAAAAACTATTTACAAAATTCATAAACAATGTAATAATTAACTTACAATAAAAAAATTATAGCTATTTAATTACTACTTAATTAACCTGCCATCCTATACCCTTCAAACCCACCAACCGATACTTACAATATAACTAAAATAATTATAACACAATTTACATAACTGATAATCAATTACATAACTTAATTAAAAATTGTTAATTAATAATTATTTAATCAACTTCCCATTCAACAACCATACAAACCCAGCAGCCCACACCCAATATAACAAATATATAATTTGTACACAATTTACATCAATTAAATATTTAACTATACATTAATAGTAAATTTTTAGTGAACTTCCCACCCTATACCTCTACAAACCTAGCAACCCGCAACTAAAATAAAATCAAAATAAATAGTATTACATAAAGTACATAATTAACCAGTCCAATATTTAAAATACATTGTTAATTATGCCACCCTATACCCCTACAAACCCAGCAGCATGCACCTAAAACTGAACTAAAATATATGATTACACAATTGACAATTAATAATCAATTTAATAATTAATATATTTAAATTAGTTGGTAATTACCTAAATAACTTCCACCCTATACCCCATACACAGCAACTTGACCCTAAATTATAAGTAAATAAATCAGTGTTTCATAGTAAACAATATCAATCGCATACTTACAAATTATTAATTAATTAATAATTATTACCTAAATTCCCACCCAATCCCCCAATCTGCTACAACACTATAAATTACTATTAGCAATTACATAAAAAATTCTAAATCACTTAAAATTGCAAATATTAAAAAAGTAAACAATTATACAAACACAAAGTTAACATATGTACTAAAACATTAAGATAATTAAAAAAATTTACAATTATATTCCTGAAAACTATATTCTTAATATTACCTGAAAAAACAATATTCTTAACGATATTCCTGCATCACAATATTTTTTTCCAGATAGTTCTGACAGCCGATATTTAAAACTCAATATTTTGTCTAAATACCATCTGATAATTCCTGGATATACCCCGTATTGTATTGTAATTTTTATCTGCATCCCTGCTATAATCAAGCATTTACTTATTTAAGAACTCCCAACAATGGCAGAGTCTGTCATGGTAGTATTCACCTACCAAGGTGTGTATAATCGCTTATGATGAAGCATGACAGTAAGTTGTGGGTGATACGATTCCTCCAATATCTTTTTGGATTCCTGTATAGCAACTATAAACTTTTAGTGACCTGGGCATTTTCTGTGTGTTTAAGGTATGATATGGAGGGTATAGCGAGGTTATATTCTTTTTTCTTTCCAGTTTTGCATCCACATTGTGTACAATACCATTCCAAGATGGCTGCCACATTGATGTGCCTAAGCTGTTCTAAATGGGAACCAATTTAGTAATTGGCCGCCACCCACTATGATAACCCATGGAAGCTACAACCGTTAAAGGGCCTTAGCTCAAAAAAAGCAGTTTACACTGAAGATTTCTGAGCGAGGGCACCAGAAGCACAGGGGTGTATACTAGACCCCAAGACTTCACCAGTTAAAATTGGTAACTGGACATTAGAATTATGGACAGGCTTCAACAGTTTCATGTCTAAAATTTTAAGGGCTAGCGAGAAGGTAAAAACTGTAACAGAAGTATGAAAGCCAGTTCAAGCCAACCAGACCAGATCAAATGCTTAGGGTGCGTATGTTTCACTTTAGGCTTCTCAGAGCGCTTATTTCCAGGCTCAGACGGAGAGTCCTATTAGATTGTTAACAGAGACAATAGGTTACGTCACACGCAATAATCATACATTCACCCCATAGGTTGTGTCAAATTTCTACCATAATCAAGAAAGCATGATAGCTACCTTTCACTATTTTCCTTCCAGCAGAATTAATTATGCTGGTTGTAGGCTTTATCACACATGAAACCAAAAGTTTTGTTTTGATCATTTGAATTAATAAGCACTGATTATCTATCTGGTTTGCCCTCAATCGTATAAATTCCCGAGAAAAAGTGCCACCTGAAAACAAAATTTCTAGTGTAAGGAGTTATAACATCATTGCAAAATCTTAAGGAGGAGGCAACGCAGCCTGATTCCCCTGGCACATCAGCTGCCAGGTCTAAAGAAATTGGAGGCCACACAACCTATTGCCCCTTCACAAAATGCCACTATCCAAAACCTAGGTATAACTGTGTAATGTATACTGTTGCTTTGTTTAGGCTGCCGAACATTTCATGAGTCAATATCCAATGTCTGTTTTCAATTAATGATTGGCTAAACGTTTGGATAGTCCCAACGTCGGGCGTCTATTGGCATAAACACATTCTGTCTGTAGAAGGTTAACAGTGTTGAAACCGTTACCTTAAAAGGTGCAGCTAACAAAGGGCAATAATTAGAATTAAGATTTTTAGGTTGCGTTTACCTTTCATGAATGAACTGTTGGAAAAACAATGGACAACACAAGAGCCATTAGAATTAAGCGATTCTGAGGCCATGGTGTTTACTGATGAAATATGGATTCAGCACACTCATCTCATACTTTGCAGATCAACAAAAATATAGCTTCTCGCCCAAATGGTTAAAAACACTTTTGCCAGAAAATGTGCAGCATAATTTGCCTTTTGGCATATTTTAAATAACTGTGTTGCATAATTTGGTCATCTGTCGCCTGATGGGATAAATCACAAAATTACAATTCAAGACGGATCAGTACTTAAGGTAAGTAAGAAATGAACAAGTAACTTACCTTCATTAACACTCTTTTTGGTGTACAAGTCTAACCACAGATTACTCTCTTAGAATAGATATCAAAGCAGTACCTCTCAAGGTGGTGGGTCTGTGGAAATGGCTCAGATCAAAATGTCCTGCAGAACTGAACGAGTGATATGTCCTTCCCGTTGGACCGGACGGCCAAGGCAGTAGTGTTTTGAGAACATGTGTACTGACGCAAATGTTGCAGCCTAACAGATGTAAAGGATAAGCCCTCTGTATGCCACATCAGCAGCAACCTTGGCCCTGGTGGGAAGGGCCTGCAATCCCTGCTTATTTTGATGCAGAGGACTCTATACTTGGCAAAGTCCTTTTCTGCAGTCTTGCCTTTGCTCCAGAAAGCCTTACAAAGAATTGCTTGTCCACCCGATGTTCTTTGGTGCGGTAAATGTTAAAACTGAATGGATTGAGTTGATGTCCCTCCTTCCCTCTGAGGCCCGAGGTAGGGCAAAGAACACTGGAAGAGTGATGGATTGCCCAATGTAAAAAACAGTAGTAACTTCAGCCGAAAAAAGTTCTTGGTCCGCAGCACCATTATGTCTGGAAAAAGATGGTATATGGAGGCCACAACAAGAACGTTTGGATTTCACACACCCAACGAGTTGAGGCCACCATGACCAGAAACAGTCTTCTGAGTCCAGAGATGTAAAGGGCAGTTCTGCATGGGTTCGAATGGCGGGCACGAGGAAAATGAAGATTAAATTAAGATCCCACTGCGGCATCACAAAGGGTTTGGGAGAAACAAATTAGTCAAACCTTTTAGAAACTTCATCACAACAGGTGATTTGAATAAGGGCATCTGGTCCGGTAAATGCAAAAAGGCTGAAAATGCTGACCAACAACCTTTTTCCGGTGCCCACACAATGTCTTTGCTGGGCTAGGGCTAAAACAAAAAATTGAAGTTTGGCATGCAACGGGTCGGTATTGAGAGTGCCACAACAGCCTACGAACTTGTTCCAATGCCTAGCACAGACAGACTGAAGAGAGGCGCCGTGGAGCAATGATGACAACCACAATCTCTGGAGAAGATCACCTGCTGCTGCTCAATCTCCATGGAAGAAGGTGCAGATTGCACAGGCTCCGGTGACAGAAAATTCCCTTCTGCTGAGACATGAGATTCTGTTAAAGTGGTAGCCTGACCGGAGGACAGATGCTTATGCCCAGAACTCCTTGCTCAATCAGGAGAGATTAAGATCATTTGGATCTTTTCAGAACTCTGGCTGGAGAGGTAGCACTGGAGAGGTAGCACTGCAAAGGCTTACAAGTGTCCCGTGCTCCACTCCATCTGGAATGGGTGCCTTCTTGAAAACTTCAGCACCCAACAGTGTTTATACTGCACATTCTTGGCAGTGATTAAAAGATATAGCTGGATTCTCCCTATTTCTGGACGATGCCCTGGTGCAACCTTGGTGCGTAACCACAAATCGTGAGCTGCCGGTGCTGCTAGTGCTGCCGGCTGAGCTTGTCCACCCTTGTGTTTAAAAATCCCACCAGGTGGTTCACGACCAGGGAAATGTCCTGGCGCTTCAATGACAAAGTCCCTCCTGACACAGAACCCAGGACTCCACCCTGCTTAATGCTTTACCACGTGGAAGTGGTGTTGTCCGTGAGCACATAAAATAGCCTCCCTTTGATGGATGGTATGAAGGCCTTCAGCGCCAGGCAAAAAGCTGGAACTCTAACAGATCGGTAGGGAGGCAGGTCACTGCCAGGGACTTGATCTCCGCCTCTCCCTGATGACCACCATCCATCCCAGCAGCGATGCATCAATCACCACTGTCAGCTCTGAATGGGACAGAGATAGGGGTCTGCCGCTGGTCCAATAGCAGTTGAGCTACCACTGCAGGTCTTTTGCAGTGTCCTCCACAACCTGGATAGAAACCAATAGGTTCCCTATTGCTGGGTACACAGACTTTGGGCTTTACTGCAGAGCCAGCAAATGCCACATGGCATAATCAATAAGCAGGATGCCAGTAGGTAAAGAAGTCTGAGTGCCATTCCCAACAAAACCCAGTACAGAGGCTGAAACATCGCAATTAGAATGGGAATGTCCTGGTCTTGTCGTGGTGGAGGTAAGGACTAAAATGACACTGTATTGAGGATGGTTCCAATGAAAGGGAGATTCTGCTAAGAGGTGTGGTGTGACTTCCACATGTTTATCATGAACCCCTACAATGTCACAAGGCTCACCATCATTTGGAGTTAGTCTACAACTAAATGGGGAGAGCCTGCCTTCAACAGTCAGTTATCACGGTAGGGAAAATTTGGGATCCTCAACCTCCAAAAGGTGCACCACTACCACAGTCATCACTTTCCTGAACACCGGAGAGGCACTCGTAAGGCAGAAGGGGAGCAAGGCAAATTGAAAAAGCTCTTGGACTACCCGAATTGCAAGTAGCAGCGGTGGACTGCAGGACGAGTACATGAAAGCTGGCTGTCTGCAGGTCAAAAACCCCCATCCATTTGCCTGGACACAGGCCAGACAGAACCCGAGCCAGCAGGAGCATCTTGATTTTGTTCTTCTGTAAGAAGGCATTCAGAGAGGGATGTCTTCTAAAATAGGAAGGAATCAGGCCTTCTTTGGCACAAAGAAATAACACGCATAACAGCTAGCCTCTACTTCTTAGGCCGGGACTCTCTCTCTATGGCTTCTTTGGCCAAAAGAACCTGCACATCTTGGGGCAAGGTGGACAAGTGTGCCGCTGAGCGATGAAGTGGGTCGAAAAGGAATGACGGTGCATAGCCTCGTTGATCTGCAGTACCCACCTATTAGAAGTTATCTTTTGTCACCTTTGGAGGAAATATCTGATCCTGCCTTCCACAGGGTGGTTGTGTGCTGCCACAAAGGACAAACTAAAGCAGCTCAGAGGTGGACACCACAGGTGTGGGGAACTGGGAAGATTGCGGTCACTAATGGCCTGGATTTGGTCTGCCTGATCCCTGCCACAGACCACGAAAGGGCTGGGAGGCTTGTTGTGGGGCAATGGCCCTTGATGTGAGCTGTACGCCAACCCTCTGGAGTAGTCTCGAAAGGGTCCAAAATGTTAAGGATACTGGGTCACTGGGGTGGAAAGGCCTAGAGAAAGTGCCCTGGTCCAGCCATCTTTAAAACATTACAACACAGAATCGGACTTCGTCCTCGTCTCCAAACTGGAAAGACCCATTGAATGGCATGTTCATTGAAGAGGCATTCAAGTCTCAAGAGAAGCTTGTAAAATGCATCCAAGCATGACACCGAAACACCTCACTAGCGCCACCTGCTCTACCTAAACTGTCAGTAGTGTCCAGTCCAGAGCAGATGATGCACTCTAAGGTGCCCTGACCATCCTGGATGGCTTGAACCAAACTGGCCCAAAATGCCTCTGGGAACGCCAGCAAGATCTCACCAACCATGTCCCATAAAACATTGGTATAGCTCCCAGCAAGCACCTGGCATTGACTGATTAGAGGCCTAAGCAAGTTGAGGAAAACATCCGCTTTATAAAAGTCTCAATATGTTTCAACTAACAGGAGGAGTTGTAGGAAAAGAATGGAGGTTCACCCTACTGTTACTTAGAACACCAAATTCTGTGGTGTAGGGTTCAGAGTCAAAACATTCAGGCCACCTGGTGCCAGCCTAAGGCATTTGCCAATCTGGTTGCTCACTGGAGGACAAGAACACGGCTTAGACCAGGTGCCTATAAGTGCCAGTAAGGGTTTCGTTAAATGGAAGTTGTGGTTCTGACAAAGTTTATCCTGGTTGCAAACATTAGTTGGTTCCGACTTCCATAGTTAGCAGTTGTTAATTCAAAAATTCCCCAGTGCATCTCATTACCACGGCAAAGGGGGTACTCTTCTGTTGGTAGCCCAGGAGGACATCACAACCCAGTATCCAGGAAGTGAATAACCCCCTGGCACAGACGGCACGGAGGGAGGACACGCCAGCAGTATCCCAGACTGGATACCTACGTGGATCCTTGGAGCCAAAAGGCACGCCAGATGAAGCTAGAAGGTATCTAAAAATTCGCAACATAGCCTCTTCGAATGTCTCAATCTGTTGCAACATCACCAATGGACCTGTAAACTTGTGTTGCATCCCCCTTTATGTTACTTAACATAATGGCGGATACCGTGGCAAAACTGCCCATCAGTTTCATCTCCAAGTCCAGGGCAGGCGCTGCCCCGTACTCATTCTGGATCTGTTTAAGCACTTCTGCTAAAACAGCCAGTCTTCTAGTTGGGGGAGCCATCCCCATCGGTAAGCAAATTGTTAATATTCTGTGTTTTTCCCGCGGTCCCATACAAGCGGACTTGTTTTTTGTGCAATCCAGAACGTGATCTCCTTTAGTCTGATGGGAACCTTACCCATGACTGCATTCAGTGTTTGTGGGCTGATGCCCGGTGTTGCCAATTGTGGTTGTGCAACTTGAGCAGTCTGCGCAGGGTTAAGTGTTAATGTTCGCATGTCAAACAACTGTATAATGTCACCAAGTGTTTGTACAGTGTCCGAAAATGTACTGCTGATAAATTATCAACATTAGTTAGAATGCGGTGTACATCTTGCCAAGACTCGCCATGTCGCTCCCTCATTGCTAAGGGGACAGAGTTTAATGTTTTCTATTGTGTGTGGAAGGGCACCATCAAACCAATTTCTGTGTTCGTTATGTTAAAGGTATTTCTATTTCTGCATATGGTGTATAATTATCTGGTACTTCATTCTGTTTATAGGTGTGAAATAACCCTGTTGTGTGGTCTGCTGCCGGGACTGTAACCCATGAATAGAACACCTGTCCTATATGCTTCGTTTACCTCCTCCATGAAGGTAACATCTCCACCCAGAGTGTGAAAGCATGTTGTAATAGTTTGAGTAACCGCATGTCTAGTTTTCAGCAATGTTAAGTGCTGGATCACATTTGTCTCCAGACATTTGTGTGAATTTCAGAGAGGGTAACACAATGGGAACAAATCCTTTGAAGAGTTCAAGCTTGAACAACTTACAGCCAATAGTAGGTGTTACCTACTCAGCTGAGGAGGATATTCTCTACCACCACGGACGTCTCCAGTAAGGAGATAAGTAGGGGTCTCCGAGTGTGCACGAGAGAACTACTAAGGCGATCCATTAAACAAGAACCCACACTACCATTGTTGGAGGTGCCATGTCGTATAGTTTCCACTTTTCCAGTAGGAGCTGTGCACTTGTTGGGCAACATAAACGTTGAGATTGGTGCCAAACTTAGTCTATGAACCCCCTTGGGATATGTTGTTCTAGAGGCCAGCTAGTTCACAGTTCCACCATAAGCCCCCCTAACCTAGACGGGTATCAAATGGTTTGAGCAACCTCAGAAGGACAACCCTGATCCCTCCCAGGAATCGTGGTAACAAATCTAGCATAATTTCGCTCAGTCACTCATGCGCTCTGAGAGATATACAAGAAGGACACAAAGGGGTGTTTTCAATATTTAGTGAACCATCGTGATTCTTGTATAAAATATAAGCACTGCAATGGTCAATAGATAGAAGCAGATAAAAGTGATTAGAGGTATAAGGACAGTAAAGAGAATGAACATTGTGCACATGCTGGCATATAAGTACTGAGTATAGTGTACTCCGACTATGCGTTCCCTGACCTAGTTGTCTAGGGTGTGTGTGTTCTGCCAAAAATCCCCTAACGGATGATCTAACTCCCCTTTGCCTGGAGGCAAAGTATGTAGGTCCCCGTCTTGGTCAGAGGTTGGACATCTCTCCTCGCAGAGGGATCAACAGGAACCAGCTAAGCTGAAACGCCAACACCATGACCTCGCATGAGACAGCCGAGTGCTCCTCTCTCGAGCATGGACGTGCATTTATAACAATGGCATCCATGCTATTGTGCTGATGTCTCAGCTGAGCTTACGTTGTTTGTCTCTTTGATAGCAATATTGCCTCACAAACGAAATAACAAATAACATTTGCACAATGTGTGCCGGGGCCTTGTACGAAATGTTCAAGGTGTTGCAATAGTGTTCTTGCGAAGTGGTTTTGTAAGCAAAGTGGTTTCGGGGAAACTAACCTTGCACTGTGACGCAAGCAAGTGTGTGTCAATAGTCATTGTGTGAAAGAGATGGCAACTTCAGTAATGTGTGCATGTTAAAATGGCAGTGTTTTCTTACCGGGCCTAACTGAGCTACGTGACAGCCCATTGCAAGGCATTGATTGGATAAAAATAAATGGCCACCGCTTGACTTTCAAAGGATCTGTCCTGCGGACTCCACACCGGGCCACAAATTCTTCCCTGGCGGCAGCATATATAGACTTTGTGGAAGGGTGTCTGGCAGTGAGGAAGCCATCCACAACTTCAGGTGGCAAGTCAAACACTCAACTTCCTCTGCTGAATCTCTACACATGAAGTACAAAAGTCCACAGGTTCAGGTGGAGATCCCTGCCCTGCTGCTGTGTGAGAAGAGCTTTCCGAAGAGGTAGCATGATTGGACGGAAGAAGCACATGCTCAGCAACTGTGGTACCATACTCTGAGTCCAATCCCTAACCTGAAGAAGATCAGGAATAACAGGGCCCAAGTTTTCAGAACTCTGGGCAGGAGAGGCAGGAAATGATACAGGATTCCTGTCCCACTCCAATTAAATCACATGTCTTACAGAGTACCTTGGCAGGAACTGTGCTACACAAACGTTAGGACACTGTCCTCAGAGGTGGCAAAAAGATCTAGACCGAATTCCCTCCATTGTCGGAAAACACCCCGGAAGTGCACATCTCGGGGTGTAGCCTCTATTCAGGGTCCACCAGGTAGAGCTGACCGCTCTGGTGTTCAACAATCCCACCAAGATGTTCATAATCAGGAAGATATCCTGATGTTCTAAACACCTCCACAGTCGTAGAGCTTCTTAGCAAAGGACCCATAACCCCAATCTGCCCTGTTTGTTGCAGTACCACATGGCGGTGGTTTTGTCCGTGGGAACCTGTACCAACCTCCCCTTGATGGACAGTCGGAAGACCTTCAATGACAGGTAAATGGCGCTCAACTCCAACAGATTGATTACAAGGAAGTTTCCTGCTGGACAACGGAGTACTCCGATCCCCACCTGTCCCAGGTGGACTACTTAACACAGCAGTCTGCCGCTGGTCCTGTTGCAGTAGGGCAACCACCACTGCAGATCTTGTGCAGTGTCCTTCGAAACCTGGATAACATTTGGCATGTTTCCTAGGTGTTGGGCCCACTGAGACTTCAGATCCCACTGTAAAGTCCACACATGCCACCTGGAGAAGTGGACAAGCAGGTTGCAGGAGGGCAACAGGACAGGAAGCTTTAGAGCTAGTCTCACCGAGATCCAGGGCAGAAGCTGAAACATTGTGATCATAGCCCAAATGTTCTGAACTTGTTGTGATGGAGGCAAGACACTGAACAGTGTCTAAAACACCTCCTATAAGAAGGAAACCTCTGCAAAGCAGTCAGGTATGACTTGAGAGGAGCACATATCCAGCTTACTGCAAGAGGTGTGAGGCTGTCACCCTTGTGACCATCACAAGCATAGCAGTGTCAGATTAGGGACAGGTTGTTACTCTTGCTATTTCCTCATGCCAAAGAAAGATGGAGACCTTCGTCCAATTTTAGCTCTTTATCCTGTGAATGCCTTCTTGCGGAAGGACAGACTCGAAATGCTCTGAATGGCCCAGATTGTATCCGCCCTGGATCCGGGTGGCTGGATGGTAGTCTTGGACTTGCAGAATGCAAACATTCATGTGCCTGTCCTGTAGTCACACAAGCCTTTCATGCGGTTTAAGGTTAGCCAAAAGCATTGCCGTACTCCCTTTCCAGTGCACCTCAGGTGTTCACATAAGTGATGGCAGTGTTTTCCGCCCACCTTTGGGAGGTTGGGGATACCAGTTTTCCCCCAACTCGACGATTGTCTGTTGAAGAGGGGTTAGTCACAGCCAGTCGTTGACCATCTCCAGATGACGGCGGACCTTCTAACTTCGTTGGGGTTCTTGATCAATGAGCCAAAGTCATATCAAACTCTTTTGCACTGGACTGGAGTCAGAGCGTAACTTCGGTTGGGTCGAGATGGATTTGGCTTGGACACCGGAGTCAGCAGCCTTCAGCACTCCAACACCAGTGACGTCAGTAACAGTGTTGATGAAAGACTGACTGGCGCAGACCTTCGAGGCAGAGTGGAAGTTGGTTCCAGAGTCTGTGGGAGGCAGGTTCCAGGGGCTCAGATGGGGAGGTCCCACTGGATGCCTGGCGCCCAAAAGCATGCCATGGGGAGCTATAAGAGTATCAAAAATATGTAACATGCCCCCCTTAAAGGGTTTGACCTGCTGTAGCTTCGCCAACGGCCCAGGGAACTCTGGATCAACTATGGGAATCGACTCAAGTGGAGATCAGGAGCAAGAGCCAGTGACACCCCGACGACTCCGCAACTTTGTTTTAGATAGAGTGGCGGGATAGGGTCGAATCCCACTCTGATTTCTTGTGTTTCTGCTTCGCTTTGACTTACCAAATGACTTTGGATTGTGAAGAAGAGCTGTATCAGGAGCAGACTCTATGGCTGGAATGGGTCCTCGACTGGTTTGGGAACGGGACTTACGTGAGGTGTATTACTTCTTTCGATGTTCGTTGACGCACAGATTTACTTCATGGTCTCAGATCGCCATTGGGTGCAAGAGAGCACATTCATCGCCTGACTGAGTCATGTTCAGAGCCTAGACACCAAAGGCACACCTTGTGAGGGTCTGTCACTGACGTGTTTATGACAGTCACGGCATCGTTTGAATCCTGTCGTTTTAGAGGAGGTGGGAGGCATCGTTACTTTGCACACTGAAAAAACAATTTGAAGAATTCTTAAACAGAAAGAAAACACAGCGAAGCTTCAGATAGACGTTCGAAAGCGCTGAAAGAAAGGAAATGACACGCCCAGAGAGGACACTTGCAATCAACTCTGCTCTGTCACTTCTGGGGTGAACAAATTCAATGCAGAGCCACACATTACCACCTAGCATCGCAGGGAAGCACTGCATGAGAACTTCCGGTTCCAGTCTGGCACTTGGGGAATATTCTAAAAAGGTGAGGAATCTGCGATTAGAAGCATCCATCAAAATAGCCCTGTGACCTCTGCCTAGAAGCCTAGGTCTGGGTTTTCCCCAGAGAACAAGGTGACTAGCATTAATAAAGCACACTTTACCTAATCAGTCTCAATAGATGTGTGGTGGTAGACCACATACCATTTCTGAACATAAAGGCCACTGGGCTGCCAAGCTGTGACAGGGAGCAGTGTTCTAAACTTTGGACCAGGCAAGATCAAATTTCATGCCAAGTCCAGGAACCAGACTGCTTTACCCTGAAAGGAGACCTGTTTTTCTGAGGGTGTGTGTTAGTTTAGTTTCTGCAGTATATTTTTTCCAGAGGGTGAATAACTCAGTCCTGGGACATCTCCCAGCAGATAGATTCTGTCTACTCAAGACAGTCTTGATTTTTGGGAAGGACAGTGATGAATAGGATCAATGTTCAAATCAGGTGCTGGGCATTTTGCAGGCTAGAGGTCTGCAAACAGGGTGTTATGTAAAGGTGAAAGGAGACAGCAGAGCTAGAGTGAAAATGGATTACAAAACAAATACAGTGCAGAACCTGTAAAAGTGGGAAAGTGGAACTGGGATTAAATCATACAAATAAGTCCATGATCAAATAATACTATAAACGGCACCGTCCTATTGCTGGAGTAGTCAACATTTCCCCCATAAAATGTCTCAGATGAGGTCTTCCTCAGGACAAAAGCAAAGGGGCACTTACCATAATTACCATTAGAGGGTAGAGGGGCTGTGAAAACAGTCAGCCTCTAGAATTTGTCAAAATTAGGCTCCGAGGATGGACAGTTCAAACAGCATAAAAACCTTTTCTTTCATGCAGCTTAAGTCTTTGTTTTAAGGAAATGGTAGGAGTGGGTCATGCTATAAATCAGAAAACACCAATTTGAGATAAGGAAAATGGTTGACCGCTGGCTGTGTTGGAGAAATAAGAGATATTGAATTAAGAAACAGAAGTTTGGGAAATTATGCATGGTGTGATTATTAAAATCTGTTGAAGGTTAGACTCGGAAGCAAAATCAGGTTGAAAAAAGCCGTCAATTAAGATCTTTGAGGCTCTATGGGATTTCAAGTGATGTTGTTTAACTTGTTTTAGACTATGCATCACATATTTGTATAGTCTGTAAAAGCTAAGATAGGCAAGAGAAGTAGATTTGTGCTAGAGTGCTGCCTGCCTTGCACAGTGCCCTTTCGATTTCGCAAAAGAGTTGGTTAAATTAATACAACTCACTAAAGTAAACAGGCTAAAAGTACGTGGGACTGCATAACAAAGATCCCTGTAAAAGCAGGAAGTAGAGTAAAGAAAAAGGAAGGTAGTGTGTGTTACAATTTGGAACGTTCACAGAGGCAAACTTAGCCAAACGTATAGAAGGAAACGATCTGAGACTGGTCACGTCTGAAAAGAGAAACACAAAATTTGGAGGACAGAAAATGGATCAAAATAGGGCATGCATGTGAAACGAAATTACAAAGGTGAGAATTAGGAGAAAGAAAATGTGAAACAAAAAGGAAATCTAATCACAGACTCTTCAGACTCACCATTATGACAGCAAAGGGCAATTTTACATGCAGTACTAAGTGGAAAGGAATTGGAAGGGCCACAAGGTTAACCTTCTTAACTAAGATCAACCCATATAGTCTTGTCTTCGTTAAATCAATCATATTAATATTATGGCTTAAATGGTAATCCTTTTCTGCAGCGCTGCAATTTAGCAGGATACATTTGAAATGGGCATTTTAAAACTAGAGAGAAGCATTGAGTGGATTCAAACTTTTTTGTACATCTAAATTTATTTTGAGAGGGATGGGCAAAATTCTATTTATGCTAACAGATGCCGTATACGGACTCAACGAATTAGGACTAGCAGAAGTTGAAGAATGGAAACTGCAGAAAAATGCTCGAACAAGGCAGACTTTCACTATGATAATCTCATAGTTGGGGATGGGGGGCGCTCAAGGAAGGTTCTGTAAAAGTAGTAAACGGGGGTGTGGCCAAGATGGAGGACGGGTGAGACGCACTTTCGGCTCTCTCCACTGCCCGCCGTCAGGTCCATTAGCCAACAGTCCCTTAGCGCGGAGTTGTGCCCCAGTTCGAGCGCTGTGACCCCCGGAGGTGAGGGCGCATCCCAAGAGCAACTCCGGCCCTCTAACACCCACACAGAGATCTAGAAGGCTGGGTGCGGCCCGGACGCACAGCAGCCTGTGGTTTGCAGGCCTGCCAGGGCAACAGCGGGCGCACACGCCCCACTCTACTGCTCCAAAAATGCTGCATGCCAGCCTGAGTCCGTCTGGTGGCTGCACCACAGATGTAGCGCTCAACGGAATTGGGATCACCGTTGGGAGACCGCGAGGCGGAAGATCGGTGCCGCCTGGTTCAGGCCTTTACATTTATTGCCCTCAACACCCAGGCCCCTGGGCGGAGGTCGAACTAAAGGCTACAACGCGGATTGGTAACTAGCAGTCTTGACCCCTCCCCCCCCCCCTGGATATCAGGGTGCACACACCAGGGGCCTCTGGGAGGTCCCCCGGAGCAACGCGGCCCTTGGGCCTACACGGAGGCCCTGGTTCCCTCTGCAGCGGCCCTAGTGGAGTAGTTGGACGGGCCTTGGAGACCGGCATGCTACACTCAACCCAGAAGAAAGCCGTCCTGCACGTGGCAAGCGGCGCGTCAGGTCGGTGAATCTGGAGAGATTGGGCCCATGACTGGAACTCTACGGCGTGGAGATGAGAAGCCCACCGCTGACCCTCCCCAGTCCCAGCCATAGAGAGTTGAATGGCAGTTGACGTCGGTGACTACAGTGCGAGGCAGCACAGAAGCTCGTCGGGGCGGTTGCCACCCCCCCCCCTCCGCCGCGGACCAGATGCTGCACAGAGGTGAGGAGGGGGGCGGTGGTCGTCTCGCCCCTTGCATGTGCCCTCCCTTGCCTGGGATTCCCCAGCCCAAACAGCCACACACTGAGGGAATAGCGGGACATCTCCCACTGTACGAGCGGATCAGGGGTCTCCGAGCGCAAAGCATTTTGACCGGTTACCTCGCATCTGCGAGAGATTGGTGTGACCTACTCTTGGGTGCACCCCATCTGTCTCGTCTTCCGCCTGGAGGGGAAACTGCATCAGCTCCGCTCTCTGGACGTGGCATGTTGCCTACTAGACTTGAAAGACCCTTCCCCTGAGCAAGGCGACCTGGCCGCGTGGTGGGGGAACACAGCGACCGGAAGAGCCTGAGATCCTCCCCCGCTAAACTGTACCCAGAAACCATTGTCAGAGAGAGACAGGTGGTCCTAGTCACACTGGCCGGAGATCCAGCTGGGCCGACGACTGCATAACAGACACGGCACTCCCATCTGATCTATGTTCTTTTCTGCTTCTCTCACTTCTATGGGTCTAGGCGGAGAGCGGGCCATTGACATTCCTTTTTCCGACTAGTACTCTTTGGCGATCTACACCTCGGACAATGAGATTTCTCTTGACATCATTTGGTTACTGTTTATTTGGGCCAGTTGGGCTTCTTGTTATGGGTTTTTGTTAGACCTGGTGACTGACACACACACACACACACACACACACACACACACACACACACACACACACACACACACACACACACACACACACACACACACACACACACACACACACACACACACACACACACACACCCACCCCCCCACCCCCCCCCCGACACCGTCCCCATGCAAAATGACCCAAAAACCTTCATGATTGGATGATACAGTGACAAAGTAAGGCAGCACAGGGCAATACCAAGTTCAGCTTCTCAATGGAAACCGCCATAACTAACCAATTAGTGGTTCTCACCCTCCATGTCAAAGGCCTCAATCATTCGCTGAAAAGGAGCTCTGTTCTTTCTTACCTGGAAAATTCAAGGGCACACATATGCTTATTGCAGGAGACGCATCTCCTCCCCACAGACCAACACAGACTTTGGTCTAAGGCCTTCCACATAAATATTTCTCGTCCCTCCCGTCCAAGTCGGCCGGGGTGGCGATCCGGATCTCTCGGGCATTCAAGGGAAAGGTGGGGCGAAAATTAAAGGTATGCTGCTAGCATACTTGCTAAACATTGGGTCCAGTAGCATCACACTTGGTACAATATATTCCCCCAATGAAGGGCAGGAACCCTTCCTCCGCAAAGCGGTGGCTGAGATAATGTGCTCACATGATAGGCTGGTGCTGATGGGGGATGGGGGGGGCCTTGAATCTAGTGCTTAATACAGAACTAGACAGATGGGTGCAATGCCATGGGCAGGCAGGGGCCCTTTCCTTCGAAGGACTAACCTGGTTGAGAGAGACGGGCCTTATAGACATATGGAGAATCTCACACCCACAATCCCAAGACTACACCTTTTACTCCCATGCGCATAAAGCCCATGCCAGACTTGACTGTTTTCTGGGCAACTCCGGGGTTGCTTCTGTGGTCCGGTCGGCAGAAATTGAGCTTCACTCTCTATCGGATCACGCTGCAGTGATGGTGACCCTCACAGTCCTGACCGCGCGTGTAGACCAGGGCTTTGAGTGGGATGAAAAAACTCGGGGATCTTTCAAAGGTGCGTAACTGATGCAATTAAGGGTGTGGCTTAAAAGCAATTAAGCTAAAAATGTGCATTTCATAGTGTGCCACCCGACTGATATTTTGCTGCTTCTGTCATTGCATCCAGATATCTAATACAAGTAACATTACACCTACAAGAAGCCAAGACTATTGGCTTTGTCAATGGTTGTTTTTTGCATCAAGTTGTATATAATATTGAAAATGCTTCCGCGGTTGAGGTTGTGGCTTAATGCTCGAGCTGTCGACTTAGGAGATGGGTTTTTAGTCTCGGGTCAGCCTAACATCCTGTGATTCTGGGAATATCAATTAATCTCCCCAGGCATACAAAAAAATATATAATAATAAATCATGTAAAGCACTCCAATACTTTTGGGTTGAGTTCGCGCTATATAAAAACTTCCTGCATTTCTTTTCTAAATGCGGGGTAGAAACCATAACAGATGGAGAAAGAATGAGGAAAATAGAGGGAAAGAGAAAGGGAGGGCAGAAAGGAAGAATGAAATATAGGAAATATGAAAAGAAGGAAGAAACCGCGACAAGAAGGAGAGGTCAATAAAAGGATGGATACAAAGGTGAAAGGTTTGAGAGATGGAAGAGTAAAGTTATATTTGCATTGGTGGGTGCACGTAAGAATGGATTGAAGGATGAATGTTTGAATAGATGGATGGAAACCTGGATGGAAGGGTGAAAGGATGAGTGATTGATAAAAGGTGGGTGAAATAATGGATGAATGGATCGATGGATGGATGGGTGGGTGGATGGATGGGTGGAATGGTAAAGGAAGGATGGATGGATTAGATGAAAAGACAGACGGATGGGAGCATGAATAGACAGGTGAAATGGACGCTGGATGAAAGGCTTAAAGGGTGGAGAGATTAATAGATAGGAGGGATGAAAGGACCTCTTCTAGGGAGGACAGGCCTTACTAGCTTCACTCTCATACATTTGAGGTACCAATCGAATGGGGGGGGTATTTTAGTTTGCTTTTTGGCTACCCCTGTGTCCACAATAAGTCTTCGACAACAGCTAAAGGCTGTCTATAGGCGAGACCTGGAAAGGCCTGGATAGGGAAAGGTTTAAAGTTAGTGGCCCCTAAGCCCAGGGGCATGAGGGGCCCACAGCCATCTCTCCTTTACTACCAGATGACGGTTCCAGGAGTTCTCTTACCTCCTTGCAGAACGGTGCCCGTGGGGCTACATTCTTCTTGAAGTTAAACCCTACAAAATGGAATTCCTTCCCATGCTTTCCAAAAATCTTTACCTTTTGTTCAAGAATGGCTTATAGCTATCTTTACCTTGTCTTTGCTGCGTGTCTTTTCTTAATAGAGAGAGGCAGCGGGCTGATTGATGGGCATTTGTGAAAGTATTCTTGTTAATCACAGCGCCTGTTATGCGCTGCAATTAACAGGAATACTTTCACAAATGCCCACAATCAGCCCGGAGCCTCTCTCTATTGAGAAAATACATGCATCAAGTCCAAAAGCACGACGTGTGCTTTACACGTCGTGCTTTTGGATTTGCTGCATTTTCATAGCTGCCAAGGTTTCAGATTGCCATGTGTGACATTTTCATAACTTCAATGTAATTATGAGTGACATTTTAACAACTAGGAGTGACACTTTCTCACGAGCAAAATCAAGCAATAAAGACGAGGGAAACACAAATATCTGAAATTGCATATATTTGAGCAACGGAAAAGTCTAAGGTCTTAAAACTGCTGCAAAACACCAGAAATGGAAGAGCACTAACCGAGACAGAGAGTATACTTGCAGTTCTTAGCAACAGAGTGCACACTCTGCAGCTATCATAATGCATAGATCGATAGGAGAATGCTGATAGTGATACACAAAGCGCTTAGAAGCTACATGCCAGAGGCACCAAACAATAATTAAATATGCTATTAGGGATTCTGTGTTACCCATGTGATAAAATACGAACGACAACTGTTATTTATTGCATGTGAAAGGTGCAAGCCACAGACAGTATACTCAATATATCCATTACATTATGGTTTTACCAGGGCTGGCTATGTACTCATATTCTCAAGTCACTGTTTTGTTAATGTATAAAGTAAAAACAACACCTCCCTTTTTACAGTACTTTGAAACATTAAACCCGAAGCAGTTAGCACTGCATTATTTGTAAATCTACAGATTTACTGATCTGGTGTCGCTGTCACTTGAAGCTGCCAACAGCAATGCCTCCTGAAATTCGGCTTCGAATCTGCCCGCTCGAGGTTGTAGGCGCAGTATGAATGTTATGGTGCGTGAGGGTGGTACTTGAAAGGATATGTTCCCGCAACCTTACAGTCCTCCACTTCATCTGTGAGGGCCCTTGCACCGCCAGAAGTCAGGGCATTCGAGTGCAAGTATACACAGGACCCTATGCTGTATAAACACAAACAGCCAAAATCTGAATCTCTTAAATGCCGCCTCTTCAGCCGGGAAAATCATTACAAGCATTTTTCAAACAAATACTATAGGGGCCCACGCGCTCAGAGCTATAAAAAAAAACACGTAACGAAAAAAGACAAAGAATAAACAGGACTTGTCAGAAACAAAAATCATAATTTTAGATGCTCCGTTTTAGAACTTTTAACAGATGAATAGATCTTCATCCCTCTTTGTTTTCGTGGCAGTCACTTAGGCAGAGATTGTTACAAAGGCTGGGTGTCCTCAAAGGTGTTGTAGAGACAGGCCTCATCCCTGACGTCCTGGTCATCCAGCACTGCAGCTCTGTGTAGGTATGAAATAGTTTGGGATCTGGTTATGCCCAGAGGAGTGCCACCGAGCATGGGGAGGGTGGTTTTAACAAAGCAGTACCATTTAACTCAACTTGAGATCTGTTGGAAGAGAAGAACTGCAGCGCCAAACCCCCAGGTCCCGTGTGCTCAGTGACAAGAGCAAAACTACACTGACCGGCAGGCAGCTGATCGCGCTAAGCAGCACTTAATTTAATGCAAATTAGATTCACATTTAAGTGCTGAGTCTGTCACTATCTCACTGACACTTACTTGTGAGCCACGCTAATTCTTGTTTACAGGCCGGTCTCCCGCCTCCTGAATCCTGGCCTGCCAATCCCTCGGTAAACGTCCCCCAGCCCCCCCCCCCACCCTCAGACAGCAGCAGGAACAGCTGAGCTGCACAGTGTGGGATCCTCCGGCAGATTTTTAATGGATCCCGGCTGCGGGCTGATTGTGGGCCTTTGTGAAAGGATTCCTGTTAATTGCAGCACCGTCATGTGCTGCAATTAACAAATATTTTCACAATGGCCCACAATCAGCACCCAGCCGCGCTGTATTTAGAAAAGAAATGAAGAAAGTCCAAAAGCACGACGTGTAAAGCACACGTCGTGCTTTTGGACTTGATGCATGTCTTTTCTCAATAGAGAGAGGCTGCGGGCTGATTGTGGGCATTTGTGAAAGTATTCCTGTTAATTGCAGCGCATAACGGGTGCTGTGATTAACAGGAATCCTTTCACAAAGGCCTCAGGCAACCGGGAAATTGCTGTTTTTTGCCGCTCGCGTTTTAAAAGCGGGCGGCGGCGCTAACGTGTGCGCGCTTCACACGGGACACTGCGCGCTCGGTGCCTTAAAGGTGCGCGGGCGCCCAGGCGCGCACCTTACAGGGAACACTGATCTCCAGTATATCCCGCCAAAAGCTATCTAAGTCTCCGGGCCCAGATGGCTTCCCGGCATTCATTTATAGAACCTTCTGCCAAAGCTTAGTGCCTCTCCTCACCAGATTGTTTAATGCGATCAGGGATACTGTTCCGCTTCCCCCTCTATGCTCCGGGCAGCGATAGTGGTAATGCCCAAGACCAGAAAGGACAAAACGTAATGTTCCTCATATCGTCCCATCTCGCTCTTGAACACAGATCTTAAGCTCTTCACGGGTATCCTTGCTGCCCAGCTCAACCCCTTACTCCCGGACCTCATCGACCCAGACCAGACTGGATTCGTACCTCAACAGCAGTGCAGCGATAACACCAGACGAATCGTTCACCTTATCAATAAATCCAAGAGGTACTGTCTGGAGAGCATTCTTCTCACCGTTGATGCTGGGAAAGCATTCAACAGGGTCCACTGGCCATACCTTGCAGCATCCCTGGAGACAGCTTCCAAAAGTGGGTCCTTAGTAGCTACACCCAATCCACAGCAGTGGTCCGCGTCAATGGATACTCCTCTACCCCACTCCGCATTGGTAGGGGAACTAGACAGGGTTGCCTGTTGTCATCCCTGTTGTTCGCCCTCTACATGGAACCCATAGCCCACAAAGTCTGCACTAACCCACAGATAAAGGGAGTCCAATTCGGAGGGGAACAGCACATAAGCTTATACGCAGATTATGTTATAGTATCTTCGGAGGATCCTACAACCTCCCTACCTGCTTTTTTAGCTGAGCTGGAGGCATTCGGCTTGGCATCGGGTTTCAAGACAAACATTCACAAATCACAGGCCCTCAACCTCACTCTTCGGCTACATACCTTAGACACCTTGCTACGGACTCCGCCTATCCAGTGGGCCCGACATCCATTCCATATCTTGGTCACAAAATCACCCCCACTATAGCAGACGCTGTAGCCCTAAACTATAAGACGCTGACCCATCAGATCAAGTCTGATCTGCGTCGCCGACGGTCTTATTCCCCATCTTGGCTAGGGCAAATTTCGGCAACCAAAATGACGACCCTCCCAAAGATCCTATTCCTCTTTCAGGTATTCCCCGCTATACAACCTCCCGGAACACTGCGCTCCCTCCAACAGGAGATAAACAGATGTGTGGGCGGATAGGCATACCTTAGCTATAGACCCCTAAAGAGGGTGGCCTCAGTCTCCCGGACCTCCACCGCTACTACCAAGCTACCCAACTTAGGGTCTTCGTGGAATGGTCGCTTGCAGAATCGGAAAAGCGCTGGCTATTTATGGATAGGGCACTGGCTGGACAGGCTTTATGGAGCATTCCCTTCCTACCTAAACAAGTGCGACCCAAAACCCTGTACCTCTCCCCCATCACTAAAGCGTCACTGGCTATTTGGGATGGACTAGTGACACAGAGGAGCCCAACGTCCTTCCCCTGACCACTAACTCTCATAGTCAAGAACCCAGACTTTAATCCAGGCTTACATGATCCTGCATTCCAGGTATGGAACCAAGCGGGCTGTAGGTCCGTGGGCCACCTGTTCGATCTTGAGGGTCTCCTCCCTATTGAGTCCCTACGTACAGAGTTCGCATTTCCAGAATCGGAGCAATGACATATCCAGATCCACCACTGGGTTATGCACACCTCCGTCCGCACCGGAGCCGAACGGCAACTCACTCCCTTTGAATGCTGGCTCCTGTCTAAGACATCTGACAAACGGCTGGTCTCAGAACTGTATCGACTGACAGGTCCAACTACGGAGGTCCCAAAATCCAAGAGCCAGATACGATGGGAGACTGAAATAGGCAGGGAACTTACGGTAAAGGAGTGGGGAGACATCCATCAGGCACGGCCTATCGTCCATACCATTGCCAGTACTGAAACAGTCACGAAAATCAAAACCTATTGGTACCTACACACCCCGACTGCACAAATATAACCCGTCCAAATCTCCAGAGTGTTGGCGACAATGCGGGCTCCCTGGCACGATGCTATATATGTTATGGGACTGCCAGAAACACAAGGCCTACTGGTCGCAGGTACTTACAGACATTGACACCCACTTCGACACCGAACTTCCCAGATTCCCATCTTACATAGTCCTGTGCCCCCCTAATGCTCGTCCCTTTCCTCTTAGGTCACGGTGTGGCAGACAGATCGGCCTAGTCCTGGGCGCGCCCTAACACAATATCCTATCCCACTGGGGTACAGGACAGATTCCCACACACTTAGGCGGGTTGCACGGTCTGTGGCACATAATAGGGATGGAACGCATAACTCTCTCCTTATCCAACCAAGGTGAATCATTTCCCAAACTGTGGGGGCCCTTTTTGACATCAGAATTCCAGGAACTCACTTGTCCCAAATACCTAATGCTTTTGCGGCTGCCCGGGGCCTATACCGCGCCCGCTTAGGAGCCGCAACGTAAGATAGCTCCTCTAAGGGGCAGCCCGGAGATTGTTTTGCGGTCACCAGGTCCAGGGATTAGGGGAGGGGAGGGGAAGGGGGGGGGGGGGGTGAGGGTTGACACTACATTGCATAGTACCCCGGAGACAACGGCCCCTGGAATGCTGATGTAACTTTATTTTTTGTCTCTGCTGATTATACCAATAAAGAAATTTAAACCATAAAAGTAGTCAACACCCGGAAAGGAGTACCTTTGTGATTATTTGCCAAAATTTCAAAAGGATCTTCCATTCCCTTTACACAGAAACATACTGCAAAAATAGATAGGAGTTAGTGCAAAAAAAGAGGCATGAAAAATCTCCAAATGCACACAACATGTGAGAAAAGGGACTTCTCCATAAAGAACATATTTTACTGTGGATAAAAAGCAAAGGTGCACATGTATTTAAAAAAAAAAAAAAAAGTAGCCCTAGTCATTTTTCCACTGAAAGAAAATAGTCCGGTTTTGAGTTAGTCGCAAGCAGGTATGGCTTAAATAATTTCAGGTTTACATGCATTCTACTTTCTTGGAACGCTTTTGAAAGTCATAGCTACTTAAATTGTAAGGGAAAAGGATCAGATTTACATTTTTAAATCAACCTTCGAGATCTCATCTAGGTCCAGGCAAATTTTGGTTAGGTCTACATAATCTCGCATAATTTTGTGTTATGGTTCTGTAAAAATCCTGAAATTACACGAAGTTTGCTGCAAAAACTTAGCACGTGCACGCTGTAACAACCAAAACACAAGCATCTTCATTTTGCAGTGATTGTTTATTTTGAACTTTTGTTTTTAAACGCAAAATCATAAGAATCATCACCTGCAAAATGGAGGAGAAAATACATTTGGTGCTAAAACAGTGACAAATGTCGGTTTTGCATTTCACATAATTACGTGTAATTGCTCCAAACTTTTATGTAATTACAGAGAAGCAAATTATGGAAATGTGGCACATCCCTACTACCAACTCAATAACAAGTTGTTGGGACCTTTCAAATGAAGTGGCTCATCAGCTGATGCAAGTTTAAAAACAAAGCCATTCACAGAAGACCAAGTGCATGCAATATCTTTTTATTGCTTAAGTGCACATAAAGTTAATTCAGAGAGCTGATACTTCAAAGCAAGTAGCTGTATACAAGTAAGAAACATACAATACAGAATAATATAAAGTAATTCAATACAAGTGAATAGAGCAATCGGGTTAAAATACAATTCAACACACATTGATAAATATTCATAATACTGTTAAAACTATTATACAGAGATACTAACATTAAACATACATAGTACCAATTAAATATAATACTATACATAATTATTATTAAGTATTATTAACATAAAGGTGATTTAAAATGTAGTTGACATTACAACATGAAATACAAAACATAGCAGTTATTGACTAGAGGCAATCTGAAGATACTTATAGCATTGGTGGAAAAAGGTTCTACCCCTCGTCCCTAAAAATTTAAGTCTTGTTAAGGCAATGTTTTAATGTAACATAGGTTACTTAAAGAAAAGAAAACAGGGATACTTCCTATTTTCATTCTTGGATGTATACAAGTTATGATGTGAATGTATGAATTATCAGCTTCAAAAATGCAAGTGCCAATAAAGTGACACTTCAGCTAATTCGAAAAAATGTTTTATCCTTCAATTATAAAAAGTAAACAATTCACATAAAGCGTCATCAGTATTAATGAAATTAGGACGGTCACTGGGCATGGTGGAGAAGACAAGAGGCAACATAATAACGAATCAAAGCTTGGACAAACGGAAGGATCATGTTGACTACCTCCGATTACAAATTTAGTTGGTGCACAACTTTGTCTTATTACATTTAGGATGTGTTTCTCCGTGGCTACTTTTAATACATTGCTGAAAGTCCCAATTCTATTTTTCTTTTTTACAATAAGATCTTTGTTTTCTCTAGCCCCGTTTAAAAAAGTACTACTTAGATTGGCTTACTGCCTAAGGTCATCCCACATAATGAGATTTCAGGAGAGCACAAGCAGTCAATCCTATGACCATTCCCGGAACAAACTATGCAAATTCTATTGGCGTGGCACTGATCACTTGCCTCCAGGTTTGGAAGGTTGCAGTGTGGGCTAACAAAAAAATGTCCCGGTCTTGAACTCTGCCACTCACTACATTTGCTTTGGATCTTCATGGTTGGCTCATTACGGCATATAAAGTATGCTCCCTGGTATCTCTCGACTAACTAAGTAAATACACAACAGATAGACATCTTAAGCCTGATTAAATGAAACTGAGGTGTGTTTCCAAATCATCTTTTCCTAAAGCAAGTATATGATTGGGGGCCAGAGTCCAACAATTCAGATAGCTACACAAATACAGTTTTTACTTAAAAATCATTCAAATGAAAGCCATTGGCATGTGCTAGGCAATTTTGTATCATATTAAATTATTATTCACTGCCGAACTTAAATTATACTACAATCTACGTCCACATATGTGCAGAATTTGAACTAACACCAAAAACCGAGGCCTAACACCCTTTAGGCTAATTAACCAACATTAGTCATGCTGACCTTTAAAAGGAACATCAAATTCAATCCCAATGTTGCCATCAACACGCTTCAATGATTGGTCATTAATGATTAAGTGGCATGGGCGGAATAAGAACTGTACCCTAAATTAATCATTTCTAATGGTGAAGTCCTGCCAAATTTCTAAACAGTTCTTCTTATTACACTGTAGGACAATGTGGCACAATATATGCTGGGACACTGCCATTACCTCTGTCTGGCATAGCATATGAACGCATCTTCAACAGATTAACCGGGTGAAAGTTCCTTAAGCAACAGTGGCACACTACAGTAAAGAAAACAGAAAACTGCTTCTTATACTTAAACTCCTCACTGAGGCAGATTCAAGCCACACCCACTTCTTGAAATCAAAGAAATGTAAAATTCTAAAGTCTCTTGGCAGAATGACCATGGAATTCCCAAAACTGAAAATAGGACACTGCAGCTCATTCCTGCCTTTCCGGATTACTAGAAAAAACTGAAATTGGGCCGTCCTTGTCCGGACTCTTTAGTTGTATGTCCTTAAAACTATGTACACTGCCTAAAATTTGTCACTTCAGATCCAAAATTCCAAAGAGATTCTCAGAGGCAAAATGCTCGTTAACATTTGAGGAAAACCGGATTATAAACAGTAATTTTAAAATCGTTTATATTCTCCAACAGGTTCTATCCAGTCCAACCAAATCGTGCACAGTAGGGCATAGCTAAGCTTGCAGAAACGTTCCCGAGCCCATCAGACGCTTCATATTGGTTGAGAGAGACTAATCATAGGATGCAGACTGGTGAAACACTACCAGACCTCTCACTAAGAAACACTAATTTGTCATTAGTTTATAGCTGTAATAGAAGTTTTTCAATTTAAGTAAATGACCAGTGACTAGTCCTACTTCAGAAAAGGTCAAACTGGTGATCTTCAGACAACAGCTACTCTGAATCTTAGTCTAAACAGCAATCAATAATAATTGGCCAAAAATTCATATGGATATCTTCCTGTCCTTAATAGGTGCTGCAAACCTTTGTGTTGGGCCACTTGTGGCATTTCTGTCTTTCATTTAAAGGCGAAGAAGGTTGGCTGCCCATCCAAACCTATGCAAAGATTATTTTGGCCACTGAAATCATTTCAAATATACTTCTCTCCTAAACCTACTATATTAATACTGAATAAAATGAACGTCTCCTCCACTAACAATAGCCGTACTTGCCTCAAGTTGAATCCAACTGATATGGATGAGAATACAAATCGCACCATTAAGTTGCATCTAATGCATACTTTATCCTCCACGTTACAAACTAGACTGGGTCTTGGAGCTTTGAAACTGAATAGAAATTGCCTAGAAGTACTGTGTATGAAATGCAGCAGCCATTAGGGAAGCTACGATTCAATTGCACAATATTTTTGGTATTTGCTTGGTAAACCGTAGTACCGAAATTCTGGCATAAAGGCTCAAATTAATTTAAGTGCTCATGTTCAACAGTTCGTGAGCTGCAGAATGGGGTTTCTTTCTTCCGACCACACCTTTTCGTACATGCACATTTTCATAGATTCTCCTTTAAGATTCATTCATTTTTACGATTCAAATGGTGCAAAATATGCTTTTATCTGCAACATATACCCAAGTGATGTCATTACCTGCCCTACTGACTTTACCCTGAGCTAAGGCTAACATAGTTGTTGAATTTCCTCATGTGGTCTCTTACACAGCAAACTCCTATATATGCACTGCCTATCAAATATGACAGTGCGGGTCATCAAGCCTGCCCATATCCCTAGAATTCAAAGAAATAAAACACAAATAAATACAACCCAGCACCTTTTTAAGGTAGAATTTTTGTTTTTTTTGTTTACAGAAATGGAAATGCTGCTCACCCCCAAAGAGAGAAAGTGCTTCAGTGTGGAATTTTTAGCTTGGCATCATTTTGAAATACATGTTTGAGGAACACTGACTTTATTTAAAAAAAAAAAAAAAAAAAAAAAACTACAGAAAAGTGCCTGATTTTGGAATGCCAAAGTAAACGGTTACCCAATTACTTGTGCATTTGTCCAAAGGCGTGCAAGACAAATGCTTACAGAGATATACAGAATACGCTGGCGTGGTAGGAGTGAATTTAAAAAAAAAAAAAAAAAAAATGAAGGGCAACCATAATATGCTACAGTAATATATGAAGGAGGGCATTCATACATAACTGGCAAGTTATAGTGATGTGAAAGGTTTGAGTGGCACGAGGTTTAATTTCACCATGGAGCAAACAGTGGCTTTAAACAATGCTACATGCTCCAAACATATTCCTTTCAAGCAAATACACTTACGAGCTCCCTCATACTGTAACATTTTCATTTATATAGCATCTCGGAAATATAAATAGGGCAGGAGTGGACACGCCTACTATTCGAAAGTCATTTAAGAAAGAGGTACCTCTTTCAAATATATTTTCCAAACATTTTTACTTCAAATCGTTACACAAACAATAAGCACCTTCATAGAAGTTTAAGCAACAGTCAATGGAAATAAAAAGTGATATGCACCGTTTAAAACACTCAAATTAACAGTGTATAGTGAGATGAAACGACATTACTGTACACGAAGAGAACAGTGATGACAATGACTGAGGCATTCTAGAAAGCTGGAGATGGGTACATTCACCAATGTGAGGATAATGTTCTGCCATGAGTATGTCGGCTCCATCTCCTCTGAAATTCTGCATGCATGATGAGTGGAGTCATTTAGTAAACAGGGACATTAAAATATTCATGGCGTGGCTACAAAAGAAACGTACACATGCTTACACACGATACATGGAATGCACATGCAGTCAACAGTTAATACACACAGAATATTTGTTAAACAGCAAGCACAATTAGAAAACACTAGTAAGTCGCCCAGTGGGACTCGGGGGTGAGCAGCAGGACAAGGGCCCCACTAAGAGGGGGCGATACATTCTTAACGTATGGTAACTTACATTACGGAACCTATCGAAACTATACGTTTTATGTTAAATATTGGCTTGTAAAATTTGCCCATATTTGTGAAGCATGAGAGTCAAAGCTTGGTAAATACTGGAACATACACATTTTGATGAGGTAAGCACCAACATCTACATCTTATTATACAAAAACTGTTGATAGACATATTTATCGCACGCAATAATGGCTAACTGGTAATGAGGGCCTAAGTATTCCACAGAAGCTTTCGTAATTTCTCAAAAGGCTAGATTCTTATCACATTGAGATGCAATGACACTGAAGAGATACCACGTTTGAAACCATGCTTAGGACTTTATGCTTTTATGTGTACCTGCCCATGACATACAGGTTATGACCGCCACAGCAACACAGTGCAACTGTTCACTTGTGTTTCGTGACAGGCTGTAGGGGGGCAGATGCATTTTTCAAATAATAGTTTACGAACCAGACATGCCATATAGTCTTCATGAAGGCAGTAAGGCCTGATCCACAATTTAAAATCACATCTATTATCCATGTAGAAAAGACCAATAAAAGCGGCCAAATCATTTTCCACATCCACTACCACTTATTTCCAAGTAGCCCAGTGAGGATAACCACTAATACACATATTACCCCACAGAAGGCACTCTTCCCCCTAAAGAGAGCATTTCAATCTCAGAGGTATTATCTTTACGAGACAGAACTCCAAACACTGCAACAGGTTTTAGGAAACAATTTTATTAACGCAATTAAAAAAACACCAACAAGGTGTGGCAGAATTTTCTGACTGAGTCAGATCTGGGAAACTAGGCAGTCAATGATTTGAAGCCTTGGAATGGAAGACACTTTCCCTAAACATCTTATTAGCTGTGGCTATATATTTGGAAGCATATACTTTAACTCCCTAATTGTGGAGGCTTTTTCACCCGAGTGCTGCGTCCTTTTTTGGCAATTTGGGATACTTTGCGCTTAGGCCTAAATAAGTTTTTTTCCACATAAGTTATCCGCGGCAAATGTGTGTTGTTTTTTCCAACATCATGGGGATACTAAAAGCACCGATGGTTTGTGGTGGATTCACCTAGAGGGGACCAAGAAAATAGGTAAAATATAGCTAAATATTGGGGTTTTGTGGAAAAATAAGAAAAAAGTGTTCAGCACAAAAGTGTCTTTTTTCCCCCTAAACTTGGCATCAACAAAAGGTTTGCTGCACTAAAGTCACCATAAAGTACCCATCTTCCCAGCTTTAAGGAGCATGCTGAGCTGAAACAGAAAGGCAATTTTTTACCACAGTTTTGGCATTTTTCATAGCCCATTTTTAGGTCGAGCCTAGAGTAGCGCGCAAACGCTTCTCTGGCGAAGACTTTATGTAGGGGCTTCAAAAAGCTGACCAGACGCTCGTGCGTCATGGCCTTTTCCGTGCGGTTACCCGCACGGCCGCCATCTGTTTGCAATTATTGTGCCCAGACGCAGGCGCGATAATTGAAAACACATGGCCATTGTGCACGAGCGTGTGGTCAGCTCAGCAGGCTGCCGCGCTCGCCTCCGCTCCTCTCTGACGCTGCTGACGTCTCTGCTGTCGCGTGCTTAACTTGTGCTGACGCTGCCTCCCTCCTCCCTACTCTCTTTTCTCTGCTGCAAGCAGGCAGCCGACTTCCCTCCCCCGAGTTCTGCATGCAGTAGAAAACAAGCATTGGCATAGCCAATAGGTCTCGCCTTTGGGACCTGCTGCATAACTAAATACTTATAAGGTCCCAAAGGCGAGACCTATTGGCTATGCCAATGCTTGTTCCTAATGTTGTGCTTTCAACCTACGTCCAGTTTGCAGTGGAAACTGGTGTGAAACCCCTTGGTGATCCCAATAGCTACAGATTTCTGGAAAGTAGACCAAATTCTGAATTGTGCAAGGGGTTATTTGTGTAGATCCCTCAAGAATTTTCCAATGAAACAAACTGAAATAAAAAAATATTGAAAGGAGTAGGAAAAAACTGTCATTTGTGATGTTTTCATCTGTAACTTCTGGTCACAGTGGCCGATTTACAAAAGCAATATACCATTAAGTCTGCTAGACACTTCTGGTTGCAGGGACATATAGGGCCCGTAGGTTGTCCAAGAACCTGAACTACCCAGAGCCAACAACTGAGCTGCACCTTACAGGGGTATTTCATTGTATGCTGAAGATAGAGCACGTCATATGGTAAAATATAAAGAGTGCAAAATGTGTTTGAAGGATACCTATGCATTTCTGAAATGTACACCAGATACTGAGTTCAGGAGCAGAATTTGTACATCTCTGAATTTGTGGGTTCCTGTCTTAGCATGTGATTCGGAGGGCATTTTTTCAAAATGTTTTTTTCTTACACACTGGCTCACATTTGGAACGTACAAATTCACAGAAAGCAAACGGGTAATAACAAATGTTCTACTATTTTGTGTTTCCACATGTCCCTTGATAAAAATAGTACATCACTTGTGTGGGTAGGCCTACAGCCCAAATTGAAACATGGGCACATCAGTTTTCCACTGAAAACTGAACCATTTTTTGCAATGTGGATAGCTGTGGATTTTGGGTCCTAGATTAGCTGGTACCTAGGGAACCTAGCAAACCAGTACACTTTTCTTAAAACTAGACACCCCGGGATATTCAGGGTGGGGTGGCTTTGCATGGCTCTCACAAGGTTTTCTTATCCAGAAGCCCTTGCAAGCCTCAAACTGACTAAAAACAGACATTTTCCCCACATTTCTGTGATGGAAAGTTCTGGAATTAGCAGGGAGCCACACATTTCTCAAGAGACCATGCCATAGAAGGCTAAAGGGCTACGTGGAGTGATCAGCAATTGGTGCAGCTGCAAATTTTCGGGCTGTGTTCATCCGCTATCAATGGAAACCTACCAAACAGACATTTACTAAACTAGACTCCCAGGAGAATCCAGGGTGGTGTGCCTTGTGTGGATCCCACAAGGTTTTTCTACCCACAATGCTCTGCAAACCTCAAATTGTTCCCTAAACTCATGCATTTTCCTTATATATCTGTGATGGAAACCTTTGTGGATTCCTGCCGATTCTGGATGATTCATTACAGAAATGCAAGGAAAATGTGTGATTATAGGTAAATCTGAGGTTTGTGGGGCACTGTGGGAATGCAAAAGTTGTGGGATCCACATGAAAGACACCACCCTGGACTCCTGCCGGTGTCTAGTTTTCAGAAACATTTGGGTCTGGGAGGCTTCCATAGGTGGCTGATGAGCTTAGGCTCATTTAACGCAGGTACTCCATTGCCAAGTCAGGTCAGTTATCTTTTTTTTTTTTTTTTTATAACAGGAAATGTTGATGTCGCCACATATTTTGGGCCACTTCCTGCCGTGGACACGAGGCCCACCTATACAAGAAGGGTAATGTTTTTATCAGAACAAGTGAGTGGAACGCTGGCCAGTAGCCGTTTTGTGGATCCCTGTGTATTCTGGAAGTTTACATCACAGAACTGAAAGGACAATTTGTGAATTTAGGCATAGTTTGAGGTATATTACCTTGGACTCTACTCGATTTGTAGTTTTCAGAAATGCTAGGTTCTGGTAAGTTTCCCCAGGTGGCAGCCTAGCCAAGCCCAAAAAGTGAAGCCATTCAGTATGACAAAAGGGACAATATTGGGATTTAGTCCCACTCTCCTGGTCCACATGTAAAAATACCCCAAAGATTCAAATGTGTTCTGCTTTGTGCTTGTGATGCAGATGTTTCAGTCCGAAGGGGAGCAGAAAGACTGTTGAGGGCCTAAGGGATAAGGGTGAGGCCTAATATCAGGATGATCCAAATGAGGGAAATCCTTTTTTTTATTTTCTACTCTGGCGAGTGTCAGATGTTGGCCAACGCCCTCGCTTTACGAGTGAAGGTTTAATTAAACTGAATTCAGAACTCCGCTGGGACTGGAAAACTGGACGTAATAAATATGTTCACTTATTCTCACTCGACTGTTTATTGCGATAGCCAAAAAGTGCTGATGAGCGCTAGGCTAATCTCAGTAATCCTATGAGACTGCACTGCTTTACCTAGTGAAAAAACCTGGAAGATGCTTCTTCTCGTGGCAATAAACAGTGGTGTAGGCGTGCTATGCTGAAGCACCTTCCCTATCCATCAGTGCCTCCTTTGCATGTGAAGACCACTCTCTATTAATGTGACTACTTAAAAGGGGAGCTTAGCTTTTCCGTAATCTGCGTGTCCATAATTGCGCAACATTCTGCAAAAACTACGCAAAATTCTAAACTGTTATTTAGTTCTAAATTCTAATGTTAAATGTATCCTTGCATCCATTTTGGATGTGAGGGCATATTACTAAAATATGTATCAATACAAATAATACACTCTCACACACACACACTCTCTCACACACACACTCTCACACTCACACTCACACTCACACTCACACTCACACTCACACTCACACTCACACTCACACTCACACTCACACTCACACTCACACTCACACTCACACTCACACTCACACTCACACTCACACTCACACTCACACTCACACTCACACTCACACTCACACTCACACTCACACTCACACTCACACTCACACACTCACACTCTCACACTCTCACACTCTCACACTCTCACACTCTCACACTCTCACACTCTCACACTCTCACACTCTCACACTCTCACACTCTCACACTCTCACACTCTCACACTCTCACACTCTCACACTCTCACACTCTCACACTCTCACACTCTCACACTCTCACACTCTCACACTCTCACACTCTCACACTCTCACACTCTCACACTCTCACACTCTCACACTCTCACACTCTCACACTCTCACACTCTCACACTCTCACACTCTCACACTCTCACACTCTCTACTGGCGGTCGCCAGTAGGTAGTTATAGTTAGGACCTTGTTTCTATTCAAAAAGCGTTTTTTCTTTTGCCACTATCTTTGGTGCAGTTTGACGAATCTTCGCGAAATGTTCAAAACTAATGGGGCGCTCTGGTCAGCTCCGGTCTTGAAAGTTTCGGGGTGATTCGTCAAGCGGGGGCCGAGAAAAAAGGGGGGTCCCAAAACGCATTTTCCACATGTTAATTTCCATAGGAAACTTTAGACAAGGCTACAGCCCGAACTGCTGAACGGAATTACACCAAATTTGGGAAAAAGGTAGCTCTTGGTTCAGAAAGCGACCTTTTTTTTTTTTTAAATGGTGTAAATCCGTTCAGTAGCTTTTTTAAATATTAAAGGAAAAAGAAATTTATATATCTGGGCGGAGCCTAACCACACATCTCATCGTGAGATCGGATTGGCTGTCAGCACTTCATCCAAGAAGTGTTGGCAGCCATCTTGGGACCAATATACATGATAGCACCCCATTAAAATGCATTGTAGTGAATGGAAGGTTTTGAGGGTCACCCAAAGGAGAACGTATAAAGGGTGATAAGACTTTAGTTACATTATAAATCATTTGTTGATGGTACCATACTAATTTTAGGAATTGGTGTGTTCTAAGGTGATTTTACCCTGTGAAAAAGCCTTCTGCTGGGATATCATGAATCATGTTTGAGAGAAAACTATTTTCTCATACTTTTCCCATAGAGGTTTGGAAGGTGATCTAGAAGCTAAAATGAGAGCATATTTTCTGTAAATTCACATTATCTTTCTCAGTCATGTGAGAATGAAGTCTGACATTCTCAATAAAACATGTACATCCAACAAGGGCAGAGACTGTCAGTTGATTCCTTTGTGTTCTACTGCAGCTTCCCAGAGTGTTCTAAAGAACAACTAGAGCGCCAACAGTCTTACTTATGACAAAAGTATGGCACACCTGAAGCCATCTTGATTGGAATAAAGTGGTAACACTTAAAACATTTAATTTAAAAATTAACAAAATGAGGGGGTTCATTTTGCCATAGAAATGATTAGTGCTGCAGAAAGAAAAATTAGGGCACATTTTGAGTGACTTCTCAAATCCTCTTTTATTTCATTAAAATATTCTGACATGCAGACTGAAACATGCACTTTCAATACCAGCAGCAGACTTCCCTGGTGAGCAGTAGCTTTACTACAGTGATCTAATGAGCAACTAGAGGGCTAACATTCTGAATTTATGGCAAATGTGTGACACATCTGAATGCCTTCTTAATGGAATCAAAGTAAAAAACTGAAAGTATTTACTACTGAGGACACTGCAGTAAATGAGGAAATTAGGAAACTTCATAACAAATAAATCTCCTAAGCTGGCCACCAGAGAAAAAAAGAGCCCAAATGTAGCACAAATATCACCCAGATGTAGCCCATGTATAGCCCAATGACAGAAGTGTGCAAAACACTTTATTTTTTGCAGTTTTATATAGTGCAGACTGGTCAGGTATTGGAGTGCTTTACATGTGCATTGGTTACATCGCACAAGGACAAATTCATGTTGGTTGTAGACATGGGGAGATTAAGTGATTTGACCAGAATCACAGAATGTCGAGCTGAAGCAGAAACTCCAACCTGGTTCCTCAGTTGCAAAGTCTGCAGCTCTAGAAGTAATACCACATCCTCTCCCTAAGTGCAACAATTAATCAAGTGGTCAACTGGATAAAAAAACAAAGATAACAAATAATTTAAAATTGCTTTTTCGCTATTTGAAAACTAAGAAAATATGTCCTCATTTTAGTTTTTTAGAGCACTAACCATAATTTCGATGCAAATAAGACCCTCTAATTTCCGTAATTTCTAAAGGAAATGCTCTAGGTATTACAGTTTTGATTACATCAAGATGACGTCAGGCGTGCCACACTTTTGTAATAAATATAGAATGTTAGCAATCTAGTTGTTCATTAGGATACTGTTGAGAGGCAGAGGCCAGGGGCACGGACTCAGAAAATTGAAGGCAGGTAGGAGGGTGCAGAGGCAACAATTTGACCACACCGGGTAGGCAGGAAGGGCAGTGGCAGCACAACAGACTATGGAGGGCAGTGGCAACAAACCAACAATGCAGGACAGGCAAGAGAGGCTGTGGCAATATAATAGACCATTGTGGGCAGAAGGAAGAGGCAGTGGTAGTGGTAGTACAACCATACATGCCAACAGACCCGATTCAGCCAGGAAACGCCCAATGTTTTTAAGCCCAAGTGGGCTTTATTTGATCTGTCTCCTGTCTACAATCTCCTCTTTTTCAATGAAAGTCAATGGGGAAAATCAATACCCCCGTTTTTTTTCAAAATCCCCCTCTTACCAAGTTCAAAATGTTAGCAAGTATGGTACATTGGATCATGGAAGGCAGGAGGAATTGGGGTAGGGACATGGACTCGGATAATAGAGGGCAGGAGGGACATGGACAGGTGCACCAAACTGACCTTACAGGGCAGGCATCAGGGTTTGCAGCAGCACAATACACCACACGGCATGCGGGATGGGAGTGCAGCACAACAATCCATGGAAAGCAATAGGGAGGGGACAGGACCATGCACAACAGAGAACAGAGGGGAAAGAGGCAATGGCAGCTAGCTGACCATAATGGACAGACAGGAGAGAAAGCAGCAGCATAACGGACCATAAAGGGCAGGAGGTAGGGATCAGGGGCATTACAATGGAACAGACAAGCCAGGAGGGAGGGAATAGGGGTCTGCACATGGAAAACAGAGGGCAGGGCAGGAGCAGCAAGCTGACAATGGAGGTAAGGCAGGATGGGCACTAGAAGCAAGACACCATGGAGAGCAACAGTGAGACTATAATGGCATACACACAGACCAAGGAGGGAAGGTGGGAGGGGGTCAGGGGCAGCTAGCTGACCACACAGGGAAGGTGGGAGGGGCCGTGGCAGCACAGAAGACCATGCATGGCAAGCGGGAGGGTTAGTGGCAGCACAATGGCCATGATGGGCGAGAAGGAGAGGGCAGGTGCATGCAGAAATGACCATGGAGGATAGGAGGGAGGGGTAGGAGCTGGGCACAGACAAGAGAGTTCAGGGGAAGGGGCCTCACAACAGACCATGCGGGGCAGGCAGGAGGAGCAGTTGCAGCACAACAGACCAGGGAGGGCAGAAGGGTGTGGCAGTAAAAACAGGAGGAAGGGGATAGGGGCATGGAACGTTGACAGGCATGGTGGCAGGGACAGGTTACAGTCATCTGACAATGCTAGGCAGGTGGGAGGGGAGTGGCAGCTCAACAGAACACTCAGAGTAGATAGGAGGGGCAGTTCCATGGAACATGGTGGTCAAAAAGGATGGAGCAGGGGCATGCACACAGACATCGGAGGGCAGGGGGGAAGGAGAGTAGGGGCAGCAAGCTAAGCACCGAGGCTAAGCAGGAATGGTTGTGTGTGCCTCTATGGGGTTGGGAAAGGTCTATGTGTGTGCTCATGCAGTGCGTGCCTCTATGGGGTTGTGAATGGTCTGTGTGTGTGTGTGTGTGTGTTTGTGTGCCTTTATGGGGTTGGGAATGGTCTGCGAGTGTGCTCGTGCAGTGTGTGCCTCTATGGGGTTGGGAATGGTCTGTGTGTGTGTGCGCAGTGTGTGCCTTTATGGGGTTGGGAATGGTCTGTGAGTGTGCTCGTGCAGTGTGTGCCTCTATGGGTGGGGTTGGGAATGGTCTGTGTGCAGTTTGTGGCTTTGGGGAGAATGGTCTGTGTGTGTGCGCGTCAGGTTAGCACCTATGGGGCTGGGAATGGTGTGTGTGTGCTCGTGCAGTCAGAGCCTATGTGAGGTTGGAAATTACCTGTGCGTGCATGTATGCCTACATGGGGTTGGGAATTATGTGTGTGTGTGTGTACGTGCAGTGATCTGTATGTGCACGTGCCGTCTGTGCCTACACGGGGTAGGAAATGGCCTGTGTTTGCATGTGCAGTGTGTGCATACACGGGGTTGGGAATTTTTAGGTTGTACATGGGGCGAGGGTGTCTGCAGACGGCTGCATTTAGGGGTCCGGGGAGGTGCCTGGAGAAGTGTGTATCTTTGTGGTACTTTGCACAGGCAATTTTGTCTGTGTAGACTGTGGACGTGAATCTCTCGCTATGTGCTTGTGTTTGGGGCCACTCTAAGGGTCTTGTGTGCACGAGAGGCAGAGGGGCCGACGCGCACCCGCGCGCTGCACAGTGCATGTACATTCAAGGAAGGACGGGTAGCATAACATTTTGTGTCAGGGTGAACGGAATACTCGCAATCGGGGGCTCTCGAGCTAGAATGAGGGGGCCCCCCTCCCCTACCCCCGGCGGAGGCAGTGCTTGTTGGGGTGCATACATCACAGCCCCTTCTCTTTCTTTTTCTCTTTCGCATTCTCTCTTTGTTTCCTTTGCGCTCTTTCTTTCTCCATGTCGCTCTTTCGCCCCCTCTCTCTTTCTCTCCCTCTCTCCTAGTCTCTTTGTTTTCCTCTCTATGTCGCTCTTTCTCCCCCTCGCTCATTTCTCTCTCGCTTTGTTTCCCTCTCTCTCTCTTTGTCACTCGTCCTCCCTCTCAGTATTTCGCCCTCTCTCTCGGTCTCTCACCATCTACCTTTCGCTCTTTCTATCTGTATCCCTCTTCCCACTCCTCTCTCTCTCTCTCATATCACCTCTCGATCTCTCCTCACCTTCTTGCGCAGCCTCACCCTTCCCATACCTTCCCTAATCTTCCTCCCCCCCCCTTCTCCACCTTCTATTCCACTCTCACTCTCCTCCCCACGGTCTACCGTCCACCCAGTTCTCCTTACTTTTTCCATACTACACCCCCACTCCCCCCGCCTGCCCTTACCCCGCGGCTGGAAGAATGCGAGGAGCCGGTGCAACACGAACCACCTGCAGCCCGCCCTCTCTCTGCATCTCCTCAGCGGTTCCCTCCATCCATCCATCCATCCATCCCTCCCCGGATCCTCCACTCCACTCTTCGCAACATCTCACACTCTCGCCTAGCTCTCCTATTGCTGGGCGCACTCTCTTTTCTTGGCTGTCCGCCCCCCCCTTTCAGGTCACCCCCATACCTCGCTCCATCTCTCTTTGTTCAGCTTTCTGCCCATCTCTCTTTCACAAATGACTCTAGTCTCCACTCCTCCCTCGCCTGTCTTCCTTTCATCTGACATTCTCTTCTCACTCGGTTCCCTCTCCCCCTTCTCATCTCTTATCTTGCTTTCTTTCTCTTCCTTTCTTCTCCCTCTTACTCTTTTTCACTCTTCCTCCTTGTTTTCAAACTTGTCTACCCCTCCTCTAGCGCCAGTGTCCCTTGACTTCCACAGTGGCCCCTAATCCTCTGGATCTTCGCTCCGCCCGCCCCCCCCTCTACCCCGTACCCTGCCTGGGTGCTGGACTGCAGGAGTCCGCTCCCATCACCCGCCCGGTGGTCCCAAATCTTCAGCAGTCTTCCCTCTCCTCGAGTCTCCCCCCCAGTACCTGCCCAGCTCTCACCGGTGGTCCCTTCTTTCTTCCACCGCCACCAGCCCCTCAACCCGCTCTTTATACGGCCGGAAAAGTCTGAGCAACGACGAGATATATAAAAATATGAATGACAAAACCATGAAAACACCATTAATAATAACTTTTCACAAGAATATTAATAAATTACAATAACATTAACAGCAACATTTATTATTATTATTAACAAAGATAGCAGCAACTGATACCCTCCCGTGTCCCTCTCCACTGAAGAACTGTAAACCCCCCACCAGTAAAGGGTGGGGGGTGCTTTCTGAGTTTCTAGCAGCACACGTACATTAATAGAAACTGTTACCATCAGAGGAAGAATAGAATGGCTGTCATTAGGATTGACGTGTCTTGTTTATCCACTTCTAATGTATACACACATATATATATATATATATATATATATATTATATTATATACTGGCAGTCGCCAGTAGATAGTTATAGTTAAGACCTATTTTCCATAGGAAATCCGTGACATTCTATTTGAAATAACTCTTGCGTCGGTTGACGAATCTTCGTGAAATTTTCAAACTTTATGGCCCGCTCCGGTCCGCTCCTACCCTGAAAGTCTCGGGGTGATTCGTCAGCGGGGGCCGAGAAAAGAGGGGTCCCAAAACGTGTTTTCCCCATTCATTTTCCCATAGGAAACTTTAGCCACGGCTACAGCCCGAACTGCTGAACGGAATTACACCAAATTTGGCAAAGAGGTAGTTCTTGGTTCAGAAAGAACCCTTTTGTTAAATGGTGTAAATCCGTTCAGTAGTTCCTGAGAAAATCAAAAGGAAAATCACATATATATCTATGGCCGCGTCGGATTCGCGCACCCTGCGCGCACCGTCCCGATCACGAGCTGCATGCTAATTGGCTGTCAACACTCCAAATCAGGAAGTGTTGGCAGCCATTTTATGCCTCGGTAGAACCGAGGCACAGAAACAAGTGCGCAAAATGCACAAAGGGGGCAGGGTAGAAACACCCTGACCCCCTAGGTCTGCTCAGGGGTCCCACAAGGACCCCTGGGCAGAAAAAAGCATTTAATTTTTTTTATTTTTTTATTTTTTTTAAACGATTGTGCCGCTCTGCAAACGCGCCCCCAGGCGCGTCAGAGGGGGAACGAATTCCCCTTGAATACTGGGGGTCCCTGGGGGCCAACTAGCCCACCAGGAACCTCCAGTATGCGCCAGGGGGCTGCGTTGCAGAGAGGTGTACAGAGGCCACGCCCCTTTTTACACCTCTCTGCAACGCAGCTCTGTGGCGCTTTTTGGAGGTACATGGTGGGCTAGTTGGACTCCAGGGACCCTCAGGATTCAAGGGGACTTAATTCCCCAACTTAAAAACGCGCTACGGGAATCCAGTCCTGTGGTTAGAAAAGTAATCCATAAAGTAACTAATTGCATTTAACTAGAAATTCCCATTGAGCTCAATGTTGCGTTGTGTTTGAAATTGTGTTGCCCATTGCAACAACTGTAACTACTGTACTTAAAAGTCTATTGCCTATTTGCAAAGTATTTAAACTAAAGTAATTCATTCTGAGAAAGTATATTTTGTAATGTAATGTATAATGTAATTATAATGTAATTTAAAAAATAAAATATCTAAAAATAAATAGTTTAAAAAATGTAGTAAATCAGTATCAAAAAAATAAATATAACAATGAATACATTTAAAAATTGTCATTTACAAAACCTTTGAAATTCACTGAAAAAAACCATAGGTTTCAGACATGTTATAGTTAGGAATTAGCATTTAAAAAACCTTTGAAATTCACTGAAAAAACCATAGGTTTTAGGGACAGTTATAGTTAGTTGGACATTGCACTCGTACAAAACCCGTGAAATTCCCCCGTTATAGTTAGTTCAGGTAACTATAACTCGCGCCCCGCAATGCACTGCTGATGACGTCACATATTACATCACTCATGACATGGTCAGTGACATCACTGATGACATCACTGATGACATCTCAAATGACATCACTGATGACATCATCCATGTGATAATTTGATGCATCTTCTCACACCCTAATATAACTTTTGATACACCCACTGTAAATTACAGATTGCCATTGTCAAAACCATAGACACCAACACCAATTACTATATACACACTCACTGATTCTTAGGTCTACACACACACACATCTACTCACTCACCCGTACAGTCACTCATACTTATAGTCACTCAGTACAGGATTATATGCACTCATACACCTATATAAACACTCACACACCGCCACTCATCCATAGGAGGTACTCACACACCTAGTCAGTCATGCAAAAAATTAAGCACACACCCATTTACTCACCTATACAGTTATACACACACCAGCTCACTTACTCATACAAATACTAGCACATTCTTACGCTCTTATACAATCTCTGATACAAGCACACACTCATCCATACAGTCACTCACAATCACACACTCTCGCTTATAGCTATTTATATACTCCAACACACATATATACTGCCTTTCACATATGTAGTTACTCACATGTACCACTGGGACATACATTCACTCACTAACACACTTACACACACTTACCCACCCATACAGTCTATCACAGATGCACTCTTGAAACCATCCACCCAGTGAATCACCCACTCACACATCTATGCACAGAGTCGCACACACCCCACCCACACAAACACTCATGCACCCATACAGATACTCAGACAACCAATCAATAACTCATATAGACACTCATGTAGCTATTCACAAACCCATGCAGCCACTTACACAGCAACAGACAGACTGATACAGACATTCACCCAGTTTATTCACTAACCCATGCATTCAGTAAGATACGTTTAATCACTCACTTATAGAGTTAGTCACGCACCTACTAAATCATCCATTCAGACACATACACCCACTCATTCTTCAATACGCCTTTCCCTATATATATTAAACATATTTAAACTTTACAGAAACACACAGTCACTGGATGATGTCATCAGTGATGTCACTGACCATGTCATGAGTGATGTAATATGTGACGTCATCAGCAGTGCATTGCGGGGCGCGAGTTATAGTTAGCTGAACTAACTAGAACGGGGAATTTCACGGGTTTTGTACGAGTGCAATGTCCAACTAACTATAACTGTCCCTAAAACCTATGGTTTTTTCAGTGAATATATATATATATATATATATATATATATATATATATATATATATATATATATATATATATATATATCTACTGGCGGTCGCAAGTAGATAGTTATAGTTAGGACCTAGTTTCCATAGGAAAAGCGTTTTTTGTTTTCCCAATAACTTTGGCAGCGGTTGACGAATCTTCGCGAAATTTTCAAAACTTATGGCCCGCTCCGGTCAGCTCCTATCCTGAAAGTTTCGGGGTGATTTGCCAAGCGGGGGCGAGAAAAAAGGGGGTCCCAAAAGGTGTTTTCCCCATGTTATTTTCCATAGGAAACTTTAGACACGGCTACAGCCCGAACTGCTGAACGGAATTACACCAAATTTGGCAAAAGGGTAGCCCTTGGTTCAGAAAGAGACCTTTTTGTTAAATGGTGTAAATCCATTCCGTAGTTCCTGAGATATAAAAAAAAAAAAAGTTTCGATATCTGGGCGGAGCCTAATCCTCCGAGCACGAGCTTGGCTCTAATTGGCTTCTAACACTTCAAACCAGGAAGTGTTGGCAGCCATCTTGTACCTCAGACAGAGGGACAAATAAGAGTGGTGGGCAGTGAATACAAGCATTGGCATCTCGCCAGGAAAATGTGAAAACTTTTGTGAAGTTCTTGTGCAGGTACTTGACTTTGGGTGTCTATTGTCTCGGCTTTCCAGCGGCGCTGGGAGTGCGCCCCCACCCTTCAACTTGAAGCCTCTCGGCAGCGTGGGGCTGACGGTGATAGAGTGCCGCAGTAAGCTCGCTCTCTCAGGCTGCCCCGGCTGCTTTTTCAAAATATTCTTGTAAGCGGCCATGAGAAGGGCCCGGACGCGCGCCAATTGGTAGGACACATAACCCTGGGGCGGGCGGGAGGCGGTGGTGGTGGGAGCCGGGGATGGGGTTGCCGCGGAGACGCCGTCAGTCACGGGAACCCGATCCAGGAGTGGGCGGGACCCCTCCTCCCAGGGTTGACAGCTCCCTGGACTCGCAGCGAAGCCCGGAAATCTGAGCCGTGACCGGCGGCCAGCCGGAGGGGAGAGCAGGGAGCGCTGCGCCTCCTGAGGCTGAAGGGGGCGCTGTGGTAACGGGTAAGGGTAGGTATCTATTTTTTGCAGCACTGCATTACCCATAGGCTTCGACCCCAACCCTGCAGAAGTGCATGCCGCACTGAGTCTTCGGAGTGATACCCGCAGCGCCTCGAACCAGAGCACAAGTGCACAGAGAGCTCGTGAGAAGACCACCAAGGGCCGAGGAGCAGCGGGCGCGCCTCAGTCGGCGCCGGGAGTTGAGAACCAGATAGGCGCTAGGGGCTATGTCCAGGAAACTTGCACCGTTCATTTCTTCAACTTAACTTCAAGTGCGAAAAGCCTTGCCATGTGGCTTATTCCTGAGCTCAAAGGTGTATGCATGTGTTTTTCAATGTATTTACTTGCGTGCCAAGATCAGTAGATATGTACGACACCAAAACAGCACCAGTACACCTTTAGTAGAAGCGAGGGTGCCGTGTTCAGCACGCACCGACCACCCGTCTACAAGCACCTTTAAACTCGTTGCATAGCATCTATGGTGTTGTCAACGCAAACTAAAGCACCGGCGGATTGCCACTTGTATCGTTGGAACTATGGGGTGTTATAAAAACAATTTCCCTTAACTAGCCATAGCCCACAAGACATCCTCTGTCATCCACACAACCCCATATATATGTCACGGTTTCATGAGCAGTGTAGGTGCACGCGAGCTGCAGGCTTTACCGTACCAGAGGAGACGGAGTGTTGCACCTTACAGCTCACTGGCTTCTGACTGCTACAAGTGTGCTCCATGTCTGTTTCCGTGACACATGGGTTTCAGGGCACTGATCACTAGTGCTCGAGATAAACGCTTATTTTCCAAAATAAAGCATGCTTAAACACCGTAAAAGAGGCTGCGTGTGAGTACACGTGTGTCCCTGTTGTGCTCATGTCATTAGAATGCATTTGTCTTATCGCATTTTTGAACGGAGTTTGTGCACTGTTTGAATCATATATTCTGTGCTGCTGGTACGAGTTTCTGTCTTGCATTATAAGACAAACTTTGTATTTGTGTCATTCTGATAATTCAACACAAAAAGATGGACGGATTGTTGAACATTGTCAAACATTCACCCCCAGTCACAGATCTGGGTTTAATCCATTGTTATTTTGCTCACCACGCCATTCCAGTTTGGACCCAGCCATATGCAAATCAGTCTTGACCCTGCGCCCAATGGGAACAGTCCATCCCTAACTGCCAGGCCAGGTCCTCCCTGGAAACAAGCATCCTAAGACCGGTTTCGGGCTTTCAGCCCTCATCAGCCAGGATAGCTTGACTCCAGTGGCGTAGTGAGCACGGGACCCACGTCTGGGCACACCCTTCCCACTTAGGGTGAAAATGCAACACAAAAAGATGATGGACGGAATGTTGAACATTGTCAAACATTCACCCCCAGTCACAGATCTGGGTTTAATCCATTGTTATTTTGCTCAGACGTAGGTCCCGGGCTCACTGTGCCACTGGATTCAAGCTATCCTGGCTGAAGAGGGGTGAAACCCCGAAACCGGTCCTAGGATGCTTGTTTCCGGTCCAGGGAGGACCTGGCTTGGCAGTTCGGGCTGGACTGTTCCCATTAGGCACAGGGTCAAGACTGATTTGCATATGGCCAGGTCTAAACTGGGGTGGCATGGGGAGCAAAAGAATGATGGATTTAACCCAGATCTCTTGACTGGGGGAGAATGTTTTGATTTGTTCTGCATTCCGTCCATCAATTGTGTGTCTTTCATTATGATAATTCCCTTTGTGTTCGTGCATTAAAGCGAACTTATATTTTGGACGAACTAGTGGCCGTTGTTACTGGAAGGTGCTTATACTCAGTCTTTTAGAAGGCATATGTTCCCTGTGTTTTATTTTTTATTTTTGCACGATATGAGTATTTTATTACTGAAAGGTTGGTGTCTTTTCTGTACCTTAGAATGTGTTAGTCTCCTATGGTTTTGGAAGAAGTCTGTGCCCTATGTTATTCGAGGACTTTTAGGTGGCGTCTCTTGCTTCTTTCTTTCTGCACCCTTCTTCCCTTTTTTGCACCTCTCTTGCCTCTTTCTGCACACCTCTCTTGCCTCTTTCTGCACACCTCTCTTGCCTCTCTGTGCACACCTCTCTCGCCTCTCTGTGCACCTCTCTCGCCTCTCTGTGCGCACCTCTCTCGCCTCTCTGTGCGCACCTCTCGCCTCTCTGTGCGCACCTCTCGCCTCTCTGTGCGCACGTCTCGCCTCTCTGTGCGCACCTCTCGCCTCTCTGTGCGCACCTCTTGCCTCTCTGTGCACCTCTTGCCTCTCTGTGCACCTCTTGCCTCTCTGTGCACCTCTTGCCTCTCTGTGCACCTCTTGCCTCTCTGTGCACCTCTTGCCTCTCTGTGCACCTCTTGCCTCTCTGTGCACCTCTTGCCTCTCTGTGCGCACCTCTTGCCTCTCTGTGCGCACCTCTTGCCTCTCTGTGCGCACCTCTTGCCTCTCTGTGCGCACCTCTTGCCTCTCTGTGCGCACCTCTCGCCTCTCTGTGCGCACCTCTCTCGCCTCTCTGTGCGCACCTCTCTCGCCTCTCTGTGCGCACCTCTCTCGCCTCTCTGTGCGCACCTCTCTCGCCTCTCTGTGCGCACCTCTCTCGCCTCTCTGTGCGCACCTCTCTCGCCTCTCTGTGCGCACCTCTCTCGCCTCTCTGTGCGCACCTCTCGCCTCTCTGTGCGCACCTCTCTCGCCCTCTCTGTGCGCACCTCTCGCCTCTCTGTGCGCACCTCTCGCCTCTCTGTGCGCACCTCTCGCCTCTCTGTGCGCACCTCTCGCCTCTCTGTGCGCACCTCTCGCCTCTCTGTGCGCACCTCTCGCCTCTCTGTGCGCACCTCTCGCCTCTCTGTGCGCACCTCCTCGCCTCTCTGTGCGCACCTCTCGCCTCTCTGTGCGCACCTCTCGCCTCTCTGTGCGCACCTCTCGCCTCTCTGTGCGCACCTCCTCGCCCTCTCTGTGCGCACCTCTCGCCTCTCTGTGCGCACCTCTCGCCTCTCTGTGCGCACCCTCTCGCCTCTCTGTGCGCACCTCTCGCCTCTCTGTGCGCACCTCTCGCCTCTCTGTGCGCACCTCTCGCCTCTCTGTGCGCACCTCTCGCCTCTCTGTGCGCACCTCTCGCCTCTCTGTGCGCACCTCTCGCCTCTCTGTGCGCACCTCTCGCCTCTCTGTGCGCACCTCTCGCCTCTCTGTGCGCACCTCTCGCCTCTCTGTGCGCACCTCTCGCCTCTCTGTGCGCACCTCTCGCCTCTCTGTGCGCACCTCTCGCCTCTCTGTGCGCACCTCTCGCCTCTCTGTGCGCACCTCTCGCCTCTCTGTGCGCACCTCTCGCCTCTCTGTGCGCACCTCTCTCGCCTCTCTGTGCGCACCTCTCGCCTCTCTGTGCGCACCTCTCGCCTCTCTGTGCGCACCTCTCGCCTCTCTGTGCGCACCTCTCGCCTCTCTGTGCGCACCTCTCGCCTCTCTGTGCGCACCTCTCGCCTCTCTGTGCGCACCTCTCGCCCTCTCTGTGCGCACCTCTCGCCTCTCTGTGCGCACCTCTCGCCTCTCTGTGCGCACCTCTCGCCTCTCTGTGCGCACCTCTCGCCTCTCTGTGCGCACCTCTCGCCTCTCTGTGCGCACCTCTCGCCTCTCTGTGCGCACCTCTCGCCTCTCTGTGCGCACCTCTCGCCTCTCTGTGCGCACCTCTCGCCTCTCTGTGCGCACCTCTCGCCTCTCTGTGCGCACCTCTCGCCTCTCTGTGCGCACCTCTCGCCTCTCTGTGCGCACCTCTCGCCTCTCTGTGCGCACCTCTCGCCTCTCTGTGCGCACCTCTCGCCTCTCTGTGCGCACCTCTCGCCTCTCTGTGCGCACCTCTCCGCCTCTCTGTGCGCACCTCTCGCCTCTCTGTGCGCACCTCTCGCCTCTCTGTGCGCACCTCTCGCCTCTCTGTGCGCACCTCTCGCCTCTCTGTGCGCACCTCTCGCCTCTCTGTGCGCACCTCTCGCCTCTCTGTGCGCACCTCTCGCCTCTCTGTGCGCACCTCTCGCCTCTCTGTGCGCACCTCTCGCCTCTCTGTGCGCACCTCTCGCCTCTCTGTGCGCACCTCTCGCCTCTCTGTGCGCACCTCTCGCCTCTCTGTGCGCACCTCTCGCCTCTCTGTGCGCACCTCTCGCCTCTCTGTGCGCACCTCTCGCCTCTCTGTGCGCACCTCTCGCCTCTCTGTGCGCACCTCTCGCCTCTCTGTGCGCACCTCTCGCCTCTCTGTGCGCACCTCTCGCCTCTCTGTGCGCACCTCTTGCCTCTCTGTGCGCACCTCTCGCCTCTCTGTGCGCACCTCTTGCCTCTCTGTGCGCACCTCTTGCCTCTCTGTGCGCACCTCTTGCCTCTCTGTGCGCACCTCTTGCCTCTCTGTGCGCACCTCTTGCCCTCTCTGTGCGCACCTCTTGCCTCTCTGTGCGCACCTCTTGCCTCTCTGTGCGCACCTCTTGCCTCTCTGTGCGCACCTCTTGCCTCTCTGTGCGCACCTCTTGCCTCTCTGTGCGCACCTCTTGCCTCTCTGTGCGCACCTCTTGCCTCTCTGTGCGCACCTCTTGCCTCTCTGTGCGCACCTCTTGCCTCTCTGTGCGCACCTCTTGCCTCTCTGTGCGCACCTCTTGCCTCTCTGTGCGCACCTCTTGCCTCTCTGTGCGCACCTCTTGCCTCTCTGTGCGCACCTCCTCTGTCCTCTCTCTGTGCGCACCTCTTGCCTCTCTGTGCGCACCTCTTGCCTCTCTGTGCGCACCTCTTGCCTCTCTGTGCGCACCTCTTGCCTCTCTGTGCGCACCTCTTGCCTCTCTGTGCGCACCTCTTGCCTCTCTGTGCGCACCTCTTGCCTCTCTGTGCGCACCTCTTGCCTCTCTGTGCGCACCTCTTGCCTCTCTGTGCGCACCTCTTGCCTCTCTGTGCGCACCTCTTGCCTCTCTGTGCGCACCTCTTGCCTCTCTGTGCGCACCTCTTGCCTCTCTGTGCGCACCTCTTGCCTCTCTGTGCGCACCTCTTGCCTCTCTGTGCGCACCTCTTGCCTCTCTGTGCGCACCTCTTGCTCTCTCTGTGCGCACCTCTTGCCTCTCTGTGCGCACCTCTTGCCTCTCTGTGCGCACCTCTTGCCTCTCTGTGCGCACCTCTTGCCTCTCTGTGCGCACCTCTTGCCTCTCTGTGCGCACCTCTTGCCTCTCTGTGCGCACCTCTTGCCTCTCTGTGCGCACCTCTTGCCTCTCTGTGCGCACCTCTTGCCTCTCTGTGCGCACCTCTTGCCTCTCTGTGCGCACCTCTTGCCTCTCTGTGCGCACCTCTTGCCTCTCTGTGCGCACCTCTTGCCTCTCTGCGCACCTCTTGCCTCTCTGTGCGCACCTCTTGCCTCTCTGTGCGCACCTCTTGCCTCTCTGTGCGCACCTCTTGCCTCTCTGTGCGCACCTCTTGCCTCTCTGTGCGCACCTCTTGCCTCTCTGTGCGCACCTCTGCCTCTCTGTGCGCACCCTCTTGCCTCTCTGTGCGCACCTCTTGCCTCTCTGTGCGCACCTCTGCCTCTCTGTGCGCACCTCTTGCCTCTCTGTGCGCACCTCTTGCCTCTCTGTGCGCACCTCTTGCCTCTCTGTGCGCACCTCTTGCCTCTCTGTGCGCACCTCTTGCCTCTCTGTGCGCACCTCTTGCCTCTCTGTGCGCACCTCTTGCCTCTCTGTGCGCACCTCTTGCCTCTCTGTGCGCACCTCTTGCCTCTCTGTGCGCACCTCTTGCCTCTCTGTGCGCACCTCTTGCCTCTCTGTGCACCTCTTGCCTCTCTGTGCACCTCTTGCCTCTCTGTGCACCTCTTGCCTCTCTGTGCACCTCTTGCCTCTCTGTGCACCTCTTGCCTCTCTGTGCACCTCTTGCCTCTCTGTGCACCTCTTGCCTCTCTGTGCACCTCTTGCCTCTGTGCACCTCTTGCCTCTCTGTGCACCTCTTGCCTCTGTGCACCTCTTGCCTCTCTGTGCACCTCTTGCCTCTCTGTGCACCTCTTGCCTCTCTGTGCACCTCTTGCCTCTCTGTGCACCTCTTGCCTCTCTGTGCACCTCTTGCCTCTCTGTGCACCTCTTGCCTCTCTGTGCACCTCTTGCCTCTCTGTGCACCTCTTGCCTCTCTGTGCACCTCTTGCCTCTCTGTGCACCTCTTGCCTCTCTGTGCACCTCTTGCCTCTCTGTGCACCTCTTGCCTCTCTGTGCACCTCTTGCCTCTCTGTGCACCTCTTGCCTCTCTGTGCACCTCTTGCCTCTCTGTGCACCTCTTGCCTCTCTGTGCACCTCTCTTGCCTCTCTGTGCACCTCTCTTGCCTCTCTGTGCACCTCTCTTGCATCTCTGTGCACCTCTCTTGCCTCTCTGTGCACCTCTCTTGCCTCTCTGTGCACCTCTCTTGCCTCTGTGCACCTCTTGCCTCTCTGTGCACCTCTTTTTGTGCACCCCTCTTGCCTCTTTGTGCACCCCTCTTGCACCCCTCTTGCCTCTTTGTGCACCCCTCTTGCCTCTTTGTGCACCCCTCTTGCCTCTTTGTGCACCCCTCTTGCCTCTTTGTGCACCCCTCTTGCCTCTTTGTGCACCTCTCTTGCCTCTTTGTGCACCTCTCTTGCCTCTTTGTGCACCTCTCTTGCCTCTTTCTGCACCTCTCTTGCCTCTTTCTGCACCTCTCTTGCCTCTTTCTGCACCTCACTTGCTCCTTTCTACAATTCTCTTGCCGCTTTCTGCATTTCTCTTGCTTCTCTCTGCGCCTTTCTTCCTCTTTCTGCACATGTCCTACCTTTGTAGGCATAGTTAGAAATTAGCATTTAAAAACCTTTGAAATTCACTGAAAAAACCATAGGTTTTAGGGAAAGTTATAGTTAGTTGGACATTTCACTCGTACAAAACCAGAGAAATTCCCCCGTTATAGTTAGTTCAGCTAACTATAACTCGCGCCCCCGCAATGCACTGCTGATGACGTCACATATTACATCACTCGACATATCAGTGATGTCATCAGTGATGTCACTGACCATCTCAAATGACATCACTGATGACATCATCCATGTGAAAATTTGATGCATCTTCTCACACCCCAATATAACCTTTGATACACCCACTCTAAATTACAGACTGCCATTCTCAAAACCATAGACACTCCAACACCAATAACTACATACCCACTCACTGATTCTTAGGTTTACACACACATCTACTCATTCATCCGTACAGTCACTCATACTTATGGTCACTCAGTACAGGACTATCATATGCACTCATACACCTATATAGACACTCACACATCGCCACACATCCATAGAGGTACTCACACACCTAGTCAGTCATGCAAATAATTAATCACACTGCCATTTACTCACCTATACAGTTATACGCACACCAGCTCACTTACTCATACAAATACTAGCACATTCTTACGCTCTTATACAATCACGATACAAGCACACACTCATCCATACAGCCACTCTCACAATTACACAATCTCACTTATAGCCATTTATATACTCCAACACATATACTGCCTTTCACATATGTAGTTACTCACACATGTACCACTGAGATATACATTCACTCACTAACACACCCATACACACACTCAGGCACCCATACAGTCCATCACAGATGCACTCTTGAAACCATGCACCCAGTGAATCACCCACTCACACATCTATGCACAGAGTCACACACACCCCACCCACACAAACACTCAGGCACCCATACAGATACTCAGACAACCAATCAATAACCCATATAGACACTCATGTAGCTATTCACAAACCCATGCAGCCGCTTACACACCAACAGACAGTCGGATACAGACATTCACACAGTTTAGTCACTAACCCATGCATTCAGTAAGATACTTTTAATCACTCACTTATAGAGTCAGTCACGCACCTACTAAATCATCCACTCAGACACTTATACACCCATTCATTCTTCAATACGCCTTTCCCTATATATATTAAACTTATTTAAACTTTACAGAAACACACAGTCACTGGATGAGGTCATGAGTGATGTCATTTGAGATGTCATCAGTGAAGTCATCAGTGATGTCACTGACCATGTCATGAGTGATGTAATATGTGACGTCATCAGCAGTGCATTGCAGGGGCGCGAGTTATAGTTAGCTGAACTAACTATAACGGGGGAATTTCACGGGTTTTGTACGAGTGAAATGTCCAACCAACTATAACGCCCCTGAAACCTATGGTTTTTTTAGTGAATTTCAAAGGTTTTTTAAATGCTAATTTCTAACTATAACGTGCCTGAAACCTATGGTTTTTTCAGTGAATTTCAAAGATTTTTTAAATGCTAGTCTCCAACTAAGCCTACAGAGGTAGGACATGTGAAGAAAGAAGAAAAAACGCAGAGAAAAAATCAAAAGAAATGCAGAAAGAAGCAACAGAAGTCCACAAAGACGAAGAAAAGTGCAGGAAGAAGCAAGACATGTGCAGAAAGAACCAACAGAGGAGCAGAAAGAGGCCTTATTCCAAAATCATCCTGTGCCCACAACTTTTTCAGACGGTACTGGTGGTAACTGACTGACTAACCAGGCCTAGAGCCAGTGCTATGCTAAAAGACACTTAGAATACAGTGAAAACACCTACATACACTAGGGAACACTATGCGTTGGGGTACCCCTGTGATTAGCATGACCTCCTCTGTAAGGCCCTAGTACATAATAGGGCAGGAGGATTAAAACTACCTCTTAAAACGCGCCACGGGGCGAGTTTGCACAGTTGTGAAGGGAGGGGGGGGGGCCTGAGGTGACGTGTGCAAACACGCCCTGTGGCAGTTTTAAGTTGGGAGATTAAGTCCCCTTGAATCCTGAGGGTCCCTGGGGTCCAACTAGCCAACCAGGTACCTCCAGTAAGCGCCACAGAGCTGCATTGCAGAGGTGTAAAAAGGGGCGTGGCCTGGACCACCTCTCTGCAACGCAGGCCTGTGGCGCTTACTGGAGGTACCTGGTGGCCTAGTTGGCCCCCAGGGGCCCTCAGGATTGAAGGGGACTTAATTCCCCAACTTAAAACGCTCCACAGGGCGTGTTTGCACACATGTCACCTCAGGCCCTGCCCCCTCCCTTCACCACTGTGCAAACGCGCCTTGTGGCGCGTTTTAAGTTGGGGGATTAAGTGTCCTTGAATCCTGAGGGTCCCTGGGGTCCAACTAGCCCACCAGGTACCTCCAGTAAGCGCCACAGAGCTGCGTTGCAGAAAGGTGTATAAAGGGGCGTGGCCTCTGAACACCTCTCTGCAACGCAGCTCCCTGGCGCATACTGGAGGTTCCTGGTGGGCTAGTTGGCCCCCAGGGACCCCCAGTATTCAATGGGAATTAGTTCCCCATCTTACAACGCCCCAGGGGGCGCGTTTGCAGAGTGCTGCAGGGAGAGGGCAAGGCCTCCGGCGCGATGCCGGTCTTTTTAATAAAAAAAAAAAATGTAAGAAGGGGGGCTGTGTGGCCCCCCCCTTCCTTTCCTATTTTATTGGCCCTGGGACCCCATCCCCCCCAAGGCCTCACCCCTATTTTTTTTTTTTTAAATTGGAAGGGGGCCGCGTGGCCACCCTCCCGAGGCCATATTCGGCCCCGGGGACCCCATCCCCCGGGGCATGGCCATGTTTTTTTAAAATTTAACTTATTGGAGTGGGGCTGCGTGGACCCCTCCTCAGGCCATTTATGGCCCCGGGGACCCCGGGGCCAGCCTTTCCATCTTTTTTTTTTTAAAAAAACAACATTTTTAATAATGGTGGAGGGGGAGCCGCGTGGCCCCCCTCCCGGGCCACTAATGGCCCCGGGGACCCCATCCCCCGGGGCCTGGGCTCTCGTTGGGGACCATGGGGGGGTCCCCAATCTCCCCATGGTCCCGCCGGCTCCCCGCCTCCTGCGGGAGCAAGCATTGCTTTTCCACACGGGGAGCTGCTAAGATGCAGCTCCCCGTGTGGAAAGCAATCTGCTTTGCTTCATTGAAGTGAGAGCAGGTTTCCCTGCTCTCGCTTCAATGAAGCAAAGCAGTTTGCAATGACAGGGCGGGAGCCGCGAGGCTCCCGCCCTGTCATTGTAAACTGCAGTGTCCCGGGGGTGGGCACCCCGGGACACTGCAGGAGCCGGCCCTGGGGGGTGGCGGTCCCCAGGGTCATCAAGGGCTCCAGGAGGAGGGCCGCGCGGCCCCCCTCCCAACATCTGCACAGCCCCGGGGAGGTGGTGGTCCCCAGGGCTCGGGGGTCCGTAACGGAACCCCAAATTTACATTTTAAGTGCCATGGGGAGGTGGCGGTCCCCGGGGCTGCGGGGGCAGTGTGCCCCCGCTATTATAAATAATGAAAGCCCCGGGGGGGTGGCGGGCCCCGGGGGGGTGGCGGTCCCCGGGGGGGCCTTAGAGGCCCCCCCAAACTTTAAAAAAACAAGCCCGGGGGGGTGGCGGTCCCCGGGGCTACGTGTCCCCCGCAACTCATTATTCAAGCCCCGGGGAGGCGGTCCCCGGGGCAGTGTGGGGGGGGGGGATTTGGGCCCCCACACTTTCTCACTGCCCCCGGGACTTGGCCCACCCGGGGGCTAATTAGTAACAAAGCGCGGGAGCCCGCGCTTCGTTTTTTTTTTTGGGCCGAATCCACGGATCCGGCGCGCATTTTGCCGATTGAAAGAAAAAAAATGCTTTTTTGGGCCCCGGGGGTCCTTGTGGGACCCCCTAAGCAGTCCTAGGGGGTCAGGGTGTTTCTACCCTGCCCCCTTTCCTTTAATTTCGCGTTTGTTTTACTCTTTTCTTGTGACTCGGTTCTACCGAGTCACAAGATGGCTGCCAACACTTCCTGGTTTGGAGTGTTGACAGCCAATTAGCACGCAGCTCGTGGTCGGGAGGGTGCGCGGATCCACCGCGGCCATAGATATCGAAACTTTTATTTTTGATTTTCTCAGCAACTACTGAACGGATTTACACCATTTTAAAAAAAGGGTGCTTTCTGAACCAAGCACTACCTTTTTGCCAAATTTGGTGTAATTCCGTTCAGCAGTTTTGGCTGTAGCCTTGCATAAAGTTTCCTATGGGAAATTGATTTTGACTTTTTTTTTTTTAATTTCTCCGCAACTACTGAATGGATTTACACCATTTAAAAAAAGGTCGCTTTCTGAACCAATCGCTACCTTTTTGCCCAATTTGGTGTAATTCCGTTCAGCAGTTCGGGCTGTAGCCGTGTCTAAAATTTCCTATGGGAATTAACATGGAGAAAACACGTTTTGGGACCCCCCCCCTTTTTCTCGGCCCCCCGCTTGATGAATCACCCCAAAACTTTCAAGATAGGAGCGGCCCATAAGTTTTGAAAATTTCGCGAATATTCGTCAACCGGCGCCAAAGTTATTGGGAAAACAAAAAACGCTTTTCCTATGGAAACTAGGTCCTAACTATAACTATCTACTGGCGACCAGTAGAACTATATATGTATATATATATATATATATATATATATATATATATATATATATATATATATATATATATATATATATATATATATATATATATATATATATAATAAAACATATTTAAACTTTACAGAAACACGTTTACTGGATGATGTCATCAGTGATGTCACTGCCCAGGTCATGAATGTAATATGTGACGTCATCAGCAGTGCATTGCGGGGGCGCGAGTTATAGTTAGCTGAACTAACTAGAACGGCGGAATTTCTTTGGTTTTGTACGAGTGAAATGTCCAATTAAATATAACGTCCCTGAAACCTGTGGTTTTTTTCAGTGAATTTCTAAGGTTTTTTAAATGCTAATTTCTAACTATAACGTGCCTAAAACCTATGGTTTTTTCAGTGAATACATACATATATATATATATATATATATATATATATATATATATATATATATACACATACATACATACATACATACACACACACACACACACACACACACACACACACACACACACACACACACACGATACATGTATTTAATCTTCTGTTTTGGTTGTATTATCCGAAACTGAAGGAAAAACAAACCGCGGCTCTGGTGTATTCTGAGCGTGTTTATTTAAATAAGTGCAAGGACGCTAGAGCGGCGCCCAGATCTGCACACTGGCTCCATTGTTTTCTTCAAACAGAATTCCCCTTGCACACCAGGGTGATAGTGCCTTTTTCTCCATCCATCATCTTGGGTTTCCTGCACACCATACGTTGGGTGCACGCTTGGAAGTACCATTCCTTGGATTTATGTCCAGCCTCCCACATAGCACTGACAAATTCCTTTGTAACCCGGTCCGGTCCTGAAGATTACCTGAACTGATCACAGGTCGAAACATTATTGACCACCCAGCTCAACTTTTGGCACTCTTTTGGTTCTCTAACTTATTGACTATTCTGTATTTTCATAACTATCTTTGAAGTTTTGCAACTGTTTAAGTGATTGTATATTTTCTTTGCGCCGTTTTCGCTGTTTCCCTTGTTACTTGCGCCGTTCGCTTTTCCACACGAGCACGGTTGTGCACAAGATTCTATGGGTTACACGCACATGCACTGTAAATAGTGCTGATACTTTTTGTATTCATTCTTCCAAAATATAGACCGCTCTTTACAATTTTATTAAAATCATTGATGTCTCCTTGTTTTGTCCTTTCTGCAATTAATGTGCATGTCTTACATAACTGCCTAAGATTATTATCTATTAATCTGGAGGAAGAGGGTCAAGAAGGAATAGTATTGTAACAAAACCCTTTTTAGTTAGGCTCAAGATAAACCTCTACGAGACCATAGCATCCATGTTCTCTAGTAAAGATTGTGAAGACAGTATATGCTCAGCAAGGTAATGACATTTAGCCACAGTATTTTAAAGGTTGCAGTAAATCTGTTGGTGGTAGTGTGCGTGCGTGTGTGTGTGTGTGTGTGTGTGTGTGTGTGTGTGGGGGGGGGCAGGGCTTAAGCGGGTATTTAACAGGTCTCCAATATTACAAAGTTCAAGGGGACTGTGACTTAAGTTGGGTCAAAAAAGCTACTGCTTAGCTTAAACTTCTGTCACACAAGTATTTTAAGAAGAAAGAATGTGGTGAACTGGCTCTCCCCTGCAAAGCACCTCCACTTGGCAGCTGACATGCAGTCATGCTTCAGTAGCTTGCCTGGCAACAGCCTGCCAAAGAATGTGACGGCTTACAATAGTGACGGCTTACAATAATTCATCCAGTGCGTGTTCCCACAATCTATTCAGAAGCTTTAGAAAAGTTTGTTAATCAGTCCTCGAATGTAAAGCCAAACTTACTTCATTAGAGCTGGAGGAACTGATCTAAAAGTTATCAGCTAAATGTCGATATCCAGCCTTCATGTAAAAATAATTCATTAACACAGCGGATTCAAAATGTCCTGGATTACAGCATTTTTAAAATAACTCCTAGTTTATACATCGTAGTGATAAGGTACTTTCCATTGTTAAGAGACGCAGTCTTTTCATTGCCAAAAATGTTACAATATGCCAACTCTTTTTACGATATCCATAGTAGAATAACTAAGAGTAACTTTCCCCTAACTGAAGTGAAGAGACCATATATCTGAGTTGCGGTAGTGCAACATCAGAGAACATTTACCACACTTTGCACACCGCAAAAACCATTTGTGACAGATTTATTTTAAAGGAGAGTATGTTGCTGAAGACCGAATCCAATAACGAATCAAGTAATACTTACAAACGCAAGACATGCAATTAGCTGAGAATGTTCCCCATAAATAAAGTTGAGGATTAAAGGTATAGAGAGACTAGAAGCGAGCGAGAGTAATAAAGGAATTGAGAGAGAAGGTATGTGTACCACCCAAGTACTACTGGTCTCCTAAAGAAAAGTAATTGTTACAAACAAAATTATTGATATAAATGGGCAAGTAAGTGCAATGTCACACATTAAATGAATGAATAAACGGATGTGTTTCAGTGGCTATGAATTCCTTGGAAAGTCCTAGGTTGAACTGTGGACCATCTCCTGTTCAACTGTAACCAGGGCAGTTGGACAGGGAAAGTGAACAGAGATTGCAACAGTGGAATAGCCACAGCGATGCGGATTTTGAGCAGAACTGTGAGCATTCCATTGTGATCATGTGAAATGCAAACTAAATTTCACTCCGTCATGTTCATCAGATAAGATGTTCACTGAGTTAGTGTGCACGTGGGGGATAGTTCGAGCATCTTGGTCACTTACACGGTAAACACCCCTTACGACGCATCCCTCACCCCGCATGTTGTTACAACGCGGTCGTTACAACGACCGCATTGTAACAACGCATACCATTACCCCGCAAGTCGTTACAATGACTTGTGGAGGGGGGAGAAGGTGTTGGATTTAAAATCCAACACCTTCCCTAGTGTCCGCAAAGACTGGAGATGGAATAGTAAATTATACTATTCCAACATCCAGCGCCCCCCTACGCAAGTTGTTACGACTTGCGGGGTAATGGTATGCGTTGTTACAATGCAGTCGTTGTAACGACCGCGTTGTAACAACATGCGGGGTGAGGGAAAGCAGGAAAAAGAGGCCTATTCCACTTACACTGTTAAACAAAACTTACGGTCCATCGTCAAATTGATGACTTCAGAGCAAAGATTGTACATGCAACATGGTGTTCTTGTAGGCTTTCTAGAATTCTTACAAAAGGTCTGAGAAGGCATCCCGATGCCCGATCTAAAAAAGATTCTGCCCAAGAACCTTGGTGGTAGAGTCAGTAGTTGGACTTTTTTTTTTGTCCTCGTTATAGTCTTTGTTTAGTATGATGATGTAAAACGGGCAGATGATGGTGGTGGTCGTGTGTGAAAACCCAGGAGGGGATAAAAAAAAATCTCTGCAAGAGGAAAACTGAATGTGTCCAAAAGGACAAGCTTGGTACAGCAGGCATAAATCGAAGATTGAAGGGGAAAATGCCACTAGGCAGTAAAGAGAAGCAAAATAGTACGAACCTCTGGTAATGGGAGGGAACCGAGAGGAATTCTCACAAACCAGCATAGTGGAGTATTTCTTACCGGGGTCTGTGGTAGAAGTGTGGACCAGTGCTGCAGGGAGCGTGGGTAGTCAAGTCTAGGAAGGACGGGGTCATCATCCGCTATATTGCACTTAAACATCACAACTTCCAGTACTCCCAAACCCACTCACAGCATCAGAGGCTAGCAACATTATCCATTCCTACCGCCTCCATCCAAGGAGCAAAACATGATAGTCCAAGCACACTGAGCACAGTGCCAAAAGAGAATCGCTAGAGTTCTGAGGCTATGGAGTCCCTGACAAACTAGCACTGGCAAAGCCAATAGGGCTACCTTCAATGCTCTACCGTGGGCAAACAGACAAGTCCTGACAAGAAGATAAGAATGACAATTAAAAGGAGTCTGAAACAAATAACAAACTGAACTACTTTACTTAATGCATAAGCAGCAAAGAAGTCAGGATGGAATGCCCGAATGTGCTTTTTACATGTAAAATAGTCCCATATGTCTTGCATTGGAAGGGCAAAGGATGGTTCCAAAAAGCTAACAGCATGGAGGTGAGATGGTACTATTCACATGGAACAGAGCCAAAGCCCACTCGGTGGATATCTTAAAGTACTGGTAACAACATGATTTCAACAGCCGCGCTACCAAGCCAGCCCTAACAGCATTATCAAAGCCAATAGCTCGAATTTACTATGGTAACTCATGTAAACATAGGCATTAACACATGGATGTCATTTATCAATCAATCAGGATTTGTAAAGTGCAGTGAATCACCCAGGCGCTAAGTGCTATGCTACTTCCGAGGGGTCAGAGGAACAGCCAGGTTTGGAGTCCTTTCTTGAATTCTTAAAGAGGTTGGGCAGCAACCGCATAGTTGAAGGTAATTCTGGTCTTATAGAGGCTTCCATCACAAAATACTGGAGGTAATTCCTGGCACCCATGGAAAAAATACTGGTACTGGCATACAAGCAGTAATTCTTGGCATATGGGCACCAATAGAAAATGCAGGCACTTTTGAGGAAATTCTTAGCAAATGGGCCACCAGTTGCAAAATGGTACCATGAGCATACTATAAGTACTTCTTGGCTCAAGGGTGGACAACAGTGGCATAATTCTGGCTCTGACATACTGAACATTGACATATGTTTCACCAATGTTTTATAAACAGCATTAATTGCAAACTTCTGACACTTTTATCTTATGTTATTGTATGTGTATTTGTACAGAGTGACTATCACCCAGAGTGTAGCCTGGCGCCTGAAGGATGGTGCAGCACTGGCTGATAACTAGTGGAAGAGCCAAGTTTTCCATTTTTTTTGTGTACATCGAGGACTGAGCTGGCGGCTCTGATGTGCTGGGTGAGGTTGTTACAGGCTACAGACTTTGGGAGCCGGGTAAGAGATTTTGCACCTGCCAGCTATGGCTCTTCAGATGTGGGGGGATGTTGGCATGCATATTGTATGTAATTTCTGGCACAAGGGAGCTCATGGCATAAAGGGGAGCCCGTGCTAAAATGCTTGCCCTGGCACAACACAAGTAATTTTAGGCAAACAGGAGCACCCACAGCAAATTCGAAAAACATTGCAAGGTGGTTAACTTCTGAGGAGCATCAGATTTCATTGGCATGGCATACCATAAAAGAACTTGAATATTTAATGGATGTTCCTTCAGAGCAGTTAGATTTTTAGCTAACATATGTGAAAACGGTTTTAAAATGCACGGTTTTATCTCACTCTTTTTCCATAATTTTCCATAGGGTGGTGGTGGTTAGAGGAAGAATTCTCACCCTGCGTCTACCCAGTCTTCCTTACCCTGCACAACACTTAAGTACATGCATGTGTACCTCCTGACAAACACTTGGAAAATCCATTCTTCTGCAGTGTTCCATTGCACGTCTGGTTGGAGGGACAGGACACTAGGAGCAGGCTGATCTGTAGGCTTCATTCCCCCCCATTTCCAGACCCATTGCTTCTGTTAAGGGTGTAAAAGTGAGGCAATGGCAGGCAGAGATCAATGGATGACGAGGTATTTTGCCAATTCGACGTCACCAGCGCAGGGCAACTTTGAATTAAAAATAGCTCATAGTCAGAATTTGGAAACATCCTTTCAGTGTTTCATTTAAATAGTTGGCTCAGTCCTTCGGTATTTCCAGAAGTCGTTAATGTGCTTACAGGGTTCAGAAAGTTATCAGTGTCTTCAGAATGGTGGCAAGAGGAGTTTTTCTTTTGCTACAGCTCGTGAATAAATTAATTTATAAGGGATGGAGGCAAGCACAGACAGCTTTAATATCAGCCTTCTTGATAATGTTAAATTACTTTGTGGAAGACATCTGGTGCACTGCTGAAAACCTCATCCTACTGCCACTAAAACAACTGGACTGTACCTACACATTGAGAACGAACCTGAAAAAAATGCTAATAACAAGTTAGTGTTCAGACAGTGCAGTGTGGCAAGACAGACTAGCATTAAGGTGATGAGAACACTCAAGTGATGAGTTTTTGTGGCTAATGAATCACAAGCCTTCTAAAAATTCTACTTGAAAGGCAGTCCTCTGGCAGGTGAGCAAATTCATTGCTTGAACAGCAGGTTTCAGATCTGTACTTCAAAGAGATTCTTAACGAATGACAATGCTTTGCTCTGACTATACAACTAAATGGTAATTTTGGAAGAGGTTTTTGCAAGCTCATTACTATACCTGTTCTCCCTCACAGTGTAGTTAAAATACAATACTGCAAAGACTGACTCGCTTTTCACTTTGGCCTCGAGAATAGACAATTACGCAGTGGAGTGTGAAATAGCACAGTGTCCAGTGGAGTCAAGCATTTATTTTCTCTATTTAAAAAAAATAAATGTTTTATTGAGTTTTACAAATATAGACAACTACAGCAACAGAGATTGCCGTCCAACAGTACAGAGCGAATAATCATCTTTTGCAATCAAACATTGGTATTGTAGCGATACACAGTGTAATTTACCTTGCATACTAAAAGGTTACATGGTGTGGGGTGAGTGTCATCATGTATCAAGGAGTTCAGTCTAAATCCTGCTGTTGATAACTGTGGGAAAAATATGAACTGGGATAGGAGGCAGGCAGGTGGTGGGGGTACCCTTGGCAGGCTGAAGCTGTGGAGAGCAAAACATGAACTGAGTGGGCCCGTTCATCGGGGCGAGATCACGGACTGTGATCAGGATTAACCTGGGGGTGGCAGGACAGCTGAGAAGGGAGGTGTCATGTGGTTACTTATGCCCCGGGTACAGAACACCACCATTTTACATGTACACATTTAAAGGTGGCATCTTTATAACAATGACTTAACTCACATTTGCTTGTGCACCCATATGGGATAATGTTCTCAGAAATAGATTTGCTTATATGTACACTTCTTCGTAGGCATATTATTAGGCCCTTGAACATTCTGTACAAGGACTAAGTTCACTGCGCAAAAAGTGGTCTATTTAGCGACAGCTCTGCAAGGGTAGAATAAACAGCTAGACTAGAACTACGACAAAGAATAGGAGCAAAGTTTATTATAAAAACTCTCCCAGTCCTTTGTTTTGAGAGAGGGACATTTCGCTGGCACTGTTGAGGTCACCCCATGCCAGAATTCCAGCCCAGCTGAATCCTGCTACCGTCCTGAGAAGGACGGCTGCCTGTTCTACACCAAGACGGGCTCCCAGATGACATACCCTCGGGTAAATGGGGAGTTAAACCACCCTGGGGCATTCCGGGAGATCCACACACCCTATGCATATTAGGATAGGAACAGCTAGGTAGGAGTATAGGTATAATTGATATGTATTCATATAATCAATGTAACAGCACAATGGTTGAACGAATAGTTTACCTGTCGGTGTAGTTTTGCAGCTTGAAGACTTTCTGGATTCACTATGCTGTGCATTATTCCGCCATCTCGTGGTTGGGTCCGGATTCGTAGTCTTTTCTTTCTTTTTTTTTTTTGTTGTTGGCCCAGGTGGGCGGCGACGCCCCCACCATTTGGTGTCCTCGGTGACGTCGTCGCGCTTCCTGCGGAAGCTCCCACCTTTGGTCGCCATCTTCGGATTCTTTTTTTTTTTTTCTTTTTGTAGTCTATGTCTTTTCCGTTTATCCTTCTATTTTTCTTTTGATCCCTCTAAACCTTTTATGTAGTCTAGTTTTACCCTTAACCTCCTATGTTATCTTCCTGGCGGAGGCGGGTGGGATCGTTAGTGAATCCAGAAAGTCTTCAAGCTGCAAAACTACACCCGACAGGTAAGAAACTATTAGTTTTGCAGCGTGAATCTTTCTGGATTCACTATGCTGTGCATAGACTTTGTAGCGGTATTGTTATTGCGGTGGTTGGGTGGAAGATGAGCATTGGTTGCTGAAAATGTGCTGTAAGACCTTCTGTCCTACTTGTGCCTCTTTGTTCATCAGGATATCCACACAGTAGTGTTTGGTGAACGTGTGCACGGAAGACCATGTTGCCGCTTGGCAAATGTCTTGGATAGGTGTGTTCGCTAGGAACGCAACCGTTGCTCCTTTCTTCCTTGTTGAGTGAGCCTGGGCGGCTCCCTCCAATTGTTGTCCTGCCTGCTTGTGGCAGAGTTGTATTGCCTGTGCAATCCATCGTGCTATGGTATTTTTCGTTACTGTTCATCCCAGGAAACTGCTTGCGAAGGAAACGAAGAGTTGTTTTGTTTTCCTGCATTCCTTTGTCCTTTCTATGTAGTGCATCACTGCCCTTCTGGCGTCCAGCGTGTGTAGCGCCTTTTCTGTGGGCGTTGATGGTTTCTGGAAGAAACTTGGTATCTGTATTGTCTGGTTAATATGGAACCGCGACACCACCTTTGGCAGGAAGTGTGGGTCCGTTCTCATGACAATTCTGTCCTTGTGTATTTGCAAGTAGGGCTCTTGTAGTGTAAGAGCCTGCAGTTCACTGACCCTTCGCAGTGACGTGATAGCCACCAAGAATGCCGTTTTTAGTGTGAGCATGTGCAGTGTGGTCTTGTGTATGGGCTCAAATGGTGATTTCATCAACTGTGTTAGCACAGTGTTTAGGTTCCAGCTTGGGGCTGGCATCCTTTTGGGGGGCTATTCTTTTAGCCCCTCCAAGAATCTTTTGACCACCTGGGAGGTGAATAAACTTTTCCCCGCTTCTCCCTGGTGTAGGCCACTATGGCTGCTAAGTGAACCCTTAGTGACGAGTAGCTCAGCCCGCTGTGTAGTAGGTGCGTTAAGTATTGTAGTACCGTTGATTCTTTTGTGACCTTTCGTTGCAGTCCCTCTGTAAGGCACCATAGTGAGAACCTTTTCCACTTTGCAATGTAGCACTTCCTTGTAGTGGGTCTCCTTGCCTCCGAGTACTGCCATAGTGCTTGGTGGTAGCTTGAGGTGTGCGAATTCTAGGTCCTCAGGAGCCATGCTGCTAGGCTGAGGCTCTCTGGTTCTGGGTGGAGCACTTTTCCGTCTTGCATTGTCAGGAGGTCTTTCCTTCTGCTGAACCTGTGCGCTGGTTCCTGTGCCATTTCCATTATTTGTGAGAACCATGACTGTCTGGCCCACTGAGGTGCCACCAGTATGAGTGTCATGCTGCTGCTCCTGCATTTGCTGAGTACCTTGTGTAACAGTGGTATCGGGGGAAAAGCGTATGCAAATTCGGTCGACCAACTTATCCATAGCGCATTCCCTAGGGACCTTTGGTCCGGTTGTCTGGATGCGTAATGTTGGCATTTTGCATTCTGGGGTGTTGCAAACAGGTCTATCCGTGGTGTACCCCATTTTTGGAACAGCCGCTTCACTTCCTGTTGGTTGAGCTCCCATTCGTGGGATGCCGACGTCTGCCTGCTGAGTCGGTCTGCTTCTACATTGTCTATTCCTGGAAGGTGTATCGCCAGTAGGTCTATCCTTAGAGGGATGGCCCATCTCCAAATCTCTTGTGCCAGGCTGGATAGCGGTGCTGACTGTTCCACCTTGTTTGTTGATGTAGAACATGGTGGTTGTGTTGTCTGTTTGTATCAGCACTCTGTGGCCGTAAAGCTGCTTCTGAAAGGCTCTTAAGGCTAGGAACACAGTTTTTAGTTCTAGGTTGTTGATGTGTTTCACTGGATCTTGCTGTGACCACAGCCCCCTGACGCGGAGTTTGTCCATGTGCGCGCCCCAGCCCTGCTGTGAGGCGTCTGTTGTGATGGTCACTGTTGGAGTTGGCTGTGTGAATGGCTTCCCCTGTAATATGTTCTCTTCCTTCCACCACGCTATTTCTTGCTGCACTGCGTGTGTGACAACCACTAGATCTTCCCAACTCCCTGTTGCTTGTGACCACTGTTGCTGTATCCATTCCTGGAACGGTCTCATGTGCAGCTTGATATTTGGAACTAGGTGGATGCATGATGCCATCATCCCCATTAGTCTGCTCACCGTCCTCGCTGTCAGAACTTGCCCCTTGCGGTAATGACGTGTTTCCCTCAGGAGCGCTATAGTTCTCTTGTCGCTGGGGAACACTTTGGACTGTGTGCTGTCGATTTTTGCCCCTAAGAATATTTTGATCTGCTGCGGTTCTGTTGATGATTTCTCCCAATGTATTGAGAAACCTAGTCTGGACAGTGTTTGTATGACTTGTTTGATGTGATCTTTGCAGTGTCTGTATGATCCTGCTTTTACAAGCCAGTCGTCGAGGTAGGGGTATACATGTATGCCCTTTCTCCGTAGGTGCGCTGCCACTGCTGCTAGGCATTTTGTGAACACCCTTGGTGCGGACTTGAGCCCGAAGGCTAGCACTGTGAACTGGTAGTGATTCTGGCCTATCACGAATCTTAGTAGACGTTTGTGGTTGTGGTTGACGGGTATGTGCAGATATGCGTCTTTCATGTCTATGGTCGCCATGTAGTCACCTTTTTGGATTTGGGGGTATTACTTCCTGAAGTGACGTCATTTTGAATTTTTGAGTTCTTACGAACTTGTTCAGGAATCTGAGGTCCAGTATTGGCCTTAGTGTTTCGTCTACCTTTGGCACTAGGAAGTACGTGGAGTATACTCCCCTGTTCCTTTCGTTGATTGGAACTGGTTCTATTGCTCTTTTTTTTTAGCAGCTCCTCTGCTTCTAGACGTAGGAGTGCGAGCTCCCTTGCAGGCAGTGGCCGGTGTCTTGGTTTTCTGCCCAGGGGGTGTTTTTGGAGTTCTATGCAGTATCCGTGCTGTATGATGTTCAGTATCCACTTGTCCGTGGTAATCTCTCTCCATTGTGTGAGGAAGTTTCCTATTCGGCCCCCCACCGGGGTTGTATGCTCGGTGGCTATTTGTTTACTGTGTGTGTTTCTTATTTTTTCCTTTTGTTGACTTCTCCTCTCCCTTGGTGTTGATAGGGGAGGGTTTGGTTTCTTTGCGGAGTCACTTTGAGGTGGGCTGCTGACCCCCTCTTCGGGACTGTCCCCGTCCGTACCCGCGTCCTCGAAAGGACCGTCCTCTGGGTTGATACTGCCAATTTTGCTGTTGTTGTCCCTGTTGGCTTTGGCCCTGGTTGTTCCCCTGGTATCCTTGTTGGGGAGATTGGTGGGAAGTGGCGGGCGCATTGCCTCCTCTACCATTGGGCCGCCTTGAGGGGGTTCCTCTTCTCATCCCCTGAACTGCAGTGCTCCCATGGACCTCGCAGTTTCGTTGTCTTTTTAAGCTGCGTCAGCTTTTCGTCGACTGGGGCTCCAAACAGTTTCTGGCCGTCGAATGGCGTGTTCAGGATATTGCTTTGTACCTCAGGTTTGAAACCCGAGATCCTGAGCCATGCGTGTCTCCTTTCAGTCACCCCTATCATCATCTGCCTGCTGGAGTTTTCTGCTGCGTCTAAGGCTGATTTTAGGCAAGTGTTTGCGATAGCCTTGCCCTCTTCCACTAGGTGATTAGCCCTTTGTTGGTGTTGTTGTGGCAGGTGTGTTACGAGCTGGCTCATTTCATCCCAATGCTGGTATGCATGCCTGCTGATGAGGGCGTTGGAGTTGGCGATGCGCCAGTGTATGGCTGCGTTCCTCTCCACCTTTCGTCCTGTGAGGTCTATTCGTTTGCTCTCCTTGTCTGGAGGTGGACCTGTGTTAGTGGGTACATTGGCCCTTTTCCTGGCCGTTGCCGTGATAATGGAGTCTGCTGGCACTGACCCCTGGATGTACGCAGGGTCTTTTGAGGAGTGTTTGTACTTTTTTCGCTCCTTGGTGTAACAGCCTTGCAGACTGCCGGTTCTTTGAAGGCCTCCCTTCCCTGGTCCAGGACGCTTGGAAGCATGGGTAGGAACTGGGACCTGGTTTGTTGAGGAAGTAGGGTTTCCAAAGGAAACATGCCTTCGCCTTCTCCTCTTGCATTTCGACGCCATACGTTGCTGCAGCCTTTTGGACAACCACATTGTAGGCTCCAATGTCGTCTGGCGGCGAAGGCCTCGAGGGGTAAGAGTCTACCCCTTCTTCTGGTGAATCTGCGTCGAGGTCTTGCCAGTCTAAGTCTTGTGCTTCCGAGGGCGTTGAGTCCCGGTAAGACTGGAACTCTTCTTCGCCTTCGAAGTAGTCGTCCTCTTCGTCGAGCGGTTCGGGGGTTCGATGTCTTCGGTGTCGCCCTCCCAGAGTGCTTCGCTTGATGGCTTCGACGGAATGGAGTATAGCTTCATTTTTTCGTCGAAGTCTTTTTTCCGTTGCAGGATGCTCGCCATCTCTGCTTCGAGCCTTCTCCTTTTCTTCTCCATCTCGTGGGCCTTTTCGGCGTCGATGGCTGAAGCGCTCCTCTGTGGTCTCGGACGTCGAGGATGACGCCGGGCCTTCTTTTCTGGGCGTCGAGGCTTCCTTTTCGGAGGTTACCTTCGACGCCCTTGGTTTTTCGGATGCTTTCGCCGATTCGGAGTCCTTCCCGAAGGATCCGCTCGGCTGTTTGTCCTTGGTTGCTGTTGTCGAGTGTTTCGGCGGCAACGCTCCCTTCAAGGACTTGGCTTCACTTCTGAGAGTGTCGCTCAGGGCCTTAGCTTCACTCTTTCGAGCGTCGCTTGGGTGCTTCGGGGTCGACGTCTCCCTTACCTCCTTCGAAGTTTTCTTGTGGACCTCGACGACTGAGCAGTCCTCCGGTCCCTCTGCAATGTGGTCTTCCTCTCCACTCGAGAGGCCCAGGTCTCGGAGCGATGGAGGTGCTCCCTGGCCCTGCATGTTGTAGTTAGCCCTTCTTTGCCTCTCTCTCACCCGGAGGGTTTTCGGGGTGAAGGCCGAACACGCGTTGCAGTTTTCGCTGATGTGGTCGAGCGGCAAGCAGAGGTTGCAGACTGGGTGCTGGTCCTTCTGGGCGTACTTGTGGTGACAGTTTTGGCAAAGCTTAAACGGTGTCTTGTCCATACCCGCGCTCAGGGGGCCCCCTGTGAGCGCATTCTCTGTAGGCGTCGAGATTTTGGTCGTGGACCTTCTAACTCGTCTCCTTCTCGTCGCCTCCTGTACTCGTCTCCTCGTCCGGTGTCTTCAGGAAACGATCCTTTGGTGATTGTCAAATTTTCGAGATTCTTCGTCCAACTTTCTGGAACTTCGTCGACGATCCAGACCCCATGGCGGAAAAAAGAATCTGAAGATGGCGACCAAAGGTGGGAGCTTCCGCAGGAAGCGCGACGACGTCACCGAGGACATCAAATGGTGGGGGCGTCGCCGCCCACCTGGGCCAACAACAACAACAAAAAACAAAAAAAAAGAAAGGACTACGAATCCGGACCCAACCACGAGATGGCGGAATAATGCACAGCATAGTGAATCCAGAAACATTCACGCTGCAAAACTGTTTATTTTCTTTACCGTTCTCATAATGCGGATTACTCTGTTCTGTGTCCTTCTATTAATCATTGCACCGCATGTACTTTACACAAGAATCTTATTGCTTCATTAAATGTTTGCAGGCCTCGAAAAATCCTAAAAATGTTACTAGACCCGCAGGGCTAGTGACAAATAATCTACTCAACCTAATTATAATGCTCTTGACCCATAAAGTGGTTTCAAATTATGTGATCCTGGGCAAGTATTTTAATTCACTGAGATGCTATTTTCTTCTTTATCACATATGAGAGCACCTTTAAATATGCGAATTCAGCATGTCTGCTGTACAGAAAACTCTTGTTGGGTTTAATAGACTAAACTTTTGCTCCATATGCAATACAAATCTAGCCACATATAGGATAAACATGACCGCTGACTTACCCCAGTTCATTAACCGCATTGTCATCAGTGCAGGGGCAGGAATGTTTCTGAACTCATGTTTAAAAACTGCCAATTGTAATAAATACATAACTAAAGCACAAAGTAGAAGCACACTCATTTGCAATCAGCAGATTTTACATTGAAATGTCCAAGGAATTTCCCACTGACATGTGGCTTTAAAACTATATGGTGTACAATGTCTTGAAAAAGAGTTTCTGCACATATTGGTTATTTGCACATCACCAAGTGTTGTGATTTGTTTTGCGCCTATGTAAATCTTTGTTTGCATCACACTTTTGAATTTCTAAAAAAAAAAAGTTTTCATAATTCCTGATATATTTTGAAATAACTGTACTATTCATTTTCAAGCTGTTTAAATATTGGGCTAGAAAAAAACCTGACATTTTACAGCCTTTTGTTTGACAATTATTGTCAGGATAGTTCACTTGACAAAAAGCACTAACTATAATAAGAGAAAGAAAAGTAAAAAACATTTTCCAGGAACAGATAAGCAACAATAAGTAAAAAGACAAACTGACATTTGACCTCTGTACTTGAACAGACAGCAAATGTGTCAAGACAAAAACAAGATTTAAAGACCCCTTTATTGCTCATTCACTTTCTGAATGAACAGAACACCTGTTCCTTCCAGTTTAAATTAACTCGCCAGCAAGGTCGAGTAAATTTCTAAAAATAGCTCGACCTGATAAAATCCCACTTGGGGAGTGACTTTTTCGAGGCCTGGTATAAAATGACAATTTGAGTACTTCTTGTGTTACCCTTTAGGCATTCCTAAGTATCACACAAAAGGGTTAGATCTGTTTCCACGATTTCCTTGGGGAGTCAAAGTTGTCATGTTCTGTGGTGCACATGCCATCTGGTGCCTTGTAGGGTTAATGGGTCCAGATGGTGCACTGTGAGCTAGCCAGGACTAAGGTCAACATATTCAGATGGTATGCACGGACTCAGTCCTGCATAGTTTTGAAGTTTATGTTGTCCGAACACAGTCTCACTGAAATAGTATGAACCGTATGACATGGCGCCACTAACGTTCTAGCTTGGGTACTTATTTTATGGGTCTCCAGAGTAGTTTCTTTCATGTGCCCAAAGCCCTATTCACCAATTAACCAAAGACATCCGTGGTGTTCGGGATAAATCCTCCTCAGCAAAGTAGGGAACCCCTACTTCTAGCTGTAGGTTGTTCAACCATGAATCTTTAAAAAAAGGATTACCCCACAATAGTTACCCTCTCCGAATTCCTTATATTCAAATGGCTAATACAGCCCAAGCGGCTTTGCCACTAAATTGCAGACATACACTACCACAAATGTTAATACAACATGGGCTCCCAAAAGCGGGAGGAAATGTTACCTTCGTGGTAGAGGCTCATGAAGCGCATAGAACAGAAGCACAAGTTACTAACTTGTGTAACGATATATCTGTAAGAGACAGTAGTTAGTGACAGATTCCTTACCTTAGAATATCCCCAGGCGTCAGGCTGGATCCGGAAAGTTTTTGCGTAGCAGTACCCTTGCGCGTCAGTAGGCGTCGTCGTGCGGCTCCGCGTCCGTCGTCGGCGTCGTGATCGCCGGGATGACGTCGCGGGCAGTACTTAGGCGCCGCCCCTGCGCGCTGACGTCAGTTCTGTACACGACTTTCCGCGCCAGGAACGCAGAGCCATGCAAGAAGCTGACATAGGTGTCTGAAAAATACTAGGGCCCTGAAAGGGATGTCCTTAACCCTAGAAATCAGTTCGCAGAACGGGGAGGATGGGTGGGCGGTAAGGAATCGGTCACTAACTACTGTCTCTTACAGATATATCGTTACACAAGTTAGTAACTTGTGCATCTGAAAGAGACACGTTAGTGACAGATTCCTTACCTTAGAATAGATACCCCAGCAATACCAACCCCGGTGGTGGGTCTGCGAACAAAGATCAGACAAGGAAGTCCTGGAGGACAGAACGGCCAAAGAAGCCGTCCCTCCGGACCTGACGGTCAAGGCAGTAATGCTTTGTAAACGTGTGCAGCGAGGCCCACGTAGCTGCCTGACAGATAACCGGCAGCGGAACACCGCGGCCCAAGGCCGTGGTAGCAGCCGTTGCCCTGGTGGAATGGGCACGCAGCCCAACAGGAGGCTCCTTCTTAGCCAAAGAATAGCAGGTCTTGATGCACAAGGTAACCCAGCGGGAGATGGTCCTCTTGTGCACCGCCCGACCTTTTTTGGCGCCCACGTAGCCAACAAAGAGCTGGTCATCCACCCGGAAGTGTTTTGTGCGGTCAATATAGAAGGAGAGCGCACGTTTTGGGTCCAGACGGTGGAGCCGCTCTTCCTCTCTGGAAGGATGCAGAGGCGGAAAGAAGGTGGGCAAAGTGATGGTCTGCCCAATGTGGAAAGCAGTAACCACCTTTGGCAAGAAGGACGGACGCGTCCGAAGAACAACCTTGTCTGGATGAACAGACAGAAAGGGAGGTTTGCAAGATAGAGCCTGGAGCTCACTCACCCGCCGAGCGGAGGTGATGGCCACCAGAAAGGCTGTCTTCAGAGTCAGAAGACGAAGAGGACAGTTATGTAGAGGCTCAAAGGGAGCGCACATTAAAAAGGTAAGAACCAAGTTCAAGTCCCACTGAGGCATCACAAACGGAACAGGAGGGAAGAGGTGAGTAATGCCTTTTAAGAACCTGTTAACAACAGGGGACTTGAAAAGGGAGGGCTGATCAGGGAGCCTGAGGAAGGCCGAGATAGCACAAAGATAACCCTTGATGGTACCCAGGGCAGAACCCTGTTGGGCCAGAGAGAGAAGGAACAGAAGGACCTCAGAAAGAGGGGCAGAAAGGGGATTCACAGCCTTTGCTGTGCACCATGCCACAAATTTGTTCCACCTGCAGGCGTATACCACCTTAGTGGAGGGACGCCTGGCTGCCAGAATCACATCACAAACTTCGGGAGGCAAGTCGAAAGGAATCAACTGCCGCCGCTCAATCTCCACGCAAGCAGGTGTAGACTGGACAGGTTCGGGTGGAGGACCGTCCCCTGCTGCTGCGACAGAAGATCCTCCCGAAGAGGCAGACGGATCGGGGGATCTACGCTCATATTGAGTAGCTCGGGATACCAAACTCTTCGAGCCCAGTCCGGAGCCACAAGAATGACTTGGGCCCGGTCGTGCCGAATCTTCAACACTCTGGGTAGAAGTGGTATAGGCGGAAAGGCGTACAACAGACCGCAACTCCACTCGCGACGAAAAGCGTCGCCGAGCGAGTGCCGCCTTGGAAATTCCAACGCGCAGAACTGATGACATTGCGCGTTCTCTTCGGTGGCGAATAGATCTAACCAAGGCTCTCCCCATTGTAGAAAGAGTCCTTGCGCCACCTCCGAGTGAAGACGCCATTCGTGATCCATCATGCACCTGCGGCTGAGTTCGTCCGCCCTGGCGTTCAGGGAACCTGCCAGGTGTTGAACCATCAGGAACATGCCCTGATGTTCCAGCCATGTCCAGAGGCGCAGAGCCTCCTGACAAAGGGTCCAAGACCCCACCCCGCCCTGTTTGTTGCAGTACCACATGGCGGTGGTGTTGTCTGTGAACACCTGCACTACCTTCCCTTTGACAGAGGGAAGGAATGCCTTGAGTGCAAGTCGGATCGCCCGGAGCTCCAGAAGGTTGATATGGAGCCGGGACTCCGCCGGAGACCAGAGGCCTCTGATCTCCGCTCTCTCCCATGTGACCGCCCCATCCCAGAAGGGACGCGTCCGTCACAACTGTATGCTCTGGCTGGGGAAGGGAGAGGGATCTGCCCATGACCCATTGCCGGTTCGAGAGCCACCACTGCAACTGTTTTGCAGTCCCCTCCGAGATCTGGACGTGATCGGACAGGTTGCCCTGGTGCTGCGCCCACTGGAACTTCAGGTCCCACTGCAGAGCCCGCATATGCCATCTGGCATGATTGACCAGCAGGATGCAGGAGGCCATGAGGCCCAGCAGCCTCAGGGTCATCCGTACCGAAACCCAGGATAAAGGCTGAAAGATCGGAATCATAGCCTGAATATCCCGGACTCGCCGTTCGGGAGGATAGGCCCGAAACTGCGTCGTGTCCAGAACTGCTCCGATGAAAAGGAGCTGTGGAGAAGGAATCCGATGCGACTTCGGCACATTGATGGAGAACCCCAGCGAGTGCAGGAGTTCGGCCGTAGTCTGGAGGTGGGAGACGACTGCCTGGGACGAGCCCGCCTTCAGCAGCCAGTCGTCGAGGTAGGGGAAGACTGAAACCCCTGCCCGGCGCAGATGAGCTGCGACCACCGCCATCACTTTCGTGAACACCCGAGGGGCACTGGTAAGGCCAAAGGGGAGCACGGTGAACTGAAAATGCTCGGGGCCTACCGTGAACCGAAGGTAACGCCGGTGGGCCGGCAGGACGGGGATGTGGAAATAGGCGTCCTGCAAGTCCAACGCTACCAACCAGTCTCCGGGGTCGAGGGCAGTCAAGACCTGAGCTAGGGTGAGCATCTTGAACTTCTCCTTCCGGAGGAAGCGATTGACGTTCCGGAGGTCCAAGATAGGACGCATGTCCTCCTTGTCCTTTTTGGGCACCAGGAAGTAGTGGGAGTAGCAACCACGCCCTACTTCTGGGGTCGGAACATGCTCGATGGCCCTCTTGGCCAAGAGGGCCGTGACTTCCTTCTGCAGAAGTACCAAGTGATCCCCTGACATGCGGTGGAATTGAGGTGGCATGGCTGGGGGTGGTCTCGAAGGGGAGGGAGTAGCCCCTTCGGACAATGTCCAAGACCCACCTGTCCGAGGTGATGGTACGCCAGTGGGGAAGGTGATGGCGGACCCTGCCCCCTACTGGCGTGCTGTGCACCTGAAAGGAGGGGCTTGGAGGCCGCGGACGGGTTGGAGATGGTGGCCTGACCCGCACGCTGGTTGCCCGATCCGCCACGGCGGAATCCACGTCCTCGGCCACGCGAAGACGCCTGCTGCGCGGGCCGGTGGCTGGGCTGCTGACGTGACGGGGCGCCCCTACCGTGGCCACGATAGGGGCGAAAAGCAGAAGTCAGCGGAGGGCGTGTAGCAGAAAGGCCCAGGGACTTGGCAGTAGCCCGTGAGTCCTCAAAGCGCTCCAACGCATGGTCTGCTTTGGACCCAAAAAGACCGACTCCATCAAAGGGCATGTCCATGAGAGTATTCTGGACATCCCCTGAAAAACCAGTGGTTCTCAGCCAGGCGTGGCGTCGCAGCGCCACCGTCGTTGCAATAGACCTGCCCAGCGAGTCGGCGGTATCAAGGCCACATCGTATCGTGTATTTGGCCGCATCCCTTCCTTCCGCAATGGCGCGGGAAAGCAGTGTCTGGACCTCCTCAGAACACTGGGGCAAAACAGTCGCCACCGAATCCCACAAGGAGTGGGTATATCGGCCCAAAAGACAAGCGGTGTTGATGGACCGCAAGCCAGCACTGGAGGAAGAAAAACCCTTCTTCCCAAATTGATCCAGGCGTTTGGATTCCCTATCCGGAGGGGCGGTAGGGAAGGCGGTTTGGGAAGCGGAGGCTTGGACAACCAAGCTCTCAGGAGTGGGGTGGACAGAGAGAAACAGGGGTCGCCCGGAGCTGGGCGATGGCGTCGGGACACGTTCCTATCCACAGGAGCCCCTGTGTTGGGCTTGGACCAGGCGCCCAAAAGAACGTCAGTAAGTGCATCGTTAAACGGCAGCACAGTCTCCGTAGAGGAGGCTGCCGGCTGAAGCACCTCTGTCAAGATATTAGTCTTGACCGCCACAGTAGGGAGTTGGAGACGTAAGGCCCCAGCCGCCCTACGCAACACCGTTGCAAAATTGGCTCCCTCCTCCGTAGCCACGGGAGGAGACAGCATGCCAGTGTCAGGGGAAGTATCTAGACCACTGGCATCCCCTAGACCCTCTGTCCAGTCCTCATCGTACTGACACGGTTGTGTCAGAGGGTCATCAGACCCCTCCTGGTCCTCCTCCGCTTCAAAATAAGGAGGAGGAGGGACATTTGGGACCCAAGGTCCCATCGGCGCCGGAACCGGCGTCGAGCGACGTCGGTCCGGGTCCATGTCCGGAGCCGGAAGGAACTGGGGGACGACGCCGCCCGGAGCCCCAGGCGGCGTCGAGAACGGCACCGGAGACATCGGCGCCGGCGTCGTTAGGTCGACCGGCGTCGATGGGGGTTGTGGAGCCGGGATCGAGGCCGGGGCCGGAGCCGGGATCGAGGCTGGAGGCACGGGCGACGCCGGAGCCGTCGGCGACGCCTGAGCAACCCCATCAGGGCCCGCGGGGCCCGAAGGCGCACCGGAGGGACCTTGAGGCCCGAAGAGGCGGGCCATGGCCGACAGGAATTCCTGTACTTGGGCCGGATCCGCCCCCGAACCCGGGAAGGACGGGTATTGCGGGGGCGACTCCACAGGCATGTCCGGGGCCGCGGGGACGGTGCCGGGAGGGGCCTCAGCCGAGTCGCGAGACCGGCGAGGCGAAGTCCTAGAGCGACGATGCTTTTGGACTTTTTGTGTTTGGACTTACCGGACGAAGAAGACTTCGATGCCGACGACCGGTGAGGACTCCGCGATCGACCCCTGGACCTCTCACGCGACCGGGGCTTGCGCGGAGCCGAATGCCGGGCCTCGAGGAGCTTTCGAGACCGCTCTCGCAAAGCTTTCGGGTTGAGGGCCCGGCAGTCGGAACAAGACTCCGTGTCGTGGCCTCGGCCGAGGCAGAAGAGACACTCCCGATGCGGGTCTGTGATGGACATCATCCGAGCACAGGCGCCGCAACGTTTAAACCCGGGCATCCCTACGACACCTTGAAGTCGATTCGAAGAAAAACAGTGAAAAAATTCACCAAAAAAGTCAAAAAATGACTAGGGCACTGCTCTTCCCGGATCTGCGCTTGCTGGCGCGGAAAAAGAAGAACTGACGTCAGCGCGCAGGGGCGGCGCCTAAGTACTGCCCGCGACGTCATCCCGGCGATCACGACGCCGACGACGGACGCGGAGCCGCACGACGCCGCCTACCGACGCGCAAGGGTACTGCTACGCAAAAACTTTCTGGATCCAGCCTGACGCCTGGGGATATTCTAAGGTAAGGAATCTGTCACTAACGTGTCTCTTTCAGATATATTCTATTCATGGGTTACATTCCCGGCAGGAAATGCCCACATAGGGAATTTTCACACATACACTGAAGCAGCAGTACCAAACAACTATAGAGCATATGAGGATTTAGAAATTCCAATGACATATCAGGAACACATGAATTGGTTCTTATGGGTGCACGACCCCTACATTACAAAATGTCAGACTGTGTCCCATCAGTAATGAGGGAGCAACATGGTCAGTCCTAGCTGGCTTTACGCCATATCCGCAAATAGGAGTTCTCACAGCAGCAAAACTTGGTATATACTCTACACAGATATAGTTACACTATACAGACGGCTAATACAATTCGTTTTGCAAACCATAACAGCGACCCCAGCAAGGGATGTTCAAGCTGCACAGCATCATTTGGCAATGCCTAGAATAAGTCCAGTGACTATTAATACAATTATGGGTAAGGTTCCCGACAGAAGGGACGAGATTCCGTTCTGGATTGCACAAAAAACAAACCAGCTTGAAGCAGTGTTTCCCCATACAGGACCCCAACATGGAATTCTCACAATATGCCTTCCTTTGGGGATGGCTACCCCGGTAGAGGACCGTGCCACATGGGGCACAGTGTTTGCTGCGATCTATACCATAACCCATGGTACACCATCATTAGCTGTTTTGCCAGAGGTGCTTAAACAGATTCAAAATGAATACGGGGCAGCACCAGCCCTGGATTTGGGGAGTAAACTAATGGGCAATTTTGCTACAGTATTCTCAATTATATAAAGCAATATATAAGTAGAAGCAGCAGTATGTAGACATCTCGTGCAGGTTGCTTTGGCAGACCAAGAGAGCGAACTACCTAAAACTATTGCAGAATCGTATACATCAATAGGTCAAGATAATTTGAGAGCCAGACCTAATAAACCACAACTTAAGGGTAATTCTAATAAGGATAACTCGAAACAGGCACTACATTCTTCTAAAAAATGCTGGATAATAAGAAAAGGCCAGCATTCCTAACGCAAAAGCCTTACATCCTAGATGGATACAATGGGCCAGCTCACTTACAGCAACATATGTAGATTATGTTTTTGACTCTCCACTACAAACACAAGCATATCTACAATATGAACAAGAATATTCTCTGCCCAGTGAAATAATGCCTCTAGATCGGTATGACTTCATAATTTATACTGATGGCTCCGCCCAGCCTGCAGTTGGAACAAAATACTACTACTCTGCTGGTTGCGCAGCGGAAAAGGGTAAAATGAGGAATAAAGAATTCTAACCTCTTAAAACATTCATGCAGCCACTAGGTGATTGCACAGCACAGCTGGCTGAAGTGAAAGCTCTAATCCTGGCACTTGAGACTACTGATCTTGAATTCACCATACTTATAGTGTGTGATTCGTATTATTGTGTCCAGTCTTATAATGAGTATCTACACTATTGGAGCAAGAATGGATTTAGCAATACTAAAGGTAACACTAGCAAGCATAAAATGCTTTGGGGACAGGTGGCAAAACTTAAAGTGAGTTTGCCACAGGCTCATGTTATTCACACTCTGAGCCACCAACATGTAGGAATACATGTTGAGGGAATTCACTGGCTGATGAAGCCACAAAGGCAACAGTGCAAACTGCTGGTGTAGCTGCAGTGACTTGTTCTAATATGAGGCGAGATGGAGACATTATGAAGGCTGTCACAGCTTTGCGCTGTGGCACCCCCTTACCAAAAGGTTTTTCAGCAAAATACTCCACCAGCTAAGTGTGCAAAATATTCCATATGCTCATCTTCCCGAAGATTCCTGATTCAGATTGTAGGTTAGAATGAATTCTAGCGCCACATAAGGGTTTAGCATCTGCTCACGCAGGGGTGGCAGCTACAATTTTACTATTACAGCAACGCTACAAGTGGCTAGGTCTATACAAACAGAGAAAAGACGGTCCTTCAAAGTGACATTTGTCAGCAAATAAAGGTTTCCACCACAGCACATCCACCACAGACACCTCTCTTGATCTCGAACAAACCTCTTGCTTGTGTTTATCTGGACCACAGATGGCTCTTTAAAATACATCATGTTTTTAGTGGATTCCTGCTCTTTATTCCTATGGGTATGGCCACAGCGATCTGCTGATGCTTGAACGGTTATAAAAGATTTGTAGGTCTTCATCAGCACATATGCAGTGGCTCCATTCCATTCGGACCAGGGCCCAGTGATTGCCTCCAAGGCTTACTGGGATACCATAGGAACATTGGGTGTGACTATGCACTATTCCTAGGCCTAACAGCCAAAGGGAAATGCAGTAGTGGAAAGGAAACACTGCTGCTTATAGCAGTCTTTAACAGTTAGAGTATTAGGTTCAGGTTGCAGTTGGGTTGATCACCTGTATGCGGTACAGAAAGCCTTAAACAATCTGCCAAGATCATTGAGTGGTCGTACTCTACATGAAGTCCTATTTGGGGTTAAGATGTGGGTTCCAGACCTTGAAAGCCCTAGTTCAGTGGAGGTGGAAATGCCTTTTGATATCAGTGAACATTCTGCCACTGGCAAAGTGCAGGCAGTACCAGCAATTCTTGGCTCGATTCTAAAGATCGGTGATCTATTGCAGAAGAAGATAGTGGACAAGAAAGAATTTGGGTTATCCTACAGAGTGCCTTTGCTTGTCCTGGCTGTTGAAGGTACTAGTACTATACTTTTACTGCCCCTTGCTGGTAAGCAAACACAACATTGAAGTTTCTTATCCCTGGCTGAGGACATCTGACACTGAAGTTTCACTACTTCCAGTCACATCTACCAACACCACAAAATCACAGTGTCCGAATGCACAGATTTCAACAACACAAGCAAATTTGATTTTGTGAACTTCTAAAGCGCACGAATGCCGAGGCGTCTTGGCGCTGGGAGGTGTGACATGTGTTGTTCAGGCGAGCCATGGAGCCTATTTGGGGGGGAATAGCCAAGTCTTAATCATTTTCCTGAACTGGAGCCTGTTTGGCTGCAACCTGATGGTGGTCGGCAGCCTGTTCCAGAGTCTGGCAGCTAGGTGGGATAAGCTCCTGCCTCCCCATCTTGCTTTCCGAATTTTAGGGACCTGAACCAACCAAGTGTTGGCTGATCTGAGATTCCGTTTCGGGGAGTACCACAAAAATAGTTTCTGCATAGCCAAGGCTCCCCCACCATGCAGTGCCTTGTGTACCAAGCAGAGTGCCTTGAATTCTACAGGTTGTGCCGGGAGCCAATGGAGTAGCCTGATGCTAGCAGAAATAGAGTGATATTTAGGTATGTTGAGTAGTAGTCGTGCAGCGGCATTCTGCACTGACTGCAGTTTGGCCATCTGACACTTGTCAGTGCCCAGGAATAAAGCGTTGCCGTAGTCCATTTTTGAGAGGATTAACGCACCTATTACTGTTCTCCTAAGATCCAGGGGGATAAAAGGCAGGATCTTACGTAGAATCTTTAACAGAAAGAAGTTGGAGGATGTCAGGCGGATAATTTGTCCTGCAAAGTTTAGCTGGTTGTCTAAAGTCACTCCTAGGTTCCTCGCCTTGGTAGACAGAGGAGGACAGTTGCTTGCCTCGATTGGCCACCATGATGGATTCCAAATAGGTGGGCCCTTCCCAAACTCCATGACCTCCGTTTTATCAGTGTTGAGCTTGAGGAAGTTTTGGTTCATCCAGCTCATGATACTCTTCAGGCAATTGTGAAAGCTAGCAGCTGTGACTTCAACCCTCTGTGATACGGATATGACCATTTGGGTGTCGTCAGCATATGAGACTAACGTGAAACCATGCAGTCTAATTAGCTTGGCCAAAGGAGTGACAGATATTGAACAAAGTCGGTGATAAGGCCGAGCCTTGTGGCACCCCACATGGGAGGTGAAATTTCTCCAATTTGAGATTATCCCAACACACCCTCTGCTCTCTGGCTGCTAGGAAGGAGGAGAGTAGGGTTAGAGCCGTCTCTTTAATACCTATTGCCTCCAGCCGCCGCACTAACACCGCATGGTTAACGGTGTCAAATGCTGCTGATAGGTCAAGTAGGATAAGGACGGCTCCCCCCACCCCCATCCAGTTGTTTGCCAATCTCCTCCATGGCCATAATCAGGGCAGACTGTGTGGAGTGGTGTGGTCGAAAGCCATGTTGTGTGGGGTCTAAGATTGTTGGAATCGAGGTAGTGGACAAGCTCAGTGTTTACCGATTTTTCTAAGATTTTGGCTGTTATTGGTAAACAAGATATTGGACGATAATTCTGTACCTCGGTGGGGTCCAGAGCAGGTTTCTTCAAAATAGACCTAATGCATGCCTTTTTCCAGGGCAGGGGGAAAATCCCTGAGTCGATTACTTCGTTTAGCAGTGGGGCTAGCTGCACACTGATCTTTTCTGAGACCAGATGTAGAGTGGCAGGGGGACACGGATCGTTTGGAGAGCCTGACTTGGTCAGTAGTAGTAGGTTATTTACGCTCTCTGTCGTTAGTGTCGAGAACCTAGTCAGTTTGCTAGGGGGTAGGCTCACATCAATAGTTAGATTATTATTTATAGTCGAGTTGGGTACTGTTTTGAGGCGATCATTGTAAATCGATTGTACTTTGGTTTGAAAAAAGTTATTAATCTTGTTACAGAAATTTTGATCTGGTGTAAAGTGATTGTCCTGCTGCCGTTTAGACAGAACCTTAACTGTCTTGAAAAGACCGGAATCTAAAAATGTCTGGAGTGACTGAGTAAAAACAGACCTTGGCCCAGGTGGCCGATAGAGAAGTAGGCCCTGGAAGGTCAGAGTATCGTTTACTTTGATATTGAAAAACATGGCCTCAGCTGGAAATTGGTTGATGGGCTCCATTTGTACATTGAGACAGGAGCGGTAGAGTATGGCAATACCCCCCCTCCCCCCTTTTTTCCCTACCCGGTCTAAGCAGACTACTTGATATCCTGCGGGAAGGCCGATGGTCCAATCTGGCTCTGATGTGTCGTTAGCCCAGGTTTCGGTCAGGAAAACCAGGTCTGGATTCGAAAGCTGCATCATGCATTCGAATTCATATTTATGCCTCATCAGTGACTTGGTGTTCAGCAGAATGCACTGTAGGGCGTCTTCAGAGATGTCCTGGGAGGCATTTGCTCCTTCAAGAGAATCCGTTTTAGTGGGGTCTAGGCGAGTCAGAAGTGGCAGAGTAGCTTCCGAGTCTCCTACTGAGGTGCTAAGTCCCCATGTTACAGCGGGTAAAGTTGCACCGTAGTTATTTACATATGTTGTTGGCAAGCTTGGTGAGTCCCTAAGAGAGAAACCACAGAAGTTGCACTTGAAAGTCCCTTTATCCCCTGAATCACGACATGTGGCTGGGTTGGGGCACTCACCAGTCCTATATTCAAGTAGCTGTTGTCAGGAAAGAAATTGTGGCGGAAAACAGACAGGGGTCCTGGCGCTGGTCGCGCTCCGGGCGCCAATGGGGGCGCAGACTGGCTGGTCTTCGTCGCGCCTTTGGCGCACCCGCTGCGCGGTCATGCCAGCGTGTGTTTTTATGCTCTAGAGAGCGAGAACTGGTGCGCCGACCTGTCAAGGGTGGGCCCGCTCTTACTTGCGGGCACCGCGGCTGTGCACGTGAGCTTGGTTAGGCTGTGGCAGGCAAGTTTAAAAACAAACATAAAACATTAATACATTCTGCAAACTTTCAATGTCAGGTACAGAGTGAGGCAATACTTAAAAATTGTCAGCTAGAGCGAAGCGAAAGATCCCGGTTCCTCGTGGAACAAACACGTCACATGCAAATAACAAAGTTGTTTATTATACACCACCACTGGAGTTATCTACCAGTTCTACACATCTCCAAGGAGGCCCCTACATTTGCACAAACCGCCTCATGCGGTTTAGTCGACATTGAGGACTTATCTTCGGATTCGTCAGACCCACCACCACAGCGTGGAACAGGTGCATTTATAATTTTTCTAAAAAAAGACATACTTTGTCCACCCGGGATTTACATTCGGATTTCCATTTCGTTGCTTTTCCTCTTCCTTTGGATTGGTTTGTGACAGCCTTTTCTTGCTTCTGAATAGACACTATCTCCCAGAAGGCTCTGCGGCTTGAACTGGTAAACTAGGTATTGAAGCTGCAATCTTCATCACACAAAGTACAAAGAGACATGTCCCTTGTGAATATTTCAGTGGTTCCGGTGCCTGATAGAATTGTTTGGGATAAGATACTCTATGATATATTTGGACCGACAGACATTGGAGATTCCTTATGTTTTTAAAATTTCTCTTAGTGATGTCATGTCATCACTCCTGGCAGCATCTCTGATGATTGGGATATTCGTACAGTAAAGCACATGCTTGATCATTTAGAGCATTATACTGTATTTGAAAGTGAAAATATGTATCATGGTACATCTAATTATGTAGAAATGTTTTGTTTTCACCATTACGCACACCATTTCTTGCACAAAGCAAGTACTTCACATACGGTATTTAATTACACACAATGAGAACAACGACCTACACCACCAATGGGTAGCTCCAAGACATTTGCACAGAAGTGTTAGACTTGGCTTTTTCAGCGGGTTTACCCCCAGACTTTTTGGCCTCCTGTTTTGGACCCGGTGTGTGTTGGTTTTAGGACTCTGGGCACTTTACCACTGCTAATCAGTGCTAAAGTGCATAGGCTCTCTGTAGAAAATGTGTTATAGATTGGTGTTTCCATGATTGGCCTCTTTGATTTATGTGTCAGTCCCTAGTAAAGTGCACTGCGAGTGCCAGGGCCTATAAATCAAATGCTGTTGGTGGGCTGCAGCACTGGATTGTGCCACCCACGCAAACAGCCCGTAAAGTGCAACTCTGGCCTGCCATTGCAGAGCCTGTGTGCAGCCTAGGGCTGCCATGTCGACTTGGCAAGTGCACACACTTGCCAGTCCCTAAACCTTCCCTTTTCTACATGTTAGTCACCCCTAAGGTAGGCCCAACGTACCCCTGTGGGCAGGGTGCATTGTATGTGAAAGGTAGGACATGCCCTGGTGTGTGTGGCATGTCCCGATAGTGAATTGCAGCCTACTTCGTTTTTCACTATTGCAAGGCTACCTGTTCCCCATAGGCCAGAACGGGCAGTTTGATTATTACATCCTATGATCCTAACTGACCCAGGGAACATGGTAGAAATTCAAGTTTAGTATGCCTGAACTCAGAATGATAAAATGCATCTTTTAGTGAAGTTGGTTTTAACATTCTGTGTTTGAAAATACCACTTTTAGAAAGTAGGTATTTTCTTGTCTAACCATCCAAGCCTGCCTCAGCTAGGTTGTGTATTCCTTGTCTGGAGTGTGAGTGACAGGGGCTGGGGGATTCCAGGAGACAGGGTGAGTCAGCACAGGGCTGAATAGCAAGATCTACATGTAGATGGGTGGGAGGAGTTGCACCTGGGACCTGAAAAGGGCTGTGCCTTCCCTCCACAATGCTGGCTCCACCTCCTGTGGTGCGTCTGATGTCCCTGGCCTGCACTGTGAAAGGAAAGAAGGAGTCTGGTCAACAAAGTGCTCCAGGACTGACCAGAACTGGTTTGGACTAGGCAAAGGCCTCTCTGCCTTCAAAGAACAAAGAGAAATGGAGGATAAAAAGGGGGACCCCAAACCCCAGAACTTTAGATTACTTCTGAACTAAGGAACCTGCCAGGAAGAAGGACCGGGAAAGCTGGAGGAGGAGTACTGCCCCTATGCTGCGTGTTGTGGGGTTGGCCTGCAGTGGTTGCTTCTGTCTTGGGTAGGGAAAGGACTGGACTGTGCTTTCATCATCCTGCTGTTAAGAGTTTTCTTCAAGGGCTTGAAGTAGAGCTTGCCTCCTGTTGAAAGTCTCAGGGATAGAAAAGACTTCAAAGATCTCGCTGGAATCAAGGAACCTGCCAAGACGAAGAGCTGGAAGAGCTGCCAGGAGTAGTACTGCCCTTTGCTGTGTTGTTGCTTTGTTGGGTTGGCCTGCAGCTGCTGCTTCTGCCTTGGGCAGTGAAAGGACTGGACTGAACTTTCTCTACTTGTGCGGAGTATCTCCAAGGGCCTGAACCGAGCTGGCCTCCTGTTAAGAAGTTTCAGGGACTGCAAAGACTTCACCAACCTCTGGGTACCGCTCCTGGAACTGCTGTTTCAGTTGCCACAGAGAAGAGGGAACCGCGTCCGACTCAGTCAACCGACTCAGTCGCTGGCCTTGTGTCCTGAAGGCACCGCAAGCCGCACCGACTCGCCCTGCACCGTAAGCCTTGGTCTCACCGACTCCGTCACCGAGCCGCTGCCTGCACCGCATCGAGAGATACCGCGACCTGCAGCGCCTCGCTTCACCTCGCTGGCCTGGGCTCACCGACACGGTCGCTGCTGGCTCGACACCCGTGACCGACTCGTCACGCACAGCTGTCCGGCTTGGCCAGCGCCAATTCCCGCCAACCGGCTCGGTCGCTCGCATCGCAACTTGCCAGCACCGCATCGAGCACCGACTCGCCCGGCACCGCCAGCCTTGGCCTCACCGACGCCGTCTGCACGATCGTAACCGAGCCGCTGCTCGCACCGCATCGAGGGACACCGCACCTTGCACCGCTTCCATTTTGCAACGCGACCGCGACGGATGCCAAGACCGACTCGCACGCCTGTGAGAGCAGCACTAAGAAAGGTACTGTGAACGAATCTGTCCCGCTGTTGCTGGCCCGTACCGACGCGGTCAGCGGGAACTGCGAGACTGTTGTTTTCAGCAGCGCGGTAGGCTCGGACCAAGCTACCGACTCGTACGAACTGTGTTTTTCAACGTATTTTGCAACTTAAAGACATTTTGAGAAGTAACTATTTTTGAAGTACTGTATAGTGGATCTTTATTGTATTTGGTCTTGTTTTAAGTATATAAAAATATTGGATATTTTTCTAAACTGGTGTGGAGTCCGTTTGTAGTGCTTACATTGTATTACTGTTGGTTATGTGCAAATGCTTTACACACTGCCTCCAAGATAAGCCTGACTGCTCGTGCCAAGCTACCAAGGGGGTGAGCAGGGGTTATTTTAGGAGTGTAACTCCCTTATCCTGACCAGGGTGGTGGTTTCTGCCTGGCTTTGGCACTTGCCCTAGCCTACCAAATATCCCATTTCTAACATTGGTTGTCAGCGGTGAGGATAGGACTTGTGTTTGCACTTGACTTACAGTGATTGGTGTGCACTACTACCATATCGCAGACCATTACGTACCACATACAGGTTCTTTTTGGCCTATTTTTTGATCTTGCCAGTTTGAACTTGCTACTTCAACATGCCTGAATCTAGAGTATCATCAATTGCATCAGTAGAAATTGCCTTTGAGGAGGATCGATTGGAAGCCTACAATGTCAAGGAGTTAAAATCGATTTGCAAGAACATGAAAGTCCAGGTCAGAGGCCTCACCAGGAAGGATGAGCTACAAAAGGTGCGGAGGGCCTGGGTAGCAGCCAGACATGCCAGTGGGCAATCTGGTGATCTCAATGGAGAGGTGGAGGAGCCTGTTCCTAGGGTGGATGTGCTTGGGGGGGGGGGGGACCCTCCAGGCAAGGCAGCAGTGGCTTGTCCCCAGAGGAGCTGGAGGATAGGCGGGAAGCAAGGAAGTTCGAATTGGAGAAACTCAGGATGGAAAGTGAGAGGGAAGACAAAAGAATAGCCATGGAGGAAAAGATGATTTTGGATCATGAGCTTAAAATGAAAGAACTGGAGCTGGATTGGGAAGCCGGTAGGGCTTTGTCCAGCCCAGATGGTGGCAGCAAAAATGTAGTGTCTAGTACTGAGGGGGGAGGTACACACACAGATTTGGGGCCCTGCTTCAAGGAGGGGGTTGACATACGCCAGGGGGTTCAGGATTGTGAGGTTACTCCCTTGGTACGCAGTGTCCCCGAGGTGGATTGGGGAACTGGCACAGGGGATCATATTCCTGGTAGTGGGAGGGACACTCTACTGACTCTAGATGAGAGGTGCAGGGAGAGGGGTTCCCCCATGATAGAAGCCCTGGTAAGAGAGTATGGAGACCAGCCAGAAGACTATGGGTTGAGAGACAGCAGCAGTCACACTGTCTCACCAGTCTTGTGAGAATGATGTGGGGTACTTTTCTGAGGCACTGGATGGTTGGGTGAAGGGTAGTTTGGTTAACACCTGTGTGGGGCTGTGTGATTCAATTGTTGGAGAGCATATTTTAAGTCCCTGTTTTCCAGAGCTAGGCCAACATCCGGTGGAGTGTGAGTTCTCTGACCCCAGGGAGCTTGCACTGGAGGCAGACCTTGTGGTGGATTCCAGAGGGTCTGGAGAAGCATCTGGGGGTGACCCGGAAGGAAGTGGCTTAGTTATTTCCCAACCAAGGGTGGTGGGAAAGGTTCGTGGTAGTCCAGATAGGTCCCGGTGTTATGGGAAAGGTGTAGGGACTCACGTCCTGTCTCCGCGGAGAAGGAGTGGGAAGGGGCGGAGGCCCAAGGTGCCCGAAACCCGGTCCCGGAGCCTGGGTGGTTCCATGAGGGAACACCAGGTGGGGAGCCTAGGCTGTACTGGAAGGCCACCCATTGAGGGGGATCCCCTAGTGTCTGGGGAACGGGGGGGGGGGGGACTGCTGTAACGAGCATCCCACCGGTTCTGGTGTCTGGCAACACCGTTCCAGTTGGGAGGGTGCAGAAGTCCAGATGGAGGGGTGAGAGGGGGATGCGTTCCCCAGTGGGAGAACCAGTGGGTCAGGGGCCAGTCAGGGCTGAGCCTCCTAGCAGTGACCATGGTGACACCACTTCTGTCCTGGGGAACTTCGCGCACTGTCAGATGGACAGAGGTCAGGAGATCTGCGCCAGGCAGACTGTCACACAACGCATGAGTCATGTGTTACCCTCAGGGGGGGCATGCGTGCTCCCAAGGAAGTCCTGGTGCGCCGGGCAGGTGCTCAGCTGCAGGGTTTAGTCTCTGGGTTGGGAAGCCAGGTTCAGGTCCTGCCTGACCTGGAGGGAAGGACGACTGTAAGCAGTGTCCTGACCGGTTTGTCTTCTAGGGGTACCACTCCAGGTGGGAGGGTGCAAAACTCTGGAAGGGGGTGCAGAGAGAGGGAGTCCTCGCCTCTGACCCCGGTTCAACTTGAGGGTTTAGACCCTAGGTTGGGAGACCAGTTGCTGGAGGGAGGTCCTGAACTGGTGGGTGAGTTGGGCAGGACACCTGCCACAGGTGCCCTGACAATTTTGGAAGGACCAGTAGGTCAGGGGTTGCCAGCTCTGAGGTCAGAGCATCCCAGGACTGACCCAGGTGGAGCCACTTCTGGCCTGGGGGGTCTTCATGCCATGTCAGGTGGACAGGAGGCTGGAGACCTGCGCCAGGCGGATTCTGGCACAACTCATGAGGTGTGTGTTTCCCTTTGGGGGGGTTGGTGTACTCCCCCGGAAGTCCTGGGTTGCCAGGCACAGGTCCAGCCTAAGGGTACAGGCCCTGGGTTGGAGGACCAGGTTCAGGGTGTACCCCCTGACCTGGGGGAAGGGGCAACTGCTAACAGTGCCACTATCAGTTTGTCTTCTGGGGGTGCCGCTCCAGGTGGGAGGGTACAGTGCCCCAGGGAGGAGGACAGGGTGTGGGAGAGGCCACCCCAGTCCTGTGTCCAGCCTCAGGGTACAGACCCTAGGCTGGTGTACCAGTTGCAGGATAGCACCCCTGAACTGGTGGGCAAATTGTGCAAGGCACCTGCCACAGGTGCCCTGACAATTCTGGAAGGGGGTACCGCTCCAGGTGGGAGGGTACGGAGCCCCTGGGAGGAAGACCGGGGGTGGGAGAGCCTACCCCAGTCTCCTGTCCAGCCGCCGGGTACAGACCCTAGGCTGGTGGGTCAGTGCCAGGATGTCATCCCTGGCCTGACAAGAGGAAGTGGACAAAGGGTGCCAGGCACCTGGGGCTACCGCCCCCACTCTCTGACGCCACAGAGGTTAGAGAGCCCTGAGAGGCATAAGGCCTGGGTCTCCCCACTGACAACTGTCGGTAGCCACTGTGACTTACTGTCCTGGTGGACAGAGTTGCCCCTGGGAGGGGGACAGGAGTCACACCCCGGGGGTGGACTGGGCCACACCACTGTGTTGGCCATGTGGGCACTGTCGGCCTGTTGGGACACATCTGTGAGCAAAGTAAGTTTAGGCGCTGCACAGATAGGGTTCACAGGTGAAGAGAAGGGTACCCCATGGGTCAGCTTAGTGGGCCCCGAGAGTATGGATAGAGGGATCCAACTGGGTTTGGAAAGGCGTAGAACCAGAACGTGCCCCCGCTGTTGTGGGCCAGGTCTATGTTCTATCGCCCCAAGCAGGGAAGTCCATCAAGGGATTGATTAGTCTACCCTGGCTTTAGTCTGGGAGGGGGTTGTGTTAGACTTGGCTTTTTCAGCGGGTTTACCCCCAGACTTTTTGCCTTTTAGCCTCCTGTTTTGGACCCTGTGTGTGTTGGTTTTAGGACTCTGGGCACTTTACCACTGCTAATCAGTGCTAAAGTGCATATGCTCTCTGTAGAAAATGTGTTATGGATTGGTGTTTCCATGATTGGCCTCTTTGATTTATGTGTCAGTCCCTAGTAAAGTGCACTGCGAGTGCCAGGGCCTATAAATCAAATGCTGTTGGTGGGCTGCAGCACTGGATTGTGCCACCCACGAAAACAGCCCGTAAAGTGTAACTCTGGCCTGCCATTGCAGAGCCTGTGTGCAGCCTGGGGCTGCCATGTCGACTTGGCAAGTGCACACACTTGCCAGTCCCTAAACCTTCCCTTTTCTACAGGTTAGTCACTCCTAAGGCAGGCCCAAGGTACCCCTGTGGGCAGGGTGCATTGTATGTGAAAGGTAGGACATGCCCTGGTGTGTGTGGCATGTCCTGATAGTGAATTACAGCCTACTTCGTTTTTCACTATTGCAAGGCTACCTGTTCCCCATAGGCCAGAACGGGCAGTTTGATTATTACATCCTATGATCCTAACTGACCCAGGTAACATGGTAGAAATTCGAGTTTAGTATGCCTGAACTCAGAATGATAAAATGCATCTTTTAGTGAAGTTGGTTTTAACATTCTGTGTTGGAAAATACCACTTTTAGAAAGTAGGTATTTTCTTGTCTAACCATCCAAGCCTGCCTCTGCTAGGTTGTGTATTCCTTGTCTGGAGTGTGAGTGACAGGGGCTGGGGGATTCCAGGAGACAGGGTGAGTCAGCACAGGGCTGAATAGCAAGATCTACATGTAGATGGGTGGGAGGAGTTGCACCTGGGACCTGAATAGGGCTGTGCCTTCCCTCCACAATGCTGGCTCCATCTCCTGTGGTGCGTCGGATGTCCCTGGCCTGCACTGTGAAAGGAAAGAAGGAGTCTGGTCAACAAAGTGCTCCAGGACTGACCAGAACTGGTTTGGACTAGGCAAAGGCCTCTCTGCCTTCAAAGAACAAAGAGAAATTGAGGATAAAAAGGGTGACCCAAACCCCAGAACTTTAGATTACTTCTGAACTAAGGAACCTGCCAGGAAGAAGGACCGGGAACGCTGGAGGAGGAGTACTGCCCCTATGCTGCGTGTTGTGGGGTTGGCCTGCAGTGGTTGCTTCTGTCTTGGGTAGGGAAAGGACTGGACTGTGCTTTCATCATCCTGCTGTTAAGAGTTTTCTTCAAGGGCTTGAAGTAGAGCTTGCCTCCTGTTGAAAGTCTCAGGGATAGAAAAGACTTCAAAGATCTCGCTGGAATCAAGAAACCTGCCAAGACGAAGAGCTGGAAGAGCTGCCAGGAGGAGTACTGCCCCTTTGCTGTGTTGTTGCTTTGTTGGGTTGGCCTGCAGCTGCTGCTTCTGCCTTGGGCAGTGAAAGGACTGGACTGAACTTTCTCTACTTGTGCCGAGTATCTTCAAGGGCCTGAACCGAGCTGGCCTCCTGTTAAGAAGTCTCAGGGACTGCAAAGACTTCACCAACCTCTGGGTACCGCTCCTGGAACTGCCGTTTCAGTTGCCACAGAGAAGAGGGAACCTCAACCGACTCAGTCGCTGTCCTTGTGTCCTGAAGGCATCGCAAGCCGCACCGACTCGCCCTGCACCGTAAGCCTTGGTCTCACCGACTCAGTCACCGAGCCGCTGCCTGCACCGCATCAAGAGACACCGCGACCTGCATCGCCTCGCTGGCCTGGGCTCACCGACACGGTCGCGGCTGGCTCGACACCCGTGACCGACTCGTCATGCACAGCTGTCCGGCTCGGCCAGCGCCAATTCCCGCCAACCGGCTCTGTCGCTCGCATCGCAACTTGCCAGCACCGCATAGAGCACCGACTCGCCCTGCACCGCCAGCCTTCGTCTCACCGACGCCGTCTGCACGATCCACACCGAGCCGCTGCTTGCACCGCATCGAGGGACACCGCACCTTGCACCGCTTCCATTTTGCATTGCGACCGATGCCAAGACCGACTCGCACGCCTGTGTGAGCAGCACTAAGAAAGGTACTGTGAACAAATCTGTCCCGCTGGTGCTGGCCCGTACCGACGCGGTCAGCGGGAACTGCGAGACTGTTGTTTTCAGCAGCGCAGTAGGCTCGGACCGAACTGTGTTTTTCAACGTATTTTGCAACTTAAAGACATTTTGAGAAGTAACTATTTTTGAAGTACTGTATAGTGGATCTTTATTGTATTTGGTCTTGTTTTAAGTATATAAAAATATTGGATATTTTTCTAAACTGGTGTGGTGTCCGTTTGTAGTGCTTACATTGTATTACTGTTGGTTATGTGCAAATACTTTACACACTGCCTCTAAGATAAGCCTGACTGCTCGTGCCAAGCTACCAAGGGGGTGAGCAGGGGTTATTTTAGGAGTGTAACTCCCTTATCCTGACTAGGGTGCTGGTATCTGCCTGGCTTTGGCACATGCCCTAGCCTACCAAAAATCCCATTTCTAACAAGAAGTTTGCATATTTTCCTAGTCAACCCCATAGAACAATAAACAAGTTCTTTTTAACAACTTTAATGACAATCTAAAAGAATATTATATGATTATCTGTGCTCATAGACAGGTATATTAAATATTGTTTAAGAGACAGTGTGGATTACAAGCCCTGCATTTCACACATGGTCAACTGGTGGTCACAGTGATAACTGGTCAAAGAAGTGCCCACACAGAGTAAGTATGGGAAAAAAGAAGGACCAAGAGCTTAGCTTAATTTACACCTTCAAGTCCAAGCGAAGGCTGTCCATATGCAATATGGCACTCTTGTAAGCTTTCTAGAATGCTTACAAAAAGGTCTATATTAAAGCAATAAAGGTTTCCCTTAATGGTCAACAATACAGTGAATTCTCAAAACATCTAGAATTTCGATCTGAAAGCGCTTCTGTCCCAAAACGTTTTTAATGGCACTACCACAAAATACTGCTGAGCCATGAAATATGAACCAATTAGGACCCTGGATGTACACAATCTGTCATTACCAACCTAACATTTATCACAAACTCAGCAGAGCTGCCAAGCACATTTTACAATTGTCTGAAGCAGTCATAGCGACCTGGGATTGGCAAGAATGCAACCGCCATATTAATGTCACTTGTCAGGGTAAATATAATTCGAAAAATGAAACAGAAAGCAAGCTTAAAAGAACTTTGTTTTTAACACGAGGAAAATAAAGTCAACGCAGCAAAGAGCTATATCCTGTTTATAGGAACAAATCAATTTAGTAGCATGGTCTAATGAAACTACAGAGGCAAAACAGAAGTTTTATGGGCAGTTTCCAACAAATTCTGTGTATGTAACCAGGTGAAACCAAGCCTAAACGGTTCCAGTGTAATTTGGATATTCTGTGTGTGGATTATTAGTTGCAATCACACCATAGCCATGGAAGCAGCACTTCTCTGCAGATCGCTGTGGACTTCATAATGCTGCCAAAACTGAACAGAAAAGTTATCTGCAAGTAGGGCCTACGTGGCAAGTAGCGCAACTTATAAAACATGGCCTAATTATCCTGTCATTTGAATTCACACTAGCAGAGGCGCCCAGATATGCGGCTAACCAGTGTACTAAACAAACAACCACACCCCAAAAAGCCATCAATGGAATTGTAAGACTTCAGGAATCTAGATGGAAAGGGGACAGTGAATCAGGTCTGATTAGTGAAAACATTCCAAAGACTGTTTGTAAGTAGTGAACTGCAACTATAACCAAGGTTAATGCTTGATGAGATGTCCCCAGGTATGGAAAAAGAATCACATTAATAGTAAGTAAATGTCTTATTTAGGACAGGAAGAAATCATTAAAAATAGAACCCAGAAAGAAAATAGTGGTACAGCATTAGACCATATTACACCTACAATATACTTTGAAATTAAACTTGAACAGACGTTAAATTCTCTCTTTCCGTAATATTAATTCTATGTCAGGACAGGATGAAAGGATTATGCTATTTCTTCCTTGGCTTTTATTCACATTTTAAAAATCACAGCAGCTATCAAAACACTGCAAAAACTACTTTTCCCATAAACATAGGGAAACAAACCACGAAGTCAAAGCATATTGGAAGTCCTTCTACAGTGTCCACAACCGATCTGACGTGGTCCTTCCTTGCTGTCCACTCCGCCTCTTACTTCGCTGCTGGGCAGCCAGTTAAGTCATTTTTCCTTTTCCTCCTCAGTTCCTGTCGATTTTAGGCAGTTTGTTAGTGATATATTGACAGTTTCTTGCATGGAGGGTGATTAATCTTGTTTTCTTTACAGATCCCCTTAAAACCGCTTTTGCGCTCCTCACACAATTACACTTTTCTATTGACTTGACGCGGTGAGGACCTCCCACCGGGTGATGGCCGGCTCCCGCTGTGGCTGCGCACCGCGCGTCTGACTCGATTCGGGTAGAAGCGCGCTGTTGGAGCCCCAGTGTGTAGGAAGCTGTCTGTATATACTATACCAAAATGAGTTATAGTGTGCACAGAGTCCAGTGGAACCCCAAAGGTAGGCAGGGTAAAAGTAGATAGCACCTTCCTCTCAATTTGTGGTAGTGTGGGCGAGCAGTAAGGCTTTATCAGAGCGTAGTGTTAAGCATTTTTTGTACACACTCAATCAGCAAATGATGTCACACACTCAAAGACTGAACGTACGAGTTACTTACCTTGGGTAACGATGTATCTGGTAGAGACGTTGTCTAGCCGCAGATTCCTTAACTTAGAATATCCCCAGGCGTCAGACTGGATCCGGAAAAATTTTGCGCAGCAGTACCTCTGCGCGCCGGGGGGTGGCGCCGCCTGGCTCCGCCCTGACATCGTCCCCGGACATGACGTCAGGGTGGAGCCAGGCAGCGCCGCCCCCCAGCGCGCAGAGGTACTGCTGCGCAAAAATTTTCCGGATCCAGTCTGACGCCTGGGAATATTCTAAATTAAGGAATCTGCAGCTAGATGTCTCCATCAGATTCATAACTAAATAATATTTTTATACAAATCAAATTGGTCCATTTATTTTCTAGAACCAAGCAAGCGTGGTACAGGCAAGTGTAAATGGTACTTTAAGGCAGGTTGAACAATACAAGCAAGCTGAATGAAAATGACTTTTACAGGTTTGTAAATGCTTTCAATACAGTGGAAATTACTGTTAGATTACTTTTCAGATTACTTTATATATTACTTTTTCTACCCAGTGTGATATGCCTAGATATCACACTGGGACATTTCCTAGAGAAAAGGTAAGTAAAGCAGTTTTTAGTTATTTGCAGTTTTTCAAGTTCTCATAAAAAAACAACTCCACAACAATTTTCAGGAAAAAGCAGTCAATGCAATCCTATGAAAGGAAATAGAGTTATTGGTTTACAGGTAAATACAAGTTTGTGGGGGTTGGTATTCTGGGGTTAGAACCAGGGTTCCCCCAGGGTCAAGGATGCACTCTTGAAACACCCTCAGAGGCACTAGGGCGGCCGGGTGCAGAGTGCTGATGCCTAATGTTATCTAAAGGGGGATAGGGGGCCTCCGGTTGGTGGCTGCTCACGAGCAAGCCACAAGGTTGAGAGAGCAAAGCTCCTGGTGTTAGGCTCAGGGAAAAGGGGGATCCCAGTTAGCACCCAAAGTACACCCGCAGCGGTGGCTGGGTGCAGGGTGCTGGTTTGGCGTCGGGTGCCCTGTTGATACCAATGGGGATTATCCAGTTGCAACAAAGACTGCAGGCTCGGGTACGAAGATCTTCTGGAGGTGACCACCGGTTGGAGAGGTAAGTTGGGATGCCTTGGGATGCTGGGACACTGTCGGTTGCCCCCCCCCCCCCAGGCTGTGGGACTTTGGGTGCAGGGGTGTCTTTAGGCATCTGGTTTTCCTTGGGGGGGGGGCGTCCTCCAGAAAGAGGCTGCAGGCTTCGTTTGGAGATTCGAGGCAGGTCAGAGATCACCAGAGCTCAGGTCAGAATCGCCAGGGAGACCTCCTCGTGTTGTTGGGCCACTTGAACTCGGGCAGTGGGCGTCGGGTGCAGACTCGCAGATTTGGCCGGAGCCACTCTGTGGGTGAGCAAATCCAGTGCTCACGGGAGACAAAGTCTTTCTTGTGGAAGGCAGAGCAGGTCCTCTGGGTTCTTGAGGTTGCTGGCTGCAGCACACACCGGGATTTCGCTGGAGCAGGTTTGAGGTGAGGACAGGCCGGTAGGGATGGGGCCAAGTCAGTGGACGTCCTCCTCTTCTTAGTTTCAGCACAGCTCTTCGGTCCTTCTCTTCTTTTCTTCTTGGTCAGTTCTTGTCTGAGGAGGCAGGGTTCAGGGGTGCCCCTATATACTAGATTTAGGGGTGTTACAGGTAAGTAAAGGTTGGGACCAATGGCTCCCTTCCTTGGGGTGGGTACACCCCCTATGCCACCCTCCAGTGGGAGGGGGGCATATGTCTCACTCTGGTTGGCTGGGTCCCCCCATCTGCAAGATGGCGGGGACTGAGTTGTGCTTTGCCAACCCCACCGGTTCGGGAGGCCAGGTAAAGGTGGGAACACCTCCCTTCCTCACTTGGTTTTCCCGCCAATTCTCCTGCCCAAAGTGGGGGTCAGAACCGGTGAGGGCCAGTTGCTGGAAGCAGCAAAGGCCTGGGGAAGCTCACAAAGGCGGCAAGCCTTTGAAGCTTCCCCTTCGTGGACCCTGCCCATCCTGGGGGAGGAGGCTTGGCACCTCGTCCCACGCTGTGCATTGTTTCAGACCCCGAGAGCAGCAGGCTCTCGACCCAGGGGTCCAGAATCGGGTCTGGTGCTGGCAGCTGGCGAGCAGCCACTCAGCCTGGACACTAGTGTTAGGTCGTTTTTCAGGGAGCATCTCTAAGATGCCCTCTGTGTGCACTTTTCATTAAATCCCACACTGGGATCAGTGTGGGTTTAATGTGCTGAGAAATTCGATACCAAAATTCCCAGTTTTTAGTAAAGCCATCATGGTACTGTGGAGTTCATAATGAGAAACTCCCAGCACCATATACTCTTAATGGCATTACTGCACTTACAATGTCTAAGAATTGGCTTAGACACTGTGGGGGTACAGGGCTCATGCACCTGTACCCTTACCACTGGTGTAGTACACCCAGCTAGAGGGGTGGCTGACCTATGCCAGGGCAATGGGTTGTAGGCATGGCACACAGGGATGTGGGCCATGTCAACTCTTCACTTTGTTCTGCACCAAAACACATAGCCTGCAAAGGCAGTGTGTGTGTGTGTGCAAAGGTACAGGGATCTGAGGGTGGCACAATGAGTGCTGCAGCCCTTAGAGGCCTTCCCTGGCCACAGTGCCCTTGGTACCTGCGGTTCCATTTATAAGGGACTGACCTGTGGCCAAAGAGTGCCATTTGGGTTTTGTCTTAATGCAGTTTTAGGGAAAGAACATAGGCCCTGGGTACCTGTGGCAGGAACCCAGGGCACACTCAGTCAAAGTACATCAGCAGTTTAGCAAAAAGTGGGGGCAACCATGCAAAAAAAGAGGGCACTTTCTTACAGAGTGCAGCTGGGCCTTGTCCCTCTGCTCCCCGGCAGACGCCCATTGGGCCAGAATTTAAAATGTATACACCCCGCTGGGGTCTGTATTGCAGTTCATTCCTCGACACCCTATGGGGTCAGTATTGACGGGACACGGTTCCCGGGGAAGCGTTGCCCTTTACATACCTCAGGGCAGTTTTTGGTGTGTCCCTTGGGCTTAGCCCATTTAACGGTGAGCCCTTGGCCCACCCACATAGTCTGGGCTCCCTCCCATCCAAAAATCTACACGCTTAGCACGAACTGCTCGCCCAAGCCTGGTTAGAGTCTGTCATTGCCTTCCTAAGGGCCCCTGCTTAATTTGGCAATCTACCACGTTAGCGCAACACTAACCAACTATGCAATCCCCTGAGGACCAGTATGTGGAGGAGGACTCCCACGCATTGCTCCAGTGGGATGAGGATCTTTACCAGGCAGTTGACCATCTACAAGGCTGTAGGTGAGGTCACGGGCCCCTAGAGCAGCACTTGTCAGAACAGATTACAAGTGAGTGCGCAAAAATTGCTAAGCCCACTACCCGGGAGCCTACAAAGCACCACCCCACTCCAGACAGGGGCTTCCCCCCACCAAAAAGGAAATGTGACTCGGGGATGCATTTGCACGCCTTAATCAGGCGTTCCTAGGACAGGTTCCCCCTAAAGAGACAATTCCAGAAACCCCATCTACTCCCTCCAACTGTTCTCCCCCAGAATATCCGGACCAGCAGGACACAAGGGACTCCACAGGGGATTCTGATGAGAAAGCAGGCCCCTCTAGACACTGGTTACCAGCCACTGACGCTCCCCCAGCTAACACGGAGGTCTCAGACATGATGAATCTGGACGATATTGTCTATCCCTGTTCGACGGATTGGGTTCTAGCCAACAAGGTAGCAAAATATGTCGCAGGTGTCTCCGTAAGCCCATGGAGATGGACGACCGCAACCACCTACGAGCGGAATGCCCTCACCCCACTTTAGAAGGGAAAGTAGCCTGGACACCCGATATGGATCCTAAGATGGCCACTTTCTGGGCAAATTGTCAAGAACCCCAAAAAGGATATTGACAGGTCTAGGCGTTCTTGCCAAGACAAACTCCTTGACGCAGTCAGGCCCCTCACCAAAATTCTCTATATGGTGGAGGAGGCCAAGTCTTCAGGTTCTCTTATATCCCCAGAAGTCCCATCAGGATGGGCTCAGTAAGCCATTATCTTCATCGTGACACGCGAACTGTGCGTTGTCCACAGAGCGGTGTCGCTCTTTACTAATTATGGACAAATCAAATTTGGGAGAGCCTCGGAGGCCAGAGCGGTGGCGCAAAGGGGACTATTCGGGGAATCTTTTGTCAAAGAACTCAGTAAGTTTGTGGCAACGTTCACGTCGCTAGATAAGGCCCACACCAATATCAGGAGAGTGTTCAACACTGTCTACCTGGACGATATGCTCTTCCTAGCCCAATGTCCAACCAGTTATGCCTACAGCTTCAGACGGCAGTGAACCTGTTGCAGGGCCTAGGTTCTGTCACGAGAGGCAATCGCTTCTTACCCTGGTTCAACGGGCAACCTTTCTAATTTTTGTCGTAGATTTCCTCTTTTCCTCCCTGAGCCTTCCATCTGGGAAGATGGCGAAAATAAGGCAGGAGCTTCGCCAGACCTTGGCCAAGTCACACGTCTCGCAGGCAGAATACCCGCCTAGTAGGCCTCCTCATCTTCGATTCAGGCCATCTTTCCGGGCCCTCTGCATTACCGAGCAATGCAGTGTCTCAAGGCCCACCATCTCAGGAGAGGCCTAACATTCTCAGGTCCCACAGTTATCCCACGAGGTCAGAGCAGAGGAGGTGGTGGCTAACCCACATGTAGGCTTAGAACGGCAGAGCCATTTTCAGTTCTATCGGAGACTTGGTGATCGAATCCGAAGCCAGTCGTTCTGGTTGAGGAGCCAGGTGTGGGGAATTCTCCACAGGAAGAATCTGGTCTACAGAAGAACCGACGTTACATAAAAACTGTTTAGCACTCATGACAGGATCGTTCGCTGTCCAATGCTGGTCGAAAGACCGGGTCCAGTTCTACAAAATCTCAGGCCCTGGCGGACCTGGCAAAGAGCTTTTGATGTTTCTGCCTGGAGAATCAGGTATCGGCTACAGCAGAATATCTTCCGGGCTAATCGAATCAGGTGGTAGACTGGCACTCTCGCCACCTCTGGGATTCCAGTCTCTGGAAGTTGGATCCCCAGGATTTCGCCCATATGATGGACAGATGGGGCGCTTGCTCCATCGATCTCTTAGCCTCCCGCCTTGACCATCAGTTACAGGGGTTCTTCAGTTATAGAGATCCAAAGGCAGAGGATGAGTTTATCCAGGATTGAATTTGAGAACAGGGTTATGCGTTTACCCCTTTCTCTATGATCACCTAGGCATTAGCTGAAGTGCGCAGGCAACTGGCGGACTTGGTGATGATCACCCCCATCGGGAGGTGTGAGGTCTCAAGTGTGGTTTCCAGTTCTTCTGCAACTTTCCTGATATTTTCCAATTCAACTCCCCCAGTTTTCTCACATTCTTCTGAGCCTGGACCTATGGCCACACCCCTTGGTACAAGAAGGGTCGCTCAACCTCATGGCTTGGACGATTTCAGGCAATTCTGGTTGCTCCCAGGACTTTAAGGACACGCTGTGTTGTTACTCTCCAGGGCATGGGTAGACGGTATTACAAAGCGATAATCGCTCATCCTGGACCAGGTGGGTTCGTTGGTGTTTGCGACAGGAGGTTGATCCCGTGGGCTTTGATGTAGAGCAAGTTCTTAATTTCCTGGCCGATTGGGCGGAGGAAGGGATGGCATATTGTTTTATCAATGCTTTTCCCTCAGCTATTTCAGCGGGCCATGCCCCCACTGATGGTGTCCCAGTGGGGTAAGACCAGTTTGCGTGCAGACTACTCAGAGGGATTTGCCTTTCGCATCCCCCAGAACCCCGCTACTTTGCTTTTTGGGACGTCAATTTGGTGCTCAACCTTTTCTTATCCGGACAACCAAATTGGCAATGTTATTGTGCTGGTATCTTGCAGGCAGGTTTCGGACGTAAAAGCCCTGGACATCTCAGGCAGGATTTTTTCCCCAGAAGGAGTGACTTTTATGGTGAGTAGAAGAACTAAGTCCCATACTCGAATAATTTCCTACCTGGCGTTCCCAGACTCCCCTAAATTGTGCCTGGTACAATGCCTTAAAGCATACTAAGACTTGACGATGGAGGTCCGTCCTCCGGGTGAAAACCAATTGCTCAGTGCATTAAGAAAGCCATACAAGTCAGTGTCCTCCCAGACGATAGCCCGCTGGGTTTGTTGAGTTATGCATGAGGCAGATGTTGATACCAAAATCTTTGGCGCTCATTCCATAAGAGGTGTTATGGCCTCAAAAGCTTTTTGTCTAGGGGCACGCTTGGAGGATCTAATGCGAGCTGCAGACTGGTCCTCTGACTCAACCTTTAAGAGGTTCTACTTTAAGCTGGTGCTGGAATGGGCCCAATCGGTAGTAAACAAGCTTTGAACTAGCATAATCCTCGCCTCCGGTCCTAACATAGAATGAAAATTTGCCTAGCTAAAGTGAAGGCAAGTTTGAATTCTACTAAGGACAAGGAGGCGAGGATTATCCCACCCAGCAATCGATGCACACACCGATTTTTTTCCCTCCCCACGTATTGGAGTAAGTAATTGCATTTTTTGCTGCAGATGGTTATACTTTTTCCTCAGACAAGGATAATGGTGTTCTGTATTGTATAAGCCTGGATTGAACTTTTGTGCCATTTGATCTGTCTCTTCTAACTGCTCCACTCACTGGAATGGGTAACTGCTCATGACTTTCTGCAGGGAGTGATGATTCCAAACAGAACATGTGAAAACTGATGGTGAAATGAGTCCCGTGCAGGAAGAGGAGTAGTGGACAGCAAGGCAGGACCATGTCGGACCGGCTGTGGACACTGTAGAAGAACTTCCGATTTGCTTGGACTTCGTTTTTTCCCCCCTATGTTTATATGGGAAAAGTCGTTTTTCCAGTGTTTTGATGGCTGCTGTGATTTTGAAATGAGAATAAAAGCGAAGGAAGAAATAGCATAATCATCGCCTCCGTGTCCTTAATAGAACTGAAACTCACCTTCACTTTAGCTAGGAAAATTCTCATTCCCATCAGAAACTTCATCCCATGGAAAGTAAATATTCTAGTTGAGTAGTACCTCTGCTTTGTGGCAGCCCAAACTTCTCATCGTACTTTAGGCTATTATAGGGTAGCCCACGCAGTATACTTCAGTATAAAGGCAATAGACACCACAGTACGACAGATCGAACTGCACATACCAAAGAACAGGAGCCCATTATAGACAACATACGTAAACATCTGTAACCAGAGCTACAAGGTGTATGGGATTATTGCCCCTGTTCTCTTCATTCTACCACTTAAGTAATTATGTAAAAATATGTACATCGTGACATCTGAATTTACCACTTCACACTACTACATGGAAAGAATACTCCTTGTAACTCCTCGCCATCTACTTCCCCATCCATTTGTCTTTTTTTTCTCGCTTCAATAAGTAATGGAGGGTGAGAGGGGAGTAAAGATCATGGTTTAACCTAGTGTATAAATATTCCCTTTATACCCCCCTCACACCATCACTTTAACAAACTACGGTGGCTTGCCAGCAAACTAATATCACTCCTTCCCTTTTCCCCTCCCCGCAAGTCTCTGTAATAGAGACAGCTGTCCTGCCCCATCAAAGGGGACACAAGACCATCCAAACAGAGTTCATAACCATTGGTATGCCTCAGCCTCCTACATCTGGTAGACACTTCTCCATGTGAAATGGGATGTGACAGCCAGTACTTGGTTCTACCTCTTCGAAACTGATGCCTCGCCTGTCATTTGTTTATTTTGACACTTCCCAATCAAAAAATATAGTACATATTGTTTAATTGAGATCAGATGCTTCAGGAAGGTATGACAGAGTTGAAGTAAAACAGCCAGCAGGGATTTCCGTTGTGCTGACTGAGAATGCAGTTACCAGTTGGTGAAAATAAAAGGCGTTGTAATCAAGGCAATTTAATGACGTACATTAAGCAACCTATAAGGAAAGAAAGCTGAATTCAGCTTGACCAGAATTCAAGACTGCCACTTAGCTGGCATGCAGATCTCTACAGGGGGCGTGACCAAACACCAATGCGGTAAGATGTGCAGCTACAGCGCTCCCAGTAGAGCTCCACCATCCTGAGCCACTAAGCGGATCTCACCCCCCAAATAATACCAGGGGGTGAGCCCGGGGAGCCCCCTGGACCTCCTGACATGGAATCCATGACAATCCAATCCAAATCTAGACGATCTGAGCCGGCACAGCCCACAGTGGCGGATTAACAAAATGGCAGATCTCTGCCAGAACTGTGGCGACCCAAACCCCGCACATGGGTCATTAGAGGTGGTGTCACTGGCAGAGATACACACACCCACCCCCCACCCCCTCCCCGCGAGAGACCGGGGAGTGTGACCCCAAATAAGGACACGGGCTGCGCTCCCCCTAACAGCAACTCTTCCCATTGCCCCAGGGCCTATAACTGTGGAAGCAAGGTCAAAAGCTGGGAGCATTTTCGCCAGAAGGGTTGCGAGGTGCGACGGAACAGAGACCCCCAAAGATGACATACTGGGGACATAAGAGCCCCGACGGTGCTAAGACCTAGAGGGGAGACATCACCATGGGAAAATATACGAAGAAAAAGGAATAAAACGACCGTGCCCATTCCGAAGAACCACCCACCAGCGCAATCGGAAGTACAAACACAATGCGACGACCCTCCCAGGACAGACATGTGGGAGCAACCCTGGACACTATCCTGCAAACTATTGCAGAGTCGTGCGAGGCGCTAGAACTCAAGTTAGACACCCTGATAACAGATCTGGGCCTCCTGAGGGATGACCACAAAAGGTTGGCGGAAAGAAGGACTACTGCCGAGCACACAATAGGGGATGTAGAACCAGAAGTCACTGCCATGAGAGAGTCAATGTCCAAAATGGAACGCAGAGTAAAGACTTTAGAAATTTGAGCCAGAGATGCCGAAAACAGAGCCAGATGCAGTAATATCCACATAATTGGACTCCCAGAATACATTGAGGGGCCGGGTGCTGATATGACCAGTTATCTAGAAACATGGCTCCGCACTGAAATAGCCCCAGAGGGCCTCTCTCCCTTTTTCTCGCTTGAGTCGGCCCACCGTGTGGCGGCACGGCCCCCTCAACCGGGAGCGGGCCCCAGACCTGTAAGTTGCTAAGGTTCTTCATTTCAAAGAGGGATCATATCCTCAATCAGACCGGAATCAAAGAGGAAATAACAGTCGAAAATAGAAGAGCGATGATACTTACCAACTTCACCAGGGAAGTACAACTACAATGCACATCCTTCACTGAAGCGAAAAAGTGTCTCCGCAAAATGGGAATCAAATGCACCATGCAGTTTCCTGCTCGCCTTGGGGCTGCACATGAGGGAGAGACTTTCACCTCCCCAGACCAGGCTAGGAACTAAATGGATTAACTACCTCAACAGAACTGTAACTCCACTGAAGGGGCTCACTTAGAAGCCCGTAGACCACTGAGAAAAAGGGTGAAAAATGGTCTACCAGTAGTGCGGTCGCAGACCCAGGCTCTCCAAGAGAGCCAAAGGGCGGTGGCCATGAGTGGGATGAGCTCGAACCCTCCCACGGAACGAGACGAGGAGGAGCAGGAGAATTGACTAAGATCACGTTCCAATTTCCTCCCATAATACTGACATGCCTGCCCCACATGTAATGCCTGGATCTCTGGATGAGCTGATCTGATGACATCAAACTGGGTGAGCTGTAGCTATGCCAGGAAGGAGAGCTACTATTCCACGTGGATTGACTATTTAAGTTGTTAAATTATATCCAGGGGGTGGGATGGCAATGCTGTGGAATATTGTTCATAGAGTTGGATGGTGTGAAGCGAAGCTAGGAGGGACCTGTCTGAAGGCACCCCCAACACTATATACTTGTGTGAAAGAGAATAATGTGAAAGTTGTCAGACTGTTGCCTGGTTTAGATGGGGGTGAATCCACATCTTGTCCTGGGGTTTGGGAGTTGGGTTGTTATTGTTTTGTTTACAGGGATGGTTTGCTACACCCCCCACTTCTGTGGAACTTCTCCCCATATGGGGATACAAATACATAGACCACACTTGGGATCTACACCCGCTGAAAGCTGACACGACATACCATATATCCATCCTACTATGGCATCCCCCTCAACTTATACGTTTATCAGCTGTAATATCAGGAGGTTAAATATTATTGTTAAACCTATCGTAGGGGACTGGCCGTGGCTGGCCAGTCCCCTACCCAGGAGCTCCCAGATACTCTAGCTTGACTCACCAACCGGCCAACCCTCTAGGGACAGAGAGCTATTAACAATACCTTTAAAGACTGCTATGAAGCCCTGTACACGCCTCTGCCTCCTCCGGAACAAGTCTCTCACGGAATTCTTGAACCCTATAGAACTTCTGCGGCTTGAGAGACACCAATGAGGGCCCGATCAACCTCCCGGAGATCCATGCTGTGGTCAAAGCCATGGCCCTAGGCAAAATTACAGGGATCGATGGGTTCCTAGTGGAATTCTACACTACATACCTAGAAGAACTAGCCCCCAATCTTGTCTACCTATATGCCTCTGCCAGAGAAGCTAGAAGACTCCCATCTACAACCAGCTAGGCACCTTGCGATACTATTTTTATAGCCAGGCAGATCCCCTTGAGAGGTGCGTAGCTATCGACCACTATCATTATTAAATATGGATTACAAGATCTTGAGTCGAATATTGGCCACTCGCCTTCTATCACACACACGTATGCTTATTCACACTGATCAGTGTGGCTTCATACCAGGGCGCAACACAGCTATAAATGTCTGCCGATTAATGTCGATCATGAAGACACACCCACCGTAGGAATTTAGAGTGAGGATCGATATTGAGAAAGCATTTGCTGTCCTCCGGTGGGACTATCTATATTGAGTGATGGATAAAATGGGGTTGGGTGGTGGATTCACCCAATGGACCAAATGACTATATACCAATCGTACCGCACGAGTCTGCACCGGTGGGGTGATATCTCACACATATACAGTGGGTAGGGGCACCAGGCCGGGATGCCCTCTTTCCCCTCTATTGTTTGCCATTGCGACAGAGCCACTAGCCAGTCTAGCAAGTATGGGGAATCAATACCATGGGCTGGACCGACAAGGGACTTCTCATAAAATAACTTTCTATGCAGATCAACTCCTCATTCTGAAAAACAGAGGTGGACCTTCCGGGGGCAAGTTACTCGTTGAGGCGCTTTGGAGCCCACTCAGGTCTCTGCATTAACTGGCAGAAGTCACTCCTTTTTCCCCTCATCCATAATATGCCTATCCAACTCGATTTACTTGGCTTATCATGGGAGGGCTCCTGCATGAAAAAACTAGGCGTCAAAATATATCACGATAAGCGAGATGTCCTAGATGTCAACATAGGTGCGGCAATTCGAGCACAGCAGGCCAACGTGGGTTTCTGGAGAATGCTTCCTCTGTCGGTCGTGGGTCATATTGCGATCTCAAAGATGGTGACGCTTCCATGTCTGCTCCATTTCCCATAAAATGTTTGCTGAAATGGCTACACTATTGGTGGAGCTGATCTGAGGAGGGCGGGAGACGCAGAGTGGCATAAGCCAAACTGCGGAGGCCAACATCAGATGGTGGCCAAGCATATTACCTGGCAGCCCAGATTCAGTGGTTCAACCAATGGCTACACACTCGCTTGCATCCCCCATAGATTGTTCCATTGGGTGTGCCTAAACTCTCTCTGCTCTCCCAAATCCTCTTGATCCCCACAAGCACTATGCCGGGGTGCTCTGGTGAAATATGCGCTATACAATATGCCTAGCAGCGCTGCTTGTAGTGTGTTAGATCACACAGACCTTATTCGCCTGACACCGAAGTGCACTGCCTGGCCGCCCTGAGTGATATTGGAACACTGGAGAGAACATCTGACTGGGTGGAATGGGGTATTACCCGCATAGGAGACCTGTACCAAGATGGCATTCTGATGCCATTTGAAGTGCTATCTGAACAATATGAGCTACCTCCAGGACAATTCTTGCTCCATCGAGCAGTAGTAGCAACCATAAAAGGCCACTGGCGAACCGGACTGCTGGAGCCCTCTACTCACCACAGCAGTCGAATCCTGTGCACCTTGACTGGTAGGATTAGAGCGGTCACCCTCTTCAACCAAGCAATAAGAGAGGATATCAATTTGCCCCTGGGAGAACTGCAATAATAGTAGGAGGAAGACCTAGGGCTCCCGATCTCAGACTTTAGCTGGTCCACAATTCTGACCCGTACATATAAGGTTTCTAGAAACGCAAGATTTAGGTTAATCGACTTTTATATCCTACATAGAGCATACCTGACAGCAGGGAAAATTAGTAGGACCTTTGGAGCACTGGATATGGCATGCCCCAGATGCGCGGATAAGGCTTTGGAGATGGTCCATATGGTGTGGGTTTGATCCACTCTACGAGATTTTGGGGAAGAAGTAGTGTCCTGCATAAATGAAGTCACAGATAAGACACTACCATGCAATACACTAGTGTGTATACTGGGAGACTCCCCCGCCCCCCCAACCTGCCAAACATTAAATCGCCTCCAAATTCATAGATCTCGTCCTAATATTAGCAAAACGTGATTTAACAATGAAATGGACTTCCACTGGCAGCTCTCACATTCCTCAAGTGGAGGGAGACCCTATTGCTGTGGGAGGGATATGAGAAGGGGGCGCACCACGGTAGATAAGGCCAGAGCTTGGGACACCCTGGTGGAATGCAACTACAGATCATACCCACGGAGCTAACCAAACAGCCAATTGAATGTATGAGCAAGGCGCTGGAAGCATAGGGCTGTTTCCTCAGATGTGTGGGAAGCAAGTACTTAACTGGAGAATGGACTCGGTTGAGATAACTTTCTACAAAATGGGAGGTGAGGGTGGGAGGGGTGGTGAAGGGAGGGAACGTTTTTATGTCTGTGTGTGACTTGGCATATACTCCGGCAATGGTCACTAGCATTTCCCCATAATTTGTACACATATAATTCTCTTATGTGATACAAATACAATATCTCTGTACCACTTTATGCCTTGGAAGTCCAGATACTTGCTCTTACCACACAGTCAATGTTTTATTTTTGCTGAAAACAATCAAAATGATGTTATAAAACCAAAAGGAAAATGATATCTGCAGCAGGTGTATTAACAGCTAGTCATAAAAGCTTTAAAGATGCTTCCCCTCGCAATTTCCAGTGCATTACCAATTAGTCCTACTGTGTGGATGGGAAGAGGGAAAGAAGAGGAAACAGCAGAGCAGGAAAGAGGCACAACCAAGGGATGGGATGAATAAAATGAAAACCAGTGGTAAAGGACTGACATGGTGAGGGGAAGGTAGGGGGAAACAATGAATGTATTCATGAAGGGACAGATGTTGAGAAAGGAGCAAAGAGATGAAGAAACAAATGATGAAAGGAGGGAAGGGGGAGAGATCAAGTAAAGAAGGGTAAGGTAGGAAAGAAAGAAAGAAGGGACAAATAAGTACTAGCGAACAGTCTGAAGGAAGACAGTGATGTTTGAATAAAAAGTCAGGAAGGAATGAGGAGAGCTGGGAACAGCTTAAAGAATAGACAGGGTTAAAAGAAGATAGACAATCAAGGGAGAAACAGATTAGTGAAACAATTAGTAAAGAAAGCAATCAAGAAATAAGTATTAGAGGGATGGGACGAGGAAAGAAGAGGAAAAGGGACACAAAGTAAGAAATGGAAAATATAAAAATAAAATAGGGAGAAGGAGAAAATAAAGAGTGAGTAAAGGACGGAAGGTATAAAAAAAAAAAAAAAAAAAGGGGATAAGGACAAACCATCAAGAAATAACGGTATTACCGAGGAAGGAGACAGTGAATGGAAGGCACAAGATAGGAAAGGAAAGATTTACATTTCTTCCCTGACTATTAGTTATTGAACTTGGAACTAGAAAACATGTGTCTTAAACGCAGAGTCCCCTTTTGATCAAAGTTTTGGAGCAATATTAAAACAATATATTTTTGCCTCAATTTCCAAATTAAAATAAATTCGAGGGAGAGGATGAAAATGCTGGCTCAGAATGCTGCATATTTTTTCATACATGGTTACTTTTGCCTCTACTTATTTTTGTAAATTATAAGGGTAGGGTAAGTCACTACCTCATTCTTCCATCTTCTATAAAAGGGTGTTTGCAGTGCGTAATTTTAAATCCAAAGTTTGTTACATCAAAAATGAGTGTTTGGAAGTCTAAAAGCAACTTCTCCGAGTCCTGGACCAATGCAACAATGTTAAGTTGGAATGGGTGTTCTGGTCCCTCAATGTGAAAAGGAAATACAGAAGAATCATACAATAGGAAAAGCCAACTATTTCAATGCCACCAGTGTTGAACTAGGTTAACTTCATATTGTTGCACACTCTACATTTAAGATTTTATTATTAAAAAAAATAGCCAATCATGTTATAAATCGTAATCCTTCTGGTTTATCCTCCTGTCCTGAAAGATTTCAATGCATGCTCTACTGATTTTCAAGCCTTGCCAATTTGGTTAACTGTTCATACACTTTTTTTTTTTTTTTTAACAAGTCCAGTTCTGCAAACTTTCCAAGGTAAACGAATGTATGAATTCAATGACTAACAGTTAATTTTCATTTTTTCCTGAGACAAGGCCACTTCGTTTAAAAATATTTGATGGTATTCTGTGAACCTTGGCTTTTGTGGTCACAGCAAACAGCCATAGCCCTTACTTTTAAATATACAGCAATTACATATTGAAGCACCTCTAATTCACTAACTAAAATAAGGATTCTCCAACTGCCTGAAAAAAGTCCATACAAAATATTCTCATACCCGTGCTCCTTTAACACTGCCACAAATGTTTCTCTTAAAACATCTCAAACTCTAGCCAATACATTACAATCACTTGCACAGAAACCATATTGTCATGCAGCAGCCACAAAAGATTGTGGCACAACTAACACCATACCTTAAGGCAAATTCTGGTTAGTGATCACTTAATTTCTGCTGATAAACACAATATTAAAGAAATATTCAAATACACGACCAAAATTACAAATAAATAAACCGGTTTATAGTCCTTGGCACAGGCCTGAAACCATCCTGTTCAGTAAAGGCACATGGGCTGTAAGAAATCATCAAAACCCAACATGAGGCAACAAAATTGATGCGGTTAGTGGACATATGAGGAAAATCAGTTAGGTAGCACCAAAGCATGTTTAAAATGCTGCATGCACCTCTTGCAAGAGAGTTAGACCCAACACCCGCACCTTCCAAAGCCAGTCATCAATCAGGCAGTTTTTTTAAAAGTAATTTTCCGTGCAATCGATTTCTGCAAAGCATCCCATCTCACCCATGCCACCAATATTGTAGATTTAATTACCAATAGTTTTCAAGGGGGATCAAATTGGTTTATGCCTTAGAATGTTCTTAATCATAAGATATCCTCAGACAAACCTCCCCAGTCTTCATTCTGGCTCTACAAACACAAAATGAAGCAACATAAATAACAGATTTAACACAAGATTAATGGTTGAAGGTTTATGAAGCTGTAGGAGGAAAAAATACTGTGAATAATCCCTTATAATAGTTGTGTCATAAAGCAAATGCTCTCAGCAACTCAATTACATGAAGCACATTGCCTTGGAAAATAAACACACTGGAGCACTATTTCTTATTTTACTGCATTTTAACAAACATACTACGAATACACATTTTGAGTTACAGTGCATGAAGCTGTAAGTTTTTATTTGCAGAACACCTCCGACTTGACATGCAAATAATACTTCTCACCTAAGCCAGAAGGGTTACCACAAACCTATATAAAATATGTCAAAATGTGCTGCTTGTGGTCACACAATCTTATCAGCTTCAGGATGCTGATCCTAAGCGATCTCCCTTTTCATGAAGTGGTTGTAAATGAGTATATTTAAGGACAGAGAGAGACCAATTCTGGTAGCATAGATAGTAAATATGACGTAGTGGGCTGTTCCCCTGATTTGTTGCCAAACGTATACCCCCGATGACCACTTCTGTAAATCAATAGTGTCACGCATCGGTAAAGGTACATTTTGTAGCAACTACGATGGCTTCATATTGAGTGCGATTCCCTTGAGAGTGTTATCACTCAATATGTAACTCTTACTAGCTCAGATTTCTGTTAAGTGCCTTCTTTTGCTTTTCAAACTCTCTGCTATGACCATGTAAATATGAAATTTGCGTAATGTTCCCAAGAAGTTAAAATAAAGAAGTTTGACACTAACAACATTATACTAAATGAATTATCAGGCTTTTTACACTCATAGAAACATTGAGTTTCCATTTCATACTATATCTCTTAATACCCATGTATTCTTCAAGCAAAACACTTTGTATTATTCTGAAGGACAGGGACTATCAGAAAGAACCTGTTTCCTGTGCAAGCTGTCAACAGCCTAGTTGCCATTGTGATGACACTGCAGGCGTGGGGTAGATGAGAGTCAAGCTGGTAGAATAATCGGTCTTAGACAGTGAGTCAGATCCTAAGTGTCTTTCACTTACACCTTCACTAGTGCTCAATCAATTCTGATCTTGCAATACCGGAGTCTCCATAAGCCAGGAGAGAGGTCAGCCATCATTGCCTCTAGTCAGATTTCAGGATCTGCATAGGTTCCATAGAATATGAATATATTAATAACATGTTGACATTTAATTTAGAGGGTGACTGATGGGCAAAAGACCAGCCGGGTCCTGAAGGGACTTAGCTGGTTTTGTATAACTGTTGTCGGCCTTAGTTCAAGCCATTTTAGGTCAATCTTCCACAGTATGGGTCTCCAAAGATTAAAAGTGTAACATTAACTTGTGGGGTTGATATAGTTGGAAAGGACTACACTTTCACAAAATGCAGGAATAGCTACAGTGGTGGCTCAATCATACGAAAACCTAGGATGTCACTGCAATTTCATGATGCTCCATAAAAGTCATTATACTTTTGGTCCTCTACTTCCTTCCCAGTGCTTAATATTTGAGCGCGTCTTTCTCAACCTCTGTAGAGGTAAGAACTTGTGCTTGCACTTTAAAGTGTACTTCTTCATTTTTTTAAATAAGCTCCTCTTCTGTATTTGGCTAAACCTGCACAGTCGTCAAAGCCTCACAGCTATTTGAATCAGTGTCTAGCTGAAGAAGGAATCATTGCACAGGACGAGCTCCACTGCCACACTTCAACAAGTGTTTTTTCTTTATGTTTTAAGTGAATTTCATATTAGAAAAGGGAGGTTAGCAAGCACAGCAAAGTTCTTGGATGGAGTGTGGTTATTTGGATTAGTCCTCTGTCTGGCATGGACAATTTATGTGCCCAATTGAGGGTGTGGTGCTGCTAGACAACTGTTCGGTGTTATCCTTTTGCACTCGTCTACTTGGTCTAAACTGGGGTGGCATGGTGAGCAAAAGACTGATGATTTTTAACCCAGATCTCTTGACTGGGGGGGAATGTTTTGATTTGTTCTGCATTTCGTCCATCAATTGTGTGTATTTTGCATCCTTTTGCACTTCTCCAGTCAACAGTACTCACCTGCCCTAACGTGGTGGTACCTAATCATAGGTGTTAGAAGCTGAAGCTCGGGAATATGAAGAGAATGGTCTGCTTCTGAAAGAACTGCTTAGGGTCTCCACTCCATCTTTTCATGTTCAGATAAACAGTACATATAGGCATGCACCACCTGGATACTCAGCCAGAAAGTTCAGCTGAGCAATTTGAACCAAAGAGAGAGTGGTGGGTCCAGGAAATGCTGATTGCAGTCACCCAGAGTGCTTGGTGAGGGCTCGGCTGCACTGGATTCTCCCTACGTGGGCAAGCAGGACTCGACAAGGAGATTGCTTGTCTAATCAAGCCTAGATGTGAACAAGTGCTGGACTTGAGCTGCCAAGAACACTTGCCAGTTTAAAGAAACAAAGTGACTATTTCCAGTGCTCGCAAGGCAATGATTGAAGTAGCTGCTCATCAAAAGTTCTCACAAAAGGAAACTTCTGTCCAGATCAAGACTTCAGAGTAGGTTCAACTGTCCAACGATTTCCTGAACCTCATTTAACAGTCGTTTGAATCTGCCCCAGCAGACTTGTATGGTCATAAAGAGAAAGAGTAAAGGATTAAGCCAGTTAGTCATTCTTGGTGTCCTCTAAGGTCCTTCAACATGAACAGAAGAGGAAAGACAAATAATGGCTCCGGGATCAAACATGAAAGGTAACCGATGATAGATGGCAAGACATTTTAAATATGCTTATACAGAAGTGGAACTGGACAGCTTGAATATACTTCGGAATGCCCTGCCTCTATAAGGAGCAATTCACAATGTTATTATACAGGGGTATAAATAAAAACTAACATTGCAGGATTTCCATGGTGGCCTATCCACAAGAGGCATATAAATTGGTCCACTAATATAAAAATGTAGGGTCTCACCAAGTGAAAGCAAAATGGCATGGCAACTGAAAGAAACTTTTATCTGTCACTGCAAGCAGTGACATAGGTCAACCTGCAAGGCTCAATCATTCGAGTTCCAGTTTTCAAACATATGTAGTCTTTCATGCCCGTTACTTTTCTACTGACCTCCTTCCCATGGAATGCAAGGTATGGCTCTTATAAGATGCAACACTTGACAAACTGCTGTCAACTGCAGAACACCAAAATGAGTGGCTTCTGCCATGGAAGACTGATAGTTAAGGAAGGGGGTTTCAGGAAAATGTTGTATTTTGAGGCCAAAAAGTTTAATTGCCAAATGAATTAAACCATTCACAGAAGTTTTGTGGACCAGAAATGAGCATTCCATTTCAAAGTAAGGCTACGTTGTTTGTGCCAAGATGTCTCTAGGTCAAATGTCTCTTCCGAGGCAGAGTGAGTGAACAAAGGTTTATTAGCTGCACGGGTAGGATCAGTAACAATTCCTTAAATGCCAGGGTTGACAGGTCGTAATGGGAAAGGGCCAGTCGGGGATAGTTACTGTCATTTCACTGGTATTGGAAAGATAAAAGCACAAAACAGACTCGGTCTGATTGTATGCATGTTAAGCTCCTGTTATATTGCCTATATCTTAGGCTATTCCGCTTTTATGTTTTACTGTTTTAATATGATTCATAAGATTGTATCTAGCTATCCTGGCTGAAGAGGGGTGAAACCCCGAAACCGGTCCTAGGATGCTTGTTTCCGGTCCAGGGAGGACCTGGCTTGGCAGTTCGGGCTGGACTGTTCCCATGAGGCACAGGGTCAAGACTGATTTGCATATGGCCAGGTCTAAACTGGGGTGGCATGGTGAGCAAAAGAATGATGGATTTAACACAGATCTCTTGACTGGGGGTGAATGTTTTGATTTGTTCTGCATTCCGTCCTTCAATTGTGTGTCTTTTGCTTCATAAGATTGTATTAATTTATCATGTACATGTGTGTTGTGCACTTTTATGGTCCTAACAGCGGAAATAAAGTTAACTGACTCCTTTGAATACTGACATGGCCATAACTGCTTTTGTTCAACAGACTGAATCCCTTTAAGTTTCAAAGTTTTGAAGTACTGAGCAAAGAAGCACTGAACCATTTTTTAAGTGCTCTCCCACCCCAATCTTGCAAATTATATTTTGATTATTCAAATTTACTGCATCTTTGTACTTTTGGGCCCTCTTTATTAGAGTTTGGAGAACTCAAATGACAGTGTGGTGCAAGAGAAAATGTGAACCGAGTTTACTGACTTTTTGACTGGCCTGCACCAGATTTTACGTGGATTGATTGACAAAGACTTTGGACATCGCACTTTTCTATTTCTGTGTGGTGTGCGCTTTTGGGTTGTGAAGAATTGGGCTTTCCTATTGCAGTGGCTCTAAAGAGATAATGTCGCTGATGCCGTAGAAGAGGAAGCGACACAAGAGGAGGTGCCCTGATTGACCTTAAGCAACCAACTTTAGTGCATATTTGGGACACAGTGTGACAAACCCAAGGACAGGTGAGAAATAAAGAGGGGGCCGAATCATTGAAAAAGACTAGGGGATAACCAAAAGGAACATATAGAATTAACTATAGTATTGATGGAAGTGAAAGTGGAAAGGCACAAAAGTAAACTGACTACCACTGACCCTTAAAGGAAGATGCACATTCTGGTATCATTTGGAAAAGCAGATAGATTACCAGAGGATATACTGCTACAAGATACATGAAACCACCCCAAAAAAAAAACAACAAAAAAATGGACTTTAGAAAGACATTTCACCAAGTGGAATGTATCCCTCATTACAGGCGAAAGTCCTGCTCGAATGGAAAACAGGATTCAAATTCTTTATTTTAAAGGTGTAATGTTACAGGAGTCATAGATTATGATGAGATGCATGTCTACAGCTTAATAACTTTGCTGGATCAATCAAAATTGAAATATTTAATAGATAAGCTGGATGGGGGCGGGGAAGGGCTAATCGCTGCCTGGGTAACCAGTTTTTACTGCATTGCGCACTAGATAATATCGATGATACATGATCATAGGAATGCAGTAAACTGAAATGTCAGACTGAAGTACTGCAAGACTAACACATGAAACCCAAGGGATGGTAGATTAGGCAGCTTGGCTGATGCAGTGCAGATACCCAAGTTTCTGATGTGACTGTATAACACTGGTAGACAAACGGAGGGCTCTCTCAAATTTTGAAAATGATGCTTCAGTATTACAGATTATATCAAGAATAAGATCTAGTAGGGGAAAACAATATACCATCCAAATCCGAATAACAAGACATTTTATAACAATGTGTCAGTCAGTCAATACTTTATTCGGTTTTTACAACCACAAAAGTACATATAACACATACAGTACACAAAGACACAGTAAAAAGAATAAAACATCCAAACTCAACTCGCATAGATGGTCAACCACACGTATAAAACCTTTAAAATCAAGTATGTCATAGAAATGTAAGGTCCATTGTAGAATCATGAAAGTAAAAGATCCATAACAGCCTTCATGATAACAAAATGTAATAACCTTTAGAATACACAGCTAAACCTACACTCTTATGTTAGTAGATCACAGAATATTAGATAATAAAGGGTATAACCGGCAAAGGTAAAGAGTATCGTGCAGAAGAATGACGACTTTGCACTCAGCAAAGCATTACACTATATGGAAACAGTTCATAAATAAATATAGGTAAATGTAAATGTCCAGTATTTGTAAAGTGCAAACAATTACCCGAGGGCGTCAAGGCGCTGGGGGCCGTCGGGAAGATTAAACAAGCTATTGCCCAGAGTCACATGGTGCTGGGCTGATCTAAAAAGCGATCACATAATGGAGACCCTTTGCAGCCTTCACAAAGGAATAAAAGGTCATTCTACAATTTGGACATGTATACATATGTTTGCTAGAGGCTTCTTAGGTCAGTCGTTCTTAACCAATGGTCCAGGGACCCCTGGGGTCCACAATGCCTACTCAGACAGGCCACGACTGCTTAGAAAATTAATTATTAACAGATTCATAAAGTGTATACAAATAAAGAAGCAAAATGTAAAATTGAACATTTTTTAAATGTTCCGCAAGTGGGAAGGCACCTAAAATTGGAGGCTAAAATTTAAATGGATATCCTCCGATTGATTTGTGGGTTCAGCACAAGTGCATCACAGACTATAGAATGGGCGATGGGTGGCCTCAAATTACATTTGTTTATGAATTAAATTAGATATTTCATCATGTTTGTATCAGTTTGATGAATTCTTGATTCTGCAGTGGAGAAGAGACTCTGGGCGGACTGCAAGCCCCATACTGCCCTGCTTACTTGTTGCTAAAGGAGGCAGGAGCGCGCCACAGCACAGGTCGAGCGCCTACATAGAGGCAGCTTCTATCCCGCAGAGTGAAACAGCAGTGGAGAAGAGACTCAGGGAGGACTGCAAGCCCCATACTACCCTGCTTGCTGGTTGGTGGAGCCTACATAGAGGCAGCTTCTTACCCGCAGCGCACGATGCAATCGGGCGCGTCCGCGGCCATGCCAGGCTGGGCCATCTCCCACACCTCGGATCAAGGGTGAGTGCGTTTACATATTTGAGCAAGGGGGGGTGCTGCAAGCCGTTCCCTGCCCGCAGAAACTCTTTTGGCCGCATAGTCTGTGGTGGGACTACTTCCCCAGACTCCTGTGTGGTGAGGGGTGGCCCAAAAAGACGCGCAGGAGGCCAGAGTACTCGTAAACCTGCATGTCTGGCTGTGGGGTTGAATTCCCCTAGTTATTTGTAGCACCTTTGGCTCTAGAGCGCTGGACAATTAAGTGACTCTTTGCACTTTTTGGATAATGTTGGGCTTCTAATGGCTGTCACACTCTTGGTTTTTGCATCGAGTCTTAAATCATTTTTCCTGCCCTTGACTTTGGACATAATATACAATGGGCAAAAGGAAATCTACATGGGTGCTACGCTAATCCTCCTCTCTCCTGAGACCACATCTAGCGACAGGATGTTGCTGAGAGCTATTGGGGTTATTTTCATTGAAATAGAACTAACTGAGAGGAGATTGCCCTTGGTTCTGGACCCTCACAAGTTTTGGTGCCAGACGTGAGCTCTTTTTCTCCTTCCACCTGCAATACGTCCACAGCGGATCATCTGGCTGCACCTTCGGATCATGTTAAGAGGGGCCCGCTCCCTAATTTACATCAAGCCCCTTGTGTCATTGTGTCCCCCGAGGCTTGCTCCCATCCATTGGTGGCTGCCAAGTGGCCTAGGTGGCAGGCCCGAGTCACCACTGGACATCTACCAACAAGGTGGAATCCTGTTCTATCCCAGGTTCCAAGGCCACCTCGAAGCATTCGAATAGCTTTCTCACAGCCGATGGGCCAGCCACCGCCCCTCTTTGGGTCGCTCAATTAAAGGAGGATTGCATCACAGAGTTTAAAAATGTACTTACTGCTGAACTCTCTCCCATTTTTGACCGATTGCAGGAGATTGAACAAGAGCTTAGGGGTCTTATGCCAGGTCAGTCTCATGCACCTCAGGCCTTAAGCACCTCCCCCTAGGGACAGCCAGCGGGCTGTGTCTTGCCAGTCTACCACTCTAGCCCCTATGGTTCCTGCAGCGTCAGATGGTGTGACAGTGAATAGCCCTCTACCTGCTCTCCCCTCCACACACGGTACACAGCCCGAAGCTTCTTCATTACCCCCTAGCTCAAGCAGGAACTTGGGCCGTCAGGAGACCACCATGGATAGTAAGGGTAGAGCACCTAGGTCTGGACTGGCCCTGGCAGAAGCCCATGCCCCATTTCAGAGTCACCCGGTGATTGACCTACCGCCAGCCTCCTACCCCCATTATGTCATCCTTGTAAGGTCCCACAGTTGCACGAGGGAGGCCCCGCGGGAAGCTCACCAACAAAGTATTGAATTGGCTAGTGAGATATAGAAATGTTCCCCTCTTCCAAGCGCATAGCATTTTTCTAACTATTTGGGTGCGCACAGCCCTCACCTGCAAGGTGGAAGAACTTACAATTTCCTCCCCGGACATCTTGTGTATCTCCCTGACTTTCCCACAATTGGTCCTGCGTATTTACAATGTGTACCGTAGACCTGGAGCGCAAAATAGAGTTTCCTTGACCTTAGAGTTGTTAAGCACACACCTGGTGTCTTCTCCGGCTGGAGTTTGGAAATTAGTGGGAGGAGACTTTAATTGTCAATTTGAAACCCTAGAGGATAACTTAGTGGCCTTGACCCAGGAGGAAGACAGTGAATGGCCCATCCCCAAGTTAGTAATTCCTCCAATTAATCTTTGCTTTAACATTGAACCAGGGTTTACGAGCCTGTAATGGCAGAATTGCATCCAATGGGGAAGGCAAACATACCTTTTATCATTCCTTTAGCATCAGCCTTATTGATTACATCCGGGTGGATGTGCGGGTTCGGCCTCATTTAATCGACATGGTAGTCCTCCCAAGACAGGATAGTGATCACAAAGCACTTTCTAGTCTGACAGCCCTCCCACTCTGTGACAAGGCAGCCAGCTCGCCCGATCCTTTTGATAGTAGACTGAGGCCAACTAACATGCGCAGAGTGAAATGGTGTCATATGGCTCACTCTGAGGAGCTGGTGGGGGCAATCTACAAAATCGTAGTAGAACACTTGGAAGGCCGACTATCCCAGTCAGGGTCGGCAGACTTCAGTGATAAACAGAAGATTAGCGTAGGCCACACTAGAATGTTTGAAGAGCGTCCTAGAATCGACTTTGTGGAAACCAGAAAGGCTGTAGGGAGGCAGTCTCCTCCAACGTGGATTAACCTTTTCTGCAGGTGGGCCAGGGATGCTTTGATGCAAGCCATAAAAGCAAAATGACTGGAATGAGATTAAAACTAGGAAGGTTGCATATAAAAGGGCCATATGCCATGTTAAAAGGGAGTGGGAGGCAGTGAAGTGGGAAAGACTTTGATGCTGTGCGAAAGGGAGACCAGCAGTCCTTTAGGAACTTGGTGTCAACAAGTTCTGCAGAGGGATTCCGCAATGTGAAAACCAATGTCCCTGTTGCCACATTTTTCTAGCCTATACTCTAAATGGAGAGGCTAGTAGTGACACCTTAGTGGACCAGAGACATGCACGACAGAGGAGCTTCCTAGTATTACGCTACAAGAAGTCAGATTTGCGATCCTTAAGATCATTCCTAACAAGGCTCCAGATCCCGATAAAATTCCGGGCGACCTTTATCGCAGTGAGATGGACTTTTGGGGTCCTTATTTTACAGTTCTTTTTAATGCTATATTGAAGGAGGCTTCCAGTCCGCCTACTTGGCTGGGGGCAGAAATTGTTCCCTTACACAAAAAAGGATGCCCATCACTTCCATCTATTTATAGGCCCATAAGTCTTGTTGACTGCTCTCAGCAGAATCCTCCTAGGAAGGTTACAAGAATGGCTAGCTGCTGAGGAAGTGATCACCACCTCCCCACCTGGGTTTAGGAACAGCACCAGCACACTGGATCAGGTCTTTCGCGTCCAAATATTTTTCTGGAAGACAGTGGTTCTGGGAAGCGGAAGGTTGTATGTAGATATCCGCTAAGCATTTGACCTGGTCCTGATGCTCACACTCTGGCAAGTGCTGGCCGATATGGGTGTTCCTAAATATCTACTGGCCAACATCATAAGACTTCATGAGCACAATTATGCCCAGGTGAGGAGTGGTAAACTAGACGAGCTGACAGATCGCTTTCCTGGCACAAGAGATGTCAGACAAGTTTGCGTCTTGGCCCCCACCCTTTTTTTCAATTTAGGTTAATGATCTGGGTGCGAAGGAGATCCCACGTCTCGCAGGCATCAGGGTTCCTGTCCTGATATTTGCAGACGGTACTTAATATCAAAATCACCCATGGGGCTGCAGCGGATGCTAGACAGTTTTGACACTTTTTGCACCAATATGGGACTGGAAATCAACATCACAAAAACAAAATACATGGTTCTCAACCCCTATGGCACCACCAGACCCAATCCACGGCTTAAAGGCTCCATACCGTGCACACTTTTGAGTACCTAAGATTGATCCTCACTGAGCAGTTGGACTGGTGTCGCCATATTAATAGGTGCAAGACTTAAAATTTAAAAAAAAAAAATTTAAAAAAAATTTAAAAAAAAAAAAAAAAAAATCGAGCAACATACTGGGGGATGGTTGTTAAAAGTGCAGAATAGCTCAAAATTGTGTCCAATTACAATGTGCTGCAAATGTATAAACAGGCCATGGCGGCTGCCCTCTATGGGGTGGAGCTCTGGGGCCATAAGGACGCAGCAGCCCTTATCCTAGTGGAAAACTGATTTCTGCACCCCTTTACTTCCATTCAGGCTGGATACGGGTATTCAGCCGATCTCAGAAGGGATAGCGTTGAGACCAATGCTCTATTGGAGGAGGCTCTGGGCTACCCCTGAGCTTATAACATACCACCAGGGGTTGAAAGAAATGTTGGGTCTGCCAGGTTCTGGCAAAATCCTGTGGATAAGGTGCATCAGAGTCACATTGGGAAAATCGGGTAATATCATTTTGTGGGATGACCCGATGACAGCTGAGTCCATTAGTAAGAACACAATCAAAGCCAATTATGATCAGAATATAATTAACCTAATGTAGTCACAACCTTATTTCGGCCCCCTGTCTGGCACTTTCCTTTTGGTGAAGGATGAGTTTAAAGCAGAGCAGTTCCTTGACGAGATTGAACCTGCAGTAGCTAGGAAACTATCTTCAGGTTTGCTATGGCACCCTTCCCTTGCTCTCCTTCACCTCCGGCTGGGGTCGGCCATAGGCATGCCCCTCTTGTGGTGCCAGTAAGGAACCTGTGGAGCATGCATTGTTCTTCTGTCCCACCTACATGAAGGGCATGGAAAAATGGATACTCACTGTATGCCGAATTTTAGGGGTTAAAAACATGTTGAGGCCCTTCGTATTCTGAGATACGACACAAGACAAAGCATTGTCTTTGCTGTCTCCCGATACGTCTTGACGATGGAGAAGACTAGGCGCAGGATGTCCAAGCCAAATGCGGGACTTGATATCACAAAAGCACAGCGGGTTCCTAGTGACTCTGCTCCCCCTCATGCACTAGCACTTTGAGACGTTGTGGTCCAAGACTGTAACTGGTCATCATTAAAGCAGAGGAGCTCTTACAGACTTTGTTCCCACTCATGTACTAGCACTTTGTGAAAATTCATTGACCAAGATTCTATTTGCTCATTCTTGTGAACCATTTTACTGAGTTTATAAAATGTTTTGGCTGCACCGATTATCAAATTATTTTTTATGATGCTGGTCTCTTTTAAACAGGCTTTTCCGCTCTTTTTGGTGTACACTTGCTTGATTTTAATGTTTTTGTAATTTTACACTATGTCTTATCGTACTTTTATGGCTTATAGCCAAAATAAAGTTTTTAAATGGATTCTGTATTTTTGTGTTTTATTTTGAGGTTCAAATCATCTAAATTGCTTAAGCTGGAGTGCTCTGCTTCCAGTAATGACTCAGTGGGGGTCCTCGGATTCCTATAAAGATTAAGTAGTCAAAAAGTTAAGAACCACTGTTGTAGGTCATTCTTCCTGGTCTTGTCAGGACGTTTGAGGTGTATGAGCATAACTAAAAAAAAAAGTATACAGTATTTAGGTTTCAAAACATAGTGGTCAGAAGCGTGTCTTGGCACTCTCAAAAAAACATAAGACTTTTTTTAAGCAAATACTGTGATCTGCCAAATAGGATTTGCTTCATTTCACAAGCCCAGGAAGCAGAAATAATTAACTTTAATTAACTTCAAGACATTCCAACAGCACTTATTTGCCTAGGAAACACTCAACATGTTACAAGTGTAATTAGACTGTGGGAGGGCTTAGTCTGCGGATACTTTGGGAAAGGAATGTGATCACCATGTGAAATTTAGAAAGGGATGCATCACTAGCACAATTATGATGTGGGAACGGATCCGACTGCCCCCGCAGACTATGAGCTAGACTTGTTCTCCCCCCCCCCCCTGTTCTGTTCCTATGTTCAGTTCAGTAAATACAAGTACCCTCGATCTGGATAGAAGCTTAAAACAAACAGAATCAATGTACAAAAAGTAAATTCTGCCACAGGAGTCTCATCGCATCAACTACTGTGTTGACATTTTTAAGTGTGATCTAGCAAACTCAGCTTTTCACTTAGGGCTCTCTAAAACTCCAATAACGCAGCAGCAGCTTCCTTACAGGTCTGAAGAGATGAATGCATCTCTTGTAGTCTTGCTTTTGCAGTTTATTTTTTTTATTTTTTATTGATTTAAACCAGAAGCACATTTTTGTGAGATGGTATACGATTCAGAAAACAAATTACTTCAAAATACCATAAGTACAGCTTCTGAATAGTAGCAGTAGTTCCAGAGTCACTAGTCTGACCAACATGACCCTGGAAAAACTCAATGCCTACTAAACTAACAAAACGTTACTATTATGGCAGCAATGACAATAAAACAATATCGAAGACTGCACTTCTTGACGGGTTAAAAAGGTGCACACTTGCCATTGTAGGTTTTGATGGAGCAGCCTTTTGTACTATTTAAAAATGCAAGTCCAACAATCTGTGCATCTGTGGCATCCCTGCTATTTTCTCCTTATCCCTGCAAGTTCCCCATTTACATCTGCTTTTGGCATCAGTTCGTGTATCTACATGTATCCTCATACCGGACCAACACTTTGGTGCTTCAGATTGCGTTAATGTCCAAACAGTAACAATCTATTAAGGACTCCCTTATAATATGTCCATGATTCAGATGCATATAACACAGTAAGAAGCAAGCTCTGGCTAAAAGGACTTATTTAATACAAGGGTACCCTGTCATACCACAGTGAACCTTGGGTAAATTACTTATACTGATACATTGATTCTCAAGGGACGCATTGAAAAATCAAATCAGCTATTGTGGCACGTTAACTGCCCACAGACTTAAGTAATTCGTAAATATTAATAATACCTATTAATTAATTCTGTGGAAAATTGCTGAACCAGTATACCAACTGATTTGTTTTTTGAATAAGTCCCTTCAGAACCAATGTACCACTGTATTTGTTAACGGATGTACAATAGAAGCACCAAAGTAAGAACTTAATATTTTGAACAGCCTTCTGAACTTCCAATAATTAGTATTGCCTTGTCTGTAAGTGTGTGATTGGGACTGCTGTCCCCAATTCTGGCTCCTACTGCTGTATCTGCCTTGTCAGATGTTAATGGCGCGCCATCATGAGTATACAGGCATATGTGTGAATTAATATTTGACATACCATGTGCAAACAAGCATGTTTTGTCCTGTTTTTTTTGGTTTGTTTTAGTGTCTGCAATCACCAGGCCCGTAAATAGAAAATGTTTGAAAACTCAAAACAAAAGAATGTTAACAGTGGCTGCATTATGCTACATTTGTGCTTTTTATTTTTGAGTATCCCAGCGTTCAGGATCTAGTGATAAAACAGTTTATAAGATCCTGTCCAGGGGCCCTGGTTGCATCAGTGAAGTGTGCTGCTCTAGTGTTCCTATTGTGTATTGTAAATTGTGCGCTCTTTGAAATTCACATTTCCCTTTTACTGGAAAGTATTTATATATTTTGATACATGAGTAAAGATTGTTTTCAGAAAAACCCCACAATTCTGGATGGACATTCAGATCTTTATTGAAACTGTTATAATTGTGTGGCATCACTCCTGGACTCATTCTTGGAGGCCTTGACTGCTTGTCAATGTCTACACGGAGACTACTGCCTCCATTGCCAGATATGTTAGTGTATGTAAATTTAAGAAAATTTGACTAAAATCTCCAAATTGTATAGCCTGATGGTTTAACAGGATTTGCTAAAGACTGCACAGGAACAATTTGTAGGTTTGCAGACTCAGACAGGCCTTCCACCACTCACTTCAGCTGCATCCCAAAACCATCAGTTTAGAATGGACAGATGAAGACCGGTGCCCTGCACCAGTAGAACAAAAGACTGAAAATTATTATTATGAAGCATTTGTAGGGCGCATGGCTACCCGAAGGCATCCCAGCGCTACAAGTGTTACATAGAAGAACAGATGAGATAGGGCTTATTGGTTAAAGTGAGATGTTCTGGTGCAACCAGGTTAAGCAATTCCCGAAAGGGGAGATGTTTACCTGAGCGAAGATGGAGAGGGAGGGCATTCCAGAGCTTGGCAACATTGTATGAAAAAGAGCAGCCTCCATATCTTTCATTTTTTTATTAGAGGTACTATGGCCAAAAATAAATTGGCTGAGCGTAAGCTTTTTCTGGGGCAATAGAAGGAGATCAAGGACCAGGTGATCGGGGGTGCTTTGCCCCAAAGTGTCTTGTGAGCAATACACATAGATTTAAATGTTATTATTTCAGCTACAGGCAGCCAGTGTAGAATGTTCAATGCTTGGCTGGCCGATTGGGTTCTGGGAATATGGAGCAGCAACGAGCAGCGTAATTTTGTGTTATTTGCAGTTTCCTTGTAGTGGTCTTTGGTGCCCCCTAGATAGAGGGAGTTACAGTAGTCCATGAGTGAAAGAACAAGAGCCTGGACCATCAGTCTCCTAGAGGTGAATACTAGAAGAGGGAGAATTTTGCGTAGCATTCCAAGCATGCCGTAGCATGTAACCGCCAGCTTCACTGCTTGATGGTCAAATTTAAGGGATTTATCTAGCCACATACCAAGGCTTTTGATTGTGGATTTAGGAGAAGGAGCAGGGTCCAGGCAGACTGGTGATTCAATCTCGGCTCTGGGTTAAGGTTATTGCCCAAGAGCATCAGCTCTGTTTTGTCCCCGTTAAGCTCGAGAAGAGAGTATTCTATCCATTTTGCCACTTTCCCTATAGACATAAATCAAGGGAAGATAGGGTATTCTAGTTGTGATTCAAGGAGAAAACCAACTGGGTATCATTGGCATGTGTGACTATATTGATCCCGTAAGGTAAAACAATATCTGCAAGAGGCCCCATATAGATATTGAGCAAGGTAGGACTCAACGATGAGCCCTGAGGCACTCCACATCTAAGCGGCAGGCTGTCTGAGATGTTGCCTTCTTCAAAAACCTGGAAGGTCATCTTCCAGGAAGGACTGTATCCAGGTGATCGCACTTCCCATAACTCCGACATTCCAGAGTCTTTATGAGAATGTTATAGTTTACTGTATCAAATGCAGAGCTCAGGTCAAGAAGAATAATGGGGACTGATTCTCCTTGATCGAGGAGTCTTAGATTCCTTGACCACTGTAAGAAGAGCGGTTTCCATGTGATGAAGAGGTCTGAATCCGGTCTGGGTGGGGTGAAGTAAATTGTGATTTTCTAGGAACTTCGATAAAGTCAGATTGACATGTTTTTTCTAGGATTTTACTTATCCCTGGAAGAAGGGAGATGGGACGATAATTGCCTAGAATCTCTGGGTCCAAATTGGGCTTCTTTAATAGTGCTTTAACCATGGCTCGTTTCCAAGGCAAGAGGACTTGGCCAGTGGTAATGGAGAGGTTTATCAGCTCAAGCAAAATTGGGGACACTACTTCAGCAGCTTTAATTAGAAAACGCGGAGATGCTGGATCAGATAGGGAGCCTGATTTTACTTGAGATCAGATTTATAGGACCTTATCATAGTTCAAAGTGGGAAATTCCTCCAACAAATGCTCAGCATAAAGTGGATGATTATAATCAGTTGGAGGACTGCCAGAAGTAGAAGAATAGTCAAATCTGTCGTAAATGTGTTACAACGAGCTGGTGTGACATCTAATAATGTTTCTGGAGAAGGGGGCGCAAGTAAACTTTTAGCGTTTCAAAAGATTTCACGAGGGGAGTTGGCGGCGTGTTGATTTTTTTCTTTGAAATAAAGCGATTGTGCTTTTTTAATTTCTGTCCTATAGAGTTTTATAGTTTTGCTGTATTCCTGTTAGCTTAACTCCCCATAATCTATTCTCCATTTCCTTCTCACTCTTTTGCAGTTCTGTTTCAGCTTGCGATCCTTAGAGGAATACCAAGGTGAAATTTACTCTTTAGCTCTCTTGTTACAGATTTTCTTAGGAATAACTTGATCAAGAGAAGATTCAATACAGTGCGTAAACTTTCATTAGCAAAGGTAAGATTGGAATCTAGGGTAGGCCTAGAGTCTTAGGGCCTGGTTCCATTGTTCCAGCGATAGTTTAGACCAGGTAAGTTCTGAACTGCTAATGGTTCAGAGATGGGAGGGTTGTGCCTCCCTATCCCAGATAATTGGGATCAAGTAATGATCAGACCAAGGCACTGGAATAGGGTCCAACACCATCAGCTTTTTATCATTGGAAAAAATAGGATCAAGAAGGTGCCCTTTACAATGTGTATGGCCTATTACTTTTTGTATTAGCTGAATGGCTGCTAAATCTTGAAGAAGATTAGAGGCTTGAGGATTCAGTAGATCAATATTGAAGTTAAAATGGCCTAAAATTGAGAAATTGGGGGAGACACTGGCAAGATTGGTGGCATTTTCAGGGGAAAAAATTGCAAGAATTTTCCATGGACTCCTGGTGATCTATATATCAGGATCCCAGACAAGGTACAGGTGGGGGGAGAAAGTAATTGCGAAAGTAATACTTTCACAGTCTGGTACTAAGTCGGGTTTAATGAGGCATTTGAAGGTATCTTTCAAAATAAAAGCGATACCTCCACCCTTCTTGCATTCACGATCTCTTCGCTGAATGTGATAGCCAGGGGGGAGGGTCTGCACAAGATCAGGGCCGGATTCCTTGTGTAGCCAAGTTTCCGTTAAAAATACAGCGGCCGGTTGTTCCTCTTCTAAAAAAGAGAGAAGTTCAGAAGAGTGTTTTGGTAGTGGCCTGAGTGGATTAAAAACATTTTGTAGAAACAAAGGGTTTTAGGTTTAGATAAAAGCCTTGGGACAGGAAGGAGGTGAATGAGCAGAGTTTACAAGGAAAATCTCCGTTCATTAAACAGATAGGGTGTAAACAATGTTTCTTGCAAGGTCTCCGCAGCGCGAGGAGTTGAGAGGAAGAGTAAGCTATCTTACTTCCTTGGGGAGAAGCAGGGTTCCTGGCCTCGGTCGAACGCAGACGGGCTGCATGCCAGAGGCGCGCCTGCTGTGATTCCACACAGCGGGTCTCATTTAATAGAGGAGACCCGGAAACACTGGAACGCTGACCAAACTGGCGTCTCCAAGTGTCCCGATGTGCAATTATGGCAAGTTAAAAATATGACAGGTTAAAAAGCGAAAAGATCAGTTTCAGTGTTCAAGTTTCACATTTTTTTAGCATCACAGGTTCAACACAATTGGTTCCGACTCCCATTCCCTGCAACAAAGTAATTCTGTGCGACGCTAAAAGCCATTGCACCGCCTTCCTATCCAAGAACAGATCTTGCCTACTGGGTAGCTTCACAAAGATCATCATAAAAAATGCGGAGGATCTAAGTGACAGAGGTGCCCCACTCAATGTTCAAAAAGGACTTATTTTCACAATTAGACAATGCACCCGATGTATTTTTTTTATCAATTAAATTTCTGTTGTAAAAAGAAAATTGCAAAGCAACCCCCCTCAGAGCTAATTGTTTGTTTCTACTACCTCTTGTTTGACCTACCACTAGAGCGAACTTTGAAAAGAACATTCTAAGAGTGTGCACTTTACTTTTCTTTATGTGGCAAAGTGTCTGCTGACAGGCTGATTCCATGGAATGATAGCCCAGTAGCAGAGATGCTGCACCCAGTTTGATAGTTCCCTTGCAATTTTTGAAAATCACCCTGGCTATGTTATTTGCCATTGTTAACACTAACGTGTCCTAGAAGGCGTGAAAATATTATGAGGCACTACTTCAAGCAGAGCTGCTTTTGCTTTACGGATTACAGCTTGTGCGCTGAAGGAGGCCTTGAACAGACTCAAATATCAGCCTGGAAACTTACATCTAAGGAATAAACCTTAGAGTCGCGTTTCAGGAAAGTGAACACTTAAAAGGAAGCAACAAAGATACAGACAGTAACATCCGATTGCCCTGAATGAAGTTCATTAGTGGTTACAAGCCTCCTTTAATAGCATCATCTCAAGACAAGCAAAATGCATAAGCCATGTACTAAATAAAAAAACATTTGTTAGGTAAGATGACGGATGGAAAAGACAGATCACAAACTGAATGTTCTATAAGCAAACTAACAGTCTATGAACTGCAATAGCAGCATTATCAGTTTTCTTGGATAGTTATTTTTTCTCAGCCCGTTCCTTTCTTGGCAGGAGGATATTTTGCGAACATATAAGTTGGAACTGGATATTTTTGAGAAATAGTATTTATAAACCGCCATGGCTACTGCAATACACAAGAAATATTCTTTCAGTGGCGGATGTAGCTTGCCCGGGACATGAAACATTGGTTTATTTAAGGGGGCTTCTTCAAACACTGCTGAATGAGTGTCAGCTCCATTGTGCCTAGTACTCATTTGGTTGCGGTTTTCACATTCTGTGAAGGTGTCTGGAATACATACTGTCTAACATACTGCATTGGGGAGAGGGACTGAGACGGTACCTTCTCTTACAGAACCCATTCTTGACTTTAAAAGTCAGCTTCAAGGGAGAAGAAGTAGCCCTAGTCTAGTCTGGCATTACATCCATTATCAGCTTTGGAAAGCTGGAGAAATCCTTTGCCCCACCCAAATTTCTATTTAATAAATATATTTCTTTGGTTTAAGACTCCACTACATTTGTAGTGTTAGTTTGTGCCTTCAAAATCTTTGTAATACTGTTGACTTTTGTCAATGTAGCACCATCCAAAGACATGTTCAAAGAAAGGTTCAACAAAAAGGGCCTAAATTCAATTACCATCAAGCCACATGTGTCATACCACTGGGATGCTAAAAACCACTTTTGTACTAGAATGCCCAGTAAACTTCATACAAGATGTATTTATTGGCCTTTCTGGACATCAGACGGCTTTTGTCCAGAATGACACTCATTTTGCTTGGTCTTAGGAAACAGAATACTCTTGTTTTGAAGAACGTGCACCAGATCTAGGATTAAAAGCAGATGAAAGAATGCAATTTGGCAAAAGGTACAGGGCACCCATGCAGGATCCATCCACCATCAAACAATACTTACAGCCAGAACACATGAAGTGAGCACGGACGTAACAGGTAAAAAGCAGAAAGGAAACTTTTCAAGCCTGGGAAAGGAGGGGGCTGGGTTTAGGAGGAAGGAGAGCATCTTAGCTACTAAAGGGTGCACTGGGGTGTGTAATACAATAGAAAAGGAGAGACAAGGTAATGCCCTCATTAAGAAAATGGATATTGGCTCAAAAAACTAGCTATTAACATAAAAAACTCAGTTTTTAAATGGATAAGAAAGAAGTGCATTGTTTAATGGAACGTGAAAGATCAGCTGCATAGCAAAAGAAAACAAGAAACACAACCCAACAATATACATGGATAAATTGCACTTCCTTCGGTAAAGATAATGGTAGCTTCTAACCTAGAGATGAGAATCAGGGGGCACCGTTATATTTGCTCCAAGAGCCTCCAAGATTGCATTCAGGAAATTAAAGGGGACAGGTACAGGCAAAGGGCTGCTGCTAAATTAAAGGTAAATAATATGCCTCTTACTGTAGCAAGTATATACGGCCCGTGATGTTCATTTACCTATCACACAACTGGAGCTGCGGTTAACTTTAATGAAACATTATTTTAAATCAGGGGAGAATGGAACAACTTTCAGCCCATTAGAGGATAAAAACAAGCACTGGCAAAGTCAATAGGTCTTTTCTATGTGAGATTTATTGGCTTTGCTAACATTTTTTTAGCTAAGCTGCAAATGCCTAACCCAAGTGCCTGCAAGGTAATTGCACTTGTGACTGCTTGTTTTGTAGTAAAATACAGAAATAAGTGTTCAGTGGGTTTCCTAGAGCTGTTGGCCCGTGCCACTGCACCTGCTGAACCATTCAAATCATTACTCTAGTGCCTGCAAGGTAATTGCACTTGTGACTGCTTGTTTAGTACTAAAATATAGCAGCAATTGGTGTTCAGTGGGTTTCCTAGACCTTTTGACCCCGGGCCACTGCACCATTCAAATTACAACCCTAGTGCCTGCAAGGTTATTGCACGTGACTGATTGTTTAGTAGTAAAATATAGCAATAATTGGTGTTCAGTGCGTTTCATAGACCTTTTGGCCCCTGTGTCACTGCACCTGCTGCACCATTGAAATCATGACCCCAGTGTCTGCATGGACAAATGAGGAAATCGTTTATATCCAACAATGTGTGTCCTGAAATAAACACAGATGCAGGCGGATTACATAATTGTGTAGCTAAACATACACAAAGGCTTTCATAAAAAGTGGCTTTAAACATATCCAACTATACAAAACGAGTTGCCACACATGTCATAAATAAAGCATATGCTTTACACATCAAAGTGAAAATCAAGAATTGTTAAATTGTCTTACAATGTGGCTGGCTCTTTCCTGTGAAAAGATCTTACCCTGTACTGGACACTAAATGGGCCATAAACAGTGTAAATTAGCCAAGATTACCATATGTTAGGCTGAAGCAGAGACTGAAATGCGGTTTTGTACTTTTTTCCTAAAAAGGCAGTTCCACAAAATAAATACTCAGAGGAATTTTACAAAAAAAAAAAAAAAAAAAAGTGCAAATATTGGGTGCAGCTGTAGAACAAGATAGCCATCTCAAAAGGTAGCTCTAAAAAACAACAACAACAACAACAACAACAACAACAACAACAACAACAACAACAACAACAACAACAACAACAACAACAACAACAACAACAACAACAACAACAACAACAACAACAACAACAACAACAACAACAACAACAACAACAACAACAACAACACCAACAACAACAACCAACAACAACAACAACAACAACAACAACAACAAAAAAAACAACAAAAACAACAACACCAACAACAACAACAACAACAACAACAACAACAACAACAACAACAACAACAACAACAACAACAACAACAACAACAACAACAACAACAACAACAACAACAACAGGGCTCAAGTCGACTACAGGAAAGTGGAATGAAGCGCACTTTCTCCATGGAAACGCTCTCACTTTAAAATCAGCCGAAAGCAAAATAAACACCAGGCTACCAAGAAAACACAGCCTGACATTTGTCCTCGGTCTTTGAATACCCAGCAAAGGATGCACGGTAAGAACACGATTTAAAGGCACGATTATTAAAGAAAACAAGTTTGTGGAAGAATACTGCAAACATGGCTTTAGAATGGGGAGGTACTAACTCGAGCTGCACAGCCTAAAGCAAATAAAGCCAGCAAACGGAAAAGCGGAAAACGTGAGTTACAAACCACAAAGCCAATAGCAAGCAAGCACAGGTGGAATGCATTCCCAGGTCAACTTTCTGAAAGTACCCAAGATGTCTTTTGCATAGATGCGCTGTCTGGCAGGTGGCGACCCGGAAAGGGCAGCTACACTTTTATATTTATAGGCATAGCTATAGGCATCCTAGAACAACTTGGTATATTTTATACGCCTAACAATACCAGCCCTTCGTCAGAATGGAGATTATCTGATCTAAAGAATGGATGTCCTATTTTTTTTTTAAAAAGCTATAGCACCTAAACGCTTGACTCACCATGCTATGCTAACACTTGATTTAGTAGATTAGAGCCATAAGGGATTATCTTATTCAGTCATTAGATCATGTTGTTCAAGATCAAGAGGTTCAGCCATACATAAACAAGCAGTTGCAATGCAATAGGTCTCGCATTTGTGAAAGCTAGAGCTCTTGGTGTTGAAAATTACAATGTTTTCAACTTTTGTTTTTTGTGTGCAGTGGAGTGATGATATTTGCATAGCACTATTGCCATTCGCATGGCCTTGCGGCACTGGAGAACCACAAAATGGAAAACAGGTTATGAGGGAGGAGACAAGAATAATATGCTGGCTGGAAAATAAAAGTAACAACATCCTGGCAATAGCAAACACTCACAGGGAATGGAAGATTAAGTAAAGCATGTGAAACGTAAGAAGGAACAACATAGTTACGTTAACGCTTTTACAATTATTGAGAAATCATGGAGTACTTTTGCCTGATAAGAATAGGACTACAGAGCTAGAAGGGACCCGTTTCAATGTCCATTGCTTATATCCTTACATTGTAAGCAGTATGGTTTAAAGAGACCACAACCATGAACAGAGAGCCGGGGTACACATTTTATGAAGTAAAATGAGGAAATTCGGTGATTAATCTCTTGCTTACTCCAATAAAGAGCAGAAAGACTAACACACGAAATATCACCAATGCACTCTACGTTAACAGCAGCACCTTTACAATGGACACATTAAAATATTCACTATGCATTCCAGAGCGCAGTGCTTATATACAGGCTTAACGATATTCTCCACTGTGCTCACATAGACAAGGCAATAAAAGCAAACCTGCTCAAATACCAAAATGTCTCCTTTCAAGCTTATAGCAGTACCATTGTTGCATCCTCAATTCAGTATATTAAAAACAAAATACACTTAGTAGGATTGAAGCGATATCAAAGATATCCATCATACCCTGCATTTCGTGGCCGGTTGTAGCTAAACTGAGCAGGTTTAGGCAATGTTGGTGAAAATAAATGTGGCTCAAAGATATTGGTCAATTAGAACATGTGTACACATGCTGTGGTACCGGGTGGACCCCGTTTTTAGGCTTACTACCCTTTTAAAAAAATGGGGGCTGCGAGATCAGCGCCCGCAAACCCCTGAGCAGGTGACTTGTGTTTGAGGGGGCAAATAGATGCCACATAACTGAATAAACGGGAAATAGCAGTCACCCGAGTGGTGACAAACCAGGGACCCTGCGCCTTCTAGGCCTGTGTACTCACTGAAGCACTGTTGTGCACTTGGTCAGTGTGGTGTGAACAAATATGCATTTACCACGCCCACACATTGTTTATTCCCCTAGGCTCCTTGTGTTGCCCAGATTACATTCACAATAATTGTGACTCACGAGAGATTCGCGTCTGAAACTACCCAACCGGCTACTGAATATGTAAATAAATACCTGTATGAGAGCGCTGAAAGTGCCCTTCTTTCCTCTGCCCGACACATGGAGCAGCAGGCGAGGACAAAGTGTTGTTTTTTGGATTCATTTCAAAAGGGAACAAAATCAAGGAGAGCCGTTGGTTGAAATAATGGTTTTCAGCAAGTGAGGAGGAGTGAGAGAGACAAAGAGGGAATAAGTGAGAGGGGGAGGAGCAGAGTGGGAGAAATTAACTCTTGTTTAAAGCGAGGTGATAAAACGAAAGTAGCGCTTCACTGGCAAACTCTGCAAAGTGGCTCCAAAAATGTGTTTGGTTGTGAATAAAGCCAATCTGGCTACTTTGCGTATCTTGAACCTTTTTTTCCCCCTCCGTTCCGATGCTGTACTGTGGAATAGAAAAATGTAAGACGACAACATTTTCAGCCAAAGTGTTTTTCTTTTTTGGATTTATTTCACAAAGGCACAAATCTAGGACAGAGGGTAAGAGCCGTTTGTTGAAGTCATGGTTTTTAGCAAGTGAGCAGAGGAGAAAACCTAACGCTGTCCTTGCTGAAAAATGCTATTGCGGCAAGCCGCTACTTTGGAACTGGTGCTCAAGTAAAGCACTCCAATGCCTTCCAGTCGGGTTTTCGCTACAATGGCAAAACAAGCGGTTGCTGGAGAGCTTGTCCTGCCTGCAACAGCGGGTAGGAGAAACTCCTTTAAGAAAATAGTGCTCACAGACTGTAAATAAAACAGAGTAACACATGTAACAGGGGCAGTCCTCATGGGAGGTTACAACAGGAAAAAATGAGGTTCCAAGGAGGGACTACTAAGCCTATTCAAGAATCAAAAAGCCATCATTTACATGGGACAGTAACAGGAGCCAATTGAAAAGATGGACAGAAAATAGGCGGAGCTTAAAGTCCATAACTGAATACAGCATGACTCGAAGAGAAAGCGCAAGCGCTGTCTAGGTGAGGCCTAAAAAGACATAAGAATTTCTTTCCCACAATGTATTCCCTGCTCACACAGTTTTGTTATAGTACACTCTAGGCATCTCAGAGGGTCTACAAATCAATTTTCCATCAAGAAGAGAAAAAAACATAAGAATCATCAATACATTGTGAACTAATAATTATTAACCTAAAAATATCACTAGAGAATGAGAGTAATCCAAAGATTCAAGAAAGCAATCTTCCAAAGCTACAGGAAACCCAAGCCAGCTTTAAGAAGTGGTCTTAAAAAAAAGCTCTGCTAATAATACTGTGGCAGACAATTAGAAACTAAATGAAAAAAAGTAGAAATATATTTGCTAGTCAAATTAAAAATCAAGAGAGACTAGGAGCAGAACCACAAATAATTTTCTGTTGCCCCAGATGTGGAGAGGTTAATGAAGACCATGCACGTTTTTTAAGGATTTTGACAATTGGACTTCTGTTTGGGATTGCAGCAAGGCCTCCCAAAAAGCAATGACATCTCGCATTAGCACTCTTTGGTTTTGAAGGTATTTTGATGATTAGGGATAAGCAGTCCCAACGGCTTATCAGTTTCTCACTGGAAATACGTCTAGCAATTCCTAGATGCTGCAAAGATACAGATCCTCCAAAATTCCATAGATGGACAGTGGAAGCTTCAAGTACTAAATTGCAAAAAAAAAAATTTAAAAATAAAATTTAAAAAAAAAAAAAAAAAAAAAAAGAACAATTTGGCACTTCTATCCAATAATTATTTTTGATGGATAAGAGGTTAAAGATGAGTGATTTCCTCTCCTCCATCTTTCCTTTCTATTTTTCTATCACGTTCCTCCAGAGTAGATTAATGGGTTAAACACTTATTAACTAAAGAGTACATTGTCTGGTTTACCCAATTTCCAAACATTAATTTCATATTAACATCATAACGGAACCGTGGGTGGGGTAGCCAACTGGTCACCACAAGTCTTATGAGGGAGGGTGAGCAACTTTGACGACTAATGAAACCCATAGTATAACTGGCAATCAGCGTAAATACAAAGTTCTAGGAATAAACTAAAATCAGGAGTAGATGTTACACAAGGGCCCACATTTCCAGTTAAATGTTCCATACTTATGCAATCCAACACTGTGCAAAGGAATTTTTATCTCTGTATTCAACCGGAAGCAAACACATCATAAGTATAGGGTTCGATGGCAAACAGCCAGATGATTAATTATAATCATCTGGTGACTGCCCCCTGAATTTCTACCTCAGATTAAAACTTTTCTAAAAACAGTGTATACTTTAGGAAAAGTGTGTTATGAATGTAAAGCATCTATTGACAAGAGGATGGTGTTAAAGACTCTCACTGGAAACCATTAAGTAGGCATGCCAAGATGAAACAATGCCAATTAAACAGCTGCTTTGAGCTTAGTGATCACTCCATGTCCAAGCTAAAGACTAGGGGGCATATTAGCAAGAACATCCTTAAAATTATCGCCGTTTTAGCGGCAGGAAACTGCCGCTAAAACGGCGATAATGGGCTTGGTAATATGCGCTATAGAATTCAATAGAAGCCCAGGTTAGATGTGCAGGACATCTAACCTGGGCTTCTATAACTCATATTAGCAAGCCCATTATCGCCGTTTTAGCGGCAGTTTCCTGCCGCTAAAACGGCGATAATTTTAACGAGGTTCTTGCTAATATGCCCCTAAGTGTTAAAGAGGATGCGAAGAAACAACTTTAGCTACAAACTAGGTTTAGAGGTTGACAGTAGGATGACAAAAAGACTGGTTTGTAGCAGATGGGACCCATAGTCTGAGAGGTGACAAACTTCAATGACCGTGCACATTCTGGGGAGCAAGCAGTCTTCTTAGCATCTGGCTTTAGGCAACTTTAGCTGACTGCTGCAAGCACTCTTGTAATCTATGCAGAGCCAAGGCATTTGACAGATGGCTATGTTGTGCCACTGACTTAATATTATGGCTTTCGGGATGTAGCAAAGTAGTTTCATAATGCACACAAAGCTAGCGCAGAACTGTCAGCAGCAGAAACAGCTTTGAGTCCTGGCAGGGGCTTTACAGTAGAGAATCACAGCCCCACTAGCTACACTTACCCCACCCCCTTCCGTTGAAGGTAACTCAGCTTGGGTAGCTGTGCAGAGATATTCACACAGGATATGTATTGGTCAAGTCTGGTTACATGTACTGCTAACAAAGCAACTACTAACAAAATGAATCGAAATGCAATGGGGACCTACTAGCCGGAGCGTCATCGTGTATGCAACTGTGGCATGGAAGTCCGCAACTGATGTGTGGAAGAAGGTGCAGGCAGGACTTATAATTTTGGAGGAGAAGGATACCTGCCGGTTGGATCAAGCTGGTCCTGCCTGTGAGACAATGTTTGAATCAAAAGTGAAGGTCATTTCATTCTGCTTGCGGCCATCTTAAGTGGAAACCAAAGTGAAGGTTACCCCTTTGACGAGCGAGAAGGCTCGGTAACTAAGGATAAGTGATTAAGATCATATTCTTCCTTCTTCACTCGTGGGTAGATATGAAGTATCAAGCATCTCTCCTGGTCAAATATATGTGAGAGTTTCCCCATTTTGTCCTCCTTTTGTGTATATACTTAAAGTTAATGTGGTCCTGATGAAGGTGGTAGAACAATTACAGAACCAACAAAAGGTGCATTGACTGCTGGTGTGTCCAGTCTGGGCCACTACACCAGAAGGAGAGAAGAGATTAGACTTTGCCCATGTATGGGGGATATTTATTTTTTCTGGACTGCTGTATGATCGTGTGGTTTGAACTGGATGTTAGACGAGTGTGTGAAATAGGAGGCTTTATAGGGACGTTTGATAATTTATGGTGTAAAATGTGTTTTTAAACTAGGCAAATGAACGTATATACTTAAAAATAGATGTAAAGTTATACTAAAATGATTTATGAAAACAATGTTAGAATTGTACGAAGAGGCTAACTATAAATCTGTTCAAAAAGAATATATATAAAAAAAAGAAATGTGTGAAAAAATATATACATAGTTGGTCTGGATCTGTTTACGATTGGATTATTTCTTATGAAAAAGTAGTTCAGGCTAGTAGGACCCCTTTGCATTTCGTTGTGTTTCCCTCCCAGTCCTAAGCCTGCATTGATACCTTAATAAGTGGAGGGGGGTCCCTTCTTTGGATTTTGACAAGGCAGCTGCTTCCTTTTCCTATGAATAGGAGTCCAAGCCAGATAGAAAATACAAAGATCTACTGAAGGGTATACAAATATTATTCCTTCCTTCATCTCTTCCACAAGAAGGTAATCAGAGAATGAAGTCCAGCCCTCTATGCGTTCAAAGTGAGCTATCTTGAATGAATGAGGTATTTATAGTGGCCAACTGCTAATCTTGGTCTTAAATATTTTAGTGCACTTACCTTTCATATCTTTAGATGAGCGAGTGCATGTAGCCGTATTCTTGGCCAAAACAAGCAACCATCTTTGAGTGACCCAGACAACAATGGAAAGGTCTAGGACACCCACCGATTAGTGTTATATTTTACTACTAAACAAGAATTCACAAGTGCAGTTACATTGCAGGCACTAGGGTCATGATTTGAATGTTGCAGGAGGTGCAGTGGCACAGGGGCCAAAAGGTCTAAGAAATCCACTGAGCACCGCTTATTGCTATATTTCACTACTAAACAAGCAGTCACAAGTACAGTTTACCTTGCAGGCACTGGGTCACGATTTGAATGGTGCAGCGAATAAATTAGGTATTTACAGAGCACAACTGCTGCTTTAGAATAAGCATCCTGACTCATTTTGTTTAGTAAGTCTTTGTCTTAAATATTTTAGGGCACTTATCTTTCATATCTTTAGAAGAGGGTGCGTGCTGGCCTATTCTTGGCAAAAACAAGCAACCATCTTTGAGTGGCCCATACAACAATGGAAAGATAAGCGCTGTCTACATACTTAATGAGAAGGAATGAATCTATGCTTTAGAAGAAATAAAAAAGGATTATATTGGGGTTGCAAACATAAAAAAAACGAAGGTCATGTTACAGGGGAAAAGGGGTGGCAAGTGATTAAAATGATTGTGACATCTAATGGCCTCAGACATACAGCCGCCCAAAAATCAGAAAGGCTAAAAGGAAAGCATATACGTTTGGTGTGGAAAAGGAAAAGAATAGAGCACGGCCAGCATGTAGCTGTATAGCTACATGCAACCCGGTTCCAGAACATGAAATGCAGACATTTGGAACCAATTAAAACAATGCTAGCCTAACAACCGAAAAGCAAATATATATAAAAAATGATACAGATCATACATGTTCATATTAAAGTATACTCTATGGTGCAGCTTTGAAAATCCACCCTAGCCTACAATACTTCCTAAGTGAAATAAGAGTTTTTGGAGAAGGATTTGGTTGTGCTCCAGACTGCATGCTTTGATTGCTGTTTAAAAGGAGAAAGAAAATCAAAGCATGCAAAGTCCTATGACGTCAAGAGGCTGGAAAAGTTACAGTAACCTGCAGAGTTCTGTCATTCACAATCCAACAATGAGAAAGATCGAAACATATACTTAAAGCAAATTCCATGTTGTGCAATTACGCTTCCTATTCATAAAGCAACTGATTATGCCGTCAAATGTGATGGCCTATACAGAAGCAACATTGGACACTGACATTCATAAACAATATGGGGTAGGAAGTGAGAAGCAATGACTGGAGCAGGGAAGAAAAATATCAAATACACTAAGATATGGAGGAAATCGTATCAAGGAGACAGAAATCCAGGCATGCAGAGGGAGAGAACTCAGAGTCTGCAACCATATACTAGACCTCTTGAAGAACAATATTTGCAAATAATTTTAAAAAGTAACAATCTGGAGCACAACCAAATCCTTCACACAAAAAAAAATTATTCCACTTATGAAAAATTGTAGGCTAGGGTGAATTTACAAAGCTGCACCATAGAGCACATTTGAATATGAACATGTGTGATCTGCCTCATTTCTATATACATTTGCTTTTCGGTTTGGCTAGCACTGTTTTAATTAGTTCAAAATCTCGACATTTCATGTTCTGTAATCAGACTGCTTGTGGCTATGCAGCCACGTGCTTGTCAGGATGTGACCGATCTCTTACAGAGGGTACCCAATTGCCGAGGTATGCAGTTTCTTGCTTGGTTTACTCAGCTGCAGTCACCCATCAGGCCACTGCGTTTTAAATATCTTACTGGTGGTGCATTCTGGCCCTACCTTCATAAACCACAGAAAGAGTAAGAACAGGAGTTTCAACCCTGCTGTGTGTCGACTAGCCACGCTGCATGCCCCCCGCAGTATCAAAACTAATTAAGAGAGAACATTCATTCCATAGCAAGGCAGGAGGACAAATGCCTGGGCAAATGATGATACAGTTTACTAGTTTGGTCAGTTTTAGCAAACTGCATGTTGAAAGGTATTAACCAACTCCTCTCCAATTTCCTCCCACACTAGAAAAGTGTGGAAATGTACTCCCGACAAGGGCATGAGTAGATTTGTTTCCCCGGGTGGGAAAAAAGGGGGTGTAGAAATAGTGAATTAGCAATTACTCTGCGTATTTTTACAACATGTATTTATAAAGCGCATGTTCACCCTAGCATCTCCTGCCGCCCAATTAACAGGTGTTTTTTGTTACCCAACTTAATACTCCTGTTGTTGATCTTGGAAGGAAGAAAGGCTTAATGGATAATCTGGGATTTTAACCTGTGAAAACGTATATGTACTTGCTTATGCAAAAAAGGAAACCATAAAAGTTTGAGAATTGTTTCCAGTAATACTTCAGTAAACGTTTGCAAATTTCTGAAAGTTAAAAAATCTGCACGAATACAAGGAAATATCTGCATGTGCAATTTCATGGCTTTAAGAATTAGGACCCTTATTTATGTTGCCCATAAGGACTTCGCACTAATTATCTGTAATTAGTTTTTTTTTTGTTTCATAAATATTGAACGAATCAAACATTTTTACTAAAAAATGTCTGAGAAACAGTATTTAAAGTTGCACAACAATTTATCAAAACGCTTCTTTTAAGTTGGAAAAGAACCACCAATCTTGCTGTCAGGCTGCTGCCTGTAATCAGGGAGCATTACAAGTAGGCTCAGATTGTTAGTTTTGTACCAGAACCGCTGTCAGTTATGCAAAATGAGCTCACTGCATTTCCTTACAGCGCTGGCCTTCATAGTAAAGGCTTTGCATTAATGTATCATATATACAAATTTAAACCATATACATATAAAAATACACATCTTGCTCAAGTGGTAGATCATCCTTATACAGATCTGTACTGTAAACTGGCAGCTAAAGGTTTTGTGCTTCAGGGGGTTGGGCCTACTTGTCCAAAGGGAAAATAAACATGCGAACCTATTGCCCTTGACCCTAAACTTTATGTTTTGGGCACTGTGCTTTATGAATTCCACACCCTTGATTTATGGATGATAAATGCACTGTGATTAACATTTTTAATGTTCCTTGTAGGACAGTATACTGAACCTAAATCAAATGATTTTTTACTTTTGGACGCCTACAAGGAAGATGTCTGCTGGCCTGATGAGAATACAGGTTTGGACAATCTCAAGGCAAATTCTTAGGGGGGGGAAAAAGTATGCACAGTCCAATAACAAATGGAGCAACATGTAAGGAGGTTACAGACTGGGCTACTACATAGTCATACTGGGACAAGTTAGGAGGAGTATCATAGTTTTCCATTTTGAAAGTCATAAAATAATTTTCTATGAGCTACACAAAACACTTTAGTGCTGGCAAATGTAATCTAATTTTGTATATTACCTACACAACTAGATACAGAGTCTTAGAAGGGTTAGTGTTAGTAAACTATACCTGGAAAAAGCCTCAAAGAAGAGAGTCTACCTTCTGGATTTCAGCAATGAAACAGTAAAGAAGCACACAGCATCAGATTTATGACAAATAAAAAGCAAAACTGAAAACATTCATCAATTCAACAAGTGGTGGAGGGGCTAAACATATGGCAAACAGAAAGGGGAGAAACTGAAACAGTGATCTGCGGTAGGAAAAAACCAGCGTACAAAGCTACAGCAGAGATGTTGAAACAGGATACATGGTTTCGAAAGAAAGATGAGGCCATTAAGCAAGCCAGCAAAGACAAAACACATTAAATACAAAACTAACAAAATAAATTGTATTTATGTAGTACAGCACACATCACAAATAAACAGAACGAGACAAAACCAAGACATGCTAGGCATGCAAAAAAGCCACATCTATCACTGGGTAGCAGGGTCAAGAGGAGATGACAGAGCCGTCTTTGACCAGGGCACTGCATGCTTGCGTGCTTAGGTCGAAGAAGTCCCGTTCTTACCTCCTGTAAGAGGTCCGCCTGCTCAATAGCTTTGAGAACATTTTTCTTGGAGGTCTCTTGAACTTCCCCTCCAAGCAGAAACTCATCCAAAATGAAATAGGCCTTCTCAAAGTTAAAGATGATGTCGAGCTCGCAAACCTTAAAAAACACAAATGAATGAGGTCAGTGCCATAATTTATACGGACTAGAATTTTTTCATGTTAAAATCCTTCCCGTTTACATCATTGGTTGCATTTCCCATTCCTCTGCTGATCGTCACGTTTTAATTCACTTTTGTTCAAAAGCACAGGTTAACTTATTTAACTTTTCATTGTTTATTAATTGTGACAAGAGAATTTGCCTCTCCACACAATCACTGCGCCTATGAATCACTTTCCTGTTGCAGTCCAACCCTACCCTTCCTCCAGACAATCGAGTTTGGCCACCTACCCCACCAGGAATTTTGTTGCTGATGTGCCTGTGACAGCAATCAGACTGTCACTCGGCCAGGAGAAAAAGGATGAAAAAGTATTGCCTAGCCCTTTGCCTCTGTCTGTGCTCGCCACGGACTTAAAGGTTGGTCGCTGCTAGCAAGTGGGTGCAAAGATAAAACTCTATCTTTACGAATGTTCTGAATGACCAAATGTCCAATCAAAAATGTTAACTATAGGCTACAGGGGCTTACAAGATAAGAAAAGCAAGGGAAGGAAGCAAATACCTAACTGAGGAATTCATAAGCACAGTAAGAAGAGAGAGAGAAGGAGTACAAGAGAGAAAGAAAGGTGAGAATAGAGGCAGAAGGGGAAGAGAAAGAGGGTACAAAAAGTAGGTACCAAGAAAAGAGGAAAGAAAATTATGAGTAACACTTTATAAATGTGAACAGAAATATATCACCCACATTCAATAAATCAGATACATTGGAATTTTAGTGTACCTGTAGTAGCGGCAGAAAGAATAACCCAAGATGCCACATCCCCATGTCCCTTCTTCCCCCAGAAGCCTATGTATTGAAGGACATGCATGTGAAGCAGGGCCGGACTGGGAATTGAAATCGGCCCTGGCAAAGAGCTCGGCTGGCCTGAGGGGGATGGGAAGAGAGATGGTGCTAACAACAACGCCCAGTCAGGGGTCTAAAACCGGCCCCCAACCTGGCAGCCCACTGGGGAAACGCCCGGTGCCCACTACGGCCTGTGCTGCCCTGATGTGAAGTACATTGAAGGTCCATTTCCATGATCCAGTGCAGATGAGGTTTCTCAACCCACAATCTGGCTGTATGAAAGAAGCAGCTGTCTGACCCGTGCAGGTAAGAGCGGTGGAGCCAGGTGGGGGATTTCGACAGAAGCCGACGAGGGAAACTTATTTATTTAATTCCCCCTCCCCGTGGTCGTCAGTCAAATCCCCCCTCCCCACCACTCTTACCTGCACGGGCCGCTGCTGGAAAGAAGATAAACTCAATTTGCACACTTCCTATCTCATAGGGTCGGCAACAGGAAAAGTGGTAATTAAAGGTCTTTAGTTTCTAAGCACCTACTTCAAGGTCCTTCCCTTCAGAAAACTTCTGCAGTGGTACATAAAATTTCACAAACAACTAAAGATGAGGGAGGGAGAGAGAATCTGCATGTGAAAGAACACCATTACCGTTCAGGCTCTGGCGAAAACGTCAATCACCTCTTGCTCTGATTTATGCCAGAAAACAGCTTGTTCCTCCATTAAAGGTGTAAGGACCAGTTTGCTCTTCGTTTAATTAAAAAGTGCATCCTTTACTGCCCTAATCATCATCATGAATCTAAAAGTGATCTCTGATGTGAATCATTGGGAAAACAGATGTCCAGTTTTTGGCCATATGAAAAGCCAAAATTCAGGGCAGGTTATTTAGCTTTGCCATAGAACTGAAACAAATCAACAAGCATTTCAGAGCAGTGTGCCCTGGATACACCCACGCAGCCTTTCATAAGCTTGTTTGTATTTGCGGGTGAATGTCAGAGCCAAAAAAAAAAAAAAAGTTGGAAATACAAATTGTTATTTACAGTTACGTTGCTTATGTATAGATGTACACCTTTGTTGCAGAAATAGGTGAAATGACAATGCACTTACGCTGCCAAAATATTTGTCTAAAAGTTCCACATAACGATGAATTATTTCTAGTGTAATCAACTCGTTATCCTGATCTTCGACTGCACAACAGAAGTAGAGGCTTGCATACCTGCAAAAAGCACACACACAAATTAAGATGAAAGACAGAATGTAATTCATGTACCAGCCATGGTACCAGTGCTTAATTTGTAAAAAAATAAGTGCCAGGGCTCTCGTCAGGAGGTCACTGCAGCTTGCACCACACATCGCCCCTGCCATGCTGCCAGGGATAGTAACAAAGCAACTACTAACCATCACATTCTTAAGTGTAACAATTCAGAGTATTTCATGCCCCCCAAAGCTATAAGAATGGCTTAGACGGCAGATAGTAGACATTTTTAATTTAGATTGAATTAATAATTAACTGTTGTGGTCATCTCTAAATTAGCCACACAGCGCCACCTTGTGGCAGACTGTCACAAGCCCCAGTGTTGACAATTAAGTGCCGGTGCCGAGCACCGGAAACCACCGGCTCAAATTAAGCACTGCATGGCACACAAAAATAAGCGTTGAATCCATTGCAAAACAGTGTTTCAGCATATGTTAGGTTTTTGACGATTTTAGTTTTGATTCAACTTTATTGTATTTTTCTATCCATGAAGAGGAGGAAAGATGAGATGTTTTCCTTTGCAGAACTGCAAACTACAAACAACTAACTTTTGCCAGATTTATAATCCCATACGGATTAGAGAAAAGCACATCTGTGCATCCTACAATTGGTCACATTCCTGCAAGTCAGACTCAGAACTGGCTTTAAGCAACTTCAAAACAGCAATGAACGATGCCGAAAGAGAACATAAATAAAATGGAGGCAGTCAGTAATATTCAGAACAATTCTCTGATAGTTCAAAGCTATGTGCAAATCAGTCTGAACCCTGTGCCTCATGGGAACAGTCCAGCCCCAACTGCCAAGCCAGGTCTTCCCCGAACCGGAAACAAGCATCCTGGGACCGGTTTCGGGGTAACACCGCTCTTCAGCCAGGCTAGGTTGAATCCAGTAGCAAAGTGAGCAAGGGACCCACGTCTTGGCATACCCTGCCAACTTAGGGCAAACAAAGCAAACACAAGGAGATGATGGACGGAGCGCTGAAACTTTTCAGACATTCATCCCCCAGTCACAGATCTGGGGTGAATCCATCATCGTACTTTAGCTCACTTCGCCACCTCAGTTCAGACCCAGCTATATGCAAATCAGTCTTGACCCCATGCCTCATGGGAACAGTCCACCCCGAACTGCCAAGCCAGGTCTTCCCTGAACCGGAAACAAGCATCCTGGGACCGGTTTCGGGAGAAACACCCCTCTTCAGCTAGGCTAGCTTGAATCCAGTGCCCTGAAACAGGTCCCAGGATGCTTGTTTCCGGTCCAGGGAGGACCTGGCTTGGCAGTTCGGGCTGGACTGTTCCCATAAGGAACAGGGTCAAGACTGATTTGCATATGGCTGGGTCCAAACTGGGGTGGTGTAGTGAGCAAAAGAATGATGGATTAAACCCAGATCCTTGTGACTGGGGGTGAATGTTTGCATTGTCCAGCATTCCGTCCATCAATTGTTTCTTTTACAATAAATGTAAGTCTTAGTTTGCCATAATGCTGTCTCAGTGAATGATGGATACCTGCAATGCCAGCAGCAGTTAGTGACAAAGGCGTATTTAAATCAAGGCATAAAAAGTTATTTCTCGCTATTCTTCAGTTCACACCGTCCTACGTAGCTGTTGCTCCTAAGCAAGTAAACGGCTTTATAATACATCAAGTTTTCAAATATGGCGTTTACACATTTTGCCTTCAAAGTCTTTTAATTTCAAGAATTTTATTAAATTTTCTTAATACAACAAAAATAAAATACAATTCGTAAAGCGTACAGAATTGCAATCTGGTTCAATGCTACATCTGGGTAGAAAGACAACTTGACAATAAAAGCATAAGAAATATGATTCCAAACCATATATGGATGAAAAATGTAAATACAAAGCACTAATGAAAATAAAATATTGTACACTTATGGGTGATTAACGAAAACCATGCACAATAATAAAAAGAGAAAGAAGAAAGGAAGCAGACAGAAAAGGAAAGCAAAGAAAAAAAATAGATAATAAAAAGGAAGAATAAAAATATAAAGAAAACCGTTAAAAACATTTTGAAAACTACAGATTCAACTACTAAGTAGGTAAGCATACCTATAAGAGAAAAAGAGTTCTGCAATAAATCATTTAATAGGAAAAAAATAACAGTTTGTCAACTATAATTATGCATCTTTAAGAAACAATATGTCCTGGGTAAAAATTTAACTTGAAAGACTTTTAGAAATACAATTAATGAAGTGCTCACGGTGGTTTGTGTGTGGTAAAGTACACATCTAGAGTGCTGTACATAGACCTGGTCGGGGGTTTCCACGGAGAATTCTGTAAAGCGATGTTATCTGCACCCCGGAGATGAATAATCCAATTCAACCACCCTTTATACGAGGTCTTGTGTATCTTTCCAATTATTTAAAACCATTTTTATTGCCGATGTGAATAAAAGGTCTAATAGGGCCCTATTAGATCTTTTATTCACATCAGCAATAAAAATGGTTTTGCCTTCAAAGTCTTAAACCAGAGTATGTCGCAACAGTGTAGCAACATAATGTACAATCAAGGTGCTTTGGATAAAGGCCAGAGAAAAACTAGGAGTTGAATCAGTTGTAACAGAAAACAATTAGCAATCTGGGCATGTCGAAACACAAAATAAGACTGACTGTGCAATTGGAACCAGGTGAGGTAATCCAACTGAGAAGGCAGCGCAGAGCCCGAATTAATCCCGGTCTAGGATCACGAGACTAACCCAGTGCTCAGACACAATTGTTCGCTGCTAAATTGTATTTGGTTCTAACTTTCTACCAGGGTGCCAGTGTGCAAATTAGCCACAAATCTGATTCAGCATCTTTTTTTCCATCCTGTGCAATCCTCTTGTCACAATACAATAGTGGGGTGTAGGCACCGTTCCTGGGAGGTAGAATGCACCATCAATTTGACTGACTGAAGGATCAATTCATAAACATAAGACTTTAGAATTATAGACCTCTGCTTCACAACAGTACGAGTTGAAAATGTGTTGCACAACATTTCGTGGTGGGTAGACTGGTGAACAGGAAGGTAAGCAAGCCTGTGTCAAAGATCTGACAATAAAGACCAGTTAAACCGGCAATCGCAAAAGGCTACCCATTCCCTTACAGCAAACAGACCGCGGCTAATCAACAAATGAAAGTCCATGACCAAAGAGAAGACTTCTGAAATGCAAACGAGGGCTGAGCTGAAGAACGCTCAGCACACAGAGTGGCTACACATACACCAGACCTGGACCATGCATCAAGAAAAGTAAGGAGGGCGTTATGGCTGGGTGGATCATTCAGATTCAGCAGAACCATGACTTTAAAAAAGAAACAAAAATGTCTCAACCACTGATTGAAAACACAATGTACTACCTCAACTGCAAATACTGGAGTGCCAACAAGGATTTCGTGGCAAAGGTCAGTTTCTCAGAAACCATCCAAGTAAGCCAAGGGTCTTATACATTAATTTATAACAAGGTACGCTGTGCAGTGTTTTGAATATAATGGACACCACAGGTGTCAGAGAGAACTGAGCACACCCTTATCAAACCCTGAATCTCACTACAGCATCCCAGTCTTAATAGCTTCAGTTATAGTTTCATGTATCAAACTCTTGGTATAATCAAACTAGAAGGATACATTTTGTATTCAATTCAGTTATTTTTGTTTGTGTGGCTCATTTTTGTTTGTATGGTTTGGAGACTGGAGTTTGATTTGCTCCTCTTCAGACTTTCCACTACAACTTTAACTCACATTCTAAGAACTTATTTACAAATGTATTTAGCGCTCGAATAAAAGCTAGTTTATTCATGCCAACGTAAAACACAACTGAAAGACCGCAGGAGATAAGCGGCAGCTACTCTTGAAAAGGGCTTTTAGGACTACATGACAAATCGCCATGTATTTTAAAAGACACCTACTCAACATCTACATGCGACCACTGGCTCAATTACTCAAGCAACATCAGATGGAATTTCGGATATATGCAGACAATGCACAAGTCAATCTTAGTCTGGGAAAAAAGGTTGGAATTCACAACAACATCAATAAAAGACTGGGCACTTAAACACTGAATAAGGGAGAACTACTCAAATTGTAATGCAACAACCTATTTCAATGCCCAATTTTGCTGGGAGCAGCACATGCTGCCACATAAGAAATCTGACATACAATAATTAACCATCCTGCCCAAAACTCCATCTGCATAGTTGTCAAAGGGACCAATGTCTAGCTGTCTATGATAGTTTACTGGAACCACAGGTTGGAGCGGACACAATTGCTTATATTGGCGAGAAACTGGGCTGCTGCCTCCCAGATTATCTGGACAGGAAGTTCAGACTTCAAAATCTATGCTTAATCTGAAAAAAAATGTTACCACATCAATTCTTCACTAAACAGCAATTCATTGGCTCTTGGTGGCTTCACTGATCAAGTTTGAGCATTGTGCACGAAGCATAAAGAGTTCTCAAAAGGGGTCTGGGATAGCAGCATATGCCAACATACCATTGTGCTCTGAAACACTCTTAATCCATCTTTGTGATCTTACTAAACTCTGTCACCTTAAGAAAAAGATGCTGAAAACTAATCTATTCAAAGAGTCAACCTTCTGAACTGTGACTTTATGACAGAGTACTAGTGATACTATCGGGCCCGAGCCACAGTGTACGACGACTCATCCGCACCCTCCACTACACATGCTTGGCTAATAGCCGCCAGGCATCCGCCCCAAACAGAGCTACATAAACCAATAGGGACATGCCAGGGAGGCCTCCTTCATGAACCAATATCCACATGTACCTTGGCACTTTCATCTTTTTATATTTTTTTAACCAACTGCATTCAGAGGTTTTTGTGGTGCTATAGAAAAGAAAAGAAAAAAAACACGATATATTCATGCATTGATTACCTCAAATTACTATTTTTTTAATGAAATTACAATAGTATTTATTTTTCTATAGTGCTTGTGACTATGGTCCAGTAGCTTTACAGAATTAGGTATAAAAAGTATTACTATTATCTAGCTAGTTGGAAATTACTTTGCCCACCTTGGAAGAAAACGCAAGCTGGCACTTTTCGGAATGTGAACCCATGCCTCCCAGGGTTTACATACATTTCTGTATACAATACCGCCTTCCACTAAATTTTCTTACCCGCGGATCAGTGTTATAAAATCAGCTAACCATGCATTAAAGAGTTAATGACCTTTCAAGACCTCCATTCAAAAGACAGTTTAAAAAGGGGAGTCAAAGCATGATGCAACAATCTCAATGGGGAAAAAAAATCTGTTTGTAAACATGTCCATGACTAGTGAGCTTTGCCTGGGTGAAGACCCTGACGATATTAAATGTCAGCTCCATATCTGCGCCGAGTAAAGGCTGCTTCTTTTCTGTAAACCCTAGTACGGAGTTTTTTGCTTTACTACTTTGAAGGTGACCTTTGACTGGTGATGTAGCCACCACTACACTTCCATGTGCTAAATCTGCATCACGGCTAAATCCACCAAGTATCTTGGAGATTGGTACAGCAATTTACTATATGGACTTGCTCCAAAAAGGCGGCAGCTTTTTTTGTCCCAAGATAGAAAAATACCCTATTGTCGCTAAACTTGTGTGCACTTCTAAAGCATAACCCTAGATGGGAACCAAGGGAGCTGTATGTACGCAGGCTGGTTCCTTTCAAGAATATATACAGTCGGGCAGAAGTTACCTGGGCTTACATTTACATCAAAATTAGAATCTTTTTGCAACAAAAAACTCAGCTCCATTTTTAGGTCTCACCTGGCGTTGCGCACGCATGCGCAGCTCGCTCTGCGAGGGCTTCTTGGAATCGATATACTTTAAGAAGATGAGTTTCGGCTCCGCCTGTAATTTCTATTGGTGTGCGTCATTTTGCGTCACTGATTATGCTAAACTGTGTGTTCCGATTGTCACGGAGGCTTTTTAGTCCCTCCTGGTTACCACCCTGTCCTCTTTTGGCCACGCCCACCTGGACTGGATCCTTTACTTGCGGCGTGATACTGTCTCCTTTAATTAGAGGGAGAGAACTTTTTTTTTGTCATTCCGGATGTGAAGCGCGATGTTCTAAGTTGTACGTGGACATCGCGCTCCGTTTATTTGTTTTTTTTACTTTCATTTGGTGCGCGGCGCCCGAATTAGTGGGTAAGCACTGTGAGTTGGTGGGGGAGTACGTTGTTGCTGTTTGCATGGCCCTTACCCCGTCCCTTCCCTTCTTCTCTGCCCTCTTTCCCTTCCCCGATAGTCGCTTATCATACATTTCTCACACTGCTCAGCGCTCCCCCTTCCTTTCAGTGTATTCTTGGATTGTTCCTTCCCCACTTTGTTTCCTCTGTTACCCCTTGCTTTTCACTTGTTCCCAGCGCTTCTGCACCCCCAACCCCCGGCCTCTCCCCTTTCATAGCTCCGCTTGGGTGCACAGCCTCCTCATTGCAGGCGGCTCACAGGTTATAAATATCCCCCACCCTTTCTCCGTCGTTGTGCTCGGCGCAGTGCTGGCACGGTTACTGTCCCTGCCCCGCTGTACACCCACCGGGCCGTGACCGCCTCTAAAGCGAGGCCAAGAGCCGAATCAAGTTTGCTTAAAAGCACCAGCAGGGGAAGGGAGCTGGTGTGTGTCGAGGCGGGGAGTGCCCCTCTGTCAGATCTAAACACTTGAGCAGGAAATCTGAAGGCTGCATAAACAGACCCCTCTGTGGTGCACGGAGTTCAGCGTGCAGAAAGCTCTCCGCTCACAGAGCCGCTCTTCCTGCTGACAGAGGGGTGGAGGGGGAGCCAAGCCGGAGCAGGCATTTCTTCTGGCGAATGTACTGCATCTGGGGCTTATCTCTGCCCGTGTCAAACTGCAACTTCTACTACCCGAATGTCCCGTATTCGGACGGGTGAGGGGCCCCGGGACATTTTATGTTACTTTTCTGAAGAATGTAGACGTGAAAGCATGCTGAGATCTTGAAACATTTCAATCTATCTTTGTGTAAAAGACATTGTCATTTTTAGGTCAAGCCTAGTGCAGCGCGCATGTGCTGCTCTAGAAGATGACCTTTAGAAATTGGTCTGCTCTTTTCCACACACTCGTGCATGTGGCGGCATCCACCTTGCGGGATCGAGCAGCGGCGCGCGCAGGGGCCATCTGTTTTCTAATGAACTTTCACTTTCGTGCTTGTTCGAGCAGTGGGGCGCGCGTGCAGGGGCCATCTGTTTTTTTTTCTAATGAGCTTTATCTTTCACTATATCTCGTGCTTGTTCGAGCAGCGGCGCGCGTGTGCAGGGGCCATCTGGTTTTTTTCCTAATGAGCTTTATCTTTCACTATATCTTTAGCGTGGCCGCGTGCGCTTGTTTTTTATATGTAGCAGCTTAACAAGTATGTGCTAGCATCTGCCACCAGTTATGCCAAAATCTGTAAACAGTAAAAGCAAACTATATTTCTAAAATTGTTTATGCAGAACGCTAAGCACAGGCGTGGTTTTGAGCCTCGGTTTATAAATCACCCCCCTCCCACTGTCAAGTACTTGTTTACAATTGCTTTTTCACTATAAAATGGAACCGGAAGGGCTCAGTGAGAAGAGCGTTTCCTCCCACACCGTGAACCAGCTGGCCCACCTCCACATGTTTAAATAAATCGTGTACTCTTGAGCACAGAAGACCCTCCCAACAAAGGAGGGCACCTTACAAATGCAAAAAAAGTGGACAAGGGGCAGAAAGGAATTACGTGCTTATCAGCTTGAAAGCTATAATCTGTTTAAGAAGCGAATGGAAAATATTTTTCAGATTACAACAAAGGACACCGCCGGAATACAAGTCATCTGCTTTATTACCATGCAGGTATATATAGACTACTCTATCCCAGCTTTAATGAGGCGCACTGAACTAATCCCCTCCAAGTGGCCCACTCTGAGGCTTACTGCGGTCCATTATGCGGACGACACCCAGCTTATTCTCTCTTGGGAGGGAGAACAGTCATTCTCTGTGGAAAACTTTCATGCATGTATGCAGAGTGTGGTACATTGGCTGAGAAATAACTCCCTGCAATTAAATGCAGATAAAACAGAGTTTCTTTATATTGCAGGTGGGAGAGTACCACATCCTCTCCCAGCCAATATGTGGCCGACTACTGCTGATGCCCAGCTGGTACCCTCTAAATCTGTTCGTAACTTGGGAATCTGCTTCAATGATGAGTTGACTCTGGAAAATCAAGTCAACAAGACTGTTGGGAGCTTCTATTCCCTAATTAGAGTTCTTAAAAAAGTACTCCCCATGCTCCCGGCACATACTCGTGCTCTGGTAGTAAGGAGCGTCATCCTGAGTAGGTTAGATTATTGTAATGCCCTGCTACTGGAGTCCCCTAAATATTTAATGGGGAGACTGCAGAGAATCCAGAATGTAGCGGCTAAGCTGGCCTTGACGAGACCTCGTCAGTCCTCCTCCTCCCAGGCTCTGGTGGACCTTCATTGGCTCCCAATCTTGCAGAGGGTTCATTTTAAATCCCTTTGTGTTGTGTTCAAGGCATTGCAAGGTCGTGGGCCAATACCTTTGCAGAGGAAATTTAGTTGGTATGTTCCCACCCGTTGCCTCAGGTCTTCTTCTGCCAACTGGGTGAAAGTGCCTAGGGTCAGAAGAGCTAAACTGGGGGGGCAAGCTTTCAGCGTTGCTGCTGCAAGGCTCTGGAATAGCCTACCCACGGAGCTGCGACAGATGACGGATTTCATGCCGTTCAGAAAGAAATTGAAGAGTTGGCTCTTTCCCAGAGTATGATGCCTCCTGCTCTTTGTCACAGGCTTTCTTCCGTCTCTCAGCGCCAGGATACCCGGCGGGTTACAGTGCGCTCTATAAATAGCCCTTACATTACATTACTGAGCCACAATAGAGGTCTGCGCTGGAGGGCACTTGAATCCCGCCATAAAAGATAATGATGAACGTTTTGAAATGTTTTTCAGCCCCTCTGTTAACCAAAGCACCTTGCACTCTCTCTGTCGCTCTATTCTCTCACTCTCTCTCGCTCGCCCACTCTCTCTGGTCTCTCTCCCTACCGCTCTCTCCCTAGTCTCTTGCTCTGTCTCACTCTCTTTGTAGTCGCTCTCTAATCCCCCCTCGCTCCATGCCTTCTTCGCTCAGTTTCTTCCTCCCTCTCTTAATCCCTTTTCTCTTATTTTCTCCTCTACCTCGCTTTAACCTTTTCTCTTCTTATCTCGCTCCCGACTTCCTCTGCACACTCTCCCTTTTCGGCCTCTTCTTGTTTTTCAATCAATTGTTGCTATGTCTCACTCTCTTTTATTCTCACCTTCCCCTCTTTTTTTCTCATGACCCAGTCTGTCTCCTCTATTCCTCGCTCAACCATTCTCTGTCCTCTCCCCTTTTCTTCCCTCTCTTGCTCCATGCCTGCCTCGCGCTCTTCTCTTTTCTCTCTTTAATTTCTTTTGCTTTTTTTCCTGTCCCATTCATTCCAAGTCACATACAGGTATGAGTACCTAATTAGAGAGCCGGCGTTTCAAGGCAAGTGACATCTGTATGTCAAACTATTCTGTGTTTTCAGTCCGTTTTCTGGCGATGTTTACTACCTTCTCTCAGTTTTTATATAGCCTGAACTCAACCGGAAGGATTTGGAGCGCTTTACAAGATCAACACTTATATTATACAAGGGCTCGTTAACTTTGCTTTAGGCGCGGGGAGATTAAGTGACTTGCCCAGGATCACAGGGTGTTAAACCAACGTCGGGACTCCAACCCGGTTCCAAAAGCAGCAGCTGTAGCCCTTAAGCCATATCTCATCCCCACCCTTTTCCTGTTAAGCTCTCAATTTGCACACTATTCTCCCCTTTCACCTGCACGCTTCACCCATCCCAAAGCACTTAATCGCCACTAACTAAACACTTAAAAAGTCCCAAAGGCGAGACCTATTGGCTATGCCAATGCTTGTTATTATTGCATAAGATTTGAGAGACAGCACCAATGGCGCTCCCCCAGTCAAGGCTCAAGGCACGGTGCCCTGCTGCCTCCCACGAGCCGCGGAAAAGAGACTTTCGTAAAAGGCTCTAATTAGAGTAACATGGCCGGCAGCCTGGAGATGGAAAGCCCAGCCATAGTTGCCCAGGCTCCTGTGAAAACGTCCACCACACTTGCCATCTTCACTGAGCCATTTGTTGGGATTGTAACAAAAAAGTGTTATACTTCCAATGAAATAGGTGGATTAGGAGGGATTTGGTTCAACTCGAATGGGCGACATACATAGTGCACCACTTTATCATCAGTGCCACTCTCTCCACATCATTGACCCAGCCTGTGCCAATGAAAGCCGCTCAGTTTTTTTTTTTTAAACAAGCATTTGCAATGCAACAGGTCTCGCATTTACGCGAGTTTAAGATATTGGCATTGCAAATGACAATGCCTATTTTTTTTTTTAAAACCGAAATAAAAGGCATTGTCATTTACAATGCCAATAGCTTAAACTCGAAAATGCGAGACCTATTGCATTGCAAATGCTTGTTTGTTGGGTGTAATCTGAGCCACCATAATGGACATGGCTACAATAAACTGGATATCCAGAAAAAGCCCACGTTACATTCTGAACATCTCTGTACATGGTCTTCACTAACAAAACAAAGCTTGATGTGTTACTTTTGTCTCGGGAGTAGGGTTTTGGACGTGCCAGGAAGTATGGCGCCTTGCTATGTGTGCGTATGGTATGTGAGCCTAAAGTGACACGGTGCAGCCAAGTAGGGGAATTACCCTATAACCCCTATATGTGTATGGGTAGAGACCCACACAATTCACAGAAAAACAAGTTCCTGCGCACACGTTACAGGGTGAAGATAATGGTTGATGAAGTCTCTGGAGAGTGATCATAAAGAGTCCATTCAAGTGGTTCAGAATTTCTTGAGTTATTTAATCTTATATCGTTAGAATGACACAACCAGCCAACACGTGTTTCGTCACAATGGGAAGTATCCGTGACTTCTTCAGGGCTGTGAGAGAGAGCGTCGGTGTCTTTAGGAAATCACTATGCCGGTGATAATTCCGACCGGCCGGTCTGGTGGAGTGTAAATGAAAAACGGAGTAGTCCGTGGGAGTAATTAATTAAAGGCAATCGGAAGCTCCTAGGTGAAGGAGATTCCAGACAGTGAGTGCCTGTCTGCAAGTTGAGCGGTGGGTCCGCCGTTTCAGCAGATCTCTAGCGTGTGCGCTACGAGAAAACAGGCTGCATGCCTGTTTCTCGTAGCACACACGCTAGAGATCTGTTGAAACGGCGGACCCACCGCTCAACTTGCAGACAGGCACTCACTGTCTGGAATCTCCTTCACCTAGGAGCTTCCCGATTGCCTTTTAATTAATTACTCCCACGGACTATTCCGTTTTTCATTTACACTCCACCAGACCGGCGGGAATTATCACCGGTATAGTGATTTCCCTAAAGACACCGACGCTCTCTCACACCCCTGAAGAAGTCACGGGATACTTCCCATTGTGACGAAACACGTGTTGGCTGGTTGTGTCATTCTAACGATATAAGATTAAATAACTCAAGAAATTCTGAACCACTTGAATGGACTCTTTATGATCACTCTCCAGAGACTTCCTTCAACCATTATCTTCACCCTGTAACGTGTGTGCAGGAACTTGTTTTTTTGATGTGTTACTGTAAAGATAATGAAAAGGGGTCTCTCCATTTCCCGTCCCTACAAGTCTTCAACTGTGTAGTCAATTCTTCAACCCTTGGAAGAAAGGACAATCAAGCAGAAAAATGTACACAACACCACAAGAACCTATAGACATATCAGATGATGTAGCCGAATCGTACAGGATGTGCCCAACTGGTCACAATGAATGTCTAGCAATATCGTATAGTCCAAAGATCTTATACCTTCTTAATTTGCAACTATCATTTTATAACTCTGGTATTTTTGGCAGCTAAATCATTCCTTTGGTTTTCTCCTCCCCAACCAAGCCAGTCTGATGCATTAAAAATGTAGCGCCAATTACCTTTTATACACAATTTTTAAGTCTCTCCACTCCAAAAAACTGCACATTTTAGGCTTGCGGGCTAATACGGTCTGCACCAGCTCCCGGGTGATCTTTTTCTTCTCTTTATCTGACAGTGGCACATACCATTTCTGGAGCCGCAGCTTGCCTTGGCGGCTGAAAAGCAGCATGAACTGCATCTGATCAGTGAAACAAAAAGTGAGAGATCAACAAAGTTTTGCTAAAGACAAATAAGGCTGGTTTGTATTTCTGTCCATTGATTTACAGAGAATGTCAAACTGAAATGTTTCAACGAGGTTACATAAAGTCATACATAGGAACCTTGCAATGAATAATTAACAAAAAGGTATCTCAGTGAGGAGTAAGACATCACAAGAATATTAAAAGGTGCTACACTGTACCTTAAACATCTGATAAAATCATGGGGTGTGGATGATGCACTCTGTGCACCTGACTGGCAGAGAAGGATATTGAAATAGCAGAGCCTTCTGTTTGAAGCAGGTGATTTTTGAAGTCCAATTTGAAGGTGCTCAGGGAGATAAAAAACCTTTCATTTAATAGGAAGAGGGCAGCACAGGTGTAGTGGAAGGAGGGCACGGGACCAGACTTGAGCTTGCACGGTAAAGGGGATTTACAGTGGTGAGGAAATATTAGGTTTGTGGGTCAAGAGTACGGGCTGGGGTGTAACAGGTGATGCAATTAGTGGGTTCTTCTTCCAATGAAGATAGCAAACTGTAATGCCTGTAGACACTAGGTTGAAGTAATGGTGTAAATTTAGAGACTTGCAAGTAGCGTTTGATTGCTAGTTCAGGAAACTGAAGCAAACAGCAGATGAGTGAGGTTCTCCGTTTCCCACACTTCCTGTCAAAGTGCCTCAAATTAGATCCAACTGGTAAGTGAAGAAATCAAACTTTGGGCTCCACATCTTCAGCCTCTATGCCGACATTTCCAGCAGGCCAGTGGTGCATAATGCAGAACTCGTTTTGAAGTACATAACAAGAAAAGGAGGTATGAAGTAATCAAAACAATAGCAAAAAGATGAAATGGAAATGCACGGAGTGTCAACCAAGGTGGAAATGACAGCTTTAGATAGTGTCTGCAGAGTTACACAGTTAGCTGCAGACAGTGTGTAGCATTCACCAACAACTTTAGAAGTTTTGGAGGAGGGTTGGGGCAAAAAGACGACATTGCATTTGGAAAAGTAGAACAGAAATGCTTCAGGACAGATTAAAGTCTAAGGCTTTTACGACATGAAAATATAAAGTAACAATATACTGCTATGAAGTATGGATCAACTGGAGAAAAACAGAAAAGGTGAAGATAATGGGACAGATTGGCAGGCGAGCAACACTCCGGGTAGTGTGATGAGGGCCTAGTTTCAACAGTTGCATATACTCATATTCATTAGACACCCCCGTTTTTGGGGTGAGAGCAAAATGTTTGGTCAACCACCGATTTTCACACCCTGCATTAACAGCGCTCACCTAGTGATAGAGAAGTCTAGAATCATGCTGGCTGGGATTGTTTTTCTCGATAGTGCTGCTGGTGTATTGTATGTATGTAGGGGGGTGGGTGAGGAGAATTATACATATCAAAAACTAAAAATGTCTCCTTAGAAATGTAACGGCAAGGTATGCAAAATAAAGTTTTAGTGAAACGATTGAAGCAGCAGCCTTTACAGTATATTTGAGCAGCACTATCCACTCGTTCCACCTCAAAAATTCTCCCTCGAAACAAGAGGCTCAAGCTAACAAAGGAAAGCATGATACAAGAATCTACCTACAAATCCTGTGCAAAGCAAGATAAGCGTGGCACATCACTGAGCAAAGCACAACCCTGTTGTTCAACCAAGCACTGAAGCTTTCTATACATATAAGCGTCTCCACTGACCTTTGGTGCTTCTCCTCCCCTGACCATCGACGGACTGCAACCGCGACTGCAGCTGACGGACTGCGACTGCGACTGACGAGGAGGAGAAGAAGGCGGTGCTGACGAGCAGAGGCGAGGACGCGCTGACGTCACACGCCGAGATCGCGGAGCGGAAGCTTAGAAATACCGCTGCTATCCGTATGTTTGTGTCTGCGCGTCTGTCTATGCCTACCCGAAAGCAATGTTATGGAATGCGCGAAAAGGCGCAGAAATACTGTTTTAAGCAATATGTTTAACTGTATTTTTGTAATATAACCTATGCAGATGTGAAAGGAAAATGTTTGTTTCACGAATTCTTTGGGTTTAAAGTATTATTTAAATTTTGACACAAGAAACTTTTTTGGGTTAAATAACACAAACACACAAATATATGTATTATATACATATATATACATACGTACATACATACAGGGCACAAGTCCTAAAAAAAGAAGTGGGGGGACTAACCAAGTTAGGCAATATCCAAGTGACATCATGGCGCTTGACATCACAGCGCGACATCACGCCACTGCTGTAGGAGAGTAGGATCTGCTTCACATGGGTACCCCCACTTTTTGCTGATGCTTCACTGTTTTTCGACTTTAGTCTGGCTGGGGCCCTGCTAATCAGAACCCCAGCCTAGCTGCTTCCTCTCTAAAATGGTTTCCATGTGCCTTAGGCACATCTCTGATTGGAATCTGGAGTGCCCTTATAAGTCCCTAGTATATGGTATACTATGTACCCAGGGCATAGGTACCTCAGAGGCCTACCAGGGGCTGAAGCATGTATTATGCCACCCCTGGAAGGCCAGCCAAAATGACACCACGGGTCTGCTACTGCACCCTGGGTAAGGTGGTGCATGCACCCCTTACTGTGATATAGGTTACCTATATCACTACATATATACACACATATAAACCTATAAGTCACTCCTATGGCAGGCCGTATCAATCCTGAATGCAAAAACAACAGTTGATGGACAGAATGCAGAACAATGTCATACATTCACCCCAGTACAGAGATCTGGGCCTAAATCTATCGTTTTTTTGCTCACCATGCCATTCCAGTTTGAACCCAGCCATATGCAAATCAGTCTTGACCCTGTGCCTCATGGGAACAGTCCAGCCCGAACTGCCAAGCCAGGTCCTCCCTGGACTGGAAACAAGCATCCTAGGACCGGTTTCGGGGTTTCACCCCTCTTCAGCCAGGATAGCTTGATTCCAGTGGCATGGAGAGCACGGGACCCACATCTGGGCATACCCATCCCACTCGGGGTGACAAATGCAAAAACAACAGTTGATGGACAGAATGCAGAACAATGTCATACATTCACCCCAGTACAGAGATCTGGGCCTAAATCTATCGTTTTTTTGCTCACCATGCCATTCCAGTTTGAACCCAGCCATATGCAAATCAGTCTTGACCCTGTGCCTCATCGGAACAGTCCAGCCCGAACTGCCAAGCCAGGTCCTCCCTGGACTGGAAACAAGCATCCTAGGACCAGTTTCGGGGTTTCACCCCTCTTCAGCCAGGATAGCTTGATTCCAGTGGCATGGAGAGCACGGGACCCACATCTGGGCAAACCCATCCCACTCGGGGTAACAAATGCAAAAACAACAGTTGATGGACAGAATGCAGAACAATGTCATACATTCACCCCAGTACAGAGATCTGGGCCTAAATCCATCGTTTTTTGCTCACCATGCCATTCCAGTTTGAACCCAGCCATATGCAAATCAGTCTTGACCCTGTGCCTCATGGGAACAGTCCAGCCCGAACTGCCAAGCCAGGTCCTCCCTGGACTGGAAACAAGCATCCTAGGACCAGTTTCGGGGTTTCACCCCTCATCAGCCAGGATAGCTTGATTCCAGTGGCATGGAGAGCACGGGACCCACGTCTGGGCATACCCATCCCACTCGGGGTGACAAATGCAAAAACAACAGTTGATGGACAGAATGCAGAACAATGTCATACATTCACCCCAGTACAGAGATCTGGGCCTAAATCCATCGTTTTTTTGCTCACCATGCCATTCCAGTTTGAACCCAGCCATATGCAAATCAGTCTTGACCCTGTGCCTCATGGGAACAGTCCAGCCCGAACTGCCAAGCCAGGTCCTCCCTGGACTGGAAACAAGCATCCTAGGACCGGTTTCGGGGTTTCACCCCTCTTCAGCCAGGATAGCTTGATTCCAGTGGCATAGCACGGGACCCACGTCTGGGTATACCCATCCCACTCGGGGTGACAAATGCAAAACAACAGTTGATGGACAGAATGCAGAACAATGTCATACATTCACCCCAGTACAGAGATCTGGGCCTAAATCCATCGTTTTTTTGCTCACCATGCCATTCCAGTTTGAACCCAGCCATATGCAAATCAGTCTTGACCCTGTGCCTCATGGGAACAGTCCAGCCCGAACTGCCAAGCCAGGTCCTCCCTGGACTGGAAACAAGCATCCTAGGACCGGTTTCGGGGTTTCACCCCTCTTCAGCCAGGATAGCTTGATTCCAGTGGCATGGAGAGCACGGGACCCACGTCTGGGCATACCCATCCCACTCGGGGTGACAAATGCAAAAACAACAGTTGATGGACAGAATGCAGAACAATGTCATACATTCACCCCAGTACAGAGATCTGGGCCTAAATCCATCCATCCTTGGTAGTTCGGGCTGGACTGTTCCCATGAGGCACAGGGTCAGACTGATTTGCATATGGCCATGTCTGAACTGGGGTGGTGGAGTGAGCTATGAATAGCCAGAAACCGGTCCCAAGATGCTTGTTTCCTGTCCAGGGAAGACATGGCTTGGTAGTTCGGGCTGGACTGTTCCCATGAGGCACAGGGTCAGACTGATTTGTATATGGCCATGTCTGAACTGGGGTGGTGGAGTGAGCTAAAGAATGATGATGGATTAAACCCAGATCAGTTGACTGGGGGTGAGTGTTTGATTTGCTCAAGCGCTCCGTCCATCATCCCCTTTGGTATCGCTTTGTTCGCCCTAAGTTGGCAGGGTATGCCCAGACATGGGTCCCTTGCTCACTTTGCCACTGGATTCAAGCTAGCCTGGCTGATGACGGCTGAATAGCCAGAAACCGGTCCCAGGATGCTTGTTTCCGGTCCAGGGAAGACATGGCTTGGTAGTTCGGGCTGGACTGTTCCCATGAGGCACAGGGTCAGACTGATTTGCATATGGCCATGTCTGAACTGGGGTGGTGGAGTGAGCTAAAGAATGATGATGGATTAAAGCCAGATCAGTTGACTGGGGGTGAGTGTTTGATTTGCTCAAGCGCTCTGTCCATCATCCCCTTTGGTATCGCTTTGTTCGCCCTAAGTTGGCAGGGTATGCCCAGACGTGGGTCCCTTGCTCACTTTGCCACTGGATTCAAGCTAGCCTGGCTGATGACGGCTGAATAGCCAGAAACCGGTCCAAGGATGCTTGTTTCCTGGTCCAGGGAAGACATGGCTTGGTAGTTCGGGCTGGACTGTTCCCATGAGGCACAGGGTCAGACTGATTTGCATATGGCCATGTCTGAACTGGGGTGGTGGAGTGAGCTAAAGAATGATGATGGATTAAACCCAGATCAGTTGACTAGGGGTGAGTGTTTGATTTGCTCAAGCGCTCCGTCCATCATCCCCTTTGGTATCGCTTTGTTCGCCCTAAGTTGGCAGGGTATGCCCAGACGTGGGTCCCTTGCTCACTTTGCCACTGGATTCAAGCTAGCCTGGCTGATGACAGCTGAATAGCCAGAAACCGGTCCCAGGATGCTTGTTTCCGGTCCAGGGAAGACATGGCTTGGTAGTTCGGGCTGGACTGTTCCCATGAGGCACAGGGTCAGACTGATTTGCATATGGCCATGTCTGAACTGGGGTGGTGGAGTGAGCTAAAGAATGATGATGGATTAAACCCAGATCAGTTGACTGGGGTGAGTATTTGATTTGCTCAAGCGCTCCGTCCATCATCCCCTTTGGTATCGCTTTGTTCGCCCTAAGTTGGCAGGGTATGCCCAGACGTGGGTCCCTTGCTCACTTTGCCACTGGATTCAAGCTAGCCTGGCTGATGACGGCTGAATAGCCAGAAACCGGTCCCAGGATGCTTGTTTCCGGTCCAGGGAAGACATGGCTTGGTAGTTCGGGCTGGACTGTTCCCATGAGGCCCAGGGTCAGACTGATTTGCATATGGCCATGTCTGAACTGGGATGGTGGAGTGAGCTAAGGAATGATGATGGATTAAACCCAGATCAGTTGACTGGGGGTGAGTGTTTGATTTGCTCAAGCGCTCCGTCCATCATCCCCTTTGGTATCGCTTTGTTCGCCCTAAGTTGGCAGGGTATGCCCAGACGTGGGTCCCTTGCTCACTTTGCCACTGGATTCAAGCTAGCCTGGCTGATGACAGCTGAATAGCCAGAAACCGGTCCCAGGATGCTTGTTTCCGGTCCAGGGAAGACATGGCTTGGTAGTTCGGGCTGGACTGTTCCCATGAGGCACAGGGTCAGACTGATTTGCATATGGCCATGTCTGAACTGGGGTGGTGGAGTGAGCTAAAGAATGATGGTGGATTAAACCCAGATCAGTTGACTGGGGGTGAGTGTTTGATTTGCTCAAGCGCTCCGTCCATCATCCCCTTTGGTATCGCTTTGTTCGCCCTAAGTTGGCAGGGTATGCCCAGACGTGGGTCCCTTGCTCACTTTGCCACTGGATTCAAGCTAGCCTGGCTGATGACGGCTGAATAGCCAGAAACCGGTCCCAGGATGCTTGTTTCCGGTCCAGGGAAGACATGGCTTGGTAGTTCGGGCTGGACTGTTCCCATGAGGCACAGGGTCAGACTGATTTGCATATGGCCATGTCTGAACTGGGGTGGTGGAGTGAGCTAAAGAATGATGATGGATTAAACCCAGATCAGTTGACTGGGGGTGAGTGTTTGATTTGCTCAAGCGCTCCGTCCATCATCCCCTTTGGTATCGCTTTGTTCGCCCTAAGTTGGCAGGGTATGCCCAGACGTGGGTCCCTTGCTCACTTTGCCGCTGGATTCAAGCTAGCCTGGCTGATGACGGCTGAATAGCCAGAAACCGGTCCCAGGATGCTTGTTTCCGGTCCAGGGAAGACATGGCTTGGTAGTTCGGGCTGGACTGTTCCCATGAGGCACAGGGTCAGACTGATTTGCATATGGCCATGTCTGAACTGGGGTGGTGGAGTGAGCTAAAGAATGATGATGGATTAAACCCAGATCAGTTGACTGGGGGTGAGTGTTTGATTTGCTCAAGCGCTCCGTCCATCATCCCCTTTGGTATCGCTTTGTTCGCCCTAAGTTGGCAGGGTATGCCCAGACGTGTGTCCCTTGCTCACTTTGCCACTGGATTCAAGCTAGCCTGGCTGATGACGGCTGAATAGCCAGAAACCGGTCCCAGGATGCTTGTTTCCGGTCCAGGGAAGACATGGATTGGTAGTTTGGGCTGGACTGTTCCCATGAGGCACAGGGTCAGACTGATTTGCATATGGCCATGTCTGAACTGGGGTGGTGGAGTGAGCTAAAGAATGATGATGGATTAAACCCAGATCAGTTGACTGGGGGTGAGTGTTTGATTTGCTCAAGCGCTCCGTCCATCATCCCCTTTGGTATCGCTTTGTTCGCCCTAAGTTGGCAGGGTATGCCCAGACGTGGGTCCCTTGCTCACTTTGCCACTGGATTCAAGCTAGCCTGGCTGATGACGGCTGAATAGCCAGAAACCGGTCCCAGGATGCTTGTTTCCGGTCCAGGGAAGACATGGCTTGGTAGTTCGGGCTGGACTGTTCCCATGAGGCACAGGGTCAGACTGATTTGCATATGGCCATGTCTGAACTGGGGTGGTGGAGTGAGCTAAAGAATGATGATGGATTAAACCCAGATCAGTTGACTGGGGGTGAGTGTTTGATTTGCTCAAGCGCTCCGTCCATCATCCCCTTTGGTATCGCTTTGTTCGCCCTAAGTTGGCAGGGTATGCCCAGACGTGGGTCCCTTGCTCACTTTGCCACTGGATTCAAGCTAGCCTGGCTGATGACGGCTGAATAGCCAGAAACCGGTCCCAGGATGCTTGTTTCCGGTCCAGGGAAGACATGGCTTGGTAGTTCGGGCTGGACTGTTCCCATGAGGCACAGGGTCAGACTGATTTGCATCTGGCCATGTCTGAACTGGGGTGGTGGAGTGAGCTAAAGAATGATGATGGATTAAACCCAGATCAGTTGACTGGGGGTGAGTGTTTGATTTGCTCAAGCGCTCCGTCCATCATCCCCTTTGGTATCGCTTTGTATCAATCCTGAAGGCAGAGTGCTTGGTTCTTATGTGAGAGGGTGCCCCTGCATGAGCAGAGCCCCTCTGCAGCATTCGGAGACCCTTCTCTGATGCTGTTTGTAGTGCAGCCTGACCATATACTCTTAAGCGCATTATAACCTCGCGTTAAATGCTAACTTTGGGATGGCTGCACGGAAACATGTCGTGTTTGGTGTCAAACATCTTGGAATACTACCCCCCCGCCAGTTCTGGCGGCGGGGGTAGCATTCCACCCTTCTAGAGGGAGAGACATGTACACACCGGCCTACCCGGTAACTTCTTTCCAAAGCCCTGGCATCACAAAATGGTTGCCACTGCCACAGACACGGGTCTGGCCTCCTGCCGCTGACTGAAACTCCGGCAGGGGAGGCCTGGACAATAGGTTTCCTGTCCCAGGGAGGTGTACCCACCTCCCCAGACAGGATAATGTGTATTGGGGCTGGGCGGGAGCACTCTCTGGTGCTTTGAAGTCCTGCACTGGGGGCACATTTGGTGTCCCTGTGCATATCCCAGTTCAAACCGGTTCAGGGGCTTCCAGCCCCTGCTCTGGTGCGAAAGTGGACAAAGGGAATGGGTGTAACCACCCCTCTCCCCTGACCCTCCCATAGGTGGGTCCCCAGAGTATGTCCAACCCCCTAACTTAGTATAAGTATGGGACCCCAGTCCTTAGGACTTTAGATTACCCTGGACGAAACTCTGACACTGAATCCTGGACCTTCGACGCTCTACTTTAAGATTAGAGGACTGAAGAATCTCCCTTGGGGTCAAGGAGTGACTCCCCTGCTTGGCAGGCACCTGAGAAGCAATTGTCCGGTCTGCATCGCTGAAGCTCCCGCCGGACGCCGAAGTCTTTGCAACACCAGAGGTGGATTTCCAGACTTCCCTGAGGCTGCCCTGAGTCCCCAGCAAAGCTGAGGCCCGTAGCTGTCGTGGGTAACGTGGAACCGTGACCCCTGGACACTGAGTACTTTTGCAAGTGCATCCTCTTCCTGGTCTCCCACGAAGTTGTGCTTTGGGCTACGAGTAGCCCCCGCCTCCAGCACCGACTGCACCGAAGATCACTGGCCTCCACTCCACGAGTGTCCTGTGAGCCAGCTCCAAGTGCGTCCACTCGAGGCTCCTTCGCGGTCGCTAGTCCGTTGGCTAGTGGGCCCTCTCGAAGGCAACTCTTCTTCTGCTTGGGCTTTCCTGTTTGCTCCAGACGTGCCCTGACTTACCCTTGCTGGGTGAGTCCCACAGACCTTGCTGGTCTGTACCACCGTCCTTCTTCTATTTCCACGAGACTTGCCGTTGCCAAGGCTTGTTGGGTCCAATCCGGTCGCCGACACCCCTGCAATCGACAGACTTTGTGGCACAGCTTGAATCCAGCTCCTGGTCATCATCGACGCCTCCTGGACCTCGTAGCTGAAGAGTCAAGACGACCGTCAACCTACCTGAAGCACCCGACATCGGTGGGCATCTGCTCATCGCCTTCCTGGTCACTGGCTAGTGACCCAGACTCTGTCCCCTCTGCTTTCAGGTTCGTCAGATCTTCGATCCACCCTTGGATCCACCCGAACACTTTCGACTTGGTCGCCAGCAGCACTTTGCAGCAGCTCGCCATTGAAAACGACGACGGAACCCGACCCCGAAAGACACCTATGCACCCGGCTCCCCTGGGTGAGGTAACTCGAGTACTCCGGTGCTCCCGTGGGTATAGACTCTAGAACAACCTAGTTCTAAAGGGGTTTGCTCCAAGTCCTCCTCTAAGTGTCCTTTTTCTTTAAAACTCCAACCGCGACATTCCCCATAGAAGTCAACGGCGGCTCGCGGCTGTGTTCTCACACTGCACGCGTCCCCCGTGGGTCCCCTGTGTCACTACCATGGGCAGTTCCTTGAGGGCCAAGCACTTCTACAGGCTCTAGGCCTTGTGTCTAGCTCAGTCGTGGTTCTTATACCACTTTATTGGTATATGGTTTGGTACGCCCCTAGGGCTCAAACGTGTATTTGTGCTATTACTGTTGATAACTGACTTGTAACTTATGTACTTCGAACTCTAGCCTCATAAAGAGACTAGAGGGGTGTGTTTAAGACTAAATACATATATTTTAAATATATACCTGGTGTGGTCCTCTTTCATTTGGTCACTCAAGAGATTATAGACTGGTAAAAGAAGCTGCTTTACATTCCTTCAAGACTTAGCCTGAAGGCTGCTCTCCATAGCTACCACTAGGATAGCTTTCAATAAAGGTTGTCTTTAACCTATCTCCAATAAGGGGTTGTTTGGACTGGTGCAAGGTGCCCACTATAATTAGTGGACAGCATATACCAGGCCAACTTCTCACAACTGCATCACTGGAAGTGGCATTACAACCCATGACCTCATAGGAAGTGACATCACAAGGAGTAACATCAGATCTGAACACCTCACAAATATGTTTCGCAAGTCTATCATGAGTACATTTGAGTGCATTACGAGCTTTAACAAATGAGAGTTTGTGTCGGGGTTGTGCCAAAAAAGTGACGCATCCCCCCAACGCAAAATGTGGGCCTCAACTTACACATTTATTTTGTAAAAACTCTGCCACAAAGAAATTGAACACAAGGAGAAAAGTGGCAGTAAATATATTCTGTTTAATTGGTTGCAAAGTCTGCATTTTTAAATACCTTATGGGGTTGAAGCACCTGCTGCAGAGATCGTTGTGTGCCCAATAAATCACAAGGAACAATAATAATGGTAAGGTAATTCTGGAGTGTAACATGTTTACTGGAGAGATCTGTGTTTTCTCGAGTCCCAGTTTTGAATCAAAGTAGCATTGTGGGCTAATGTATCTCCTGCAAAGCACATCATCTAACATGCAGATTTCAGATTTTTATTTTGTGTAGCTAAGTAAGTGGATTACTGTTTCTTTTTATTTCAAAGCTTTTTATTGGAATTTTCAAGAAACAAATAATACATAAAATACATAATACTTAAAGTGATAGAAGTACATAAAGTAATAGAAAAAGGCAAGTCACTTAGCAGTCTAAAGGTAGCAATGGTATGGTAGACTTGCTCAACTTAAGAGTAATAGGCAGAGATATAATTAAGTGGGATGAGAGGAGATGGGAGAGGGGGAAGAGAGAGCCAGTATATTGTTTTAGGTAGAAACTGTGCGAGCCTTTCGAGTTAACAGATTTTGAGTCAAAATGTGGTATGAGGGTGTAGTCGCAGTGTAAAGATTTCGGCAAGATATGGGTGAACTGAATGTACGTAAATTGTGTTGAGTTGTAGATTGTGAGAATGAAGAAAGGGAGAGCCACCATCGAGTCTTGTGGTTATATATCGCTGGGGGTGAGCGTTTAAGTATCTGTATGAGGTAGAGGATTCTATGTGAGGATGTTTAAGGTGGTTTATTTGTGGCGAAGTAGTTGTCCACCCTGTCTCACAAAGGCTTAGATGGAGACCTCCATGGTGAGTGTTGGAGAGAGATATTGTCTGCGCCTCTAATATGAGTGATCCAGTTAATCCAGCAATTGAACGAGGTCTTGTGTGTATCTTTCCAATTGTTTAGAAGTATTTTTGTTGCTGACGTAAGTAGTAGGTCTACTAAAGGTCTGTCTGCTGGGTTGTCTAAGTCAGTGCTAAGAAATCCTGCTATCAGGGATGCAAGTTCTTTCTTCAGGTGGCAATTAAATAGACTTGATAAGAATGAGAACACTTTGTCCCAGAAGAGGGATAGGGATTTGCAGTGAAAAATGAGGTGAGCTATATCTACTATCTCTTCCTTGTGGATTACTGTTTTTTAACACAGATCATTTTGTTCCTTGCAGTTCATAAATTGTAATCTTTCTAATATAGCACAGCGAGCTATAAAGGACATGTGACTCCTACGCCTTGCAATCCTAACTGTCTTATGTAACACATCATGTACATTGATTTACACATTTATACGATTTATTGTCAATGTATAATGTGCATGTGTGTGTGACACCCTGCATTGGGATATTAGTGCCTATAAAAAATAAAATAATGGTATTTAAAATGTTATGTGTGTAAATACTGGAACAGATCAGCACATTTGACATTCTTACAGTGCATGCATAGCTCTTATATACAGGGATTGAACAAAGTGCAAAGCAGGTCTCTCTAAATTATTTGTGAAAAGGTAACAAGCTGTGTGCCTTTGTTTCCCCTCCCTTGCATCTAGGTGTGCCGCTCAGATTGCTCCCAACTAATATAGTGGACCAAAAGGAGGCCTGATGGCCACTTAACTTCGGCCTTTGTTATGGGCCCAGCTGGCGTCTGAAATACCATAGCCCGCTCACTGCCTGCATGTTGCTGCTCTGAAAGAAAGCAGGCAAGGTGCCGGCGTGCTGCTGAATGTGTCTCCGGGACAAGTTCAGCATATTTCAGTGAGGCCCACTTCTTGCAAGTTGGACGGCGTCCACCCTGTGAAAATAGTGGATGGACGCCGTGTACCCGCGTGTATCCCCGACTTGTGCCCTGGAGATATATATAAGTTAAACGATGAGAAAGATGAATGACAAATTCAAATCCTACAGGGCACAATCAGCATTCCATTTTCCAAAGGTTGATAAACTGAGTATCATTAATTTGGGCAATAGAAACATCTTTTCAAAAGCACTTTATAAGTTTCGCATGAAGCACTATGTAAAGATCCGAGCAGTTGTATTTTAAGGACCAGATTAGTTTTCTTTGTATTCTGGAAACAAATTTTGAAATTACTTAATCTCCATGACCCCAAAAACTCTAATAAAAATGAAACTGACTTTTTTTAAATGTAATCTGATACTCATGTAAAGCATTCTAGTGTCCTAGTGCCAATTTAGTACAATGTAAAACTACAAACATAATAAAAAAATTAAGAAGTCATACGTATAAAGCAGCATTCCGTCAAACATTCACTCATGGTACCACTGAGCGGTAGGAATATTGTGGATCTCTGCAAATTCCGTAACTTTCCCTCACACAAATTTGCGAAAAATGTGTAATTTACCCCACTTGCCTCAGGGGTCTCAAAAGAATGTATGGGATTTAGGAGTGTGCATGCGTTCTGATGTCTTTCTGGGCCACCCCCTCCCTACTTTTAGGTCTCCAGTGCTGACAGCACTTTTGCTGTTCCTGCAATATATATTGTTTACCATACGGTGGTTGTAGCCTGTCCATCGCTTACTGTTGGTCCGGACGCAAAAACAACAAGGTGATGGGTGTAATTCTTGAATTAATCTCAGCCACTGGAAATCATTTGGGCTGCATCCCAATCCATAGTTTGCTTGCCCACCATGCTACAATACCACCCCACTCTGAACCCAGCCCTATGCAAAGCAGTCTTGCCCCTGTTCCTCATGGAAAAACTCCAGTCTGAACTGCCAGACCAGGTCCTCCCTGGCTAGCTTGAATCCACTGGCAGAGTGAGCTCAGGACCCACGTCTGGAATGCCCGGCGCACTTAGGGCGGCAAATGCAAAAAAAACATGTGATGGATGGAATGCTTTAATTAATATCAGTCACTGGCAATCGCTTGTGGCCACATCCCAATCCATTGTTTTTTTCCCACCATGCCACCCCAGTTTGGGCCCAATCATATGCAAATCAGTCTTGACCAAGCTCCCCATGGGAACAGTTCAGCCCGAACTGCCAGGCCAGGTCCTCCCTGGACCGGAAGCAAGCATTCGGGATCGGTATTGGGGTATCACCCTTCATCAGCTAGGCTAACTTAAATTCAGTTGCACAGTGTGTACGGGACCCATGTCTGCTCATACCCTTCCCACTTAGGGTGACACTATGCCACTCCACTTTACACTATTCCTCTCTACAACGCTCTACACCACTTGGATGTTGAACATTCTGCTCCACTCTATGCCCTTCCACTCTAGCCATCCCACTCCAGATAAAGAATTTCTGCGACATGGCTCGCCACTCCACTCCACACACCCCCACTCTACCCCCCTCCACTCCATTCTACCATACTCCATTCTATCCCACTCAACTCCAATATACCCCAACCCAATCTTCCCTACTCCACTTCACTGCAATTTACAACACTCCAACTACCATACTGTATTCCACCCAATCTACTCCACTCCATGGTACCCCATTCCACCTTAATCTACCCCCACTCTACTCCAGTCCAATCGACCCTACTTCACTCCACTGTAGCCCACTCCACAATACCCCCATATACCAATCTGCACTCTACCCCAAACTACCCCACTCCACTTCACTCCAATCAATCCTACTAAAATTTTACCATGCTCCACTCCAATCTAACCCACTCCACCCTAATCTACCCCACTCCAGTCTAGCCCAATCTACTGCACTACAATCTACTTCACTCCACTATACCCCACTCAACTCCACTCAAACCTAACCTATTCCGCTCAAATCTACACCACTTCAAACTACTCCACTCCAATCTACCCCAGTATACCCCACTCCACTATACACCAATCTACCCCACTCCTTTCCAATCTACCCTGCTCTAATCCACCCAGACATCCACACTCCAAGTACTCCACTCCAATCTGCCCCACTCCACCTCATCCCACTCTAATCTACCCCAATCCACTCCACTCCACACTTCCCCAATTTACCCCATTCTAGTCTACCTCCGTTCACTCTACCCAAATCTACCCTGATCTACCGCACTTCTATCTACCGCAATACACCCAAATTTACTTCTTTGAAACCTGCAATGTCTAGGAGTGTTTTTACGTGCAGTTATCATTACTCATATAGCTGAGCTTATGTCTCTACTTATCAATGCTCCCGTTGTATGACAGTTCATTCCCACCATATGTTTATATATTTCTTTATTGTGCAGCTCACCCTTTCGGGGATGTATTTCTTGCAGTTCCACTGTTGCAGTTTTGGTATTTGGCAAGCCTGGTTCTGTTTCTGGGTTTCGTATATGTAATAGCCTTCACACAGGGAGGGGGCCTTTTTTTTGTTCTTGGTTGCATGAACTTGGCTGCTCTTGCTGGTCGAGTTGAGGTTTTGTTATTTGTTGTTTACCATGGCTCTTTCTTTTCCCCCCTGTCTCCTGGCACTATTTTTGGGTCGAGAACCAGAACAAGGGGACCCTACTCACTGAGGAACCAGGGTAAGTAAATTGTTAACACAAAACAGTGGTTCCTGTGGAATAATACTGTCTATCTTGATATTTATGATGCGCAATCGCATTACCGAGGATTAAGGTGATGTAAGAGGAAGAAGAAACCACATACACTAATGGTTTAGTATATATCAATCGATGTTTATATTGCAAATAGAAAAAGGAATATATACAATGAAAAAAACAATTGTGCGTAGTGTCCCCAGTGAAAACAGGAACCTAAAGTATTGGTGCCAAATTTGTGACAATTTATGTACAAGGTTTCCAAAGTTTTTATGAAAGTTGACCATTAAATATATACAATATGCACAGCAGCTATATACAATGATATGCGCATGATAATGGTTCGCTTTTTCTTTGTGTCGACGACGTTTCGACCCTCGGTGCAGTATGGGGTCTCATCAGAACCTAAGGATCTAGGGACATCTAAGGAAGAAAAAATATCAGCATAGGCAATGTTCCCTCTAATTTTTTTCCTCTGTGTGCGGCAGTGTAAGGTCTCTGTGCGCTGCAACCAAGACTATGTGCGCCAGGAACCAGACCGCGCGTGGTGGTGCAGCGCCAAATATCATTCCAAACTTTTGCTTAAAAAAGTGAAGAGAGTGCATTTCCACACATGCAGTGCCACATGAATGGTCTTAAAGCAGGTTTTTAATTTAGATACACATGCCATGACATGAATTGGTTACACATTTGCACTTTCCTTACATTTAAATTATGAAATTTTAAAATTCGGACCATATTTGCCTACATTTTCTTTCAACAGCAATGGTTCTATATACTTTTAGTAGCAGATCTCAGTGAACTACCGTTGACAGAATGTCCAGAATGTGAACATTCGGCTTCTAGTGCCCTGTGGACCACAGTTCCCAGAATCCCGAGTGAAGAAACCCTCCGCCTCCAGTGTCAAAGAGCTTATAAATTCACAGGCTCGGAGATTGCCTTTGGTACAATTAACATCCTTTTGTGCTATGGCAGCTGTTCTAAACAATGCAATGCACCCCTCCTTTGAAAAAAACCTACAGAAAGCTGCGTTTTATAAAGAAACAACCTGCTGCGTGCTTGTTAGTAAGTGAAAACATCTCTGATGGGGAACTGGGGCTGGTATCACAGAACGTTCTTCTAACCCACGCTCCAAAGTTAGTGTTTGGTTACTTAAGCATTGCGATTGACATCTTTGCTCTCGCTCTCTCTCTTTGAACCACCACGGACTGCCTGATTTTCTCTCGTAGAAGCCAGTGTGTCTGTCCTTTTACCCTCTCCTTGCCAGTTTATCTGCAGACGGCTGGATCCTGGCTTGACCAAAAACATTCGACTAAATGCAGCTATTATTAGTCTGTCTTGGGGAATAGCTATTGGCTATAAGTAAACTAAATATACCCAATTAGCTGCATGCCTATTAAACCATGTTTAGCTGAGTGAGCACAAGCACTTTAGCACTGGTTAGCAGTGGCAAAGTGCAGAGTCCTAAGGCCAACAAAAGCAAAAATCCAGTACAAATTGAGGGTAAGTAGGCGAAACATTGTGGGGAAGGCCAACCTAAGGCTGACAGGTCTAAAATGCAGTAATTCACAAAACCTTGGCAAAATCCCACAGTTTGTAGAATTGTATCCATTTTTCCATTGACAATAGTAATGATCAACCCTGTTCCTATTAAGTTTCATGAAATCTATATTTGATGTTTTGTAACAACAACATTTTCATTGAAAAATCTTTCATCAACTGGGATGATCAGGGAGCCTGCTGCTGTTGGTGTACCCAGGCACTCAGTATCCCATATTGCCTTGCTGCACAGATGAAAGGAGGAGGGGCCACATCTGATTCCCCCATGCTGCACGCTTTCTAGCTCTCTTCCTCCTCCTGCAGCATGGGACATGCACGGGCCACACTAGTGCAAAGGGCCGGCCAAGGGCCGGCCCGTCCTGCAACCGTCAGCACCAGAAAGAGCCAGGGCAAGACCACCCCACTTGGCTCTATCATCAGACATCTACTGTTGTTCTTGGTAAGAGTGTTTAGTATCCTTTGGGTTTAGTTCTACGATAGCATATGTCTGATGGCCCGTCTGACAAGAGGTTCATGCATCCTCTGAATCAAGAGGAGAGATTGCTGGGTGCTTGCGGGTGAGCGTGGGCCAATGCTCTGTTGCTGTGCGGTAACCCTCGACCCAGACCCTTTTTTCCTCATGGCCTTTTATCAGACTAATCCTTGTTCTTCAGCCTGTTGGTTTGGACAAGAGCAATTGTAAGGTGTACTCCAGATACTTGGACCTTTGCATTTGGTCCCCTATTTAATTGAAGTGAAATGAACCAGGGTGTTGCTGTATGGCTGTGGATTTTGCCACTTGCATCATTTGAGGGGGTACAGTAACAATTGTGCCGGGAGGTGCCAACGCTGAGGATGGGATTGAAGTTATCCCTAACATCATGCCCACAGCACTGTTGTCAACCTGCGGCACAGGCCAGTTGTACCATTTCTATCATTTGAGGGGACTCTGGGCCCCAGTGACACTTGCGTTATGAGGCGCCAATACTGAGGAGGGGATGGTGTTCTCCCTTACAATGTGCTTACAGCACCGCCAATTCGTGGTGCCGGACACTCGCACCACATAAGTGGCCTAATGAATTTTAAACTCTTTGTGTGACCTTTGATCACTAAATTGCTATGCAAATTGACCAGAGTGCCCTTGGAGTCCATTGATTTTAAACTAGCCCTCTTTTGCAAAACTGCTTAAGACTTCATTCCAAAAGGGGCCCATCATATTACGTGAAAGAGTAATTTCTAATAATATTCCACTTGGGCGTATTTTGAGTGTTTCAAGTTGACCCACTTGCAGTCTGCCCATTCAAAATCTCAGTGCCTCGCAGCTGTGCACTGTTAAGAAAAGAAAACAAGCATCGGCATAGCCAATAGGTCTCGCCTTTGGGACCTTATAAGTGTTTCGGTATCAAGCACAATATCCTTGGTGCAACAACATCAACTGTTGCATGGCTAAACACTTATAAGGTCCCAAAGGCGAGACCCATTGGCTATGCCAATGCTTGTGCTATTTGCTCTTGACTAAACTGAGCAGAGATGTTTTAAGGCATGGGCAAAGTGGGCCTCGGCCCAGGGTCCCAGCCTTTCAGGGGTCCCCCAGATTGAGCCAGCTCTGTTAAGCAGAGAGTATTGCCTTAATGACCTTAAATCATTCTTAAACAGATTGTTTTAAATATCTTTCCCCTTTAATTTATTTTACTGTGGGTGGTGTAGTGGAGTCTATTACAGACTTTTGCAGAGAAATGCTTCTCTTTTTCAGCACCATGTAACATCCATTAAAAAAAAATACTTTCGATCAAAACAGGACCTCACATATGAGAAATGGGAGAGGTCACAAATGTTATTTGCAATTAATATTAGTTAGCTGCTACTGTTTTATAATATTAAAAATACACACCACTATCCCTGAATATTAGATGGAACACATTTAGAATTTGGACCAGTGTGCCTGTGCACTGTCAGTGACCAGGCCAAAGAGGAAATGTAAGAGCTGAAATTGGATCAGAAATTCAAAGCTATTCTGAACAGGGCCCCAGAAAATACGCTTGGCCCAGCCCCCGCACCCTCCCGAAATCCTTAAGATGTCCCTGACTGTGCAAAAACGTCACTTTAAATAATGTCCAATACTTACATTAATTTCTTATGAAGTGTCCCCCGTAAATATTACGTTTATCTCTTTTTAAGAAAAAACGTTATCAAGTTTAATCCTTGCTGTTACTTAACCATTTAAGTACCAAGAACGGTATACAAATGTCACTTTTATGGCGAAGAGATGGGGTAGAGTTTTTGGGCTCAGGCGCTAGTTTCAACACTTTTTCCTTGCATGGTGAGAAAGTGTCTCTTTAAATGCCGCACGTGTGAGCCTGTGCTCATGGGACGCAGCGTTAAGTGTTTGTACAACCCATTCACATAGCTGCCAAGCGTCGGCTCATTCAGGGTAATTATCAGCCCCATTCAGGGCCCCGTTTTAGGAGGGTCACACCTGGAAAAGAGCAGTCCTCGCCGCTGCATTACAAAGGGAAGGGCTCCAGTCGCCAACCTGTCTGCAGAGAAGGCCGGGCGAGGAAGGGTGTGGATGAGAGCCAGGCCCGCAGTTAGGAAGTTCTCAATTACCACACCAGAGACAAGATTATTTTATGGTCATGACGTTTGATAGTGTGAAATGTAAGAGGCTGTAAAAAAGATGAAGGTGTTTTTGTTCACCTGAAAAGGGAAAAGTTTGTAACAATTTACGCATATCAAGGGTGTCACTTACCATAATGCAAGTTTGGAAAATGCCCCTGGTTAAAAGTATAAGGCAGTCGTAATCTGCGGAAAGTGGGCTGCTCGCACTCTTGGGTCCGCTCCGGTGTCACTGCACCTGCTGCACAGTGGCCACGCACCTGAATGTATTGTTGCTGTTTGATAGTTATAAACCGAATGCACTGTAAGCAGCATGACACGGGTAATATTTTTATAATTTTAAAGAGACTATACTATATTTACAAAAAGAACCGAATTTTGTCGTGGTTTATTTTTAAATGACAGGCTCAAAAACTCAATGTGATCGTTTGTACTGTCGAGCAACGGCGGTTGTTGACGTGGAAAGCAGGTCGGATATTTCGGTATCCTTCTTCCTTCTCTCTAACTTGAATGATGCAGAGCGGGGGTCGGGCTGGCGCCTGAGTGCCATTACCTTCAATTAAGCGCGCTCTCCTGTCTCTGCTGCCAGTGGTCTGGGCTAGCGCAGGACTGCTCCACTTCTATCGTCTGTCGCTTCAACGCCTGCGGGACTGATTGTGGGCCTTTGAGTTAGTATTCATGTTAATTGCAGCGCACGTGTGCGCTGCAATTAACATGAATACGGTCTCGCAGGATCAGATGTTGTTGTGTGCGCGCTAAATACAGCACACTGCGCGCTTAGTTTGACTTCGGTGCGCGCGCGCACTGGCGCGCGGCTTATTGGGAACAGTGAGCATAGGGCTCTTTACTGGCACAAATGCAACACTAACAGCCCATCCCTGCTGTATCCATCGTTTGGCAGCCCTCCCCCACTCACACTTGGGGTAAGTGTCTCCATAGGTTTCACCACCAGCAACCTCAGTGTCCAATTTGGACAGGCCATTTTTCTTACCTTTGTATTTTTCTCTCTCCCACAATCAGTACCCGGCTGGGTCCCATTGTGAGTATCCTTTTTTCTTCTCTCACTCACATGTGGCACACACCTCTCACGCAGCTGCGTAGTCAATTCACCAGGTACTTACCATCCCATTATCTCCTTTCTGTCGCATTTGTGCCAGTAAAGGGCCCTATGCTGATATTATTTTTTCTTCCTTAGATGTCCCTAGATCTTTAGGTCCTGATGAGACCCCATACTGCACAGAGGGTCGAAACGTGTTCGACACAAAGAAAAAGCGAACCATTATCATGCGCATATCATTGTATATAGCTGCTGTGTATATTGTATATATTTAATGGTCGACTTTCATAAAAAACTTTGGAAACCTTGAACAGAAATTGTCACAAATTTGGCACCAATACTTTAGGTTCCTGTTTTCACTGGGGACACTACGCACAATTGTTTTTTTCATTGTATATATTCCTTTTTCCATTTGCAATATAAACATTGATTGAGATATACTAAACCATTGGTGAATGTGGTTTCTTCTTCCTCTGACATCACCTTAACCCTCTGTAATGCAATTGTGCATTATAACTATCAAGATAGACAGTATTATTCCACAGGAACCACTGTTTTGTGTTAACTATTTTTTGGTGGCAGTTGCCCTTTTCATTGCTCAGCTCGGGCCCTTGGCATCGGCACTTTACGATTGTTGTCGAGTATGTCTTATGTATGTGTGTGTGTGTTTCGCACTCTTCCCCTTCACCTCGTGTTGCCACCAACAGTGCAAAATAAGAGCAGTAGGGCGTGAGAAAAGGTCGTCTGTCAGGGTGGCGTACAGACCCGCCATAGTGTTCCTTAAACCTTTCCAGGTCAGAATATACTGCAACAGGGTGTCAGGCGTTATATTACAGGGGTCACCCAATGTGTGCTAAAGACTGTGTGTGGCCTGTCGATACTGCCAGTATTGCAATTGAGGTATCCCATGATCGCATTTGAGATCCGCAAAGGGGACCAGTACACCGTCCTGAACCAGGTCATTCACATGACGAATCCCCTTGCTCCTCCACTGCGACCAGTCAACCTCCTCAACGCCAATCTTAATATCCCTGTTTCGCCATAGCGGCGCCTTAAGATGGAGTGTGCGTGGTAAGCAAAGCAGATGATGGGCACGACACCATGCATAGTTGTGGAATGTATATTTGGGTTGCCCAGGCTGGTGGATAAACCATGGCCCATGAAAAGAGCTGTAAGTTCCCCTTTTGAAAGATGCAGATGGTGCTCCAGAAAAACCCACGTAGGTGTCTGATTAGCCGGCTTCAGCATCTGCAATGCATGTGACAACTCCGACGCCAACCAGTAAGACTCCGCTTGGGGAAGTCGTAGCTCCCCTGAGGTAGTTTTAGTTTGTAGTATAGCAGTCTTGTGACGAAGCCTGCGCCCCCCCCACACAAAAGTCCCTATCATCCGGCCAATCTCCCAAACATGCTGCTGGGTATTTTCAGGAGAAGCATCCCAAATATGTAATTAAGTCTCTGCATCATGTTCAATTTAATAGTTCATCATAATAATATCATAGAGATAGATGCAACGTCAGCCAGGAGGTGAATTCCGCCCGTACCTGGTCTATAATTGTGGCGATGCTATCACGCACCACCTGAGATAGATCGCCACTCAGGTACACGCCCAGATATTTCAGACGTTTAGTCTCCCATGTGAACGGCGCTCCCATCAGCGATGCAACCGTATTCGCCGGAGTCATAGGCAGGGCCTTACACTTCAACCAGTTTATGAGGTATCCTGAGAAGGCAGAAAAGGTTTAAATCGCCTGCATGAGAACTGGGATCGATTCACGGGTGCTGGAGAGGACCACAAAGATATCATCCGCGTAAAAAAACGCTTTCCTCTCACCCACAAGCGAAACTATCCCATGTATACAGGCACACTGCATATTTTAGCCGCCAGGGGTACCAGTGCCAGCAAAAATAACAGCAGGGAGAGTGGGCACCCCTGCCTTGTACTGAGATGGACAGCAAAAAAAGGGGGATGAAAAACCCCCACAGGTCACTGAGGCCATAGGAGCATTGTAGAGTCACTGTACTTTAGCATCCCCTAGGCCCATGACCTCCATCACCCGAAACAGGTATGGTCATTCCACCCAGTCGAACGCATTCTTGTCGTCAAGAGAGACAAGCACCTTCTCATCTTCATCCTGCCGCTCCTGCCACAATAGATGGGAAAGCGTCCTCAGATGATTCGCCAAAGTGTGATTAGGCACAAACCCAACCTGTGAGGGATGGATCAGTAGTGAAATATAGACCTTGAGTCTTTTGGCCAAAATCTTCACCATGATCTTCATATCCGCATTTATGAGGGATATCAGGTGATAGTTGGCACATTGAAGCGGGCCTCAGCCAGGTTTGGGAAATCAAAGAAATAAGCGCCCTATTGAATTACGCGAGAGGAACTGTGACGGTGGAGATCTCCCTGAACAGTTTGCACAAAAAAGGCACTATGAGGGGTTTAGTGATTTTGTAAAATCCAGTCAGAAAACCATTGTCTCCCAGGGCCTTCATAGTCGCCATTTAGTCAGTGGCCTGTGCAATTTCTTCATTGCTAATGTCAGCACCTAGTGACTGTGCCTCAACTTGTGACAGGGCCAGTAGGGTAAGGCCCGCCAGAAACGCCTGTTCCACGGCAGCATGTTCCGGCTTTGTCGAGGAGTAGAGGGTCTTGTAAAAAGTGGCATATTCCTGCTATATGTTGTGCAGGTCAGTGAGGAGCACATCACACGCAGAATTGATGGTTTGTATCATTGAGTGTGACTGCGCCTGACGCAACTGCGTAGTCAATAGCCATCCAGCCTCTTCCCTCCTCTCGTAATGACGCTGCCGCAAGTGAAAAGTGTTGAGTCTGCTTGCACAGTGTAATGGGAGTTCATACCGTACTTGGTGCCGAGCAGTTCCATTAGAAGGGCGGGGCTTGGCGAAGAGTTATATGCCTGAGTCAGACAAAGGGTGATGCCTGTCAACCACTTGCATTTTGCCTCACAACGGCGCTTGAAGGCCGCCGAGTGGCTCATCAAATCTCCTCTCAGTGAGGCCTTTCCGGCCGCCCAGAGTACCTGTGCAGAGGAGATGGATCTAGCATTCACCTCCAAATAGTGACTCAGTTAGTGGCATAACTGACGCATGTCCTCAGGGGCTTTGTACCGCGTGGCGTTCATATGCCAGTGCGCCTGGTGGGGTTGCAGGAGACGTAGATCAAAGTCGAGCAACACACGGCCATGGTCAGATGTACTATTTGGGAGATTCGGGGCAGCCACTAGGTTACAAAGCAGTCTGACAGAGAGCAGAAAGTAGTCGATATGGGAACGTGTGCCATGGATGCAAGAGGTGAAAGTGTAATCCCTGTCACTCAGGTGTGTCATGCACCAGGGATCTGTCATTGCATGGTCAGCTATAATGTCAGATAGGAGGAATTTGTTCCAGGGCTCTTGGACCGTGCGATTACCAGATTTGTGAAGGTTCCACCCCCACCCCAGGAGTACCCTGGCCGTTGCAAAAGAAATCAGGAGTTTGTTCAATGTGGTAAGGAAGTCCACCTTGTCACCTACTGAGGCAAAAACGGACCCATGATCAAGACCTCAGGGCAGATATGGATCTTGGCAAAGACATATCTACACATCGTGTTGCTCCACGTCCACACTGTGCGGAGCACCAGAGATCTATGAAAGAGACTGGCCAACCCACTCTTCCTCTGTGCCATCGGTGTAGTCAGGTGGGGGAACCCTGTGTCTTACTGGCGTGTATCACTGCACCACCCAATCCAGTCTAAGCTTGTCGTGCTCTGTGAGGGACTGGTGTGTTTCCTGACTAATGCCACATCAGGGTGGTGCATCCGCAGAAAAGAGAGGATTAACTGCCTTTTAATATAATGAGTTAGGCCATTCACAGTAAGGGAGGCTATCCGCAAATCGCAGGTTGAGCCAGTTTGTGAGGAGGGCATGTGTAAGGCTTTGGCGGGGTTGAAGGGGAAAGGTGGGTATAACAAGGGGAGGAAGGGACCCGAAGTCAGGACCCAGGGGAGAACCAGTAACCATCCCAGATGTCCGCACCAAGTCCCCTGGCAGGGAGGAGTACGACTAAACTAGAACCCAGAGACGCATGTGCCCACTGCCATCTCTACCCCTATCTCCGAGGATTGGCATCAATTAAAGCTGTAGACTTGGGTCGGAGGAAAGCTGCTGGTCTTCGGCTGTGGGCCCTGGTCCATAAATTGACAGTGTACATACGGAAGCGGTCCCACACCCACATAGTTGCCGCCTATGGTAATTCGAACTCTAAACTCAAAACCCCAGCCACTGGCCGCCCCATCCAAGACAAAACAGTCAAGGTACATAAATCGGCCCAGTAGCCTAGCAGTGGAATAAACAATTATGAAAAAGGAGAACCCATGGCTACTTTGATATCAGAGAGCTCATGAAGCAGGGTGTCAGTAGCCGAAGACAACAAAGATGGCGGTGCCTGCACCATGTCTTCTGCTTCCGTAGCATCGGGCAGCATCACCCTAGAGACAGCCTCAGAGAATAGGAGTTTGCGCATGGACTTATACTTGAGCTTGGACATGGGCAACAGTAAAGTCCCATCCAGAGGTAAGAAGCAGCTGCCCTGGTAAATTAGAGGTCCAGAGCAGGAACCTCCACTTGCTAGCCTCCAGAAGTAGGTAGAGGGGTGCACCGCTGGCGTGGAACACCACAACTGGGCTCTAGGGGCGCTGTGGCAGCAGGGCACAGAAAGTACTGGGCCGGCGCATAGTGCAAGGGAGGAGGGCAGGTGGGTCAACCCCGTCTCAAGAGAAGGGTGGTTGATGTTGCCGCTTGACCCCGCTTTGATTCCAGCACGGTGGGGAGCTGTAATACATAAGCTGTTCATCCTCGTTCGAGGAACATAAACAGTGGCTGCTGGAAATGCCCCTGGCATTGTGGTGGCGCTGCTCCCGCTCTGCGTCACTAACAGTCCACAGCAGCATCCCTGGGGTGACACTCACTGTGGGAGGCACCCTCAGACCTGGCCTCACTGCCAATCCAATCTTCAAGGCCTTTAGGACAAGACAATGCATGGGGGCAAAAGGGAGGGGAACCCTAGTCCTGCAGCCCCCTCCAGGTCATGGCAGGGGGGGATGGGCGTTCAACGGTCATCAGAGCCCCTCTGCGCTCCACCTGTGGTCAGGACATGACAGCTGGGGCCCCTGAGCAGAGGTCATCACGGGGCACCCATGCAGGGAACAAAGGTAATGCGCAGGGTGGAGGGCGGCCATACCAAACACGTTTTCCAATGCTGTCAAGGAATCTGTTCACAAAGCAGACCTCGGTGTCAGAGGCTGAGCCGCATTCCCGCCGCTCTCAGTGTTCATTTCATTAAAGAGCCCAACAGTGGGCCTCCGAGATGAAAATGTTCAGTTTATTTTTCTTTTTTTCTGCTGTTCCACTCATGAAGACTCAGAGTAGTTCCATGTCCTCGTGGCCCCCTCATCTTGACCTTCAGGGGTGGTGCAGTCCTCCCGGCTGGACTGCCGGCTATAAATCATCAAACAAAGCTTCCCCAGTTTGAAGACGCACTCGAAGAGCAGGTGAATTTAAAGGAAACTGGCATTTTCATTCAGATGCATTTATTTGCCTTACGTGTTTCAAAGCACTCAGCTTCTTGATCACAGGCATGATGATACTGCACAGAAATGGTGAAAAGGCACTCCCCTCTGCTGTCCATTTAATTAGCCCTCAGTGGGCCTCACAGGTGAAATCAACTGTTTCATGCTGAGATCAGTAGTGCACTTTCAAAATTCCTTTACCTCTAGTAGGCTTCGGTGCTGTGTCAAAGTGTTCATTTCAATAAAGAGCCCTCCAGTGGGCCTCCAAGATGAAAATGTTCAGTTTATTTTTCTTTTTTTCTGCTGTTCCACTCGTGAAGACTCGGAGTAGTTCCATGTCCTCGTGGCCTCCTCACCTTGACCTTCAGGGGTGGTGCAGTCTTCCCGGCTGGACTGCTGGCTATAAATCATCAAACAAAGCTTCCCTAGTTTGAAGACGCACTCGAAGAGCAGATGGATTTAAAGGAAACTGGCATTGTCATTCAGATGCATTTATTTGCCTTACGCGTTTCAAAGCACTCAGCTTCTTGATCACCGGCATGATGATACTGCACAGAAATGATGAAAAGGCACTCCCCTCTGCATTTCCATTTAATTAGCCCTCAGTGGGCCTCACAGTTGAAATCAACTAAGTGTTGCATGTTGGGATCAGTAGTGCACTTTCAAAATTCCTTTACCTTTAGTAGGCTTCTGTGCTGTGTCAAAGTGTTCATTTCATTAAAGAGCCCTCCAGTGGGCCTCCAAGATGAAAATGTTCAGTTTATTTTTCTTTTTTTCTGCTGTTCCACTCATGAAGACTCGGAGTAGTTCCATGTCCTCGTGGCCCCCTCACCTTGACCTTCAGGGGTGGTGCAGTCTTCCCGGCTGGACTACCGGCTATAAATCATCAAAAAAAGCTTCCCCAGTTTGAAGACGCACTCGAAGAGCAGATGAATTTAAAGGAAACTGGCATTTTCATTCAGATGCATTTATTTGCCTTACGCGTTTCAAAGCACTCAGCTTCTTGATCACAGGCATGATGATACTGCACAGAAATGGTGAAAAGGCACTCCCCTCTGCCTGTCCATTTAATTAGCCCTCAGTGGGCCTCACAGGTGAAATCAACTAACTGTTGCATGCTGGGATCAGGAGTGCACTTTCAAAATTCCTTTACCTTTAGTAGGCTTATGTGCTGTCTCAAAGTGTTCATTTCATTAAAGAGCCCTCCAGTGGGCCTCCGAGATGAAAATGTTCAGTTTATTTTTCTTTTTTTCTGCTGTTCCACTCATGCAAAAGGGTGGGGGGGAACCCTAGTCCTGCAGCTCCCTCCAGGTCATGGCAGGGGGGGATGGGCATCCAACTGTCATCAGAGCCCCTCTGTGCTCCACCTGTGGTCAGGACACGACAGCTGGGGCCCTTGAGCAGAGGTCATCACGTCATCACGGGGCACCCATGCAGGGAACAAAGGTAATGCGCAGGGTGGAGGGCGGCCATACCGAACATGTTTTCCAATGCTGTCAAGGAATCTGTTCACAAAGCAGACCTCGGTGTCAGAGGCTGAGCCGCATTCCCGCCGCTCTCAGCAGACATGGACTCGGCGTGCTGTGGCCTCGGTCTTGGCCCAGTAGCCGGGTAACTTAGCGTCTTCCTTTAAGAAGATGGCTATTTATATAGTATACCACAAAGAGATATACTGCACAAAAGTCCAGGTATTCGCTTATGAATGGACAGGGCCTTGCGCTAGCAATCCCAAGGTGCTCTTCTAGGGGGTAGTGTGGTCGAGCAGCCTTTGGCTTATCAGAGAGGAGTGTTAGACATCTGCAAATACACAGAATAGTCAATAAATGATGCACACGACTCAAGAAGGAGATCCACACCAATGTATAAAAAGAACACATATATAGCTCAAACTCTCGCAGATTTGAGACCTACTGCATTTGAAATGCTCTTGTTTGTTGTCGCGGAACAGAGACATGCTGCCAGTATGCCAGCCATTTGGAAAGCGTTCACAACTTATTGTAGTTTATGCAAGAAGGGTAATGCAACGGGTGCTATGTAAAGCGCTCTGATACCCGATTCGGGTCAAGTTCGCGCTATATAAAAACTCTGTAAAATAAAAATAAAATAAATATATATATATATATAAAAATACCAGACTACCACCTTCTGCCGCACCTTGCGTCTCGGGTGCTGCTCGCGCGGTAAACACACGGCATGTTGCAGTCGCGCAGCCAGTCATGAGCGCACTCCCGGGTCTTCGATCAAGCATTAATTTATTTACAAGTAGCCAGCACAGACAGACGCGTTTCGGCACGTCGCCTTCCTCAATGTCAGTGTAAGTTACAAAGTTTACTCATTTTAAATCATTCGTTACAGCGTGAACGTGAGGTACATTTCATGAAAATAAAAGAAGGCATAGTCAATATGAAACAAAGTTCCAAAAAGACGCGGCCATCTTTGAATGTTTGATTTTGGTTTAGCAGCAAAGCGTTACACATTCATGTGTACCCCTTTCTATGTAGTTGTACCATCTGTCAATTTATGTATGCATTAAAGATTATCACTGTTATGATTTCTTTTTAGCATCAGCGAAGGGTAAGAAACGCAATGAAATGAGAAATAGAAAAGGGTGAACTGCGGGTCAAAAATTAACATCCGGGGAAGAAAATACTTCATATCTCATTCATCCCGTGGTAATATTTCATCAACAAACCATAATTTAATAAGACTAAATCCTCAATAGATAAGCCACTGGCAGTCAGTGCAATATAATGCCCCCTCTCTATAGCTCAATCACAATTCATTGCAATCACGCCCTGAATGGGCAACCTCTCTCCATATGGGCTTAATTAGTGTCCCTATGGATCAACCCTTGCTGCTAACACTCATCCAAAATAAATAAAAATAAATATTCACTTTTCTTGTGGGAGCAAGACATCATAAGCTTTTACTGGCCTAAATGCACCCACATTTCTTCCTCATTGTTCAGACCATACGGACTTTAGTATGCAGCTGGATGATATACTTGAACTCTAAAATCCGCAACTTTCTAGTTCTATCGGCCCCTCTTTCTTCCTTCTGCACTTGATCAATGCAGAAGAATTTAAGTAGGTCCCGATTGCTTTTGTGTACTAATTCAAAATGACGGGCGACCGGATAGCTTTGATCCTTATTCGCGATCGCCCGCAGATGTTCAAGTACTCTCTTTTTGGCAGGTTGTGTCGTGCTCCCAATGTACCATTTTGGACAGGGGCATTCCAGACGATAGACTGTAAATTCTGAATTGCAATTCAACAATTTGTTAATCTTCAGAATTTTCTTCCTGCCTTCGCCTTGTGTCCTAAAATCACATGTTTTCTTGCTATTCTTACATGCTTTGCATCTAAGACACGCGAAGAAACCTGTTATTGGGTCCTTCCTTCTAAGGGGGGCGCTATAGTGGCTGTGAACTAGTTGGTCCTTTAATGAGGTCCTTTGTCTTAACGTAATTTGAGGATTATGTGTAATGACATCTTTCAAGATGTTATCAGTTGTGAGAATTCTCCAATTCTTCTTGAAGATCTGTATTATCTTGTGGGAGCTCGAGTTAAAACTTGTGATCATTCTGGCAGGGCCCTCTTTGCTATTATTATCAGAGCTGGGACGTGTTTTAGCAACATGGAGGTTAGACCTTACAAACAGGTCTGCTTTTTTCTCCGCTTCCTGTAGAATACCTCTGGTATAACCTCTCCTGGTCAATCTTGCAAATGCACCTTCTTTAGCTGTCTGATACTCCCTATCAGTGGTACTGTTCCGTTTAATACAAAGGAGTTCACCATAGGGAATATTTTTTATCAAACTACGAGGATGCTGACTCCCTGCGTGTAGTATTGTATTGCCCGCAGTGTGTTTTCTGTACAATTTTGTCAAGAGTTTGTTCTCATCAACGTACACTTCCAAATCTAAGTAGACAACTTTAGTGTCACTGATAGCACCTAAAAAGACTAGATTTAGATCATTCTGATTTAAAATACTAATATAGGCTTCAGCAGCTGCACGGATGCCTTTCCAAATGATGAATAAAGCATCTATAAAACGGGCCCACAGGGCATCATTCGTCACCCATTCTTCAGGTTGATCTGCCCAGGCCACCCGCTTCTCCCACCAGCCCACGAAAAGATTCACGTAACTGGGGGAGAAGCATGTGCCCATGGCAGTCCCACATTTTTGTTGGTACAGTTGTCCTGCAAAAGTAAAGATGTTATTGAACAGACAGAATTTTGTCATTTCTAGCAGCATCAGGTTATGTTCTCTGAATATTAACAGTCTTTTGTCTAAGAACCATTTCACTGCTTCCAGACCCTTATCGTGATCAATACATGTATACAAGCTTGTGATGTCAAGAGTAATTAATAACATCTCCTCCTCCCACTGAATCCCATCTATTAGTCTAAGGAAGTCCTGTGTGTCCTTCACATAAGAACTAAGGTCTTTTACAAAAGGAGATAAAAAGGAGTCAATGTAAACAGATGTATTTTCCAATAAGCTATTTTGGGAAGCACCTATTGGTCGTCCAGGGGAATTCACCATGTCTTTGTGGACTTTTGGTAGATGTTAGAAGGTAGGTAGTACAGGGTATTCACAAAACAAGAACAAATATTCCTCCTGATCTAGCATGCCATTGTTCCTCCAGGTTTGCAAGAGATTATGGAAACTACCAATGCATCTATCATACTCAGTTCTCTTAATAGGTAAATAACAGTTGATAACCTGCAGTTGTCTAGGCGCCTCCGCATAGTATTGTTCTTCCTAAGCAGCACAATATTATCACCCTTGTCAGAAGGTTTAATGACAAGGGACTCGTCCTTTTTTAGACCCTTTTATGACCACATCACCAAGATGGCTAACTTTGAAAAGTCGCCTCCAGTTCAGGTACCCCACCTTAGGGGTGCCACTAACCTGAGGGTGGACACATCTCTCTGACTTGCTAATTTTGCCACCTCTCTAGGTCCCAAAGGGCTCCGGACAAAGGGGGCCGGCTTCCTCTCCTGTGAGAGAAGCCAGATTTGAATACCAAAGGCGGTGAGCTCTTCGAAGCCCCCCTGCTTTGAAATGCTAATCTGCAGGTCATCCTGCGGGAGAGGGCGAAAACACCCTCTGCCCGATCAGGCTTGGTTTCTGGCCTCCTGAGAGCAAAGGTCCTCACCTTTGGGGGTCCAAAACTTGTCTCTGGTGGCAGGTTGGCGAAACCAGCCAGTCAGCACACCAGTAGCAAATAACTATCCTGCACGGTCAACTGAGAGCACATAGAACCATTGGAGCAGAACGCTTCCATCTTAGTGGTAAAGCAGATGAAGGGGTGAAGAAGGTGTGTTCTTTGTCCATTATCACCCTTCTCTATACCCTAGCAGTTCAACCATTGACCATCTCCATCCGCTGCAATCCTGCCATTGTGGGAATTCCCTTTGGTGGCTGAGATCATAAGATTAGCTTGTTTGCGGATCATCTCTTGCTTACTTTCCCTTGACCCACTACAACCCTACTGGCTATAGTTGACAGTCTTGCCGCATTTGAGGCAGTATCTGTCTTCATAATCACCATCACCAAATCTTCGACACTCAATCTAACTATATCCAAGCATGGGCCTCCCTGCTCTGCAAGCCCTAGCGCCGTTACGATGGGCCCACAACATGATCAGGTATTTGGGTGATAACCTAACTCCTACGCTGTCCTCTTGGTCGCAGGACAAAAGGCAGCAACTTCGGAGGTCCCTCCTAGCAGATCTCAGACACTGGAAACCCCTCATTGTTTCTTGGCTGGATCGCATCAATGTCATAAAAATGAATGTCCTCCCACGGGCCATGTACCTTTTCCAGTCCCTGCTTACTCTGATCCCCCAAGATGATATCACTCGCTTACAGTGGGACCTTTGTTCCTTTACCAAGAATCGGAATTGGCCGAGGATCTATAACTCTACACTGATGCGGCCACGAGAAATTAGTGGACTGGCCTGCCCTAATATCCTTGAGCGCTATTGGGACGCCCACTTACCATACATCTCTGAGTGTGTGGTCCGTAGGGGGCAAAAAATGGGTTCCACATGGATCTGGCAGTGCCCTGCCAGCCCCTCTGGGTTCAAGCTTGGCTACGCAAGCACGCTCAACTGCGCAGCACCTATAGGTATATACATATATAGGTGGGTAGCACCTATACAGTCTGTGTAGCTACGCCCACTAGGATGGTACTCTGCATATGGGACAGATTGGGAATCAGGAGGGGGCTTCCTACCTTCCCCTCCTCCACACTCTAATTGGATGCAAACCCGATTTCACTCTCATGCTACCGCCCCAATCATTTCCTAGCTGGGAGGCCGAGGACTCAAGGAAATTAAGAGACCTCTTTGTGGGAGCCTCCATAAAATCATTTGAACAATGTAAGGTTGATTACCATCTCCCTGAAACAACGAGGCTTCAGTACTGCCAGCTGTATCATTGGGTGCTGCACCCCTCTAATTATTCTGGGGCTACCAGATCATATACTAAAAATTGGAGAGAGCGTATGACGGTTCTAAGGGACTAATAGCCAATACATACCGGACCATTCAACAATCCACACCTCCTCAAACTCACACATTTCAAACTTTCTGGCAGACTACCACTACAGAGGGAATTTCGTCTAAGCAATGGAAAACCCTTTGGTGAGACACACCTAAAACTTACTGCAGCTTTTCCCACAGGGAAATGGCTTATAAGATTATGTTTCAATGGTATTTTACACCGGCTAACTTGTCCAGCATATACCTCTCCACATCTTCCCTCTGCCATCAGTGCAGACTAGTAGTGGGATATACTTGCCACATCCGGTGCTCCTGCAGCCTCATTATCACATATTAGATAGAGATCCTGGAACACATTAAGGTCACCATAAGGAATCCTCCCTGCCTCTTACTTCACAGCTATACTTGGTGTGCGACACTTTGCCTTTGAAGCGATGACCCGCACTGATTGGAAGCTTATTAGCCACATACTGAATTCTGCGTGGCAGCTTATAGTAATGTAGTGTAAAAAGACAACTGCCACCTCCATTGCTTTATGGTTCACTTGACTGTGGGACGTGATGCGATGGAACAACTTTCCCACAACTTACCTAGCACAGAATCTAAATTTGATTATGTTTGGTGTCCTCTGATCTGCTATCTCACTCGCTTGAAGTTCACCTGCTTCAACCCAGCGAAGCTCAGACCATTTCAGCTTTTTAATAACTTTTCATCCATGAGTAGCTTCAATAGCAAGCCCCTGTCCCCCATCCGCCGTAAGCATCACCACTACATGAACTATCGCACGACTTTGCTCACACTGTGGAATTGTATGTTGACATCTTTGACCTGAGAACCTAAGACCCTCCCCCTACTCAAAGGGAACCAGAGCCACGGGTGTTACGAACCCCAATGTGCCCCAATGTAGGCTAGGTAGCTACACAACCTTTTACCTACATTTGTCCTACCTTGCTCTGCATAACGGTTCTAGCATTGACCTTTTACCCAGTTATGTGCTGAATAAATGTCGATCAGTTTTTTGGAAACTAGCCTCATTTACTATGGATGAGGATTCTTAGAAAAGTCCCCTGCACATGACGTACATCACAGCATGAACATACTCTGCGTAAAAGTCATGGTCATCTTCATCCTAGGGCGAAATAACTGATTTGCATAACTGCAGGTATTGTTCTATGCTCATTTGCATAATCGTACAAACAACATATCGATTGTGTAAGGAATCCCGAAGCTATCTTTAGGGTATAAAAGACCCATACCGAACACTAGATAGTTAGAGGAGAAGCTTCCATGCTGACACAAGACGCTGAGATTCCTGCACGCAGAAACTCCAGCATGCAGTGACCAAGACGGGGTCCTTCGCTCTCTCCAATTAAGTAATGGGGTTGGCTTTTTCCTAGGGGATTCTTGGCTTTACACCCACATACATGCTGGGTATATTTAGGTACACTTAGATAGGGTCCGCATAGTAGGAGTACGCTTGATTACTGCCATTTATCTATATGCCTGCATATATTCACTGTTTTAGCACCATGGTAGAATTCTACCTTTTATTTACTCTGTTGGTGCTAGTAATCTTACACATCTGTTTCTGTCTAATGATTGTCGCAGCAAACATGTTTTATACTAGAATGGCGCTGGTTCAATAAATTCTTCTTGAAAACGTCCCCATCGTTTATTCTGAGTATCTCTCTGAGTCCAAGTGAGCACGAGTGACTGAGCGAAAAGTACTGTACTGTTTCCGCGATCCCTGAAGGATCAAGGGTTGTCATGCTCGATAGTTGCCAGAAACTATTTGCCTCTTGGTAAGGTTAGGGGCCTTATGGTGGCACTGTGAGCTAGCTGGTCTAAAGGCTAACATATCCTTTGAGGGTGTCTGGAATCAGTCTGAACACCAATCCCTTAGTTTATGTTGTCTAAACGTGCAGATCCTATATAGATTTGTAGGAACTACACAACACTGGTAGATGTTTCTCGCGACTGTCGACAACTAGGACTTGGTGGAATGTGTTTTTAGGACCTGCTCTGCAGACAACAGCTGACACTTGACAGTTTTCATGCTGGCTTCTGTGTCTTACAGAGCCTCCACCTGTTGCCCATTAATGGTGACCCACTGCCTATACTTGGAAGTATTTGAAGGCATGAGGGCCTTTGGCGCCATTTCTCTATCACCCAGGGAAACTAGGGTCACCTCTGTCTGTCCCCAAAAGTAATCGACAACCCTGATGTCTGCCCACAGGTAGAGAGCTGTGCCCTCATGGAAGAATTGGAATCGCCCTTGTTGTGCCCATATTTGTAGCACTCTGTACATTGGGGTGTAACCCTCCCTGTCTTATGGTCAAGGAACCCCTTTTTAGGGTTAGACTGGGACTGGTTACCACTACTACCTTGGGGATTATTTTGGGGGCCTTTTGAGAAATCCTTGCTTTTATGTTTTTCTCCTCCCTCATTCTTTTGTTAGACACCCTGACCACCTTTCTTGGTGTCACCCCAATATACCTTCTTGGACACTCTGGTGGTAGCCCAGAGGTCTGCCTCCTCAGCAAGCTTTCTGGGATCAGTCAGCTTACTGTCAACTAGGTGCTGGCGCAACAATGGAGAACTGTTGGAAACTGGGTTTTTGTTGTAGTACCCCCCCCACACACCTTTTGCCTGGTATTTAATGCAACTTTGACTGAAGTGTACTGGGTTCCTGCTAACCAGGTCCCCAGTACCAGTGTTCTTTCTCTAAAAATGTACAATTGTTTCCTCCAATTGGCAAAACTGTTAGCACCCTCTGTAAGTCCCTAGTAAGTGGTACTACTGATACCTAGGGCCTGAGGTACTAAAGAGGGTCCCTAAGGGCTGCAGCACGAATCGTGCCACCCTAAGGGATCCCTCCCCAAGCACATGCAAGGCTGCCATTGCAGGCTGCATGTCTTGGTGTAGACGAAGTGAAAGTAGGGTCGTGCATCAATACCCAGGTATTAATTTTAATTCCCGAGTATTATTAATTACTAGGTGTTTTAATATATTTAAATTTACGTTTATCATTATATTTAATTAATTTTTAAAGGTACTGCTACACTCACCTTAGGGACAGGATGCAAGAGATATAGGTGTAATGTGTGGGGTAGTGTATTAATACCTAGGTATTAATTTTAATACCGGTGTATAAATTAATAGGCTTTAAAATGTATTTTTAAATATAAAATTATCACTAAACTTAGATATTTTTTAAAAGTACTGCTACATTCACCTTTAATTTGAATACCTGAGTATTAATTACTAGGGGTCTCATTATGAGTTTGGCAGTCCATAGTACAGCTGAACCAGTGGTGGAGGTCCGACTACCGCCACACTGCGGGCCCACCCGCAGTATTACATGTGTGGCGGTCGGACCGCCAAATGACCACCTTAACCGCCGAGGATCCAGGATCCTGCAGCATGGCCGTCAGGCTGAGTAATATGCTGGCAGTGCCGCTGGAGCACCGACGAGCATATTACGAGTTGCCTCACCGCCACTCTTTCCATGGCGATGAGCCCACCATGAAAAGGGTGGCGGTGAGGCAACTAAGGGGGCTCTAACAGAGCCCCCTGCCGCTCCAGGACAGGGGTGCATGCAGGGGGGCACATGTGCCCCCCTGGAAATGCACCCCCAGTTCCCGCAGGGTATAGAATGCATGACATGGTGCATTCCATACAGTGCAGGAACATGCTACGGTGGTGCCTGTCTAAGGCTTTATTATGAGCCTTAGACAGGTACCACCGTGACACCACCACAGCACCGCCTGCCTGCCAAGGATTACTATCATAATCCAGCAGACGGTCGCACTATGGGTTTGACGGTCCTCCTGTGGAGCACTGCCATGGCGAGCCGCAGGAGGACTGCCAAACTCATAATACTGCCCTAAGTGTTTTAATTCATTTTAATTTTATCATTCAATGTAAATATTTTTTAAAGTATTTAAACACACGTTTAGGAATGGGATGCAGGGGAAACAGGGGTAATGGGTGGGGGAGTGTATCAATACCCAGGTATTAATTTTAATACCTGGGTATTAATTAATAGGCGGTTAAATATATTAAAATGTATTTTTATCTTTAAACTTAAATAGTTTTTTTAAGGTCTTGCAACACGTTTAGGGACGGGATGCAAGGGAACTAGGGGTAATGAGTGGTGAAGTTTATTAATGCATGGGTATTAATTTTAGTGCCTGTGTATTAATATCGTTTCAAATTTATTTTGAAATTTACATTTTTTTTAAAAGCACTGCAACACTCACCATTAGGGACAGGGTGCAAGGAACATAGGGGTAATGGGTAGGGCAGTGTATTAATGCCCAGGTATTTATTTACATACCTGGGTATTAATATTACTGGGTGTTTCAATATATTTAAATTTACTTTTATTATTAACTTTAAATAATTTTATAAACGTATTGCTGCACCCACCTTAAGGGACAGGATGCAAGGGATATAGGGATAATGGGTGGGGTAGTGTATTAATACCCATGTATCAACTTTAATACCAGAGTATTAATTAATAGGCTTTAAAATTTATTTTTTAAATTTAAGGTCATTAGACTTAAATAATTTTTAAAGGTACTGCTACATTCACCTTTAATTGTAATACCTAAGTATTAATTACTAAGGGCCAGATTACAAGTCTGGCGGTCCAAGAACTGCCAGACTCACGGAGGCGAAGCAGTGGCAGTCCAGCAACTGCCACACTGACTGCCCTATTACGACTAGGGCAGCCGGGGCACCAGTGCAGTATGGATGCTGCCAGGGGACCTCTGTTCCCTGGTGGTGGCGCGGCGGTGTAAAGTCAGCAATATGCTTGGTGGGCCCGCCGCGGTCCCTCCAAGCATATTATGAGTTTCCTCTCCACCACGGTTTTCATGGCGGTCCCTCCTTGATGAAAACCGTGGTGGAGAGGAAACAAAGGGGGCCCAGGGCCATGGAGTGCCTGCAGGGGGGCACAACATGTGCCCCCCTGTGTGCATGCACCCCAGTTCCTGCATTGCATGGACTTTTTAGTCCATGCCGTGCAGGAACATTTTTTTGGCTTTCCCATTGCGTGCCTATTTTCTGAGGCACTGCACTGGGGCCGCCAAAAAAAGCCCGCCAGACACAAGTTACACTCTTAAACTGGCAGGTGGTGGCCACACAGGCATGGCGGTGCGGGAGGGGACAGCCGGCATGGTGGTCCGCACCCGTACCGCCAAACTCATAATCAGGCCCAAAGGGCCTGATTACGATGTCGTGCGGACCGGCTTCCGCGGTCCTGTTGGAGGCGGTCGGGCCGCCAAGGGTGTTGTCGGAAGTGGTCGCTCGGACTGCCGGATTATGATGCATTCGAATATATGGCTTTCTGACTGCTGCGGTTCTTCCGACTCCTACAGGATTGCCCGACCGCACAGGTGTCGGAAAGGACCAATGGAGCCGATCGGAGTGCGGTCCTTCCTAGGAACCGCCTGCCCTATTACGATGCGTATTTCCAATGTGCCCTCTGTGGTGGTCCAAGCATCTCATCAGAGCTGGTGGAAGGGTAGGCAGAAACTCACCTCTGCACAGTTTCTCACTTCCTGTGCAGGCATGGAGCCCATCGCGCTCGTCGTACCGCTTTTCTACCTACTCGATTATCTTCAAAATTTAAACCGTCACAGACGTCACCGACAGTAAGTGACACACCTACCTATAGACATTGAAGTAACTACAAAGCGATAGTCCAACAATGAGAAATTGCTCTGTAGCATTGTGTGCTTGAGGAGGGAGGGACTCTTCACATCGGGTGACTAGATTTTTAAAAGAAAATACAGGGACAGGCTAGGGTGACCAGACGTCCCGGATTTCCCCAGACAGTCCCGGTTTTCAGTGGACTGTCGAGGTGGCCCTACACTTTTCTCCATTTTAAATACATGTCCCGGTTTTTGGGACAAAAGCCAGGCAATTCAGTAAAGCAGAACTGAAATGCATGCTCTCTTTTTGCAGGTGCCTCTGAAGACTGGAAAAAAGGAATTTAAATGTTTCTGTTGGCAATACAGGAGGAGGGCGGCTGCATGCTCCCAGCAGAGGGAAGACAGGGTGGGGAGGAGGGCAGGGGGCTCAGGGTGGAGGTCCTGTCATAGCGAATATTAAATGTAACCTTGTAAATGTGTGCATGCATGTGTGTGTGCATATATACACACACACACACACACATTTACAAGGCTAGGGTTTTGGATCTCAAAATCTGGTCACGCTAGGACAGGCCCAACATAAAGGTAGGACTAGAAATGTGCATATACACATAAATATGAATATACATGTATTGTAGGATCCCCACTGCTATATGTGCTACATGGTATGGCAACATAACAAAGATGCACACACAAAAGTATGTGCCACTGATACCAATACACTGGCACTCAACATTCTTCCTGCTCCCAATACCCTCCTCACCACTGCTGGGAGCAAAAACGGAGGGTCCAGCTGCGCTTCTGCTATGCACCGTGAAGGAAGCTGTTGCAGCGCAGTGTCAGGGTGAAAAGGTATACCTTGAGAAGTACCACATGAGGGGGCAGGAAGGTGCATTGGAAATATATAGCAGGCCATGAAGTGGTTTCGTGAATGATAGTGCATAGCATTGGTAGTAGGAAAACTATTTTGCAAAGAAGGCTTCCACCTTCTCTCCATTGAGTGCAGCACAATCAGGAACAGACATAAAGCTGAGTTTGCAGCAGCATCACCTACCACTGCCCCAGAAGTAAAAGCTGCGATATCTATAACACTATAATCACAATCTCCTAATGTCAGAAATAAACCTACTACAAATACCTATGTAATGAAGCTATACTTGTATCACCAAAATGAATTGGAAATAACACCCATTGCCAATAACAAAAACTTTTGCATCTTAGGTACAACGTAATGTGCACAATCACCTATCTAGATCATGTTCAATGCCAGAAGTAATGACATACCATATGTGTTGTACTAAATGCAAATCACATTTATGTGGCATATATGTCTGTAAAAGGTAGCCACATGGACATGATACACGTCCCTATGAGACCCCACCCAAATTCCCTGTTATCTGAAGCCACTTAAACTCCTGTCGTGATGAACAATATAAACTAGTTACAAAGCCAAACATCACTAGACTGATCCACTCTACCACAACCCAGAAGTCAAAGAGCGTGTGTATGTGCCAGAGTTTGCAGGTGACACTTCTTAGCTGGACATATCTGCGCACTCCACATCACTTGACACACAAACACTCCTTGACAACCATGGCCCACACCTTACAACAATCATGGCCCTGTGATAGCACATACATCCCTTTGGAGGCTGGAGACCATGGAAAAGTATAGGGCATATTATCGCTGGTTGAAAGATCTATTGTGCTGACATATTTGCAACAAGACAGAATGTAAATCTACATCACATCGGCATGATGTCCCCTATTTCCAGGTTACTGACAATGTACAGGCACAGATTGAGACACTTTACCTGTGAGTTAAGCCTAGAAGCTGCTGCACATATGTGTGCAATGAATTGTCATTTAAGACAATCTCACCATTATTGAAATAGCTATCCACTCCTGTGACCCACAATCGTGTACCATAAGCTAGGTCCTCTTGCAACTAACACATACATTTGTATGACATTTTTAATTAAGTAAACACAGCTTAATTTACAAAGCACTATAATGGACCAACACACATCACCCACATGAAAAAGCCAAGTAACGTGAAAAGGATTCCAACTATCCAAGTTCTAAAACATCAGAAGGCCACAGTGTATAGACTCCTTGCATATAATGGTTCCCAAAAATAGGTGGCGTCCTGGAAGCCTAGAGGGCCAGGACACAGTCTGAGTTGCACCTACCACTTAGTCTCCATTTGGACAGGATATGTAGAATTAATCTAATGGGTTTTGGCACAAAGTGGCATCCACATGTTGCAAGTGTGTCATTGGAAGTTCATGACAATAGCCACAGAAGAAACAGCAATTGGTTCATATCTAGTAAGAGAAATTGTGAAATGTACACATTGCATTGGGTACATGTGTTTTCAAGGTACCTATCATGTATGACAACACAAACTCCCCACAAGTGTTCAAACAAAATTCCTACTTTGTACACATACAATACATATGCAGCATACATCTCATGGAGTTCTGTCCATTGACACACTTGGACACTGGCCAAAGAAAGCTGCAAAACCCATGAATGCATAGAACTTCCAATGCAGTGTCTGGCTATTTACCCCACACCCCTACACCTACATCCTTTGGACATTGCCCTTGGTCGCAGTAGGTTTACCTACTACTTAAGAGCCATATGCTATCATGGGTAAACAAACACAACTGTAGTCACACATCCAAAATTACACAAGAATAACATGTAGCATCAGTAGTAATGGTTGGGTACAGGAATACAAAAACAAGTAAGTGCTTTATTCATCCATAACTTTGGCTCTTCAAAAAACAAAGGCCAATGGCCAGTCCAAATGATACTGGTGTGGGCCAGCAAGCTGTTGTCCATCCAAACTTCCCTTCAGATACACCGCTATGGATACCCCCCAGGAAGTGGCATCTAGGGGGCAGGCCAGGCACCAAAAGGGCAAAACTAGGGTGGGCTGGGTTGGTCCTTGGATGGGCTGGGCTCAAGATTGGGAGGGTTATCTGGGTCAGTGGGAGGGCAGGATTCAGTTGGGGGGCTGGGTTTTATCATTTTTGGAATGTTGTATCCATGAAGGGTAGTGAAGGGAATGGGGGGGGGGGTTGCCTACTTTCCTTCCCCTTGGAAGAACTGGGATGGGATGGGGAAGATTATGTTTGGGTTTCAGGAGGGGGTGGGACGTTGGCAGGACAGGTACCCTTCCTTTTTCGGCTTACTTGGGTTGTGGGTTGGGTTTTTGTAGTGGGCTGGGTTTGTTTTTTGGGGTTGATGTGGAAGGGTATAGTACGGGTGTCTGGTTCTTCTTAGGTTTGGACAGGGGTAGGTCAATTTGGGTAGGGAAGAGGACAAGGGCAATCAGACAGAGTTTTTGGGTAGACTGGGGACGAGGTGAGACAAGTGTTGGGGTTATGGAAGAAGAGGGATGTGATATGTCTGTGTCTGCTTTTGTGGTGTCTGTAGTGGCTGTGTCTGCTGCTGTGGTGTCTGTAGTGGTTGTGTCTGCTGCTATGGTGTCTGTAGTGGTAGAGTCTGCTTCTGTGGTGTCTGCCTGTTTGGCTGTATTGGAGGTATGTGGTACAGTGTGCGTGGAGTCTGCCTGTATGTCACTGGATGTGGTAGTGAGGGTGTCTTTTTTCTGCTGATTGCATGTGTGTCTGTCTTTTGCCTTATGTCTGTGTGTTTGTGTGTTGCGTGTGGCTGTTGAGGTGGATGCATGGTCATGTTTGCATGTGATTTTGGTAGGTATGGGAATAAGGATTATGGATTGGGAAGAGGTAGGAGGGTGGGTGGAAACTTGGAATTGGATGAAGGCTGCCATGAGTGTGGATGCTAGAGCCTGAAACGATCTCTGTAGGGAAGACATGTCAGAGGGAATACCCTCCAGTTACAACACCATCTGCTGATTCGTATGCACCTGGAGTACATTCAGCACTGCTGTCTGACCCACAGAGATCTGCCTCAGGAGTTCAATGGCCTCCACACTCAGGGCAGCAGGGGAGACAGAGGCAGGGGGTGAGGTGCCTGGCGCAAAGGAGACTCCTCCCCTTTTAGGGGAGCGGCCACGGACAGCTGGGTGTGGAGCAGAAGTGAGGGTGGAGATGGTAGGGGTGGTGGTGGACTGAGATGGAGTAGACACAGGTCCAGGGGGGATCCACCACCACCTGGGAGGGCTCACTGGATCTTGATTCGGAAGATGATGACATTGCTGTTGCGTCTGTCTGCTCCTTGGTGGCAATCCCATCACCCTCTGTGCCACTGGGTACCTCTTGGTCACTGCCAGCACATGAACCACTGTGGCCAGCTGCTTTCCCTACAGTTGTGGTACTGTCTCCTTCACTGCCCTGGTGTGATGCTGAAAAACATATTACAAAACAATTAACTTCAATTGTGTACATATACAGGTCACATAGGTCTAAACACAACTCTTACTGCAATTGCATATTTCACAATGTGTACTTGGATGACTACATTAGTTCACATATAGCCATTCGCACATGCACGAAATCTACATGACCTGTGCACGCTCTCACATAATGGTGTCATAACCACAGTCTGCTACAACTTAATGTGTGACCGTGTTTCAAATTTAACCTCATGTATGTACCAGTAGATATATTGACTCTTACTTCCTATGCCCCTGTAGTATACCATACTTACCTCATGTTATCAAAGTGAGTTTACACATGGAAAGCAAAAATGACTATACCCGCAAGGCTCAACAATCAGCATATGGTAAGGTGTCCCTAATCCAGACCATGTTGAACAGCCGACCACCTGCTACAGTGAACCTATTTAAAAATGTTACTATCAAGATGAAGGGGCATGGAATAGCCCATTCCCCACTGTTCAGATGACACTTGCACATCTGTCCACTGGCAGATGATGCTGTTGTAAGTGCCACATGCATACCTCATATAGAAATCACCTCCAATGGAAGACTTATGTGAAAAAAATATGTCTCCAAGTAGTGTGTCATGTCAGCACAGAGGACCAATGTACAAGAGTTTGCCTAGGACTACACACACAGTCAACATTGGTGCATGTGAGCACAGCTTATTACTCAGTCAATGACAATGATTGCACATTAGTGAAAGAACACGTGGCTTGCAATCCTCCAGGCCCAGAAGAATCCATTATTGTGTCCATAACATAAGGGAAAATCATGTAACTTTCAACCTAATGGTAACACTAATCACAAGCCAGCGAATATTGCTGATGTACACATCTCACCATCCCTCCCTGATAAATTTCATTATGCACATATTGACCCTTCATAGATGCACATATGTTCCACACCTGACTGAATCTGCCCTTTTCAGAGGTATGCTAAGGCACAATTCCAGACAGGTCAGTTAGTTTTGAAACTGTGCATGTTTTGCATTCAACATGTTATCTGCCTTGTGACAACCATCAATGCCATTGGGAATGTGTGACTCTCATATCCATGTATTTACACACCTGTTACTAGGTAACACCTACTCTGTAAGTCTGTCACAGACATATGTTGTCATCTACACATAGGCCAAAACATGCAATTAGCTAGATATCAGATAGGATGCATTCAGTCCTTCACTTTATGTAAGGGCCAGTCTGACATGTGACATTACTATACATAGGTTCACACCTGCCAGCTTCTATACTGGACAACAGGTAGCACCAGTGGTGTTAGATCTTTCACAATACACATTATTCCCCACTTACCAAGGCCTCAATTTGCACGTTGTCTGCTACCTGAATGTATTGTATGGCATGTCACAGTCAAGTGGTCCTGCATCACTTAACACAGAACTGGGGGTGCTTAAATCTAGAGACTAGGATAACAAGTGGTTCTTTTTGGGATCACTGTTGCGCATGACCACAAGGCGTAATGTATGTTTTCTGAGACGTGTTGCCATGTGGCCATTCTAACATGCAATTGCACAACAGGCGTACCCTGTCTATTTTAGCCTTACATGTTCCATAGTCAATGGAAATTACCATGCACCTACTACTATTGTTGCAGGTGCTAAATCTTACACATTAGGTGGGTCCGGAGTCTTCTTAAACCTAAAAGTGAAAAGAACTGCCTGGAGAAAAAACATCCATGGTATTGCACAATGTTCACTAAGACCCATACTCACCCCCCCTTGCTGCTGTCTGGCTCTCAACTGCTGGGATAGGCCATCGCCAGTATGCGGGCCATTAGGGGGGGTCAGGATGCAGTGCCCGCCCCTTCTGCCTGGAGGTGACAGGCCCAGCTGGACTTTGGCGATTTTCCGGCTCCAGTCTCTCAAGTCCTGCCACTGTTTGCAACAGTGGATACTGCACTGACGTGTGACCCCCAGGGACCACACCTTCCGGGTGATGATCCTCCACAGGAACACCTTCTGATGGGCGTTGACCTTTAAGGATGCAATGGAATCAGACACTTAGGGCCCGATTATGTGTTAAACGGTGCAGCAAGGGACAACCCCGCCGTGCACCGTCAAACCTGTGTGGAGACTGCCCACCCTAATAAGACTTTTTAAGTCATTGGCAGGCTTTTCCTTTGGTGGTTCCACGGCAGTGCCTATAAAATAGGCACCGCAATGGGAACGTCAAAGGAAGTTCCAGCACGGCATGGACTGAAAAGTCCATGCCGTGCTAGAACTTCTGTGCATGCACACAGGGGGGCACATGTTGTGCCCCCCTGTGTGCATCCACAAGGCGTGAGGCACAAGGGGGCCCTGTGGGCCCCCTTTCTTTCCACCCCGCCTCTGTTTTCATGGAGGAAAGACCTCCATGGAAACAGTGGCAGTGATGAAAGTCGTAATATGCTTGGTGGGGCCGCAGCGGTCCTGCTAAGCATATAGGTGACTCTGGACCGTCACACCACCACCAGGGAACGGCGATTCCCTGGCGGAGTCAGCAGTCTCATAGCGGCACGACCACTAGGGTGGTAATGGGGCATTCCTAAGACCGCCACCGACGCACCACCACGAGTCTGGCGGTCCTCAGACCGCCAGACTCATAATAGACACCTTAGTAGACATGCAAGATGTACATCTACTGCTAGGTTGTCAAATAGGTCATAAACAACTAGCTTGAACATTAAACAAGTTAGCAGACTTCATATGTTTGCACTGCACATGGTGACCAAAAAAAGAAAGAAAAATGTAAATTGTGTCCAGTTCCCGTTGGCACCACCCTCCATCCCGACATTGCCCTAATTGATTACGCCACCCCTCTTACTTCACTTTGGATGGGACAAGATCACAGGTGGTATGAAAGGTTTTCCCAGGTAACTCAGCACACCATTGTAGCAGTTCTGCCCTGGACATACACCTGACTAGTATGGACAATTTACCTGATTCACACTGTCTAAAACAACACTGCTATCTAGTCATGAAGTTCAGTAACCATTTTTTGAAGAAAATGTAAGGTAGCATATGTGTGTAACTTGATAATCCCACTCTGAGGAACAATGGACATGTTTCCAACACATTAGGACAACAAATTAAGTTTGTCTGTGCTAGCCTTTGGAAACTCTGATTTTCTGCAATACACTGCATGCCATATGTGCCAGTGTGAAGGGAACGACATCAACGTACCATTGTACAGCAATCATTGCCACAGTACAACACAGCATGTGATGAACTTACGAACTGCACTGCAGATGTCTCTAAATATCTGCAGATGACATGTTTGACATCACAAATGTGCACATACAATGTAGGCATCAATCATAGCAGTCTGACTGCCAACAGGTATGGTAAAGGTTTTTTTTTTTACTGGCAAACTTACTGATAGACAAAATGAGTACATGTTCCGGACTCCTGGGTCTGTGCCTCACCGTATATACCTGTACATATATTGCTACACTAAGAGCATATTTCCTAATCCATAGTCCAGTGAGACGGTATAAGGCCAGAACAGAGGCCTTGTAAAGCAACAGACAGACTACTCTGTACATCAGTACCATTGGCCACATAACTGTGCTTCAGTTGGGGTAATGGACCATAAGGGGCTTAAGTCCTTGTCTTGGGTTCGGGTCTGCATGCTCAGACTACTGTTCAAACATGACCATCATATGGCCTGACTTCACATAACCTATACATCTGGTGGCCATCCTACATCTGACATGACCATTGTTGATCACTGTGATTTGCTGTGAGGTGTAGTGATATGGCTGACGTAACGTTAATGTGGCCTTCAGTGTATTGAGTTTTTGTTGTGACTCTACACATCTCATATTATCCACATACGCAACTGACAGATTACAAACACCATTTGAGTTTGAAGTGCCGCCCTGTTTGCTTGCACCCCAAGTTCCAGCATGGCAGGTGTGCTCGTGATCTGGCGGGCAGACCATGCATGGCTTTGGCGATGCTGTGCCGGCGCAAAGCCGGCAAAGCACTGCCAACATAGTAATCAGGCCCTATGTAATGAATGCTTCAGATGGAAAGATTTACAATGCATTCAAACAGAAGAGGCAACGTTACTAGAGCTATAAGGTTTTCAATGTAGTCATTAATGATCTTTTGAGCATTAAAGGCAGAGGTATAACCCCATTATGCTCTCATTGTGGTCATTAGGGTTATTATGATACTTAGGAGCTATTATCATAATGTGTTCACAATAATACAAATATGTGTGGTGCTCACAGTTCTGGTTTCATTAGTAAAAGTTTTATTTCATATTTGTCTACCAATTGTAGCACACTTTTTGTACAAGAGTGAAAATATGACATTAAAAATTTGAAAAAGTAATTATTGTGGTTTTCCTTGTACTTTCTTGGGTGTATCATTATGTATATGCAAGGACAAGGTCCATTTCCTTGTCATTACTGAGAAAGAAAGTCTGACGTGTAGCAACTGAAAAAAGGACAATTTTCACCATTTAAACTAATGTAAAAGCATGGGAACCGTCTTTCTACAATTTTTTTGAAAATGTTATTTATTTCAATAAAATCTTGTTTTATTTTTTTAAAAGCTCATAATTATTACTATTTTTGCAAATCGTCAATATTTCAACTATTTGTAAATACATTTTAAAATGATTAAACATTGTGTTTTTCATTTGTTTTCCTGCAGCTTACTCTAAAATAAAGTGTATCACTGTAAATGTTATTTATTCATTATAATTGTGATTAAAAATTGAAATAGGTGTCTTATAAAATCTCACTATTATTGTATTTATTTTTCTATTTTCAATAAATATCAATGAGTTTGTAATAATAATACTTGAGTATTAAAATGAATACCTGGGTATTAATACACTACCCCACCCATGACCCCATATCTCTTGCATCTTGTCCCTAAAGGTGATTGTCACAGTACTTTTAAACAGTATTTAAGTTTAATGATAAGATTACACTTAAATATATTTAAACACCTAGGGCCTGATTACGATGTCGGTTGGAAGTGCTTCCACGGTCTTGTCAGGGTCAGTCGGTCCGCTCAATGTCGCGTCGGAAGTGGTTGCTCCGACCGCAGGATTATGATGCATTGGAATACATGGCTTACCGTTCGACACAGTCCTTCCACCTCCGACAGGAAATTACAACTGCACGGCTCTTGGAAAGGACCAATGTTGCCGATCGTAGCACAGTCCGACCCTGGAACCGCCCGCCCAATTACGATGCGTATTTCCAATGTGCCGTCTGTGTTTGTCCAACCATCTCATCAGAGCTGGTGGAAGAGGAGGCTTATAAGTCCAAAACTCACCACAACACACTTTTACACTTCCTGTGGAGCTATGCAGCCCATCGTGCACGTCATACAGCTATTGTACCTACTCGATGGACCGCAAAATCAGAACCTTCACAGACGTCACTACCAGTAAGTGACACACCTACCCATAGACATTGAAGTGAACACAAAGCCAAGGTGCGCTAATGTGCAACTGCTTTGTAGCATGGTGAGCATGAGGAAGGAGGGAATCTCAGCATCGGGTGACCAGAGTCCGATCAGAAAATACAGGGACTGGCCCAACATATAGGTTGGACCAGGGCTTTAATTGAGCAGGGTCCTGCCAGTGCTCAGCACTGGCAGTTCAAAAAACAAGCAGGTGCTGAGACGGGTCCCTGTCAGGATCTCCCTTTTGGCCCTCAGGGTCTTAAAAAAAAAATCTTAGCTCTGCAGCAGTGCCACTCTTCACTGCCTTTGATGTAGCACCAAAGAGACTCGTTATAGTACTTTCACAGTCTCATCATTTCAGAACTGAAGCGTTTTCAATATTATATACAAGAAGCCATAGTTGTCACTTATTTAGATTATTCAACTATTGACAAAGCCAATAGTCCTGGCTTGTTGTAGGTGTAATATTACTTGTTGTATTATATGTCTAGGTGCAATCACAGAAGCAGCAAAATACCAGTTGGGCGGCACACTATGCTCAGCAAAGATTTTTAGCTTAGGTGTTTTTAAGCCACGCGCTTAATTACATCGACCACGTCCCTTTGAGAGACCCTCCAGTTTTTTTATCTCACTTAAAGCCCTGGGTAGGACAACAAATGCGCATAGACACATATATATGTATAAATATGTATGGTGAGCTCACCACTGCAATATGTGCCACATGTCATGGCTACATACCATCAATGCACACATAAAAGTATGTGTCAATGATACCAATACACTGACACACAACATCCTCCCCGAACCCAATACCCTCATCAACACTGCTGGGAGCAAAGACTGAGGGTCCAGCTGAGCTTCCAAACTGCACCGTGAAAGAGGTTGTCACAGTGCAATGTCAGTGTGAAAAGGTATACCTTGAGAAGTACCAAGGAGGGGGCTCGAAGGTGCATTGAAGGCGTGAGCACTGACAAATGTATATCAGTCTATGAAGTGGTTTTGTGAATGATAGTGCATAGCATTGGCAGTAGGAGAACGTGTCTGCACAGAAAGCTACCACCTAAAATCCATTGAGTGCAGCAACATCTTGAAAAGACAGAAAGCAGACTTTGCAGCTGCATCACCTACCACTGCCCCTCAACTAATAGCTGAGAAATCTGTAACACTATAAGCACAATCTCCCACTGTCAGCATTGAGCCTACTACAAATCCCTATGCATTGAAGTTATATTTGTGTCACCAAAGTGAATTGATAATAACAGCCTTTGCCAATAACAAACACTCTGGCATCTTAGTTACAATGTAAGGTGTACATTCACTTATCTAGACCTTGTCATATGCCAGAAGTATTGACATACCATATGTGTACCACTAAATTAAAAGCACAATCATGTGGCTCATATGGCTGTAAAAGGTGACCACGTAGACATGATACATATCCCTATGAGTCACCACCCAAATTCCCTTTTAAATGAAGCCACTGAAACTCATGATGTGACGAACAAGATAAAGTAGTCACAATGCAAACATCACTAGACTGGTCCATTCTACCACAACCCAGAAGTCCTAAAGCTTGTGTACATGTAACTGTTTGCAGGTGTCACATCCTACCTGGCCATATACACACACTCCACATCACTTGACACACAAACACTCCTTGACAACCTTGACCCACACCTTGCAACAAACATGACCCTCTGATAGCACATACATCGCCATAGATACTCTATCTTTATAATGCACAGCCGAAACGCGTTATGTGGAGCTGAATTAAATGGATTATTGGCAGTATATCTGTACCTAGTCCTGAGAGTGCATTTTGTTTTATTCTGGGCAAAGCGAATATATATATTTGAAGGAGAGTGCGTCTCTGTTCTCTGTGGTAGAGATGTGAGTCTTAATACAAAATGGTCGCCAGCCGGGAGACAGCACCATCGCTGAATGTAGCGAGTACATAAGGCATTGAATGGAGCCTCTGAACGTAACCTTCGGCAATTTTTGTCAGTGCAGAGACAGTCTGGGTAAATATGCCTATTGATTAAGCACTATACTTACCTATTTCAGGATGATGAACAGTGATTTCCTTGCTGCAGACTCATGGTCCCAGAATGCAGTACGACGCTCACATGAGCATGATTGAAGATATGCAAATGAGGGACTATAAAGCGCGGCATGTTCGCAGTGTCTTAAATGGCCCGTGATCAAGGACTGTGTTAGTTTGAAACGCGTTGGGCCTGCATTGATTATTTTGTACCTGGATTGCTGCTTAATTGGATTAAAATACGCTTTGAAGGAGAGTGCGTCTCTGTTCTCTGTGGTAGAGATGTGAGTCTTAATATATATTTATATTACCTACTGGCGGTTGCCAGTAGGTAGTTATAGTTAGGACCTTGTTTCTATTAAAAAAGCGTTTTTTCTTTTGCCAACATCTTTGGCGCCGGTTGAAGAAACTTTGTGAAATTTTCAAAACTAATGGCCCGCTCCGGTCAGATCCTGTCTTGAAAGTTTCGGGGTGATTCGTCAAGCGGGAGCCGAGAAAAAAGGGGGGTCCCAAAACACGTTTTCCCCATGTTAATTTCCATAGGAAACTTTAGACACGGCTACAGCCCGAACTGCTTAACGGAATTACACCAAATTTGGCAAAAAGGTAGCTCTTGGTTCAGAAAGCGCCTTTTTTTTAAATGGTGTAAATCCGTTCAGTAGTTGTTGAGAAGTTCAATTTTTTTTTTTTATATATCTGAGCACCGAGGAGGAGTCGCGACTCCTCCCGAGCACGAGCTGACTTCTGATTGGCTGCCAACACTCCAAACCAGGAAGTGTTGGCAGCCATCTTGTGACTCGGTAACTGAGTCACAAGAAAACAGTTGAAAAAAAGGTGAAAAACAAGAAAATGGGGCAGGGTAGAAACACCCTGACCCCCTAGGCCTGCTCAGGGGGTCCCAAAAAAAAGCATTTAAAAAAAAGAAAATCGCCCGAATTCACGCTGGGTGCGCGAATCCGGCTGCGAAAATAAAAAAAACGAAGCGCGGGCTCCCGCGCTTCGTTTTTCTTAAGCCCTTGGGTGGGCCAGGTCCTGGGAGCATTGCGCAATTATGTAGCGGGGGCCGCAGGGGCCCCCGCAGCCCTGGGGACCGCCACCTCCCCGGCGCTTATTTATGTAAATTAAATGCATGGGGGGGCTCCTGCCCCCCCACGCTGCCCCGGGGACCGCCACCTCCCCAGGGCTCTGATTTTTTTGGGAAAAAAAATGTGTGTGGGGGGGCTCGAGACCCCCCACACGCCCCGGGGACCACCACCTCCCCGGGGCATATACCCATTTAAATGCGGGGGTCCGTTGCGGACCCCCGGGCCCCGGGAACTACCACCTCCCCGGGGCTTTCAAATGATGGGAGGGGGCCCCCCTCCTGGAGCCCTCTATGGCCCTGGGGACCGCCACCCCCCAGGGCCGGCTCCTGCAATGTTCCAGGGTGCCCACCCACGGGACATTGCTGTTTGCTATGGCAGGGCGGGAGCACGGCTCCCGCCCTGCCATAGCAAACTTTGCTTTGCTTAGTTGAAGTGAGAGCAGGAAACCTGCTCTCGCTTCTACGAAGCAAAGCAGGATTGCTTTTGAGCAAGGGGAGCTGCATGTTAGCAGCTCCCCTTGCTCAAAAGCAATGCCGGCTCCCGCAGGAGGCGGCGAGCCGGTTGGGACCGTGGGGGCATTGGGGCTCCCCCCACGGTCCCCAACATGAGACCAGGCCCTGGGGGATGGGGTCCCCGGGGCCAGAAGTGGCCCGGGAGGGGGGCCACTCGGCCCCCTCCCTTTTGGAGTTTATTTGAAAAAAAAAAAAATAAGACCGGGCCCGGGTGGATGGGGTCCCCGGGGCCAGAAGTGGCCTAGGGAAGGGGGGCCACGCAGCCCCCCTCCCGTAATTAACTAAAAAAGGAGGCCAGGCCCCAAGGGATGGGGTCCCCGGGGCCAATAGTGGCCCAGGGAAGGGGGGCCACACGGCCCCCCTTCTGTATTAATAAAAAAAAAATAAAAAAACAAGGCCATGCCCCGGGGATGGGGTCCCTGGGGCCGAAATCGGCCTCGGGAGGGGGGCCGCGTGGCCCCCTTCCCATTTTTAAAAAAAATAAGGGTCAGGCCCTGGGGGATGGAGTCCCCAGGGCCCTCAAAATATTAAGAGAAGGGGGACCACACAGCCCCCCTTCTAACAAAAAAAAGAAAAGCCGAATCTCCCCGGAGGCCCCGCCCCCCTCCCTGTACCACTCTGCAAACGCGCCTCTTGGCGCACTGCTGGTGGGACGATGAGGTCCTCTTGTGTCCTGAGGACCTCAGGACACAAGTGGACTTCATCCCCCGAGCAGCAGTGCGCTAGGAGCTGCGTTTGCAGAGTGGTGTAAAAAGGGGGCGTGGCCTCCAACCACTCTCAGCAATCCAGGTGTGTGGCGCTTACTGGAGGTACCTGGTGGGCTAGTTGGCCCCCAGGGACCCTCAGGATTTAAGGGGACTTAATCCCCCAACTTAGAACGCGCCAGGAGGCGCGTTTGCAGAGAGGTGGGGAAAGGTGGCATGGCCTTTGTCCAGTCTCAGCAATCCCACTGTGTGGGGCTTACTGGAGGTAAGAGGTAGGCTAGTTGGCCCCTAAAGGACCCCCAGTAGCGAAGGGGACTTCAATCCCCATCCAAGAGCGCGCCAGGGAGAGCGTTTGCAGAGTGGTGGGCAAAGGGGGCGTGGCCTGTTATGAGAACTTAGCAATCCTGCTGTGTGATACTTACTGGAGGTAATAGGAGGGATAGTTGGCCCCCAAGGATGTCTTGTTACCTCCAGTAAGTCTATATAGACATACACATATTTATATATGTTTATATAAGTATATATTTTTAATATTAAATGTTAGTTACATTTATTTAATGTACATTATTTTAATGTTATGGATTAAAATGTTTAAGATTGACTACTTTAAACCGTGTATTTATTGAAAAACTATATTTTTGCCTTTTTACGATATTAGTTTAAACAATATTTTTTTCTCAATATTTTTGTACTTACCTTTATAAATATATTGAAACTATATTTGTGTCAATATTTTTGACAAGATATTTGTGTATCACGATATTTGTGTAGTCTATATTAGTCGATAAACACCTTGTATTAATAAACCCACACCGAGTCCAGTGATGGATTTATTAATACATGCATCCAGAGGGCACCTTAGTGTGGCCCCATAAAACCTACCAACTACTAGCGTGCTTGCTGACTGGTTCTGACCAGCCTGCCACCACAGACAAGTTTTTGATCCCCAAGGGTGAGAGCCCACTCCTGCTCTGGCAGAGGGCTTTTTACACCTCCTCCAAGAGGATGACCCATAAATTAGCATTCCAAGGCAGGGAGTTTCAAAGAGCCCACCGCCTTTTGAAATGAAATGAAATGTGATGTTTATAAAGCGCAAACTGTCACTCCGAAAGGAGCCTCCTGGCGCTGTACAGATAACAAACTTAGCAATGGAGAGTGGAGACCTAGATGAGGGCTAGACAAAGTTCGTCAGGTGCTCCATAAATCCAGGTCTTTAGGGCCTTCCTAAACTGCGTTTCAGGTTCTATCGATCTCAATTTGTTTGGCATAAGATTCCAAGCCTTTGCACCTAACACGGTTGCAGATTTCCCTCCTCGCGTTTTAAGTTTAAAACCAGGCGGTTTGAGTAGGTTTGCAAACGAAGATCTAAGTGTCCTCGTTGGAGTGTATGTTTTGTATGCAAATCTGGCTTCCCTCAGAGGTAAGGGGGTGCGAACCCCCCTGACCAGGGCCTATTTGGCACCTAGACAGGTGGGAAAATTAGTAGTCAGAGAGGCATGTTCACCCTCAGGCTAGTTTCACCCCTAAGGTGGGCTAACTGATGTGGACATGAAAATTAGAAGTCTGCCTTCTTGAAGATGGCATAATTAGGAACTCTGGGACAGGGTTATGCCTGCTTATCACAGGGAGTAGTCATATTTGGGGTGTAGTGACCCCAGGGGTAAGTAGCCAATTGGCTACTACCCTACATCACCCTAACACCCCTAAATTGAATTTTTAGGGGACCCCCAGATACCAGGATTTCAGATTTCGATGGACGCAAAAGAAAGAGTGGACAAAGAAGACTGCTGACCCAAGAACCGAAAAGCATGACTGATTTGGCCCCCAACCCTGCCAGCCTGCCTGCTGCACCAACCCTTGTGGAGCAACAGACTCATCCTGCCACTGTGCAGACTCCAAGGGAGTTTCTTTGGCAATTGGCAAAGCTCTGGTAGCACTCTGGGTTTCTTGTTGTGGAGGAGCTACTCCCCTGCAGCCACAGGCACCAAAGAAGCAAGACCCAGTTCGACGACCTGCTGCTCACCGTGACTACTGACGCAGCAACCAACCGGGAAGAGGTAGCCGTGCTCCTACAGGTCAGATCCATCCTATCGCCAAGTGTGGGGACGGCCAGACCCGACCGGAGCCACACAGTACCAATACCTGGGGTACTGGACCCCCTTGCAGCAGCCAAGGCTTGTTGTGACCACACCAGACACCAACACCAAGGAAAACCGACCTGCACTTTGAGGAACTTCAGAAACAGTGAGACCCATATCGTGAGTGGGTAAGCTGCCATATTTGCCCATCTTCAACAGAAACCAAGATAAAAGGAGAGCCTCTGACGCCAGCGTCCAACGCATCAAAGCACCTTCTGCACCCTTGCCCCAGAGCCCGATTCTGAGGGATGTGGTGGTGCAAACGGGGTCCTGAGACCCTGTAAGGCTAAGCCCACCCTTGGGTTTGCCAAGACTGGAGTTCCAGTCGCCGCCTGCAGCCTCTTTCTGCAGGCCCCCTCCAACCGCGAGTGACTGCAGCACTGAATCAGACACCAAAAGACACCACTGCACCCGAGCCCCACAGCCCAAGGAGAAGTGGACCAACGGTGTCCCTGAGTGCGTGAGGATCTCAATGGTCGAGGCCCCATGTGGGTTCACCCGGCCTGGTCCCACAGTCCCAGGTTGCAGCCTCTTTCCAACCAGACCGTTCCCCATTGAAGGGAATGGGACACCTGACGCCGTAATTCACCTCGGCACCCGGACGCCCCAGAGGTGACCTGTTGGTGTGGCCTTGGACCTTGCCCTATACTAACCTTAAGTAGAGAAGAACAGTCGCGTGAGTCACTGTTAAGTGCCCGAATGCAGTACATGTTTTTCCCTCATAGGATAACATTATCACACCCAAATATTGCAGTGTAAACTTTTGAAAACTGTAAAAATTCATAACTAGAAAAGTACTTTCCTGATTCCAATGATCTTGGTATCTAATTCATATAAAAGTATGTGTTATTTTTTATAAATTTGTGTTTGATTTCTTTATTGAGTGTGTGTCTCACTTACTGCCTTTGTGTGCGCATTAAATGCTTAGCACTACCCTCTGATATGCCTAACTGCTCGCCAACACTACCACAAAAGAGAGCATTTGGGATGTCATTTGTGCCTCTGTAATTCCTTTGGGGTTTGCCTGGACTCTTTACACAGTGAACCTCTTTTTCATCTACTATATAAACAGCCAGCTTCCTACATTGGTGGCAACGGTGGGATATAAGACTCTGCATTTACTGTACCACTCTGTCAGTATTGTGATTCAACAAAGGAATCCACAATTGACTTTAGATTGCCAAAAATATTTTTCACATTTTGATTTTTTTCTAGATATTCTAAATGTGGTCTGTTAAGGCCTTAGTTAAATCCTCCAGTCCTTGTTATTTAGAAATGTAAAAACCATCCTAGACAGTACCCCTTTAAAATAATAGTCTAGTAGATTTTTCTAACTTTCTAATAAGGTCTAAACTGTTCTAAACACCATGTCTGATACAGAGGGTAGTACCCAGGCACTCAACCTGGCTCCCTACAGGAAATTTAAGTTGGTGCAACTTAAGGGCCTCTGCACAGCTTGGAACCTTGCCACAGGGCCCAACCCTACAAAGGCTCACCTGCAGAACCTGCTTGCTGAGCACTATAGGACCACGGCTAGGGAAGAAAATATAGATAATACAGAAGAGGGAAATGTCAGTGAGGATGATAAGAAGTCTCCAATTCACCTACTGACATTACCTCTACTGGGAGTACCTCTAACAGTACCCCAGACGAAGTAGATGAGAAAGATGCAGATCTTCAAAAACTAGCTAGGTGATGAGCTCTAGAGGTCAAGCTCTTGCCCATAAAAAAAGAAAGAATTGAGATGGGCCTTTGGCCTATCTTTGGTGGCAGCAAAAACATAAATTGGGAGATAGAGGAAACTTGTGACCCTAAAATCACCAAAGGTATTGTACCCAAATATGCTGATATATAACCAAGTGGTTCACAGCCTTTGAGAGTGCTTGTAGAATGAGGAGGTTACACCAGAAATACTGGGGCTCTCTACTCTGGGAGATGTTCTGAGGTAAGTGCAGGGATAGACTCCTAACACTGAGTGAGACAGATGCTTCGCCCTATGACCTCATGAAGGAAACCCTGATTGAGGGCTTTGGACTCACTACTGAGGAATATAGAAATAAGTTCACGGAGACTCAGGAAAACTCAAGTCAGTCCTGGGCTGATTTTGTAGACTTTTCCGTGAAAACATTAGGTGGCTGGTTGAAGGGAAGTCAGGTGGACAATTATGATGGGCTTTGTAATTTGCTTATAAAGGAACATCTGTTATGTAACTGTACTGCTGGAAAATTGCAGCAATACCTGGTGAACCTGGGTTTAGCCTCTCCCATGAGTTGGGAAAGAAGGCTGATCATTGGGTAAAATCTAGAGTGTCCAAGAAGAGTCATGGAGGGGGTGACCAAAAGAAAGTGGTTGTGAGGGCCCCCTGTAGGAAAGTACCCATTTTGACATAGTCACCCCCCACTTTTTGCCTGGTAAATGGTGCAACTTTGACTGAAAGTGTGCTGGGTCCCTGCTAATAATTTCCCCAGCACCCGATCTATTTCCCTAAAAACTGTACAAATGTTCCCACAATTGGCAAACCTTTGCCCTCCCTTGTAAGTCCCTAGTAAGTGGTACCCCTGGTACCTAGGGAATTGGGTCCCAAAGAGGATCCCCAGGGCTGCAGCACTTATTGTGCTGCAGGACCCCTCAGCACCAACACACAGACTGCACCACAGGTTGCATGCCATGGTGCAGAGCCAAACGAAAACACGACATGACACCTCCTGTGTGCCATGCCAAACCACACTGCATGCGGTATAGCTAAGTCACCCCTAAATCCCTAAGGCAGGGTGCACTATAACACATAAGGGTATACCTCTGCATGAGCAGAGGTCCCCTGTAATATCTAAGCCCTTCTTAGATATTATCAGTGAGCAGGGAAGCCATTTTAGAAGTACATGTGCTGGACACTGGTAAAGACGAGTTTCACAGCTACATGATGGCTTCACTGACATATGGGATGTTTTGTATCAAACATATATTAATAAATCCACACTGATGCCAGTGTTGAATTTATTGATACCTGAATCCAGAGGGTACCTTAGAGGAACCCCCTGAAAAGCCACTGTCTTCTAGAGTATTGGCTATCTGGATCAGACCATCCCGCCACTACAGATGCACTTCTGACCCTCTAGGAGGTGAGGGCTCGCCCTCAGAGCTCTGGAAACAAAGCCTATTCTGAATGGGGTGTTTACACACCACCCAAACAGGAAGGCTAGCAATTAGCATTCCCAAGGCCGGCAGGTTCAAAGCATCCTGCTCTTGTAATGCAACCTCGTCTGTCCCTCAGCCCTGGGAAATGCCAACCCCCCTGTCTTGCCGCCCTTTGGCGAGAGAACAGATGATAAAATTAGTATTCGAGATACGTGTGGTGACTACACCAGTCAGGCACATCCCTCAGGTGTCTTTCCCGAAGTAATCCACACTTCTAGGAATCTGCCATGTTTGTATTGGCAGGATTTAGGACACTGAGTCAGGGTCATGCCAATTCCCACAGGAAGTGGTCCTGTAGGAGGTATAGTGACCTCAGGGGCACATAGTCCATTGGCTACCACACTTCACTCTCCTAAAACGGACATAAATTCAGTATTTAGGTGGCCCCCTGAGCTCAAAGATTTAGATTGCTTTGGAACCCGAAGAAGACGAGAACCAGGACACTGCCGAGCTGCAAAAATGAAGAAAAGAGGAACAGAAGACTGACCTGATGTTGACTTTGCCAGCCATCTGCCTGCTTCCGACAATTCCACATAGTCACCTCTGTCCTGTGCTGTTCGCCTCCACGAACCCCGGAAATCCTCCAGCACATCACCAGAAATGCGAAGAGCTCCATTGGAGCTGAGGAGGGATTCCCCTCCAACTGCAAGCACCAACTGCGATGTCCCGGTACACTGGACCTGCTGCCCACAGTGAACGCCGAGCAGCTGCTGCCCAGGAAGAGGTCAGCAGTTTCCAAGAGGCCCACAGAGTCTTCCTGCCAAGCCTGAATATCCTCCAACCTCCAAGAGCCCAGCTGTCCCAATACCCAGAGTACCGACGACTGCCATGAACAAGGTTAGTTTACGAGTCAGTCAGGACTTCAACTCGCCCAACCGAGAGCCAACCAACGAGGGACATCAGCGTCACAGAGGCAGCCCCGAGAGTGACTCCACTGTCCAACTGTTGCCAAATCTGTTGACCAGACCGAAGGTAAAGAAGGCACTTTGTCGCACAAGTGCCCAACGACCCCAAAGACCCTGCACCCGAGCCTGCTGGCCTGGATCGACACAATCCAGTTGTTCCATGTTGCTAAAGTCCTTCTGTAACCAGCCCCCTTTTGGGAGTTCCTGGACTTGTCCCAAGTCCCTTTTTCAAGTGTCCCTAGCTTCATCCAAGCGCATCTTTGCGCACAGAGACCAGTCCCTCTTCCCTGCTACACAGAGACTTATGAGCGCATCCCCGACCGATTTGAGGGTAGAGGACTGGTCCCTTCCCCTCTATGATGCCGAGACAGAACTGGGTCCACCGAGAATACGAGACAAACCTAGGTATTCTATGTGTGCTGTTTTACTTCCGTACAATAACATTGTGCACAATTGCACACAAGTGCGAACTGTGTTTTAAACCTGCAAAAGTAATTCAAAAGTGATTCTATACAAATGATTTTCTGAGTTCAATACATATATATAAAAATAACTAAGTATTTTTCTAAATTGGTGTTGATCTCCTTTTTGAGTGTGTGTCCCGCTCCTTGACTTGCTGTGTGCAGTGAATGTCTTAGCACCCTTCTTTGATAATCCTAAGGCTGCTTGACCACAGCTACCCCATGAAAGGGCACCTTGGGATTGCTAGAGTGATCCCTGTTCACTCGTAAGGGAATACCTGTACTCTATGCACACTATTTCCCATTTGATATAATATACACAGAGCCAGCCCAGCTTCTTACACCCCAAGAGAAAACGGTGGACCACTCTAAAAAACAAGATGAGGAGTCCTCTGTAGGGCCCCAAAAACCTGTGAAGGAGGGTGGGCCTCAAGGCACCTCACAAAACAATTAGGTACCAGGGTAAGGTCTGGGACCCCCAAAAAGCTTGGTGCTTGGACTGTAAGCAAACAGGGCACCACACCAAGGGCCCTTCCTTTTCTAAAAACAAGCCCACTAGTATACTCCCAGGGGTTGCCAGTTTAGGAGGTCCTGATGAGGAAGTTCTTGTAGCGTTTAACTTGAAAGTGGGACCAAAAGGTGCTTTGGTGAATCCGGAGGTAAGCAGACACTTCCACCACCTACTGGTAAATGGAATCCCAGCCATTGCCCTGAGAGATACCTATGCCAGTCACACCATTGTGCATTAAAGGTTGGTACTCTCAAACCAGTATAACCCAGGTGAGGCAAGAAGATTAAGGGATATCTCAGGTGAGGTTACTGTTAGGCCTGTGGCTTTAGTACCCATAGAAATAGCTGGATCCCTTAGTTGGAGAAGTGTGGTAGTCAGTACAGACCTCCTCCTTGATTGTGTCCTTGGAAATAGCCTCCCAGAGGATGGTGTGAGGCTAAAAGAGGTACTGGTCCTCTCCTGAGGAGTCTGGATGTGCTGAACCTGCAGTTAGTGCAAGTACCCCAGAATAGAAGAAAAATTAGAAAGTGTAGGAATGGTGGGCAACTTTTAGCCAAACTTCCAGTAAGCCAAAGAGTTCCTGTACCAGTTGGGGAGGACTCCCCAAGTGGCACTGGTGAAGCCCTACCTGAACCCACAAGCAGTCCTGACTAGTCAGGCAGCTGTTAAGCACGAGATGGTAGCTCCTCAGCTAACAGAAGAGAGAGTGGAAGGAGGGTGTTTGCTACAAGATGTAGTAACTCCCCACTATAAAACAGCAGACAGGACCCTTGAACACAAAGAGCCTATAGGTTAGCCCCTTCACCTGTCAGTGAAGAGCTGAATGTGTGGTACTGGGCACTGACAGCTGTCAGTGGCCTCTGCTGGGTGTTAGCCTTTATAGCTGCACTGCCATTGGCATGGTGGTCTGACCCCATGTCACATGGCAAGCTGGGTCCCCTACCGTGGTGGTTATGGTGTGGTTACTACATGACCCCCTTGGGTGAGAGAGGCACAACACAGGCCACTGACACTTTTAGATGTGTGAAAAAGGACGGTTTATTGAAACAGGGGCGCTACACAAAGATTTCTGGGCATTCCGCCTTACAAAACTAAAACCTCACTATACAGAAATTTGTCAAGAAATTTCCTACCCTCCACACCTAAAAGTCCTGCCCCCCTACATAAGGTTAACCCATAAAGTATCTACCTCCTAACATACTGCACTCCTGATTAGTAGTAGTACTCAGATTTGTATAGCGCGGCTAATCACCCATGAGGGTCTCTAGGCAAGGGGAGACTAATCGGTTTGCCCAGAATCACAGGATGTTGAGCCGGCGCCGAGACTCCAACCAGAGTTCTCAGCTCCAAAGTCAGCAGCTCTGGCTGTTATGCCACACCCTTCCCACTCCTCCACTCGTAACATTTTTACTTACCCTACCGTTTAACAGTGAATTTATTAACATTTACTAAACTTAACTTCCTATAACGTAAACTTTAAATTCCTGCCTCGTTCCGATGTGAGGTTGTTTACACCCCCCCTTTCAGCATGGTTCACTGATAGCAACAATAATAACCTTAGCTAAACCCAGGCAAACTTGTCAGACAACTGCCGCTCAGAAAAAGGCACTAACCTGACTTTTTCCGCCCCCTCTCCCCATAGGCTTTTTCGCTCACTGATGCACTTTCAAAGTCTGTGAGTAAAAAATCTCTTACTTCCAACAAATACAACTGCATCCCAAAACCTGAAAGATGGACCCTATCCAACTGAAAAAATTCTACGGTATCATACCTCAAGTCAGAATGCTCCTTACAGCCCAGTCGCTCTTCTCTGCTAAACCTTACATTTCCCTATTTATCTTTCTCCTAGCCTTGTCAATCACCGCTGGCTTGCTAGCACCTCTACTTGGAATAAATTCCATCTATGCCTTAGAACACCCAAACCACTGCGCTTCAATTTCTTTCAAATCCCTCTTCATCGCCCACAGCAATGTCAGGCCTTTATTCAACCACAAAGTAGTTTTCTCCTAAATAGAACAAAAGAACATCAGGACAATCACGTCCCTGGAAAAACCTGTTCAGACTCGGCAACATCTATTTTTATCGCATCCCACCTTCCCATACCATGATATCAAGAGGGAATTTGCATCAAAACCCACATTTCAACTCTGGTGCCTCTTTCCAGCTTCCCGGTCAGCCCATTTCATGAACGAATGGCCCATGATCCGCACAGACAAGCCGGCAGCCTCCCGGACCAGGACCGAACCTGAAATACAGAAAAGCTGTAAGGGGAAGAAACATCAAATTTCTCATTCAACAATCAGACCATCTACCCAGCCCCATAATTTGCTTCATTGACATTCACCAATTACCCGCCTCTGTCGCCACTCCAATGTGAAAAGAACATGTGCCGTATTCCGTTGCTAGTAAACAAAGTCTGGCCAGCGTTTTCCATAGTATTGGCAGCAGTTGAAACGCAGTCACACGCTCGCCATTCATGTGCCTGAAAACCCCACCATCGTGTGATGTACTTAGCACGTGCTGTTTTCTAGCCCATGCTAAAGGGCATAAACCCTCCACTGGGTAAATTGAAAAAACTACGGTTGTTCCTACTGATCTGTCTAAGAATGTTGCTGCAGTACCTCTATTACAGACTCTTAAAACACCACTTCATCCCAAAGAATCCCCCGACTACCTCTGCCCCCCAAAAATCCCAACACCTGGAAGGCACCAAAAAACATCCATGTCATAAGGGTAGCAAACAACGCCATCTGCCCCTGTGCAATACTCATTGCTGGCAGGGCCCGGAATACCTGTGTAAAGTCCTGCCATGTAGGGGTCTTCCTCTTTGACCCCGAATGGCCCCGTTTCCTGGCTCATCATTCAAGCATCCTCTTCCCCATTTCTCCCACTGACAGTGCATAACCCCATAGCAATTTGTCCAGGAAGGCAATACCTGCCAATTGTCATGCAATTGTAACTCGAGAAAGCTGTTTTTCTGTCAGGCTCAATATAAATTGTACTACATCCTCCACTCTCTCCTATCCCTTGCGTCTCTTCTGGGCCCCAGTGTTCAAAAATTCCTCTCAGGCCTGTGTGTATTATTTCCAGGTGGACGTCACTAAAAACCCTACCTACAGCTGGAACAGGCTAAGTCTCCTGCTGTCCATAGATCCGTCAGCATGCATGTCTAGTCCTTATCTGCCTCCCTGGCCAGCCCATGGATTCTCACCCACTGTGAGCAAGACAAAGAGCTCCATGAGCTCTTGAAAATGTACCAGCAGCTGCTAGCAGTCTGCAGAGCCGGTGTTTGATGACAAAGAAGAAATAGTCCAGGTAATGGGTGACCCACTCGTGCCCTATGCACCAGGTAAACAACCATTGTAAGAATAAGCTAAAATGCTCAAACAGAGTGAACAAAATAGAACATCCCATCGGAAGGGCCATGCCAACATACCATTGCCCTTCAAACTAAATACCCAGCAGTTGAAAGTCCTCCTAGTGCAGTGGCAACAACCGAAAGGCAGATTTTATGCCACACTTTGACATGTCTGCTTCTACCCCCACCCACTCCACCAAAGACATGGCCACGTCAGCTGAAGAATAAGATACTGAGGCCAAACCTTCAGCAATGCAGTCATTTACTGAGCTTCCTTGTGTCCAAGACAAATGCTGTATCAGCCAAAACTGACCCTGTTCTTTCTTGGGGACCACCCCTGTGGGGGGCATGATAAGGTTCTCTAAAGGCCACTCATCAAAAGGACCTGTCATCCTGCCTTCCTGCACTTCTTTCTGCAATTTCTCCCTCACCACTTGCAGATGCTCTATGACCGATTTTAAATTTTCTGCCCAGTGCCGAACTCTCCGTCCCTCATACCCTAGATGAAAACCCCCACTGAAACCCCCCTCTCAATACTGCTGCGTCTGCTGTGTTACCATAACGCGATACCAAAAGGGATGATGGACGGAGCGTTAGAGCAAATCAAACACTCCCCCCCAGTCAACTGATCTGGGTTTAATCCATCATCATTCTTTAGCTCACCCCACCACCCCAGTTCAGACATGGCCATATGCAAATCAGTCTGACCCTGTGCCTCATGGGAACAGTCCAGCCCGAACTGCCAAGCCATGTCTTCCCTGGACCGGAAACAAGCATCCTGGGACCGGTTTCGGGTTCAAAACCCTCATCAGCCAGGCTATCTTGAATCCAGTGGCAAAGTGAGCAAGGGACCCACGTCTGGGCATACCCTGCCAACTTAGGGCGAACAAAGCGATACCAAAGGGGATGATGGACGGAGCGTTAGAGCAAATCAAACACTCCCCCCCAGTCAACTGATCTGGGTTTAATCCATCATCATTCTTTAGCTCACCCCACCACTCCAGTTCAGACATGGCCATATGCAAATCAGTCTGACCCTGTGCCTCATGGGAACAGTCCAGCCTGAACTGCCAAGCCATGTCTTCCCTGGACCGGAAACAAGCATCCTGGGACTGGTTTCGGGTTCAAAACCCTCATCAGCCAGGCTATCTTGAATCCAGTGGCAAAGTAAGCAAGGGACCCACGTCTGGGCATACCCTGCCAACTTAGGGCGAACAAAGCGATACCAAAGGGGATGATGGACGGAGCGTTAGAGCAAATCAAACACTCCCCCAGTCAACTGATCTGGGTTTAATCCATCATCATTCTTTAGCTCACCCCACCACCCCAGTTCAGACATGGCCATATGCAAATCAGTCTGACCCTGTGCCTCATGGGAACAGTCCAGCCCGAACTGCCAAGCCATGTCTTCCCTGGACCGGAAACAAGCATCCTGGGACCGGTTTCGGGTTCAAAACCCTCATCAGCCAGGCTATCTTGAATCCAGTGGCAAAGTGAGCAAGGGACCCACGTCTGGGCATACCCTGCCAACTTAGGGCGAACAAAGCGATACCAAAGGGGATGATGGACGGAGCGTTAGAGCAAATCAAACACTCCCCCCCAGTCAACTGATCTGGGTTTAATCCATCATCATTCTTTAGCTCACCCCACCACCCCAGTTCAGACATGGCCATATGCAAATCAGTCTGACCCTGTGCCTCATGGGAACAGTCCAGCCCGAACTGCCAAGCCATGTCTTCCCTGGACCGGAAACAAGCATCCTGGGACCGGTTTCCATAACGCTGCAGCCAAAAAGATAGTCTGTGGAGCTTAACCATCAGGTCCTTTGCCCCCTTCCTCCACTGTAGCTCCCCAACATGTGTTGAGGTGTACCTGAACCCCCTTGAATCAGCTGCTACTGTCTCATATATCCACCTGAATGGGCGTCTTGTCGGCTTCCTTGTTGCACCAAAACAATGCACAAGGGGGGGCCTCCCCGCACTTGTGGAACATTTTTGTCGGAACTTGCAGTATTCCCTGGAGCACAGCCCTTTATTGAAATCCCAGCATGAGCCCAGCGTTCCACGCCCCTGTTTTTTTGCTGTGGACCCCACCCCTCCACGGGTGGGGTGGGGCTGAAAGAGCCAATAAACTATGGGCAAAATACTTGCTATGAATATTGTTTTTCTAGATTTTGCCAGATCCATCGTGTTGCCAGAGAACAAAGTCGATCTCCCCCCATTTTGGCCCCAAATCCAAGGCCTGAATTCTTCGTCATATTGTGTCCACGCATATCCCCCATATGCGAGCTATGCCATGCATGTGACATTCAAGTATTTAAACAGGGCCACACTCCGCTCTAGATTTTTTTCGCAATATACACTAGCGAAAATCAAAAATGCTGTCTAGTTTTATATTCTCATGGTCACCCAACGCCATTTGGACAGTTCAAATTCTTCCTCCTTGGACCCTTCTTTAGCTCTCAACTCCCTATGCAACAGCTTGAACGTTCCGACATGTACTTCCTGCCAGATCTTTTCTTTGGAGGGCAACATATGGTGTGCCCCCAGCGGCTTTGTCATCTCCATGTATGGCAACGTCTTTATTTTCAACTCCTTGCTTTCATTGACCTCCGCTACTTCGACCATACCTTTCTCCTCCATCTGCTCCCCGGCATCAGCTCCCATGTTCTTAGCCTTGTCTCCTTGTTGTTCTCCTGCTAAAGTCCCTGTCCGTGTACAAGATACTCAGTCCCTTTGTGCAGCCTCCTTCTTTTGTGTACCTTCTCCTACTTTTGTATACCTTCTCCTACTTTTGTATCTGACCTTCGTTCCTCCGTGCCTGCCCCAGTGTCCTTAACCTACCAGTACATCTGTAGACATGTAGTTTACTCCTACTTTGCATTCCCAGCCTCCACCCAAATTAACACACAACCGGGGCCAACCAAGTGGCCCGTACATCCTTACCTGGATGTAGGAAAGTAGGATGCTTTCATGGTTACCCCAACTTTTTGCTGGTGTTATACTGTTTTCTGACTAGTCTGACTGGGATCCTGCTAATCAGGACCCCAGTCACTGTGCTTCCTCCCTAAATTTGACACTGGTATGTACTTTGGTATCTTCCCAATTGGCTACTGGTGTACCCCTGTAAGTCCCTGGTATATGGTACTAAGGTACCCAGTGCATAGGTACACCAGGGGTCTCCCATGGGGTGCAGCATATATTATGCCACCCATGAGAGACCACTCAAAATGTGACTACAGGCCTGCCATTGCAGCCTGTGTAAGTTGGCGCTAGCACCACTTACAACAGATATAAATTTCTGTAGATCTGAGGTCACTACACTTAAAACCTATAAGTCACTCCTATGGCAGGCTCTTCAGTCCTGAGGGCAGGGTGCTAGGTTACAAGTGTGAGGATGCCCCTGCACGAGCAGGGCCTCTCTACAAACCCCAGAGTCGATTCTCCAGGCTTTGTAAGTGCGGTCAGCCATTTAATACATATTGAGGGACATCATGTCAAATACGAGATGTCTAACTATATACATTGGCTGCACCAAAACTGGTCATGTTTGGTATCAAACATGTTGGAATCCAACCCCAACACCGATTCCAGTGTTGGATGTAGGATCCCATGTACTGGGGGGCTAATCCCGGTACCAGCCTTTTAGGGCCTAACAGCAAGCTAGTGCTGCTGCTGACCACAGACACGTTTCTCCCCTCCTCTTGCTGAGCTGAGCTCGAGCAGGGGAAGACAGAACAATAGGTTTCCTGCCACAGGGAGGTGTGACCACCTCCCAGACAGGACTTAGTGTATTGGGCAGGGGTGGGGGAGCTTGCCAGCGTCACCAGATTGCTTTGAAGGGCGCATTTGGTGCCCTCCTCACATACTCCAGTTTGAGCCAATTCAAGGAGCAGTCGGCTTCCGCTCTGGCACGAAACTGGACAAAGGACATGGGAGTATCCTCCCCTCTGTTCTGCCCATCCCCTGGGAGGGATCCTTGAATCGTCCCAACCCTTTTCTTAGGCTGACCCGCTTGGTGGACCTGAATGTAAACCCGCAATCATGCACACCCTTTTATGTATGACAGTGTCCTTTTGAAGAAAATCTATTACTGATTCCTATTGGTTATGAAAAAGGTTTAAATAACTAACGTGAATTTGAGTCATTAACATCCTGACTCTTGAAGATGGTGGTTGTCGTTTGACTTACGCTATGAAAATAAAAGTAAGTGCCTAGGATATCTGGTCCTGCTTGAGTGAGTGGGGTTGTTGGGCTAAAGGAATTGTTAAGTGGTGTTTTTTCTTCAAATAGGTAATGGTGCATGCTGGTTTATTTTCTAGAAACCGGTAACTGGCAATAATGTAAGCAATCTAATAGTGGTCTGATATAGGTTATATTCTATTCCCTATTCATTTTAGATCCCTGTGAGGAGATCCTACCCTTTTTTGGTGAAGGATGACTAGAACTATACATACTGGTGCTAAATATACACTAATGAGGATATAGATATATTTGTATGTAAGTAGCTTGGCTATGTGTATACATCTCTTCAGTACACTTTTATGAACAATGTAGTTAAAATTGGAAATCACGATTTATGTTTTTCCAAAGACTACCGTCTGAGATTTGTGTATATACAGCGCAGGGCACTTATAGAGAAGACATGCCAGGATTTTGGTGATAATTTACAAGTGAGTGTTGGAGGAGAAAGGAGATACACTTTTAATCAGGGTATTATAAGTGACTAATCCATAATGTGACAGTCCTGCTCATAAAAATTGAATGTTTCATATGAACTTGAATTTATTGAATTCATTGGAGTCCTAGTTCTGACATTTATATGTATTTTCTAGTATATGCAAATATAGGTATTTGATCTTGTACATGTGTATAAAAGGTTTTTTTGTGGTGGAGTCACGGTCCATTTGTATTCACTTCTTTTTTTGTATAAATAAGATGTAAGAGAATTTGATTGTAAATATGTATATATTTGATAAGCATTATACCAATTTTTGTATATGTTTTAATTTTTTTAGCCATGATGAAGTCTGCAAGGATGAAACGCGTTGGCTGGGCTGAATATTTATCTGTATCTACAAAAGAATAGAAATAAATCAAGAAATTTTCATCAAGACTATGTGACTCCTGTGTATTACTAATGATTATTCCCGTTGATTCGGGTTGGACTTAATGCACATATTGCAGATAAATGTTATTACATTTTGATATTGTTGATGATGGAAATATTGCAAAAGAAATTGACGAGATGATCATGGTATAGCATTTTTCTTTATTATTAAGAATAATACATGTCCAGATAACAAAGGTTCCTACTCTATCTTTCCAAAAAAGCCTTTCCCTAGGGTACTTAAGGGCTTACATCTGGGTGGCTCTTCATATTCGCCGTGGGAAAAGATGCAAACCTGAAACCACTTCAACTTCGACAGTCTGGGCACCTTGGACTTTGTTGGACTTCGCCTGCAACCGAGACTGCACCAAGGAAGACTCCTGCTGTTCCTGGCCTCGCTGTTCTGCAAGTCTTCTTCGTTGTGTGTGCCTGTGCTTCATCCAGGTTCCTCTCCAGGCCTGTGGGCATCAAGGACACCCAAAGTAATCTCCCATGGAGTGAAGGAGTCACTCCCCTGAATCTGCAGGCACCGCAACAAAGCTGACTGGTCTGCTGCTCCTGATGCCTCATGGCCTCCGAAAGGCTAAGAAACACAGGTGGTCGTTCTGCAACTCCCTCGAGGCCTGACCTGTCCTCTTAGCAAGTTTGAGGCCAGTACCCCTTGTCGGAACCGCTGGAACAGAACCTCTGTGCACCGAGTCGACTTGCAGTTGCCAAGGCTTGTTGGCTCTGTCCTCCGGAGATCTTCGGGCTACAAGAAGCTCCAGCCTCCAGCATTTCTTCCTGACATGACCTTCATCCTCACCATATCCTCTGCACCGTGGGCCTGCATCTTTTGTGAGCTGCTCATGGTCCTCTTGCAACTCCTGTGCCTTCAGCCTGTGGGTCCTCTTGCGGGTCTTCTTTGGCTCCAGTGGACTCCCCTACTTGCTCAGGGCCTGCTCTGACTCTCCTGCACTTGGTGAGTCCCTTGGAATTTGCTGGTCCCAACGCTGCACCTTCTTCGTTTACCATGTCTGTTGCTGCTGCCAAGGCTTGTTGGTGCTCCCGCCAGACACTGATCCCCTGGTTCTTGACTCCCTACATGGGACAGCTCGTGAACGGCTCCTGGTCTTCCACAGTATCGCCTGGTCCTCACAGCTGCAGCGACAAGGTCACCGTCATCTCTCCTGCATTTTCCGTCATCGGTGGTCATTGGTCTTCCGTGCCTCCTGGTCACTCCAGAGTGGCATAGACTCTGTCCCCTCTGCTTGCAGGTTCTCCTCTTCAGGAATCCATCCTTGTATTCCACCGGACTCTTTCACCTTCTTCGCCAGTGGCATCTTTTGTGAAGCCCTCCATTGTGGTCTACAGCGGTTTCCGACATCACTTCGCACCTATGCACCCAGCTTCCCTGGTGTAGGTATCCTGGTTCCTGGGGTATCCAAGGGTGGGGTGACTCTCCAACCTTCTGTCTTCCATGGGGTTTCTTCAGGGTCCACAGGGAAGAGTCCTTCTTCTTAAAAACAGCTACCACTTAGAGAGCTTTCTATGGTTGTCTAAGACCCCTAAAATCACCATTAGGGTTGTCTGGATTAGTGCAAGGTGCTTCAAATAAATAAGTGTGCTCCATATACTAAGCCAGCTTCCTACATTGGTGTGCAGTGGTTGGGATTTAAGCCTGCACTGTTTTACCAGCTAATCTAGGTGTGGATTAAATTAAAAAACATCACTAGCATTAGGCACATATAAAAATATTTTTTTATTAGTAAGTTCTACTGAACATTTGGATTGGTTGTTAAGGGCCTAGCACAACCCTTTCTCCAATCTTTGGAAGTTTAGTTTTCACTAGGGTAGGTAGGTACAACACCACACTACACCTAGTCACTAAGTCTTTGATGGTGGATCCCGGTGGATCTCAACCCTATAGTTACAGTGGTCTTAGGTTCCAGGAACTAAGGACCCTGTGGACCTCTAGAAAGATAAAGACAGGTAGCAACCCTAACACTAAGCAACTCTTAGAGTTGCTTCTGCAAGATGACCTCCAGAATCCTGATAGGTCAGAAGGGCAGGACACAGTGGGTGGGGATGCTCCAGAAGATGGGTCATGAGGGGTTCCCCTAGTGACCTTAATTCTGAGCATGACCAGGAGGAGTCTGATGACTCCACACTGCTGAACTCTGATCCCCCAGGGAATAGTGCAGATGGTACAGACGGAGTCCCTAGAGGTAGGTACCCCTTTATTCCTCCTGGGAGGGTGCAATGAGCACTGGGGAGGTCTAGATCCTCCTCTGTTCATTCCAATACCTCAGACACTTCTTTTAAAAAAAATGTTTTTTATTTGCAATCTATAATGTGGGTAAATACAGAATCATTTCATAAATAAGATATACATCGAGATGCATACATGTTTCTTAAAAAGGATAAGACAAATTCATTATGAGAGTAAAAACAGGGTAAAACAGCACAAACACAATCAACAATGATACACATATAAATTCATACTAATCCTTTATATGTTCAATCATGGGCCCCCATATCTGTAAGCCCAATTTCCGTTTTCATACCCCCTTAAGAGCATAGAGACTATGTTACAGGTTAAAAATAACATAAAATCTAGCTCTCCACATCTCAAACCACATGGAGGCTATACAAATACGAGCTACAGCAACTGCAATAAAAATCAAATAGCGAAATTCAAAGGCTGGGTGCCCATCTGTCATATCTTTGCCTATACCCAGCAGCATAGTGGACGGTGTAATTCTTATTCCAACCCCGGTAATTTCCGAGAGAAACTTCTCTATATGACTCAAAAGCTGAGGTAATTGTCCACACATAAAAAAGATGTGTACAATATCAGCCGAGTCTGCACCACACCGGAAGCATTTCCCATCATTAGCTCCTCCCCACTTCAACATTTTCACAGGGGTGTGGTATGGATCAAATATAGTTTTAAAATGCTGTGCTTTTAAATTAGCGGCGGTTAAGATCCTCCCTGCCATATTAATTGATTGTTCTACATGTACACCTAGACACCCCAGTCTATTTCCCCATTTCATATTTTGCGCCTCTAAATCATCTTTCTGTGTATCTAACAAACAGTTATATATCACCCCAATCCGCTGTTTATGTCTAATGGCCTCAACTATCGAATTCAGCTCTATAATCCTCTGTTTTTCCTCAAAAAGTCCTGCATCTGCAAAACTTAAAAACATTCTGTTTTAGGGAGTTTGTATTTATCAGCTAATATTAAAAAAGGGAGAAGGTCCCCATCCCTATATAAATTGCCTATATATAAAATCCCTTTATTTTTCCACTTCTCTACTATCCTATCAGAAAAGATAGCAGGTAGTAAGGTGGGTGTAGCTATAGGTGTATAATGACAGACCCCTTCAATCTGCAGCTTTCTCCATACCACTTTCCACACCTTATAAGCAGTTATTATCACCTTAAAGCGGGTCTTTTTGTAGTAGTTAAATTCCAAGATCTTAAATAAACAATTCTTGATCTCCATACCCAGTAACATCTGATATATAAATGGAGACTCTGCAGGGTTGCCTACCTCCTCCCCTGTCAGCATTATCCGCATGTTTTGTAAGATGCACGTGTAATAATAAAATGTAAAATCTGGTACAGCCTAGCCGCCTTTCTCCCGAGGTAATGACATAAAGCGCATTGCTCTACGCGGCTTCCCTTGGGCCCATAAAAAACCTAGCACAACATGATTATAGCTGTTGCAGCTGTCCCAGAGTGAGCTCCAGTGGTACAGATCTAAAATAATGAAGGACTTTGGGTAAAAACAATTTTAAAATATTACACCTCCCCTCCAGTGAGAGGTGGAGGCATTCCACTGTATCTAGTTGTTTAGAGCTTGTGAGGATAGCATTCCAGTTAACCTCTCCTAATTCCTTTAAACTTGTCCTGATCTTAACACCCAAATATGTCACTTCATTAGTCACTCTGGGGTCTCTAATCCGGGTCTGATTAGTGCAAAGAATCTGCGTCTTCGATGTGTTAAGTTTATAACAAGACACCGATCCAAACCTGTGAGCCAGTTGTTCTATCTCGAGTATAGCTACCGCAGAGTCAGATGTTACAACCGTTACGTTGTCTGCATAGGCTAACACTCGGAGTTGCTCTTGTCCACAGTTTACAGGTTTGACTATCAGGCTCTCTTCTAACAGTTAAAAACGGATTTATATACAGTGCAAATAACAATGGGGAGCACGGGCAGCCTTGTCTTGTACCTCTCAATATGTGCACTGGTTCCGACTCTAGGCCATTAATACAAATTCGAGCCTTGGGGGTCCTATACATAGCTTGAATCGATTTAATAAAACCAGGGCCGAACCCCAAACGGCGTAGAACCCCCCATAAAAAATTCCATGAGACTCGGTCAAACGCCTTCTCGGCATCTAACAACACCAAGCCTAGCGTGGTAACCTGCACATTAGCTGTATCCAACAGGGCCACCACCCTGTTAATGTGGTTGACTGTGCCCCTGGTGGGTATAAACCCATGCTATCACAGTGATACCAGTGGGGTAATAACCTTAGCCAACCGGGAAGCTAGGATTTTGGTATAAATCTTCCCGTCACAGTTCACCAAAGAAATAGGTCGATAAGACCCCGGACGCTCTGCTGGTTTATCCTTTTTCTTAAACACAATAATATTTGCTTCTTCCCACGATGGCAGCACCATCCCATGTTGCGCCTGTTGCAGGGTGACCAACATATCCATTTTTAGTTCCTGAAAGAAGCTTCTTTAAACCTCCAGGGGTAACTCATCTGGACCCGCAGCCTTACCACTACTTAAGTTATTTATTGCCTCCTCCAACTCCTCCATGGTAATAGGGGTGTCTAGGGTATATGCTTCTTCCCAGCCCAATCTTTCACAATTCATATTCTGTAAAAACGCCTCGACTACCTGCCCCTCATAGCTGTCTTCTGTATACAGAGTCTCAAAAAATATATGAAAGACTTTCAATATCTCACAGGGAGTATCCACTAATTTAACCTGTGTATCCTTCGTGCTCTTAATTCTCTGTGCAACCTCTTTGGAGCGGAGTCTTTGTGCAAGACATTACCCAGTGGCTTCCCCAAACTCATAATTCTTCTCTTTGAACAGCTTATATTTATTAGCGATCTCCTTGCTCCAATGTAGATTAATTTTAGCTTTACTATGGGCGACCTCCGTTTGTAGAGGGATAACATCTGCTCAGGTCTGTATTCCTCGCATAAGCTCTTCTTCGGCTGACGTAAGTTTCCCATATAGATCTTGAATCTTCACTCTCAATTGCCTCTGTCTGTGAAGCCCATAACTCAGGACCTCTCCCCTGAACCCCGCCTTCAGGGCATCCCAGACATAGGCATGTGAGGTCGAATTACGATTAACTTCTAAAAATTGCCGGATCCAGTTGTTCATATGGTTTATAAACATTGTGTCTTTTAGGAGTTTTCAATCAAAGGAGAAAGACCTCGGAGGGGGAAGATTATTACTGCTGCTAGTCGGGATGTCTATCACGAGTGGACGGAGGTCTGCTGTAATTCTTGGATAGACCTGTAGTCTAGCCCCCGAAAGCAGTGCTGATGAAATTAAAAAAGAATCCAACCAGACCAGTTTATTATGAGGGTGAGAATAAAACGTAAAGCCAAGGTCTGGGCTCCATAATGTAGACCATGCATCGATTAACTCATGATCCCCCATTAAATGATATAGTGCCTTAAAAACTTTGGGTTTCCTACCCTTATAGAACTTCCAACGCTTCTGAAGATCTTGGCAACCCAAATGTATATTGAAATCACCACAGAGAATCAGTGGGGTAGGCCATGATGCTAGTTCTAAATTCAGACCCTCCAGTACTGTTGCCTCATCCAAATTGGACCCATAGACTGAACACAGGGTAAACATAAAAGTCCCCCTTATTCATTCAATAACCACCCAGGGACCCTGTTTGTCTACCAATGTTCTACCTGTGCTCTGGATCCCATTTTTAGCCAGAATGGCTACCCCCCGATTCATGGTAGGTTGTTGTGTACAGGCCAATAGTATATAACCTATCTCATTTAGAATCTTTCGCTTAATCCACGGTATATGCGTTTCTTGTAAACATACCAAGTCAGGTTGTATCACACGTAATTCGGCAGCCACCCAGTGCCGTTTCCCATTATTATTTAACATACATACGTTAAATGAACATATGGGCAATCTGGATAGTAACATCTTATCCCCCATCATATACTGCTAAATCTCTCCAATTACTAGCCTTACCACATAGTTTCGCCCATCTACGTGTCTCTATCTTCCACTTGTTATGGATTGCATTTCCTTTTCCAACCCTCTTCCTGCCACCCCGTGCACCCTCAACCCCCTCTCCACTCCCTCCCCAACCCAATCCCCCTCCTTCTTCGCGGGGCTGGCAATCCAGTTCGCACCCACCCCCCACCCAACCTGCAATGAGGCTTTAGGACCGATGGTCCCGGTGATGTGTAACCAACACTCCCCCGAGGCCCCCCCTCGCACAATTAGCTTCACAGTACTATGAAGAAAAAAAAATGGACAAGAAGGCATAGCTAGCTGATAGGTAAGATAAAAGTGTGACAAAACCAAAACAGAAAACATGTATCTCCTACTACATCCCATTCTTTGAGATCAACTGCAGCTATTCTTTTGCCTTCACTTCCAAAGTCCCCCCATTCACACATAGCTTCAGAATTACTTAAGAAAAAAACTGAAGAAAAAAAAGAAAAAAAACAGATAAGTAAGAAGACATAGCTAAATACGAGATCATATAAAAATATGATAAACCAAAACAAAACATGTGTCTCCTACTAAATTCTATAAGATATATTGCAGGTATTCCTTCGCCTTCACTTCCGAGGTGAAAAATCGAGTATGTTCCTTATATATGACCTTCAGTGTAGCCGTGTTGAGCAGGAACGCTTGGGCTCCTTTGCCCTGAAATAGGGTGATGAGCTGTCTTAATTGCCACCGCTTTTCCACCGTCTGATGGCAAAAGTGTGGTCTTACAAAAAATTCTGACCCCTTCCCCATCCTCTTTCTATCGGGGTGTGCAAGTTCGTAGACAGCTTGACGGGCCAGAAAGTTATTGACAGATATCAAGATCGCTCTGGGTCTAGAGGTATTTTGCCCTGGTTTTGTGCATTGTGCGAATGGAAATCTGCGCGCTTTTTGTATCTCTTGACTCCAATCCCACTGTGGGAGCTCAGGGAAAGCCTCCGAAAAGAGATCTGCAACATATTTTCTCACATCTTGACCCTCCATGCCCTCTGTGACACCAAAATTCTCAAGTTGTTGCGCCGGAGGCTATTTTCAAGATCTGTCAACTTCCATTGTGTGTCCTCCTTAGATGCTTGTATTGATTCTGTTATTGCCTTTTGAGCTGCCAGTTCATCTTCCAAGTTAGAAATTCGTGCTTCTGCCTCGTTAAATATTTTCACAAATTCGGAGCAGGATTTCGCAATGCGTCGGATCGAGTTTTGTAACTTACGACATGCACCTTGGGTCCGTTGACTTTCTGTGCGGGTTTCTTCTCTATGAGCCATGATAGTTTCATAGATCACAGTCAGCGAAATATCTTCAGATTTTCCCCCTGTGCTTTCCGTCGGTTGTTTAATTACACCCCCCTCGTCTACCCTTATTCCGGCCGAGAATGAATAGTCCCATGTCAGAGCATTGCTCCCCCATCATTAACAACATCTTCACCATGTTCACACTTCTTGCGCACTGTCCGAGGGGCAGTTTCCGATGTATCTGTCCCTTGGTCTTGATCTTCAGGGTGCAAGCTACTTGATTCGCTACACCCACTACTCGGGGACACCCCCATGGATCTGGACCTGAGACTTAATTTAATTTCATCTCCCAATGAATCCGAGGTCGCCAGAATCAATCTTCTTGGTCATGCTTTGTGTAATGATAACATCATTCCCGCTCGCCTCATCGCCCAGTTCATCCGTGTTGAGGATAGTAGCTTTCTGCACCTTTTTACTCGAGATGCCACTCCGAGCAGTGTTGGGTCCTATATATTTCTTTTTTTGTGCCTTGATGGAGGTCACAGAGCCAAGAGTTTTGCCTGCCGTGGCCGTGGCCATGGTGTTTAGAAAAGCATCTCCTGCTTTGCTTGTCTGGCCATTAGTTTGTCTACCATCAGGGTGATCTATATTATTCTCATCTTGTCCAAGACTTGGGGTAGAACTCACTGATTTACACATACCTCCTACTGGCCCCCCAATGTTTTTTTGTGGGGCAGGTTGTTTTTTCCCTCTCCCAGATAACAATAAAGAGGGTATATTGCGCTTACCACAATCTTCATTACTCAGTTCTCCACATTTTTTCCCCTCCGCTTCTCCTGTATTGTTAGCAGTGCCACTCCTCCCACTTCGTTGCTGTGGCTGTGGCTGACCGGCTCTCACAGTGCCTGTCGAATCCATCAGCGTGTGTGACTTTCCTCGCACAGCCTTTGGAGGCATCGAGGCCAGAGATCCAAACCGATCGGCTCCGCCCCCAGCACTGAAGCAGCTCAACGCTGCACGCCGGGAACACGGAAGTCGGGGAAGGCGCCAGCCAGAGCCAAGGAGTCGTCGCGCCGCAAGTCGGAGGGCCTCCGAGAGATGCCACAACATGCCTCCTTGGGCCCCAAGTAAGTCCTGTCTTTTCCCAGGGTATGCCAACTGCGAGGGGTTGCATTGCCAACGAGGGGGGGAGAGATCTGGGAGCGATAGTTAAGCGTCCGAAAAGTGGCCGCCATCTTGCCTCCGTCTACCTCAGACACTTCTATAGGGACCTCCAAGCTCAAGCTCAACCAAGAGCAGTTGGCCCTTGATAAGCAGACCTTGGAAGTTCAGAGTGCAAGGAAGAATTTGGGCCTAGAGCCCAATGGTGGCAGCATTAGTGTACCTAGAGTCAGGGAAACTTCCTTTGATACAAGGAACCTGAGCAGGATAGTCCCTCCTTACCAGGAGGGGGGGATGATATCTATAAATGGATCACTGCTTTGGAGAGGGCCTGTAAACTTCATAAGGTCCCCCAAGGGCTGTGGGCAGCTATCCTGTGGCTCTCCTTTGCTAACAAAGGTAGACACATACTCATCACTGTTAGAGAAGAGGATGCAGATAATTACTCAGTCTTGAAGAGTGTCATCATAGATGGGTTTGGTTAAATACAGAACAATACAGGGTTACTTTTAGGGACACACAGAAGGCACACACCCAAGACTTGGTTGATTTTATAGACAATGCTATTAAGACTCTGGAAGGCTGGTTCATGGAAGCAAGGTACATGACTATGAGGGATTGTACAATTTGTTGATGAGGAAGCACATCAGAATCAGCAACTGCACAAGTACCTGGTGGACTCTGATCTGACCTCTCCCGAAGAATTGGGAAAGAAGCCAGACTAATGGGTTTGAACCAGGGTTAAGTAGAAAAATAATGGTGGTGGAGGTGACCAGAAGCAACAATATTTTTATAAGGCCCAAGAGAAGGGGGGGGGGGGAGAAAGGTAAAGACAAAAAGGAGTCTTAACAAGGTCACAAAAACCTGCCTCTGGTGGTGGGTCCTAATCCTCCACTTCCTCTGGAAAGAAACCTTGGTATTACCTGTGTAAGGAGAAAGGCCATAGGCCAAGGGATGCTAATTGTCCTAAGGCCAACACCAAGGAAGCTACTACCACTGCCCCTAAGGTAACTAGCCCTCATAGCACTAGTACAAGTGGTAGTACAGCCCCCAAGGGATTAGTAGGGTTAACATTGGGTTCTTAAGTAGGTTCTGGCCTAGTCAGAACTCCCACTCAGGCTGTCCTTGTCTGTGACAGTGGCATGGATCTTGCCACTTCACTTGTAAGTCCCACTAACTTGGGCAAGTACAGACAACAGCCTTCGATCAATGTTCAAGAAGCTATGGCTTACAGGGGCACAGGGTCCAGTGTCACCATGATGACAGAGAAACTTTTTTCCCCTGAACAAATCATACTTGGTCAACTTCACCAAGTGACCAACGCCAACAACGTCAGGACCTTGGCAGTTGTTAATCTCAGATGGGGAAGGGTAACTGGCCATAAAAGAGTTGTTGTTTCCCCAGACCTACCTGTAGATTGTCTGTTGGGCAATGATTTGGTAACTTCAGCCTGGTCTGAAGTGGAGTACAGAACACATGCAGAGATGATGAGAATCTCTGCCAGTGCATTTGTTGTCAACTGGGCTCAGGCCAAACAGCTAGGCACTGAGGGAGCACTGGATCCTAGAAAAAAGGACCAGCTGGCTCCTAAGAGAAGGAGCAGGAAGGGTAATGAATTATCCTCCTCCCAAACTCCCAGTGAGGGTCAGTCTCCTGAGGGAGATGACCTCATCCCCGGTGAGGGAACTGTCCCAGAGGAACTTGGTCCTGACCAGGCAGAGTTCTTGGGGGCAGGAAGCCCATCCAGAGCATACTCGAGTTTGGAGCAGAAATCCTGCCCTTCTCTTGAACAGCTCAGACAGCAAGCTGCTGCTGAAGAGGCAGGGAATGTCAGTGGGTCATATAGGATCTATTGGAAAGATGGGATCCTGTTCTCTGAGTGTAGAGACCCCAAGCCTGGTGCCACCAGGAGTTTGGTAATACCTCAGAGGTTCAGGGGTTTTCTTCTATCCCTAGCACATGACATCTCCGTTGCAGGACATCTTGGGCAAAGGAAGGTTTGGGACAGGTTTGTCCCTCATTTTCACTGGCCCCACATGTCTGTAGACACCAAGGAGTTTTGTCGCTCCTGTGTCACTTGCCAAGCCAGTGGTAAGTCAGGTGGCACTACAAAGGGCCCCTTAATTCCACTTCCAGTGGTTTGGGTTCCCTTTGAGAAGGTAGGGATAGACATTGTTTGTCCCCTAAACCCTCCAATAGCATCTGGACACAGTTACATCCTAGTGGTGGTGGACCATGCCACTAGGTATCCAGAGGCTATTCCCCTCAGGACCACTGCAGCTCCTGTAGTGGCTATGGCCGTTCTGGGAGTCTTTACTCTTTTCCAGAGTGGTGTTCCCTAAGGAGGTCTTAACAGACAGAGGTACAAACTTCATGTCTAGCTACATTACTGCCATGTGGAAAGAGTGTGGTGTAACCTACAGGTTTACCACACCCTACCATCCACAGTGCAATGGGCTTGTTTAAAAGTTCAAAAAGACCCTAAAGGGCATGATCATGGGACTCCCAGAAAGGCTCAGGCGAAAATGGGATGTCTTACTACCCTGCCTTCTCTTTGCCTACAGAGAGGTTCCTCAGAATGGCGTGGGCTACAGCCCATTTGAACTTTTGTTGGCTGAGTACATGAAGATGGCCAGCAAAAACCTCAAGGCCAGCCAGGAGCTTCAGAAAGCTTGGCATGACCAAAAGGCTCTACTGACTGTTTATCAGCCAGGACAAAAGGTGTGGGTGTTGGAGCCTGTGGCCCCAGCAGTGCTCCAGGCCAAGTGGAGTGGCCCCCACACCATTCTTGAGAAGAAGGGTGAGGTCACCTGGTTCACTGACACAACATCGATGAAATAAATATCGATATAAAAAATATCGAGTAAAAAATATAGACAACAAAAATATCGACTCCTATACTTAAGCAGGTAAGTACAAAAATATTGACTAAAAAATATCGATGTAAAAAATATAGATGTATAAAATATCGACTTTTATATAAATATAAAATGAAATAATATATTAAATATATTTAATATACAATTTAATTTTAACAAAAATAAAATAAATGTAATATACATTTTAATAAAACATAACAAATAAACTTAATAAAAAAGATAAACACACAAACATAATTATTTATACATATATATTTACTTTAAAACAATTAATATACTATTATTTTTAATTTATGTTAAAAGTTTAAAATTATATAAAAAGTAAAAATATATATCAATGATTTAAAATATAAAAAAACAAAAGTCTATAATAAATTAAAACATTAAACTATTAAAAAATATTTAAACTTACATTTCACAATACAGTCAGTGCAACAGTAGGGAAAGTGTTGGATAGCGGAGGGGTAAAAATAACTATTCCCACTCCAGTGAGTGCAATAGTAGGGAAAGTGTTGAATAGCGGAATAATTAAATTTACTATTCCAACTCTAGTGAGTGCAACAATAGGGAAAGTGTTGGATAGCGGAGGGTAAAATTTACTATTTCCACTCTGGTGAGTGCAACAGTAGGATAAGTGTTGGATAGCGGAGGGTCAAAAATTACTATTCCCACTCCAAAGAGTGCAACAGTAGGGGAAAGTGTTGGATAGCGGAGGGGTAAAACTGACTATTCCCACTCCAAAGAGTGCAACAGTAGGGAAAGTGTTGGATAGCGGAGGGGTAAAAATTACTATTCCCACTCCACTGAGTGCAACAGTAGGATAAGTGTTGGATAGTGGAGGGGTAAAATTTACTATTCCCACTCCAGTCAGTGCAACAGTAGGGAAAGTGTTGGATAGCGGAGGGGCAAAAATTACTATTCCCACTCCAAAGAGTGCAACAGTAGGGAAAGTGTTGGATAGCGGAGGGGTAAAAATTACTATTCCCACTCCACTAAGTGCAACAGTAGGATAAGTGTTGGATAGTGGAGGGGTAAACATTTTTATTCCCACTCCGGTGAGTGCAACAGTAGGGAAAGTGTTGGATAGCGGAGGGGTAAAAATTACTATTCCAACTCCAGTGAGTGCAACAGTAGGGAAAGTGTTGGATAGCGGAGGGGGAAAATTTACTATTTCCACTCCAGTGAGTGCAACAGTAGGGAAAGTGTTGGATAGCGGAGTGGTAAAATGGGCTTTCACCCACCGCCCGCCAGCGCAAACAACAGTGACGAAAATGGACATGGCGGAAGCTCTGGCGGCCACGTCCATGCACAGAAATCATCCGCTGACAAAAACAAACACACACAACATGGCCAACAAGTCCACACAGCAACCCACGCACAAATACCCAAACACAGTACACATCCCGGAAACACACCCCCCCCTGGACAAAAAAATCAACTACAAATCCCAGAACACCAGCCACAACACACCTGAAAACAACAGACCATCATGACACACCCACATAGGTAAGTACAAAACCAGCCCCTTCACAGACCACAACGCAACATTACAAACTGAGGACGAAAGCACACAACACAGCGAGACAGAAAGGACAGCAGCACACCACAGACACGCACCTATCACACCCATCACCACCACCACCACCAAACACCGGCCACACAAACCCCCTGCACATCACACACCACACACCGCACCAGCACCACAAACACCAAAACACACACCATGGCACCACACAGAATGCCCAAGTTCACTTCCACCGAGCTGACGGTCATGGTCGACGAGATCGTCAAGGTGCACCCACAAATCTATGGCAACCAGGTCCAACAGACACCACTATCCACCAGAAACCGGTTGTGGAGCAGGATCGTAGACCAGGTCAATGCAGTCGGGAACGTTCCACGCAACAGAGGAGAAATTAACAAAAGGTGGAACGACCTCAAAAGCGTGGTCAAGAAGAAGGAGAGCAAAAATCGAGAGCTGGCTGCCAGGACTGGCGGAGGGAATCCCGCGCTATTCAAGACCTTCAAGGCGTGGGAGGAGAAGGTGCGAGTCATCATACATCCGGAGATCCTCACCGGATTACCAGGGGAGTGGAGGCTGGTAAGTACAAACAAACGTATACCAGCACACCACTATGTAATCACATGCACTACCACCATGCCATAGCTCCTAGGGACAAACACCCCCATGTCCAGTACACAATACACAAGACATCACCCACACATGCAACAGACACTCACACACACTCAGCCCAAAGCTACCAACTAACAAAACCATGGGGGCATGTGTACAGTCAGCCAGCACCGCAACTTCCACCAGGTCCCCTTGTACTCCAGATGCGCCAGAATGAGCACTCCCCACACCCACATCCATGTGTCCGCCATAGCTGCACTGACCGACAAGTAACAGGTAAGTAGCCGGAACACAAAGGCAGTGGGTCGGAGGGGGACAGCTGAAGTAAAACACCCACCAGGCCCCCACTACCACAGACCAGCAAGGTGGAGCACACCCCACATCCATGTGTCCGCCATAGCTGCACTGACCGACAAGTAACAGGTAAGTAGCCGGAACACAAAGGCAGTGGGTCGGAGGGGGACAGCTGAAGTAAAACACCCACCAGGCCCCCACTACCACAGACCAGCAAGGTGGAGCACACCCCACATCCATGTGTCCGCCATAGCTGCACTGACCGACAAGTAACAGGTAAGTAGCCGGAACACAAAGACAGTGGGTCGGAGGGGGACAGCTGAAGTAAAACACCCACCAGGCCCCCACTACCACAGACCAGCAAGGTGGAGCACACCCCACATCCATGTTCCGCCATAGCTGCACTGACCGACAAGTAACAGGTAAGTAGCCGGAACACAAAGACAGTGGGTCGGAGGGGGACAGCTGAAGTAAAACACCCACCAGGCTCCCACTCCCACAGACCAGCAAGGTGGAGCACCCCTCCCTCCCAGTACCATGTGGCATCCATTGCATTGCGCACTCAGAAACAACCTGTAGGTGGGAAACTGTACAGGGCGGGGCGTCTGTAGGCATGAGGACTGTACTACGACTGACACATGGGACATGTCACGTAGCAGAGGAACACGCAGCACTGCTCCCAGTCACAATCATGAGACCAATGTGCACACGGACATGTTCAACAGAGTCAAACCCCACATGACCCATCACAGATACAGCAACACCTAAGGAGCCACGTCTGCATGCACAAGTCCCACTGGAGCACAGACCCACACGGCAGGCACTGTGCCACCCATCACACACATCAGCAACACCATCGAAGTCCTGTCCATGTAGTCCTCACTGCCTGTCACCCACACATCGTACAACAACGCCCACGTAAGACAGACCGTACTAGAAGTAACAGCTTGGAACCACAATATTGCACACAAAGACAACTGGACCCATGAAACACACAGGCACACAATGCACATTCAACATATCATCCATCTCATCTCTCAGCCACAGTGTCATGAAAGGTATGTCATCCGAACAGCTGGCCCTCATACAGTAGTCATGCAAAGATAACTGCCCATGACAAATCATGTGCCTGCAGTGACTGAAGCGCACGTCACACTGCGAGTAACAACACACATAATATAGTCAACACCCCAAGAGCACAGCACTGATGCACATGTACCAGGGCAGCACGCACACAAAGGATTTGGCCCATCTGCAATACGTCGTGTGGCACACAACAAGCACGAACTCACAACAATGCTACCAATGTGATGTCCATGAATGATAACAGTCAGCAGATATTCCGGGCATGTTGCCAGAACACATGTCACGTTCTGCACCCATTACTCACAGTATGTACCCCAAAAGCATATTTCAACCCAAGAGCGTTTAGGGGGCTGTACCCCCTTTTGGCATCAGCGTTTCCAAGCGTTCCATTTGAACCCCAAAACCATATTTCAACCCAAGAGCGTTTAGGGGGCTGTACCCCCTTTTGGCATCAGCGTTTCCAAGCGTTCCATTTGAACCCCAAAAGCATATTTCAACCCAAGAGCGTTTAGGGGGCTGTACCCCCTTTTGGCATCAGCGTTTCTAAGCGTTCCATCTTTCCCCCTAAACCATCGTTCAACCCAACATCGTCGATGGTCCTGGAGCACGCATACACCCGAGCCACAAAATGTAGGAGCATAGCAACACACACCCATCGGCATTGCTAATCCGTCCCATGCCACATGTCCACATCACACAGTTCCATTGCCTAGCACACGCATACACACATCGTACATCCACACACACGCCACTGGGAAACCTGTGCACGACAGTGCACGAACTGTGAATGTCAGACAACCAATACATACTTTGCTAGGTGCAACACAATGACCTATCTCATTCTCCCCACAGGTGCCGAACTGCTGGATGCTGTAGAGGGAGACAGCAGCCAGCACAGCCAGTCCGCAAGCCCCCGACCCGGACTCACGGATGTAGAGGAGCTGGACACCTCTTCGGACGCGGACCACCCAGCAGGCCCATCTGCAGTGGCAGGGCACAACCGCTCCCCAGGGCCCCTCCTGCCCACCAACCCATCACCCAGGGCTGCTGACCAGTCACAGACCCCTGCTGCCACAGTCATTGCGGCCACCACCACCGCCGCAAGCACCACCACCGCCGCAACCACCACCACCACGCCATCCCTGGCCACAGCCCCTGCGCAAGGGGTGGCACGGCCGTCGGGCTCCACCCTGGGAGCCAGAGCGAGGACCGTGGTGAGCAATGTGGCTAGTGGGCAGGTCGGTGGCAGCAGTACTGGTAGGAGGAGCAGGGCCAGGCCAACGCCATCTGAGCCTGGGAGCCAAGCCCTGCCGCAAATCGCCAGAGTCCTTGGGGCCTATGAAGAGGCCCAAGGACAAAGGGCCAGGTCGGCTACCAACACGCGGGAGGTCCTTGGGGTGTTGAGGTCCATGGACGCCCATATGGGACAATTCGTGACCCGTATGGACCAACTTGTGGACCTAATGGGCCAGCTGGTGGTGGTGGTGAGGGCACAAGCAAGGCCAGCAACACCACCTCCGCCACCACCTGCTGTGGCGCAGGGTCGTGCAGCATCGCGTTCCCTGCGTCCACAGCGAGTGAGCACTCCTCAGCCACCACCAGCGGCACATCAACACACCCCCCTACCAAACGTGGAAGGGGCCGTCCGAAGAGGAAACAGGTGTCCAGAGAGGACTTCGCACGCACCAAACGCCAGTGAGTCAGCCAGCCACCTTGACCACCTACTGCATTGACTTGTACTACGATCCTACCCCACACTGCCATGTGAATGGCATGTGTCTGTTGGACTGTGGACATAGAACTTCATGGGTACACCCTGACCATCACGCAGCCATGACCGTCAACTCATTGTCACAGCATGCACCACGTTTGTCATCACCTTGCACACAATCACATGTCACCGCTGTAAATAAATACACCTTGATCACAATCTGCTTCATGTGTCCTGGGTTTATTCAACGATGTGCAATCGCCACCATGAGCAGAAATGCATCTGCTGTGTGGTATGTCGATGGGACAGGAGAGGCTGTAGGGACCTAGGGGTGAAAAACAGAACAAGAGTACATTCAATGAGTGTGTCACACACTCATCACACAGTACTTGTCACCAACTACAAGCAATGTACACACATCTCACAGAGCAACAGGGCACACTGCTACAGCCGCTGCCAGTGGCATACCAACCTGGACATGGACCATTGACACACAGCACTCAGTGAACAAAAGGCCCCCGTGACAGAGCACACATACACCTGCACAACTACAGCTACATCAGCCGTCGTACATGGACACTCACCGTCAAGTGAAGGAGCGGGCGATGAGCTGCTGACGCACATTCACAGCTTCCTCCTCTCCACTGTCCTCTTCACTCGAGCTGTCCTGGTCTGCAGGCTGGGGCCCTGGTTGATCTCCGTCATCCACAATTAGGGGGATCTGCTTGCGAATATTGTGCAGCATGCAGCAAGCCACTATTATCTGGCACACCTTCTGTGGGGAGTACGCCAGTGCACCCCCGGTGCGGTCCAGGCATCTGAACCTGGACTTGAGGAGGCCAAAGGTACGCTCAACCACACGTCTGGTCCTCCCATGTGCCTCATTGTAGCGGACATCAGCTGGGCTCCCAGGACGTCGCAATGGGCTGAGCAGCCAGGGCCCATTCGGGTAAGCAGAGACACCTGGGTGTGAGGGACACAGAGAACCGTTGCAATTCTAACTGGACACAAGACAGCATCGCACAGCCAGCACGCTACACTACTCCACATACTCACCGACAATCCAGCCACGGTCCGGTTGCAGATTGGCCATCAGTCGTGGTAGGATGCTGTTGCGCATGATGTGCACGTCATGTGCCGATCCTGGGAACTTGGCACACACTTGGGAAATCACCGTGTCCGCAAGGCACACCACTTGCACATTCAGGGAGTGCGTGTGCTTCCGGTTGCGGTAGAGCTGCTCAGTGGCCTGTGGTGGAACAAGGCCAACATGGGTGCAATCTATAGCACCAACGACGTGGGGGATCCGTCCAAGGGCATAGAAAGCACCCTTCACTGCCGCCAATTCACGAGCCCTGGGGAATCGGACGTATCTGTTCCTGTACAGCATCATAGCTGACAGTACATCCCTCAGCACCATGCTGAACATGGGCTGGGACATCCCACCTCCACTGCCCACTGTGTGTTGGAATGACCCAGTGGCGAAGAAATGCAGTGCAGCCATCACCTTAGCCGTGTGGGTGAATGCTGTTGGATACACCCTGCGAGGACGGAGGTGGGGTTCCAACATGGCACATAGACGATGCAGGGTGGGTCGGTCCAGACGATATTTACGGATGACCTCTACATCCTCCATGTCTGACAGCAATTGGTAGGGGCGATGAATGTTTGGTCTCCGCCTAGGTAAGATGGAAGTGGACACATGTCAAAGCAAGACGCCACATGGCATATTCACAAACACAAAACAAAAATGACTGAGCAAGCACTTGAATCACAGAACAGCTGACAAGTAGGGACAGCACAGCCACAATACACTTACACCGGTCCCCTACCAATAGCAATGGGCAGTGACACACACCATTGCTATGAGCATGCACATGGGGATCTAGGCCTCAATGACTTGTAAGGCATGCTGATGGTAACAGACTGCATATTCGGCAAGCGGCAACACCGCGGCAACATGACTTGCTGCTGTGCATCACACTGCTTCCGAGGCTGGGTGAGTATGGCACACACCAACAACGCTATGGACACAGGCTGAGCGGCCAAAACAAGTGGGACCTGTGGCACGAGGGGATATGAGACAGTCATTGGTGTCACCACTGCACCCTATGTACAGCACTGTATGGATCACACCTCCAGAAACATTGACAGGTGTACACATTGACAGCCCCATGCCAACACGGCTGTGTGCTTGCAAATACACATCACAAGTGACACGTAACATTGCACGTGCCAAGTGGCAGATGTACATAGTGAAAGATGGCATGTGTGTGCATATGCATATCCCATGCACCCATGCCAATGTGTACATGATGATGTGCCAACAGACATGTGGAGGCTGGCCACTGGCCGTCCCTGCCTATGCACACAGCATGTTGTGGCCCCGTCCATTGTGCACCTGCACCCACACACAAATCATGGCCACACCTGCAGATGCAGTGCGCACATCATACTGTGTGGTGCACATGGCATCAGCGGACTGTACCCGCCATGGTCCAGGCCCTTACGGCCAACTCCAATGACCCTCGCGGTTGCACCCTGCGTGTTCCACTATGGAGGGAAGTGTCCCGGGCCAGCTGGGAGCAGGTCAACGTCTGCAATTAAAGCTGCCAGACATGGTACACGGATTGCAGCAGCTTGGACCCACTGTAACTGACCCAGGGGGTTATATGTGTGTGTGAGTGGGACAGGCATTACCACATCTACCTGGAACTGCAGCCTGGCACCCCTCGAGAACACATGCTGCTGCCACCTCTCCACCTACACGTCGATGACGCCGAGGACATGTCCAGGTCCACTCACCAGCGAGGAGCTGGAGATCCTGGATTCCGAGCTCCACGCACACTGCACATGGCTATTCCTTGCGAAATTTGTGTGTGGGAGACAGCTGCAGTGTGTGTGGGGGTGCATGTGGGTGACACACATGTCGTTGATCCGCAGCACTATGAGTCAGAGCCTGTGGTGTTCAAACATCCACTGCTCACCATGCTGACTGCAGGGGGCATGGGTATGTGTGCTCTCGGGCGCTTTGACCTGTCTGTCCCTCCCGAGTGGTGGTACATGGCAACTTCATGTCAGACATCCAGTGACCCAGCCAATTGGCAATGCAGGTCTCAGTGCACTTGTTGGTCGTGTGAATGTCAGGCTGGGGCCATGCTGCCCTTCTCAGTCCCATCAGGCCTGGCCTGCACATTGACTGCACAATGCCAGTAGGTGACAACACAGACTGCCTAGTGGGTTACATATGTCTCCTGTTCAGGACCCTCCGGATGGGCGCTCACTCAGTCCTGTCTATTGGACACACCATGCCTCGTGACAGGGATGTGTGTGTGAGATAGTGGCACTGAATGTGACCTCCGTTGCGGGGTGGGCCATGCACAGGGCGGGTACGTTGATTGTTGCGCAGTGTTGGTCACAGTGGGTACACCCACACAGATGTGTTGTCTTGTGATCTTTTGCTAGGTCCGCCTGGCAATGGACTGTAGATGTGGGCAGACTACACATTGGACGATGTGCTGTCTATATGCATGTGCCTTCACAACAGGCACAGCTGCCCCTGCACATCTGACCCCTGCTGCCCTCAGTGCTGGGTCTGTTGAGCTGATGCACCATCTGTGCGTGGGGCAGACAGCTCTGCTCACTACCGTCATTGTCCATGACATCACTTTGCCGCAGGTGACATGGATCATGGAGGGCCCACATGTACGCGTGGGTGGACTACACAAGACTGTCCAATGGTTGTCACCCCCAGTCAGTGCTTCGAATGGGAAGAATGTGGTGCTGGTACTCATTTTGATGTGTCGAGTGTGCGGGGCTAGGTGCGGGGCTACATGCAAGACATGGGAAGGTCATCGGCTTATCTACTAGTTGCAATACACACGAGACACGTCTTTTTCTGACCACATCAGGGGCATTCCTTAAACTAACTGAAAGTCAAACAGTTATCTTTTACACTGTCCTCATGGCCTCCCCTCGCTCACACCAATATGCATTTGCAAATGAGAAGCTAGCGCATGCACAAGCAGCTCCAAGCTCGCCCCAGAGAGGCCAAGGAGTGTATGTGTGGGTCCAGTTGAACAAGTGGTCTGTCTCACGGTATGATATGTGGCGGGACGCCGTCCACCTGCGTGGTGCCCCGACTCGAGACCCGTGCAACATTGACAATGCATGACAGGCTCTGCAGTCCGGATACACCACCTGCAACACACAGAGGCTGTAGCTGCCCTAGCGGCCCAGGCCGCGTCCAACTGGAGCTCATGGACCCACACATTCACTCTTTGGCCTCTCTGGGGCGAGCTCGGAGCTGCTTGTGCACGCGCTGGCTTCTCTGTTGCAATGGCATGTAACGTGTGTGGAGATCTAGGCAATGGGTGGGATGGTGCGAGCCACCTTCCGTGACGTCACTACTGCTCGTGATGTGTGCGTCCCCCCACTACTTCCATATGACTTGTGCCATACTACACATTGGGGATGTGTTGCCTGCGTGATGTGACCAGGAGGAGCGCGCCATGACCTCTCACCCACCATGCTCCACTGCCATCCCGTGTCCTGGATTGCCTGTGCAGGTGGACAATGTTGTGGATACACCTGGTCGACAGGGGATGTGAGTGCCTTGGCAAGAGCCTTGCGGACGCACAGCAGTATCCAGCATGTCCACGGAGGGTGGGCTGACGTCTACACTTGATACAGCATTGATCGTGTGCCCGCCTGTTGTGCACACACGAGTTCACATTCATCCCCAGACAGGTGGTCTTTACAAATTCCCAGGAGAGCGCCAATGTACTGTTCCTGTATCCTCCCAACACAGCGTGTTTCAACATTGCATGTGCGCACCTACCCGTCACACCCACCCACCTGAGCCATGCGTGACTCCCGCTTCACATGACACGTGTGTCTTCCACAGTTGTGCTACTCATTTGCGTTGACATCCAATTGCAGTGGACTACATGGTCATCTCACAACTGCCGTGTACTTCTCACACTCTCATCCTCTCTCATTCGTACTTGTGAAATGAATCAGCAGAGACACATTTTTGCTTCTAGACATGTATTGGTACTTATGTCCTCTGTGATGCAGTATAGTGGACACTACTGGCAGCGAAATGCATGTGGAGGATATACTCAGCATGATTACACATGGCATAGGGTGTAGGGGTAGATGTGATTAGTTGTTGACTGTGGGATGTGGGCTTCAGAGTTACGACTGCTTAGCCGTTGCTGTGCTAATGTACATTTGCTACTTACTGAGGTGCTGCTGACTTTGACACAGACAGTATACATTTAGCCTACCAGTCCGCTTGTCATCATGGGCACAGTGCATCTCAGTTCCATGTTACAGGTTTGCTGCTATAGTTACTCATACACACGTGCGTGGAGGTGACATCAGGGCATGGACTTACAAGCATGCAACGGCGTCCCACTTGTTGTTGCGATGTGGTGGCTACTGGACATGTCACAGTCACTGGGGTCATGTTGTTGGTGGATGCACTTGTTGTCCATGCAAAGGTCCTGGCACGGACGTTCAGGGGGAGGTGAGGTGACAGCTCTCACATACTACAGCCGGACGATTACTGTCCACTGACCGGTGCATATGTTCATGGGCGCAGGATGCATATTATGGCATGGTTGTACGTGCAGTTCTGTCCATGTGGTTGCCATACACAAATCCCATGCCTCTGCCTCCCCTGTTCATGCAGAGTTACTGGATGTGATGAGGAACAGAGTGCATGTCCCGAATATATCCGATGTCATTGCAGTGTAGTTGATGGTGTGGTGTCAGTTGCAGGTTGTATGGTATAGTTGTTGTACTGGTAACTGCCCAGTCCGTGCGGAGGCCATGCATGGGTACGGTGTGGGACATCATTGTTCAATTGGGGGTATGGCGGCGGGGCCCGACGAATTGACAGGTTGTCAGGTATGCGATACCTTCCAGCAGGGCTTCCATGGCATTGGTTGTAAACATGGATGCCATCCAATGTAGCGGATGGTGGCTGTCAAGGTGTTGGTCGTGAGTTGTCCCTTGTAGGAGCATGATGGGACATGTTGGATGACATTCGATGTAACTGTGATCAATTATCCGTCATGTGGAGGCACAGTGGTCCCATTGCAGTGTGGGTCCGATAGTAGCCACATACGCCATGCCCCCATAGGCTGAACAGACCCTGTCGTGGACGTCCAGGGGGTTGAATAGTTGTAGCAGGTCCGCCCTTGGACATGCCGGGTTGGAGAGACATAAATCCACAGGATAGTAGAAGGGACACCTCCGACAGTAGAAGACGGGGATGACGCAGCTGAACAATGCGATGCGGTAAGTTAGTCGGTAACTTACGTTCAGCAAGGCCAGATTGTCACATCCCAATATCTGTATCAGGTTATGTTTGTACAGCTTAATCTGTCCGGCGTAGTTGGGTAGGTGTGGTGCAAGTGCCATTTTGCTGCAGGGCGATGTGGTGGCGTGCTCCGGCTGTCTGTGCAGTCTGCAGGGTGCAACCTCCGACGTTGCTGGGAATTCTGTAATGGTCGTAGGGAGGCAGGACTTGTGTTATGTTAGCTTGTGCGGAGGACACGGGCCCTCATCCCACATGCTTCTCTGAATGGTCAAGGTCAGTGGTGTCTGACTCCTTCCAGATAACTTGCATGTGAACCACATGGGGGAGTGTTATCATTTCTTTTTTCCGTTCTGAATGTTCTTTGGTGTTATGCGCTATCTGCCCTGTGGCCGCTTCCCTCTGCATGCCTGTGTTGGGCTTTTTTGGTGCAATGACTGTTTTCTCCGGCTTGTTTAGTCAGGATGTGGTTTCAGAGTGGGAATGGAAGGTCATTCAGTGCTGTCTCCTCTCCCGTGTGTGGGCGGCAGGCTGCGTTTCCGCTATACGTTGGGCCTTGTGTTATAATTGGTACCACCTGTTGTCTGTCCCTGGTATCTTTGATGTTACGTATTGCATGTCTTGTTATTGGGTGCAGGGTGGCATCGGTGTTTCTGTGTGGTACTGGCGTACCTTTTGCCGACGGGGTCCATATTCTGCTGGGTGATGTTGCCGCCGCTGTGTGCTTCGCCGTGTTTTGCACACAGGGGTGTGTCCTAATTTGGCGTGACGTCACTGACATGTTCGGGTCACTTGTGTGACGTCAGGTTGGCAACAGTGAATTGCCGGTTGGGGACATGACTGTGGCAGGGCTGTCACATGACATGTGCGTTCTGGGTGGTGCTGGTGTGTGTGGTGTTTGGTTGTGACCCTGTGTTGTTTGTGTGCGGCGCATGCATTGCGCTGCCGTTGGCCTCTGCGTTGTGCGCATGTGTGGGTGCAGTGGTGGATGTGTCGTGTCCACGCAGGGGTGTCGGGGGGCCATATACAGTTTTCCCGCCCTTGCACTGTGTGCGCTGTTTGCGTGCCCCTGTTGTGTGTCTGCCTACCTGCGTCGCCGCGGTGCGTTGACTCCTGGGTGCTGCATCAGGTAGAGCATGGGGAGGGCCTGCAGTGCTGGATTCATGCTCGGGGGGTCCGCCTCTTTGCTATCCGTACTGTGCGTTCGGTTTTTCGCCTTGCTTTCACGTGCGGTGTCTCTTAGCCGGGGGAACTGTTTGGTTCTGGCATCGTAATTTGTACGCCGGGCGGTACGTGATTTCGTCGGGCGGTGTGTCTCCATTAGGCCGCGCCGCTCCGTGAACGGGCGCACTTTGATGGCGGACAGCGTAGCTGGCTTACGGGCGGTGTTTGGCTGACTTTTCACATCCTAATTGGGCGGGCGTGTGTGCTGTGGCGGGCGGACGGTAACTGGTGCTTTTTGCATCCGCCAGCACGGCGGTGGTGCTTCCGCCCGCCATCCTAATGGGCCCCTATATTTTTGCAAACGATATTAAACACTTAGATATTTCTAAAATCAATATTACTTACCTTAAGTCGATATTCTTGACCACGATATTCTTGCTGTCGATATTTCTGAACCACGATATTTTTTAATCGATATTTGTGCAACTCGATATTTTAAACTCGATATTCTGTCTGCACACCAGGTCACCTACTTGGTTGACCTAGGTACTCCTAGAAGTCCCCACAAGGTACTTCATGTGAACCGCCTAAAACCTTTTGTTGACAGGGCTGACATGAGCTTGCTCATGACCACTGATGAGGGACAGGAGGAAGAGAGTGACCCTCTCCCTGATCTCCTCTCTCAGGACCCTGTTGATGGGTAAGCTGATGGAATAGCCTTGGCAGGCAGCCTCACTGACCAGCAACAAGCTGATTGCAGGAAAGTCCTCAACCAGTTGCCAATTGTTCTCTCTGACTCCCAGTTAAACCACCTGGTGTACCCATGAAGTGGACACAGGTGACAGTCTGCCTGTGAAGAATAACATTTACAGACAGCCTGGCCATGTCAGAGACTGCATCAGGACTAAGGTCCAAAAGATGCTGGAGCTAGGGGCCATTGACCCTTTGGATAGCTCTTGGACTATTCCAGTAGTCCTTGTGCCAAAACCTCACACCCAAGATGGTAAGTGAGAGATGAGGATTTGTGTAGACTACAGAGGCCTCAATGCAGTCACCAGGACTGATGCCCATCCATTTCCTAGGGCAGATGAGCTATTTGATACTCTGGCCTCAGCCAAGTATCTTAACACATTTGACCTGACTGCTGGCTACTGGCAAATCAGACTCTCTGAGGACGCCAAGCCAAAAACAGCATTTTCAACCCCTAGTGGGCATTATCAATGTATTGTAATGCCTTTAGGCTTGAAGAATGCACCTGCCACATTTCAGATGTTGGTTAACAAAGTTCTCACAGGTCTGGAAGCCTATAGTGCAGCATATCTAGATGATATTGCTGTCTTTAGTTCCACCTGGGAGGAACACCTGGTCCACCTCAGAAATGTTCTGGAGGCCCTGCAAAAGGCAGGCCTCACTATCAAGGCCACAACGTGCCAGATAGAGCAGAGAAAGGTTGTGTACTTGAGTTACCTAGTGTTAGGAACCGGGCTGGTACTGGTACAGTTTGTGTTATATGTAAACATCCCCATGGTCAGTTTGTAAATCATGTTTTGATGTGTCTTTAGAATGCCAGCAATGAATGGAATCTAGTGTAACTGTGCGTTTAACCTAATCGATTTTAGGGTTATGTAACTGGAGCCAAGGTATGCCTAAAATGGCTCCAAAAACAGGGGTGTCAATTAGGTCAAACTGAATTACTTCGGAGTGTCCATCTGCACATTGCATAGTCAATGGCGCAGTTTGATGAAGAATCAGACCAGAAGATAGTTCTGACCCATCAACTGCCCTTACAGGTTCAGGGGTCTCCTTTTTGATGGTGGGAATATCAAGAGTACGTGCTAAGCCGATATCTACAAAGTTTCCAGTAGCCCCGGAATCTAACAGAATAGAAGTAGCGCTGAGAGTTGTTCCAGGTGGGTTGAGGACAAAGCATCGCCTCCACAGACGTTCCTGGATTTCAGGTGAGTGGCTGGTCTCACACTTGACACCTAGTAGGTGGAGGCCAAGTTCAACCATTGGAGAGCAAAATCCAGACCATAATGGACTGGGTTGCCCCCACTACTCAGACTCAGGTCAGAGCTTTCTTGGGCCTGACTGGGTACTACAGGAGGTTTGTTAAGGGATATGGGTCCATAGTGACTACCCTTAATGATATGACCTCCAAAAGGATGCCTAAGAAAGTTCAGTGGACAGTTAGCTGTCAGAATGCATTTGATGACCTGAAGCAGGCCATGTGTTCTGCTCCCATTCTTCAAAGTCCTGATTAATCCAAAACCTTCATTGTCCAGACAGATGCTTCTGAGATAGGGGTAGGATCTGTTTTCTCACAACTTAATGCAGAGGGCCAGGACCAACCAGTAGTTTTTATAAGCAGAAAGTTGACCCCCAGGGAGAAACGTTGGTCAGCTATTGAGAGAGATGCCTTTGCTGTGGTCTGGGCCTTGAAGAAGTTGAGGCCATACCTGTTTAGTACTCACTTCATTGCTCAGACAGGCCATAAGCTCCTCTTATGGTTTAAACAGATGAAGGGTGAAAATCCCAAACTTTTGAGGTGGTCCATTTCCCTACAGGGCATGGACTTTTCTGTAGAACAAAGACCTCGGAGTAACCATTCCAACGCAGATGGACTCTCCAGATATTTCCACTTAGAAAATGAAGACTCAACTGGGCAAGGTTAGTCTCATCCCCTTTCGTTTGAGGGGGGTTGTGTAGGAAAGTAGGATCTGCTTTCATGGTTACCCCCACTTTTTGCTGGTGTTATTCTGTTTTCTGGCTAGTCTGACAGGGATCATGCTAATCAGGACCCCAGTCACTGTGCTTCCTCCCTAAATTTTACAATGGTAAATACTTTGGCACCTTCCCAATTGGCTAATGGTGTACCCCTGTAAGTCCCTAGTAGATTGGTACTAAGGTACCTAGGGCATAGGTACGTCAGGGGTCTCCCATGGGCTGGAGCATGTATTATGCCACTCATGAGAGACCACTCAAAATGTGACTACAGGCTTGTCAATGCAGCCTCTGTAAGTTTGTGCTATGGCAGGCTGAGGGCAGGGTCCTTGGTTACAAGTGTGAGGGTGCCCCTGCATGAGCAGGGCCCTTCTACAAACCCCGGTGTCGATTCTCCAGGCTTTGTAAGTGTGGTCAGCCATTTAATACATATAGTGGACATCAAGTCAAATACGAGATGTCTAACTATATATTAGCTGCACCGAAACTGGTCATGTTTGGTATCAAACACATTAGAATCCTACCCCAACACAGATTCCAGTGTTGGATGTAGGATCCCATGTACTAGGGGGCTCCCCTAGAGTGCCCCCCTGTATTCCCGCAGACTCTTTTAGGGTCTAACAGCAAACTAGTGCTGTTGCCGACAACAGACACGTTTCTGCCGTCCTGCTGCTGAGCTGAGCATGAGCAGGGGAAGGCAGAACAATAGGTTTCCTGCCACAGGGAAGTGTGACCACCTCCCAGACAGGTCTTAGTGTATTGGTCTTGGGTGGGGGTGCTTGGCAGCACAATAGGTTTCCTGCCACAGGGAGGTGTGACCACCTCCTAGACAGGGTTTAGTGTTTTGGGCAGGGGTGGGGGAGCTTGGCAGCACCACCAGACTGCTTTGAAGGGCACATTTGGTGCCCTATTTGCATACTCCAGTTTGAGCCAGTTCAAGGAGCCATTGGCTCCCATTCTAGCACGAAACTGGACAAAGGACATGGGAGTATCCTCCCTTCTGTCCAGCCCATCCTCTGGGAGGGATCCTTGAAGCATTCCACCCCTTTCCCTAGGGTACTTAAGGGCTTACCTGTGGGTGGCAGTACAGATTCGTCGTGGGGCAAGATTCAAACCCAAAAACACTTTAACTTCGACTGTCTGGGCACCTTGGACTTTGCCTGGAACCGAGACTGCACCAAGGAAGACTCCTGCTGCTCCTGCTGTTCTGCAAGTCCTCTTCGTTGTCTGTGCTTCATTCAGGTTCCTCTCCAGGCCTGTGGGCATCAAGGACACCCGAAGTAATTTCCCTTGGAGTGAAGGAGTCACTCCCCTGCATCTGCAAGTACCTCAATGATGCTGACTGGTCTGCTGCTCCTGACCTCCCACAGACTCCGAAAGGCTCAGCAACACAGGTGGTAGTTCTGCAACTCCCTTGAAACCTGACCTGTCCTCTCAGCAAGTTTGAGGCCAGTGCCCCTTGTTGAAACCTCTGTGTACGGTGTCGACTTGCCATTGCCAAGGCTTGTTGGCTCTGTCCTCCAGAGATCTTTGGGCTACAAGAAGCTCAAGCCAGCATCTCTTCCTAACCAAGATCTTTGTCCTCACCATATCCTTTGTACTGTGGGCCTGCATCTTTGGTGAGCTGCTCGAGGTCCTCTTGCGACTGCTGTGCCTTCGGCCGCTGGGTCCTCTTGAGGGTCTTCTTTAGCTTCAGTGGACTCCCCTGCTTGCTTGGGGCCTACTCTGGCTCTCCTGCACTTGGTGACTCCCTAGGACCTTGCTCGTCCCAACGCTGCAATGCAGGCTTGAATCCCAACCGCTGCACACCAATGTGAGAGGCCGGCCTAGTATATGATGTCCACTAATTAAAGTGTAAACAAACGACAATGTCTCAACTGATATTATTGAGAAAATTAGTTATCAAGCATGTACAGAACATTGCAAAAAGGAAGGTAGGGAGACTCATAGTTCGTTTAAATGTGCCCAAGGCATCATGTATTTGGAGGAGTGCAAGACATTTGCAAAGTAAGGAAACAGGTTTTTTTTGAGAAATTGGGAACAGTTGTATCAGCACTGCAAGCAATTAATACACAGGTAACCCGAAAACTTTGTGCACGCAAGTGCTCGTGACACTCAAAGGTGAACGGCGCAGGTGAAAAGTGAAAAAACAGTGACCGCGCAAGGTGAAGAAGTGACAAATATATACAGAAGGACTTATGGTTCACAGTTAGTTATTCTCATGAATTTTTTAACACGTATTCTAAAGTTTTTTCGTGGGCCATAGTAAAAGGCGCCGGAAGTTGCGCTGGTATGTCGACGGCGTTTCGATCCTAGCGATTTAGGATCGTCATCAGGACCGGATTACAGAATGAAGGTGCTGTACAAGAAAGGGAGAGAGGAAAGTGAGAACTGGGAATGGGGAGCGGGAGACGGGGTGGGTAATGGGGGGGGAAGAAAAGGCGATGGACAATTACCTGAGTGATTGGGTGGGAAGAGGAGGTGGAGGAGGTGGATCAAGGTGGGACAGTCAGGCTAGAACCAGCGGCAAGAAGGGAGCTGCGAAGGAAAGAAGGTGCGCCAGTGAGTAATTGGCTGGGAAATGGCGCAGGTACATGGAGGTGTGCCTGGAGGTGCACTTACCTAGATAGCAGTGTAAACGGGAGAAACATGGAGCAGAGGTGGGGCCTGGACGAACCCCGTAGGTACTGAAGGCAGAATCCTACCGAGCAGGCTTCCACGGTGAGGGCCGGTCGAACAGTGAATGTAGACCGTGTCTGAGTTAAGGGTTGGCCGAGCGTCCAGTTCAGGTGAAATCCGGAGGCCGAGAGGGCTGAAAATGAACGGGCCTTACTGATTAACAGGATTACCAGAGAAAGGGGTCAAATGTCAGGCTGGTTGATAAGGCGGATGGTGAGTAAAACGTACCGATTCCGAAGGGTGAATGTCCAAGGTCTGTGGTTAGACCGGTAACCTCAGTCGGAGCCCCGATCCCTAGGTGGCTGTCTGAAGGAGCAGCTAGCGAGAGACCCGGTGTCAATCAAACGGGAGCCTGATCGGGGAAAAGGAAAATGAAAGGGCGCCGAGCTGGACTCACCGGAATGTGGTTGAAGCAGCCGGGGCCCACGATGAGGCTGGAAAACTAGTGTGCTTGTGCCTGGGTCGGAGCCCCGATCCACAGGCAGCCGTCACGGCGTGATCGGCAAAAAAGTCACAATCCGAGAGGCAGTGGCCAAACCGCAGAGAGAAAGGCGGAAGTAGCGCGTCAGAGATAGCGTGCATACATCACGTCGTGAAGGGGGCGGGCCAGCCGGCAGGTAATCAGCTGGCAAGAGGCCCAGTAGAGGCCAAGAGTTCAAGGCAGTCTGGGGAAATGGGAAAGGGAGAAAATTACAAGGGAGCGGTGAGAGAAGGAGACATTTGGCACAGTACAACAATTAATCAATATTGATTATACATAAAACTCGGGAAATAGCCTTTTCCATGCGACAAGGAAGCAAACAATTTAGTAGAAGTACAGGTACTAACAATAAATGATTAGTTAAGGCATGATAGAAGGGCCATAATGGTAGCCCTGTGATCGAAAGGAACAAATTGCATACAAGTGACCCATAGAAGCCAGCTGATGAAGTCGTGGCTGAGAAATGAAGGAGAGAATGAAAGGGTCACAGGGGTCCCCGCGGGGCCTACTCTGGCTCTCCTGCTCTTGGTGACTCCCTAGGACCTTGCTCGTCCCAACGCTGCAATGCAGGCTTGAATCCCAACCGCTGCTCACCAATGTGAGAGGCTGGCCTGGTATATGATGCCCACTAATTAAAGTGGGCACCCTGCACCAGTCCAGACAACCCTTATGGTGATTTCAGAGGTCTCAGACAACCTTAGAAAGCTGTTCAAGTGGTAGCTGTGGAGAACAGCCTTCAGGCTTAGTCTTGAAGGAGTGTAAAGCAGCTTGTTTTACCAGAATGCAATGTTATAGTATAGATTAAATGAAAAGAGAACCACACAGTAGTTATACAAATATGTTTTTATTATATAACACTGCCTAGTACGTTACAGTATCTCCCACACAGAGATAGACACAACGCACACAATACTTTCACAAAGAAATCACAGTAAGTAGCACTAATACACAGCGGGCCCCGGGGGGACCAAACCATATACTAAGAAAGTGGTATAAGAACCACGACTTGAGTCAGGACAATGTCGAGAGGACGTAGAATTGCTGGGACCCCAAGGAACCACCCAAGGTGAGTAGATAGGGACCCCACGGAGTGCGTGAGCAGTGTGTGAACACAACTGCATGCTCCGTACAAGTCTATGTGCAAGTCGTGGTTGGATTTTTAAAGATTAAGGACCCTTCCCAGTGGACCCTGAAGAAACCCAGTGGAAGACAGAAGGTTAGAGAGCCACCCCACATTACCTACACCAGGGAAGCGGGGTACATACGTGTGAAGTGGTGTCGGAAACCGCTGTCAAACCCAATGGAGGATTTCAGGAAAGTACCACTGCTGGAAGAGGAGAAAATGTCCGTGGGAATCCAAATGTGGATTCTTGAAGAGGAGTACCTGAAAGCAGAGGGGACAGAGTCTATGTCACTCAGGAGTGACCAGGAGACTTGGAAGACGAATGCCCTCCGATGTCAGGTGCTTCAGGAAAGATGACGATGACCTCGACTCTGCAGCTGTGAGGAGCAGGCGATGCTGAGGAAGACCAGGACCCAGATACGAGCTATCCCACGAAGGATGCAGAGTGCTGAGGGGTCGGTGTCCGGCGGGAGCACCAACAAGCCTTGGCAAATGCAGCCCACGCAGGAAGTCAAGAAGGTGCACGGTTGGGACCAGCAAGGTCCAGGACACTCACCACAAGCAGGGGAGTCAGGGTGGGCCCCAAGCAACAGGGGAGCCCAAGAGATACAAAGGTGACCCTCAAATGGACCCACAGGCCGGAGGCACAGGAGTCGCGAGAGAACCTCGAGCAGCTCACCAAAGGAGCAGGCCACGGTGCCCACGAGGCGATGTGGCTGAAGATCTTGGTGGAAGAAGTTGCCGGAGGTTGGGGCTACTTGGAGCCGAATGCACTTTTTACAAAGTTGCCAACAAGCCTTTGCACTTGCAAAAGAATGCAGTGCACAGGGGTTTGGTTAATGCAGCCCCCACGAGGGATACTGGCCTCAAACTCAGTGAGAGGACAGCTCGGGCCTCAAGGGACGTAGGAAATCACCACCTGTGTTATTGAACCTTTCGGAGTCTGCAGAAGCTCAGGATCAGCAGACAAGTCAGCAGTGTTGAGGTGCCTGCGAATGCAGGGAAGTGACTCCTTCACTTTAAGGGAGATTCCTTCAAGTGTCCTTGATGCTCCACAGGTCCTGCACGGATCCTGTATGGTGCACAGGCACAGACGATGCAGCAGACTGGAAGGGAGATGAAGTCAGGTCCAAACAAAGTCCAGCGAAGTCCAGAGTGCCCAGATGGTAGAAGTGCAGTGGTGTCAGTTCTGAATCTTATCTCACGATGAATCTAGGGACCTACACCCAGGTAAGCCCTTAAGTACCCTAGGGAAAGGGTTGGGAAGATTCAGGGGACCCTCCCAGGAGAGGGTCTGGACAGGGGGGAGGTTACTCCCATGTCCTTTGTCCAGTTTTGCGCCAGAGCGGGAGCCAACGGCTCCCAGAACTGGTTTGAACTGGACTATGCACATGGACACCAAATGTACCCCTCATTCAGACTTTCAGGCACTGGCAAGCACACCCACCTGGTCCCAATACACTAAATCCTGTCTGGGAGGTGGTCACACCTCCCTGTGGCAAGATGCCTATTGTTCCACCTTCCTCTGCTCGAGCTTGGCTAAGCAGCAGGAGGGCAGAAATGTGTCTCTGGCCGGCAGCAGCCATTTTGTGGTGTCCAGGACTAGAAGGTTGGCACCGGGAACACTTAGAGCCTAACGGAGGGCTCTTCCAGTGCTTGGAATCAAACGGTGTGGGGGTATGATTCCAACATGTTTGATACCAAACATGATAGGATTCGTTGCAGCCGTTTTCGAGATGGTCATCGCGTAATTACGCGGTGCCCCTCTATATAGTATATGGCTGCTTCACTGACAACCCGGGAGAATGGACTCCATAGGCTACAGGGTGTCCTGCTCATGCAGGGGCACCCTCTCACTTAGAGCCAAGCACCCTGCCTTCAGGATTGCAAAGGCCTGCTATAGGGGTGACTTATAGGTTTTAAGTGCAGTGACCCTTAGATATAGTAAACCTATATCTTTAGTAAGTGGTGCATGCATCAACTTACACAAGCTGCAATGGCAGGCCTGTAGTTCCATTTTGAATGGTCTCTCATGGGTGGCATAATACATGCTTCAGCCCATGGTAGACCTCTGGGGTACCTATGCCCTGGGTACATGGGTACCATATACTAGGGACTGACAAGGGTAGCCCAGTATCCAATCTGGGATGTACCCAAGTACTGAACACAACAATTTAGGGAGAAAGCAGATAGACTGGGGTCCTGATTAGCAGGATCCCAGCCAGACTAGTCAAAAACAGCATAACATCAAGCTAAAAGTGGGGGGTAACCATAAGAAGCAGATCCTACTTTTATACACCTGTTCAGGAGGGTGGGCCCAGAGACACTTCATAATTCAAGGGTGGGTACCAGGGAAAGCACTGGGATTCCAAAAAGGCTTGGTGTTTCAATTGTAAAGCCAATGGACACCTAAATGGGTACTCTTCTGGTCCCAAAAAGGCTTCCAAAAGTGCAACCCCAGGTAAAACTGGAATGGTGAGTCTCCAGATGGGATCCTCGATGTGCCCTGACCAGGTCAGAGAGCACGCTGAAGCTATTTAATCTCAGAGGGTGGGGTGGATGTAGCTGTCATGGCTGTCTGGCCCAGTAACCTGGAGAAATACAGACAGCAGCCACATATCAATGGGGTTAGATTAGAAGCACTGAGGGATACAGGTGCAAGTGTCACCATAGTAACTGAAAAACTGGTATCCCCAGAGAGTATTTGGCTGGACAAACTTATCCAGTCACCAATGCTGATAACCATACTAAGGTTCATCCCATGACTATGGTGTCCTTAGAGTGGGGAGGGATTACTGTCCAAAGAGATGGTTGTGTCATCTGACATCCCAGTAAAGTGTTTGCTAGGGAATTGTTGGGTACTCGGAGCGTGGCTGTCACGAGTGTGATTCTCGTCACAGCTCGTGGTTGTCTCGCTCAGTGCCGTGTGTCATTGCGTTCTTTGCCTTGGGGCATTTTTCAAGTGTATAGCGTTTTGGGGGAGTTGTGACGGGTGAAGCGGTTGGGCATTGAGAGACTGGATTCTAACTTGTACGCACGGAATAAACTTCTCCTCTATCCTAGCCCTGCGTGTGCTTCCTGATATTACTCTTTTGTCTTCCTTACACTGGCGACGAGCGGGCACGCATCCACTGCCCTTACATCACGCTACCTTGGATTATCACGCTACCTTGGATTTTTTTCATTTTTTTTTTTTTTTTTCTCTCTCCTGCGGATAATTTACTTGAGAGGAGAATCAGCCTATTTCACTTTGGTTTTAACTGCCCAACTTATGGTTGCTTTCCGGATTGTCTGCATCGAGGGATTTAAGCTGTGTATATTCGAATACACTGACCTGCATCGATCTCCATCGAACCGCCATCGGAACCTGGAATGTAAGTCTTCTTGGAGCCATCACAGGTTTCGCAACACTGCGCATGCTTCGTAAGCACGTATCAACGTATGACATCATCGCGCTTAAACACGCCTTTGCGTGCAACGTTAAAAAAAGTCATTTTTTAAGTCGGATCGGAGGTCAGATTTCAGGTCCCATTTCAGGTCGGATCGGAGGAATCACATCAGAGAAAACCTTATTACATCAGCGCTTGTACATCGGTGACAAGCACACCATTGAAGGTACTGTCATACTCCAATAATTGCATCGTTTGTACATCTGGTACAAGCACATCTTTAAGGCAAAAATTTTGGAGGAAAGGCTAGTGATAGTTATAATTATTTGTTTATTTTTCTTTTGTAAGTTACTCCTACCGTGACACGCACACCGTGTTATTATTTTTGGACCATCTGTGTCTACTGTGTCAGGTATACTACCTCCTCCTTCTTTTCTCAACGCTCCAGGTGAACCTCCCATGGCATGGGAAATTTGGGAACCAGTGTTCTTGGCTTACGTGGAAGTGTTAGAAGGTAATGAGTGTGAACCAGAAAGAAAACTCTCTCTTTTAAAACATTGCTTAGGGGTATTGGATTAAAAGAATTTGCTACGTTACCTTCCTTACTCAATCCTGGCAATATTAATGTTTACCAATATGCTTCTTTACAACTCAACATTCGTTTTGGTAAGAAGAAAAATATAGTTATGGAGAGATTTATATTTTATTCACGCAAACAACATACTGATGAGTCAATTGAAGACTTTGTTTCCGCACTTAGGTCTCTAGCTGTTTCCTGTGATTTTGAGCATATATCGTATGAACAAGTTCTTAGAGACCAAATTCTTATGAGAACAAATAACAAAAAAGTACAAGAAAGGTTATGGACTACGTCTGATTTATCTCTCAATTCAGCTATTGACATAGCTAAATCTATTGAACATTCAGAAAAATTTGTCAAGGAAATAAGAGGAAATGATAAAGGAGATGTTTTTAATGTCAACAAGGATAATAAGGAATATGACAAACAAAAAAAAATTTATTTTCGGAAAAATGATTTCACCACAAGATCCGAAAATAGACCCAGATATCCAAATGGTGAGAGAAATAATTCACAACTGCTCTGTTACAGGTGTGGAAGTAATAGGCATCTAGCTAATTTCAAAATGTGTCCGGCCATGGAAAAAATGTGCACCAAATGTAACAAGAAAGGGCATTTCTCCAAGTTTTGTAAGTTTCCTCCCAAAAAGTCAATTACATACAATACCTGGAAGACGGCGATGACCCATATGATACCGTAGAGAATGAAATTAATACTGTCATCAATATGTGTGATCATACAGGTTTCTCTAAATTTCCATCCTGCTCCATTTCGGTGGATAACGTAAATTTGCAATTTTTAGTAGATTCATGTTCATGGTACACTATTATATCCTCTAGCGTTTTCCATAATAACTGGCCTGATAGAACCCTTTTCACACCTGATGTATCACCTAGTGGCTATACGGGAGATAAAATTGAATTAACGGGTTTCTTTAAAGCCCACTTAATCTTTGCAGGACGTCATGCATTCAGTAAAGTTTATGTTGCCAAGTCTGGACATTCTCTATTAGGATGGCCCGACCAAGAGAAGTTAGGAATTAAACTTGATCCCAACGCTGATCCACCTGTTTACTCCATCTCTCCTCAAAAAGTAACTGATCAACTTAATGGGAACTACATTAAACAATTAATTGAACAATTTCCTAATGTATTTAGTGGGAAACTTGGAAAATATCAAGGGTTTGAGCATGTAATAAAGCTAAATGAGAACGCAATACCAGTTCGTCATAAAGTAAGAAATGTACCTCTATCATACAGAGACAAGTTAAAAGATATGCTTAAAGAATTATGTGAGAAGAGCATCATTGAACCCATTGAGTCATCCCCTTGGGTTTCTCCCATTGTTATTTCTGTTAAACCTTCTGGCGAACTGAGACTCTGTGTGGACTTGCGCAGTTTAAACAATGCCATTTGGGTGGATGCCCATCCCCTGCCCAACTTACACGAACTGGTATCGACCTTAGCCGGTGCCCAAGTATTTTCATGCATTGACCTGGCCAGTGCATACCACCAAGTTGTATTAGCTGAAGAATCCAAGAATTTGACAGCCTTTATCACTCCTGAAGGTCTTTTAGGTTCTGTCGTATGCCTTTCGGCCTTGCCAGTGCAGCCTCTGTCTTCCAGAGATTAATGAAGGACACCTTGGAAGGCCTCACAGGTGCCATCGCTTTCCAAGACGACATTTTAGTATACGGCAAGGACAATGATGAACATGATCTTAACCTGAGAAAAGTCATAGCTGCTTTGTCTCAAAAGGGTCTTACTCTCCGTCTAGATAAATGCAAAATTAAAGCATTGGAAGTAGAATATCTTGGACATACCATCAGTAGAATGGGGATCAAACCGAAACATAAACATGTTGAAAGCATTGTCAATGCTCCTGTTCCTGTTTCAAAAGATCAGCTTATAGCTTTCCTGGGTTTAATTGAATTTTATGCAAAATTCATTCCTAATTATTCTTCAAAAATTGATCCTTTCAGATGTCTTCTTAAAAAGAATGCTAAGTTTTGTTGGTCTAATGAGATGTCCCATGCCTTTGACAAATTGAAAAGTTTTATTGTTAATGCTCCATGTCTTAAACCATTTGTATCTGGGAAAAGATGTATTATTATGGTGGATGCCAGCAACACAGGACTTGGGGGTGTGTTATTACAGAGAGATAATGGTAAGGAATGGATTGTTGCATATGCATCTAGAGTGTTAAAAGATTCGGAGAAAAACTACTCTGTTATTGAAAGAGAACTCCTAGCTTGTGTGTGGGGGGCTGAACATTTTAGAACATTTTTATGGGGAACGAAATTCACTATCAAAACTGATCACAAGCCTCTAGTTTTCCTCATGGCTCCAGGAGGAGGACGTTCAATGTCAGCACGTTTGGCTAGATTGGCCTCAAGGTTGCAGTCATTTCAGTACAAGATAGAGTATGTGCAGGGAAAAGCCAATATACATGCTGATTGCATGTCCAGATTACCTGTTGTAAGTGAGATAGATACTAGTAAGGATGAGTGTGAAGTTGCCTTTACCACTTCTGACATGAATCTGTTATATGGTGAACAACCCAATTTGAGTGAAGATTTCTGGATTTCAGAGATGGAAAAGGATGTAGAATTAAAAAAAATAAGGGATTATATAGTCCATGGATGGCCAGATCAAAGAAGGGTATCAGGAGATATGATGAGCTATTCTAAGATTCAAGATGAGTTGGGTATTGAAAATGGTCTCATTATGAGAGGTGATAAAGTTATACCACCTTGGGGTTTAAGAGGCAAGATTATGGAGATTGCTCATGAAGGACATATGGGTATGTCGTTCACCAGGAGACGCATCAGAGAAACTTTTTGGTGGCCTGGCATTGATTTGTCTGTTGAACATTTTGTACGCACTTGTGACAAATGCGCAAATAGTGACAAATCAGCAGTTGTGATGCGAGCTGAACCCCATCCGGTGGATTTTCCTTCTGGTCCATGGGTAAAATTAGGGATAGACATCATTGGTCCTTTTGGGGTTCTACCCAAGCAAGAGAGTTTTGGTATGGTTTTGATAGACTACTACTCAAAATGGCCAGAGGTTAAAATGGTCAAGGAGGTAACTTCACGCAGTGTCATAGAATTTCTTGACGAAGTGTTTTGCAGAGAAGGTATTCCCCAAGAAATCGTTACAGATAATGGACCTCAGTTTGTGAGTAAAGAAATGAGTTTATTTTTTGAGAGGTGTGGTATTATCCATAGGAAAATAGCTGTTTTCCATCCCGAAGCCAATGGTCAAGTGGAGCGCTTTAATAGAGTAGTTAAGGAGGCCATTCAGTTATCAGTTAAGGGAGAATTAAACTGGCGCAACGCCCTACAATCCATGCTATTGGCTTACAGGACTTCACCCAATTCGGTTACATTAGTTAGTCCTTTTGAACTTTTAAGAGGACGTAAACCAAGCACCAAATTAGTTCCTTGGTGGTTAAAAAAGTATGGGTGAAAATCAAAATTCGTCTTGTGTAGATTATGATTTGATTCGTAACAGGGTTGAAGATTACAAAACGAGAATGAAGGAACTCTTGGAGAGAAAACTAGGCAGTGTGAGTAAACGAAGAGTGGTCATTGGTGATCTCATACGCATAAAAAAACAGGAAGGAGTTTGTAAGGGCTCTCCCATTTGGTCGGCTCCAAAAAGGGTCATAGAAACCTTTAGGAATGCTCTCAGAATTGAGGGTGGGAGTGTTTGGAATCTCAACAGGATATCCTTGTTTAAGAATGCGGTAACTACGCATGAAGATTCAAATAGTAATGTGTTTCTTGATGTTGGGCCCAGTGATGAGGTGAGAAGACATAATCTTGCTCTGACTAACCATGATTTTGTCCCCACCAGAGTCACGCATGATCATCGCCTTCCTGCCAGATTCAAAGATTTTATTATGAAGTAATGTGTTATTTTTTTTTTTTGTGTGTTTTTTTTGCCTTTGTTTTGTTTCTGTTTTTATTTATTTATTTTTTGGGCTAAATTTGATACTGTATTATATTACCTCTGCACTGTACTGTATTACTTCTTTCCTTCTTTTAAAAGGGGGGAGGTGTGTTGGGTACTCGGAGCGTGGCTGTCACGAGTGTGATTCTCGTCACAGCTCGTGGTTGTCTCGCTCAGTGCCGTGTGTCATTGCGTTCTTTGCCTTGGGGCATTTTTCAAGTGTATAGCGTTTTGGGGGAGTTGTGACGGGTGAAGCGGTTGGGCATTGAGAGACTGGATTCTAACTTGTACGCACGGAATAAACTTCTCCTCTATCCTAGCCCTGCGTGTGCTTCCTGATATTACTCTTTTGTCTTCCTTACACGAATGATATGGAGTCCTCAGCATGGACTGAGGTAGAGTTAAGATCCCATGCAACCATGCTGGGAATACTTAAAAGGTGTGTGTAAAAACAAGAGCACAGAGCAAAACCCAGGGTGAAAAAAGAGGAATTGGAGCCTAGAATAATGGCCCAACCCTCCAAGAGAAAAGGTAAGGCGGCTGGGAAATCAACTTGTGAGCAGTTACAAGTTCAGCTACCCTCTCCTCATGGAGAAGACCTGTCAGCCCTAGAGAGAATTGAGCCCTGGGAACTTGGGCCTTACATGGCAGAGCTCCTAGGCCCAGGGGGACCCTCTGGAGAAGAGCTATGCCACGGACAAAGAGCTTGTCCCACTCTTGAGAGGATGAGAAGGCAAGCTGCTGCACAGGATAATGGAGTTATCAGTGGCTGCCACAGAAACTTCTGGGAGGAGGGGTGCCTGTGTATTGAGGCCAGAGATCCCAAACCTGGTGCCACTAGGAGTGGTAGTGCCTCAGCAATACAGAGAGTTCTTGCTTTCATTGGCCCATAACATCCCCTTAGCTGGGCATCCTAGCCAGGCAAAGACATGGAGTAGGCTAGTTGCTCACTTCTACTGCCCAAACATGTCACAGAGGAAAGGAGTTTTGTAACTCCTGTGTTACCTGTCAAACCAGTGGCAAAGCAGGTAACCACCCAAAGGCCCCCTTCATTCTACTTCAAGTGGTTGGGGTTCCATTTGAAAGGGTAGGGATTGACATAGTCAGTGCTGTTGACCCTCCAACAAAATCAGGAAACAGTTTTATACTGGTGGTAGTGGATAAGGCCATCAGGTATCCTGAAGCAATTCCTCTTAAGACTGTCACTGCTCCTGCAGTTGCAAGGGCACTCATCAGTATCTTTACTAGAGAGGATTTTCCTAAGGAGGTTAATGTGAAACAGGTAGTAACTTCATATCTGGCTACCTAAAATCCATGCGGGTTGAGTATGGGGTGACATACAAGTTTACCACCCCATATAACCCAAAAACCAATGGTCTAGTTGAGAAATTCAACACAACCAGGAAAGGTATGATTATGTGACTCCCTGAAGAATTCAAAAGGTGATGGGATGTCCCTTTGCTATGTCTGCTTTTCGCCTACAGAAAAGTGCCACAGAAAAGAGTGTGCTTTAGTCCATTTGAGCTTCTGTTTGGTCATCCTTTGAGGGGACCACTATGTCTAGCGAAGGCTGGGAGAGACCTCTCAAAGAGACCAAGCGAGATATTGTGGACTATGTGCTTGTCCTACGTCAGACGACCCCACTTCACCCTTGTTGAAGCTATCACTTCCTGTTTGTCGGGCAAGCTTCGGAACTTAAGCGTACTCGCTTGCCTCGCGTTTGACCTACAGACAAGTGCTCCGGTTTTGGTACTGACCATATCACCACTTGATGTTCTGCATTGGAACTGTTCACCTTTACAGCCGGGACGGAAGTACAACCGGCGGAGAGAATTGTCTCCTTCCTGTCCATCTGTCCAATAGCCCTGAAGAAGTCGTGGGTTTACACCCTGACGAAACACGTGTTGGCTGGGCATCTGTTCTCCAATTAAACCAAAAGAAAGAAAACGCCAATCCGACTACTGTGATTGTTGTGTATTCATGTTATTTGCAGTAATGATACTGTTGACATAGATTACGTGTGCACAGGCTACCTGTATGAAGCTATCTTGGTACATCATTACCAGTGACAACTCTCTTGTTTTTATTTTTTCAAGGGGACCATTTTACTAATAAAACTCTTCTTTGTACTCCATAGACTATTTTTAGATCACCTACACACTCTCGTTCATCAAAATGGCTAAGATCAATGGATTTCCGCTAAAGAGCCCCCTCTGTGAGGCCTGTCGGACATTGCAGCATTGGCCCGATGAGTAGCAGCCCAATGATGAAGCATGACACCCTTCTGGGTGTGTGGGGGCATTCAGATATGATCACTTGGATGCCCCCGGATTCCTCTGGGCTACCCGCCAGTTCCTTCTGTCAGCCTCATCACCCCCCACCTCCCATGAGGAACTGTCCATCTGTAACGTAACTGACGTTCATGTAAAGCGCTCTGATACCTTTGGGTCGAGTTTGTGCTATATAAAAGTCCCCCAAAAAAAACCAAGATACTGTACCCTTGTTTTGTGCTAAATTGCCTCTGAATCACTTCAGCCTGCTTTCTTCTGTGGCCACATCGCGCTGCCGGTCTCAGTCTTTGTCTACTGCCTGGGGGAAGACGCCTCGGGCCTTCTCGCCATGACTTTTGCTCGGCCACGCGCACCCTTCATTATCCTAGATATCTCCTCTCCCTTGTGGGACGTGAGTCGAAGTGGGGAAGCGTCTTGGGCTACATGGGCATTCACAGTTATGCCGCTTATGGTCTGTGGCCCTGCCCCCTTCACCCCACCCGGACATCTCCCTGCTTTCAGGCCCCTCTCTGAACCCACGAGCGGCGCCGTTCACCTACCTGGGCTTCATGACACCCACTGGCTCTGCCTTGGGGTGCATGCCAAAACTGCAACGACTACCTCACCTTACGTGCACCTAGCCGGACAAACCAGCGCAGAGGCCGCGCACCTGTTCACCCGTAAATCAAGGCACCCTGGTTCTCGCAATAAGTGTAGCTCCTCCTGCACTTTATCTTCTGCCATGAAGTCAGAAGAGATCATGTAACGGAGACTGTAGTAAAAAAAAATGTGTATTAATAATCAACAGTAAATAACACTGATTACCTAATGCCTTCCCATTCATTCCTATGGGCCTCTAGGCCCATAGGAATGAATGGGAAGGCATTCCCTAATAACGAATCGCAAGTTGCGATTCGCTAATAGGGAATGTTAAGGATTCGCAAAACAAATTGCAAATCCTACATACATTGCATTTTGCGATTTTAAAATAGCGAATTGGTAAAATTTGCTATTTAAGAATCGCAAAAGCAATTCTTGATACGGTTCCCTGATTAAATATCGATGTAAAAAATATAGTTTACAAAAATATCGTGGTAAAAATTATCGAATACAAAAATATCGACTCCTATACTTAAACAGGTAAGTACAATAATATTGATACAAAAATATCGAAGTAAAAAATATAGATGTAAAAAATATCGACTTAAAAAGATATATAACTTAAATAAAATATGTTAAATAATATTAATATTTTTAACAAAATAAATTACATTTAATATATATTTTAACTAAATATAACAAATAAACTTAATTAAATAAAATATAAACACACAAAAATGTGTACAAATACATATATTTACTTAAAAACATTTTATTAACTATTATCTTTACTTAATTTATAAACTTTTAAATTATATAAAAATAAAATATATACATATATGAATAATTTAAAATAAAATAAAACATTCTATAATTAATTAACACATTAAACTATTAAAAGAAATATTAAAAATACATTTTGCAACACAATAAATACAACAGTAGGGAAAATGTTGGATAGCAGAGGGGTAAAATTTACTATTCCCACTCCAGTGAGTGCAAAAGCAGGGAAAGTGCTGGATAGCGGAGGGGTAAAAATTACTATTCGCACTCCAGTGAGTGCAAAAGCAGGGAAAGTGTTGGATAGCGGAGGGGTAAAAATTACTATTCCCACTCCAGTGAGTGCAAAAGCAGGGAAAGTGTTGGATAGCGGAGGGGTAAAATTTACTATTCCCACTCCAGTGAGTGCAAAAGCAGGGAAAGTGTTGGATAGCGGAGGGGTAAAAATTACTATTCCCACTCCAGTGAGTGCAAAAGCAGGGAAAGTGTTGGATAGCGGAGGGGTAAAAATTACTATTCCCACTCCAGTGAGTGCAAAAGCAGGGAAAGTGCTGGATAGCAGAGGGGTAAAAATTACTATTCCCACTCCAGTGAGTGCAACAGCAGGGAAAGTGTTGGATAGCGGAGGGGTAAAAATTACTATTCCCACTCTAGTGAGTGCAAAAGCAGGGAAAGTGCTGTATAGCGGAGGGGTAAAAATTACTATTCCCACTCCAGTGAGTGCAACAGTAGGGAAAGTGCTGGATACCACACCAATAAAAAAATAAACAACATTTTTATTACATTTTATTTCCATTATTAACATAATTAATATTGAAATTTAAATATATTATTATTTAAAAAAATAATAAACATTCATTAATTACACATTGTTTAACACTATAATATCCACAACACACACCTAAAATTAATTACACAATTACAATTAATAATTACTAATTAATTAATTCAAATTAATTAACAAATTAATTAATACAAATTAATTAACAAATTAATTAATGCAAATTAATTAACAAATAATTAATAAATCATCAATAAAAAATAAATTACTTCCCACCATTTACACCTATAAAAACCACAACACACACCTAAAATTTATTAAACAATTAACATAATTAATTATTTATTAATTAATTAATTAAAAATAACAACTAATTATCAAACAATTATTAATAAATTAATTTACACATTTATAACTCTATAACATCACAATTATACAATTATGAATAAATATAAATTATTAAATAAATTTCATGTAATTAAATTGCTTCCCACCCTATTCCCTATAAACCCACAACCCGCTACGGAACTAAAAACGCAAAATTCAATTTAAAAAAATTATTAACTACTATAAATAAGAAATAAAATCTATATAATTAAATTACTTCCCACCCTATTCCCCTATAAACCCACAACCCGCTACGGAACTAAAACGCAAAATTCAAGTTAAAAAAAATATTAACTGCTAAAATTTTAACACATATAATAAAAATACAAACAATTCTCATACAAAATACTAAAATACATAACATTAATAATGAATCGATATTTTTAACAACTATATTTTTGTAAACGATATTTAACACCGATATTTTTGCAATCGATATTAATTACCTAACAATCGATATTCTTTACCACGATATTTTTACATCGATATTTCTTACCCACGATATTTTTCCTCAATATTTCTGTAGGTCGATATTTATACATCGATATTCTTGCTCTGTACCCTTGATACATCTGGCCCATTGATTTTTAAATATTTGAAGGAGAGATAGGGTCTCGGGATCGCAAGGCACCAAGAATGTTATCCTGTGTCTTCCTCAACCAGTACCAACAGGGACTTGTTCATGTTTATCAACAAACCAGAGGCTTCACTATACAGTCAAAGGATTTCGAGGCATCTGGGGCCAGAAAACTGCAGGTGCTCCAGAAATAATAGGATGCCGTCCGCATAGAGAGTTATGCACTCTTCAGGACCCCTACCTCTCAAATCCATTCCTGAATTTGGGCGTTGCATCTGATAAGGCGCGACAAGGTTTCAATTACTAGAGCAAATAATGACAGAGATAAGGGACAGCCCTGGCGGGTACCTCTGCGAATTGGGAAGAGCAGGGATAGGACTCAGTTTACCTGGACCTGGGCTGTTGGGGGATTGTATAGCAGGCCGATGAGTCTGCTGATGTAAGGCCCAAAACCCGCACACTTCAGCACGCCTTCCAAGAAGGTACATGCAACAGTGTCAAAGGCCTTTTAAAATCAATTAGGAGTAAGACCAGTGAGCCGCTTAACTGGCACGGATGAGACAGAGCGAATTGTATCCTTCGTATGCAACGGCGGATGCTCCTGACAGGCATGAACCAACATTGGTCCGGATGGATTAGGTAACTCAGTGTCTGACTTAATCTAGTCACTAGGACCTTCGCAAACACTTTGATGTCAGCGTTTATGAGAGAGATAGGCATATATGAGCAGCAATGTTCTGCAGGCTGGTTGGCCTTGGACATCACCATGATAGTGGCAGTTTCCAGGTCTGTGGGCAATGATCCACGCTCTGTCACCTCAGTGTAGAGGGCCAGTAGGTGACAGAGCAAATTGGTCCGGCAGCTTTTAAGGAATTCGATAGGGGGGTCTTGCCTGAATTGATATCTGAAATGGCCACGTTTATCTCCAAAGTCGTGATCGGTTGGCCAAGTTCTCGGGCCAGAGAAGGGAGGAATCAAGTGCAGGGGAATCACCTCTAGCAGTGGGGATGCGAGCTCATGTGGGGGCTAGGGGTCCACCGCATATAAGTCTTGATAATAAGCCGCGGGGACAAGAGCAACCTCGGGCGTACTTACATGAAGGGTTCCATAAGAATTGCGAATGGCCGATACTGTCCCAGTCGAGGCGGCATGAGTTGCCTGCCAACATAAGAGCTTGCTAGATTTGTCTCCATGTTTTTACACCAGCTGGGTCGACACTCTCCAGCACTGCCTAGCTTCCTCTAGGAAGATCTGTTTCAGGGTGGACCTCACCAGTGCCAGCTGGCACTCAATGTTGCCCTGGCCCAGCTGTGGGTCCGGCGTTCTAGGGAGAGGATCTGGGCTTCTAGATCCATCACCTGCGCCAGTTGGCGTGTCTCCTTTCCCCTCACATATCCCTTGATCAGACCCCTCAGGGTAGGTTTACAGGACGCCCATAGGGGTTCCAGCAGAGGGCGCAGTATTACAGTTGAGCTTAAAGAAGATCTGGAGTTCCTCCTCTATAAAGTCAGCACAGTCTTGGTCTACCAGATGCCAGGTATTAATGCGCCTCATAGGTCTTGGGGAGCCCTGAGGGGGTCCCATTTCTAAGATATCTTGCAACAAGAATCCATTTTTATTCTCCCACTGGGAATCTATTCTCCTTAAATATGGCCTTGGCAGTGGTACCATGCATCAATCACTCCAAGAATACCAACTTGACAAAGCCAAAAATCGCCCGAAACGACTTTTTGAGCTCATTAAATCACAATCCAACAACACCTCTACCCAATCTCAGCACCCCGCTCCCCCGCAACCAAACTGCGATGCGGTGGCTGAATTCTTCCTCGAAAAGACGAATAAAATCGAATCAGATCTAAGGTCTGCTGCACTCACTCTCTCGCCCTCTCCTGACTCCTCTGTCTCCTCCCCCCTGCCCTCGCCTCAGGGTCTCTCACTCAAAAACAATGCTTCATGGAGTCAATTCACTCCCCTCAATGACATTACCATCCTCAATATTCTCTCTACTCTTAAACCCTCTAATCACTTCAATGACCCCCTCCCCCCCAACTTCTTTAAAGAAATGATAGGTTCACTAGCACCACTCTGGTCCAAGATCATCAACGCCTCACTTCTTCAAGGTGAGATCCCGGACTGCTTGAAGGCGGGCCTAGTGCTCCCTATTCTCAAAAAACCCTCGGCTGACCCTGTTGACCTGAATAACTACCGCCCAATCACAAACATACCCACCCTGGCAAAACTTCTGGAGAAATGTGTTCATGAACAACTACGCAAACACATTGAGCAATTCCAGCTTCTCGACCTATTCCAATCGGGCTTCTGCATTGGCCACAGCACCGAAACGGCCATCACTCACATTGTGGACGACACTCTCCCTTTACTTGACCAAAACGAAGCCTGCCTTTTAATTCTGCTTGACCTCTCATCGGCATTTGACACTGTCAAACATGACAATCTACTCTTCCTCTTGGAACGCAGGATGGGGCTCTCAGGCACGGTCCTTAAATGGTTTTCCTCTTTCCTCAACAACAGAACACAAAGAGTCAAATCCAACCAGTCTCCCTCCAACCCAAGTCCCTGCACACTAAGGGGTCGATTCCGATTCGGGCCAGAAAAAGCACCGACCGACTCGGAGCCGGAATGAATTCCGACCGACACGTACCTTTGGCGCCCGACACGCCAAGTACGATGCAAAGCGTGCAAAATCCGACCAACACGTACTGAACCCAAGCCGAACGACCGAGCCGCATGGAAAACAGCAATCCGGCCGGAAAAACACGCGAATCGAACCGACCGACACGCACCCGGAACAAATCCAACCGAAACGTGCACGCGAACTCCAAACCGCAAAGTACGATGCAAGGCGCGAAAACCACGACCGAGTCGTACGGAGGACAAGCCGTACGACCGACACGCATAGAAAACTGCGAGCCGAAGTAACACAAAACACCGCGACCGACGCGTACGCAGCATAGAAAACTGCACAAACACAGCGTGAACGAAACGGAGAAGACCGTACGAGACAACTGCAGGGTCCGACTCGGTCACAAGAACGTTTCCAACATGCACAGAAAGTACTAAGGAAAATACACAAAAAAGGCCAAACAAGCAATTACAAAGCCAATAAATACTGGGGGTGGGGACAGAGAACAAAGACACACCCACAACTCCACCCATATAAAGGACACAAATCCCAACCATGATCCTTTGCAAATGCTATTCTACTGCCAGCACTCAACAGACAGCAACCACACACCCACAGCTCATCCCTCACACAAGCCACACACCATCAGCACACCAACAAATAGCTACCTCACATACACCCAGCAAAACACACACTCACACACCTTCACCTGCACACCAACACACACATCACTCACCATCACCACCCATCACCATGCCCCCAAAGAAGAATCACAAGTTCCTAGATTGTGAATTGGAAGTCCTGGTAGACGAGATCCTCAGGGTAGAGCCACAGCTGTTTGGCGCACTGGTCCAACAGACACCCATCTCCCAGAAAACAAAGATGTGGGAGAGGATCATCAACAGGGTGAACGCACAATCACCATGTCTGCGCACAAAGACTGACATCCAGAACAGGTGGTATGACGTGCGCAGGAGGGTACGGGAGCTGCTGAAGAAGGACTACCTCCTGAGCCAATACACCGGCAGTGGCCCTCCTGCCAAGCCAGTATACCTCAGGCCCTGGGAGGAGAAGGTGCGGGCCATCCTTCCGCCAGTGAGCGTCTATGGACTAGAAAACATCCCAGAGCCTGGTGAGTACACAACAAATGTACACAATATTCTGCCACAATACACACACACATCACTGTCAAGGGGAGAGTCAAACCATGCACTCTTAGCAATTACACAGCAACCAGAACAGAATCATCCCAAAATGTGTATGTCAGTCAGATAAACACAACACATGCCATCTCAAAGTTACATTTAACCGTGTCATCACATGTACAAACACAACTACAACTACAGCTAGGCAGTGGCACAAATATAACTAACAAACACATCCAGACATGTAGCCACCACTACAACACCAACACACAGTGAAGACCACTGAAAGAAAGGAATTCTGTGTATGCTGGGCAAGTCAGTGTAGCCAATAGCATCATGGGAGTCGTAGTCACAGATATTGCTCACCCCCACAACTGTCCCATCAACACCACCATGAACCATGCGCACATCACAGGGAGTGGAAAAGGACTCACAAGATGGCTGACACTGGCTACTGCTGTGGGGAGCACAAGGCCCTGCTGGCAACTGTGCAACAACCAACAGCAGGACACCACTGACTGACATCCTGAGAGACAACTTCCACTCCCTGCAATGGAAGCACGTTCCATGGTGGGATATCTGGCTGGGTGGGAAGGAGGACTCGCAGCACTGGCCATAGTCACAAGCACCTCCCCTCACACACCCCCTCAACACAAACTCCACATAACCCACCTGGGAGAATGCAATGCCTCACATCCTAACTCAAGATCCCACAAAGAACCACCACCCTGGGTTATGTTGTGTGAAGCACAGGGACACTCTTGGGACTTTTAGCCAAACAACTGCCAGGACAACACTCCCAGCCATCCTGTCAGCACAGGCAGCCCACCCCACAGGGAAGCAGAGTCAAAAGGAAGGAAGCATGGGCATGCTGGGAAGGGGGTGGAGGCAATAGCATGATGGGAGTAGTAGGCACAGATATTGCTCAGCCTCACAACTGGCCCATCAACACCACCCTGAACCATGCTCACATCACAGGGAGTGGATAAGGACTGACAAGATGGCTGACACTGGCTACTGCTGTGGGGAGCACAAGGCCCTGCTGGCAACTGTGCACCAACAAACAGCAGGACACCACTGACTGACATCCTGAAAGACAACTTCCACTCCCTGCAATGCAAGCACGTTCCATGGTGGGATATCTGGCTGGGTGGGAAGGAGGACTTGCAGCACTGACCATAGTCACAAGCACCTCCCCTCACACACCCCCTCAACACAAACTCCACATAACCCACCTGGGAGAATGCAATGCCTCACATCCTAACTCAAGATCCCACAAAGAACCTCCACCCTGGGTTATGTTGTGTGAAGCACAGGGACACTCTTGGGACTTTTAGCCAAACAACTGCCAGGACAACACTCCCAGCCATCCTGTCAGCACAGGCAGCCCACCCCACAGGGAAGCAGAGTCAAAAGGAAGGAAGGATGGGCATGCTGGGAAGGGGGGTGGAGGCAATAGCATGATGGGAGTCGTAGTCACAGCTCAACATCCCCCACCACATGGCCCAGCAAGCTCACACTCACGCATGCACATCCCACAGAGAGTGGAAAGGCCCATCAAAGATGTCTGACACTGTTGCTGTGTCGTGGGGAGCACAAGGGCATGCTGGGAACTGCACACCAACCAACAGCAGGACACCACTGTCAGCCATCTTGCCATTGCTCTCACACCCACACACACTGAACGCCCCACAAAAGCAAGTAAGTATGGGAATGCTGGGAAGTGGGGTCAATCAATCAATCATGTCACTTATAAAGCGCACTACATACCCGCGAGGGTCTCAAGGCGCTGGGGGAAGAGGGGGGTGGTGCTGCTACTGATCGAAGAGCCAGGTCTTGAGGAGTCTTCTGAAGGCCAGTAGGTCTTGGGTCTGTCAGAGGTTGGTGGGGAGGGTGTTCCAGGTCTTGGCGGCGAGGTGGGAGAAGGATCTGCCGCCGCCGGTCGTTTCTCCGGATGCGGGGGACTGTGGCGAGGGCGAGGCTGGTCGAGCGGAGCTGGCGGGTGGGGGTGTAGAAGCTGAGTCGTCTGTTGAGGTAGGCTGGTCCGGAGTTGTGGAGTGCTTTGTGTGCGTGGGTGAGGAGCTTGAAGGTTATCCTCTTGTTGACAGGGAGCCAGTGCAGGTCTCTCAGGTGGGGTGTGATGTGGCTGCGTCGGGGGATGTCAAGGATAAGACGTGCAGAGGCGTTCTGGATGCGTTGCAGCCGTCTCAGGAGCTTAGCCGTCGTTCCTGCGTAGAGGGCGTTTCCGTAGTCCAGCCTGCTGGTGACGAGGGCCTGGGTGACTGTTTTCTTGTTTCGGTGGGGATCCACTTGAAGATCCTGCGGAGCATTCGGAGGATGTTGAAGCAGGATGAGGAAACGGCGTTGACCTGCTTAGTCATGGAGAGGGTGGGGTCGAGGATGACCCCTAGGTTGCGTACGTGGTCGGTGGGTGGCGGGGCTGTTCCCAGTGATGTTGGCCACCAGGAGTCGTCCCAGGCTGAAGGGTTGGAACCAAGGATGAGGACCTCCGTCTTGTCTGAGTTCAGCTTCAGGCGGCTGGTCCTCATCCATTCGGCGACGGCCTTCATTCCTTCGTGGAGGTGGGCTTTGGCGGTGTGAGGGTCTTTGGTGAGGAGAGGATCAGCTGGGTGTCGTCGGCGTAGGAGATGATGTTGAGGTTGTGCTGTCGGGCGACGTGGGCGAGGGGTGCCATGTAGATGTTGAACAGCGTTGGGCTGAGGGAGGAGCCTTGGGGTACGCCGCAGATGATCTTGGTGGCCTTGGATCGGAAGGGGCGAGGCGGACGCTTTGTGTTCTGCCGGAAAGGAAGGATGTGGTCCAGTCCAGGGCCTTCTCTTGGATCCCGGCCGTGAAGGCGTGTTCGTAGTGTGTGGTGGCAGACCGTGTCGAAGGCGGCTGATAGGTCCAGGAGGATGAGGGCTGCTGTTTCTCCGTTGTCTAGCAGGGTCCTGATGTCATCGGTGGCGGCGATGAGGGCGGTTTCGGTGCTGTGGTTGCTGCGGAAGCCGGACTGGGAAGGGTCCAGGATGTTGTTCTCCTCGAGGTAGCGGGTCAGTTGTTTGTTGACGATTTTCTCGGTGACCTTCGCGGGGAACGGGAGCAGAGAGATGGGTCGGAAGTTCTTGAGGTCCTTGGGGTCTGCCTTGGGTTTCTTGAGTAAGGCGGTGATCTCGGCGTGCTTCCAGCTTTCCGGGAAGGTTGCTGTCTCGAAGGAGATGTTGATTATTTTCCGGAGATGGGGTGCGATGGCTGTACTGGCTTTGTTGAAGATGTGGTGAGGGCACGGGTCTAGCGGTGAACCGGAGTGGATGGTGTTCATGATCTCGCTGGTGTCCTCGTCGTTGATGTTTGTCCAGGAGAGCAGGCGGTTGGTGGTTGTGGGGGCAGTGGTCTCGGTGGTTGCCGGGCGGTCGTGGTGTTGAAGCTGTCGTGGATGTCGGCGATTTTGCGGTGGAAGAAGGTGGCCAGTGAGTCGCACAGGTCTCGCGACGGCTGGATGTCGTTGGTGTTGGAGCTGGGGTTGGAGAGTTCCTTCACGATGTTGAAGAGCTCTTTGCTGTTGTGTGCGTTGTTGTCTAGGCGGTCTTTGAGTGAGGCCCTTTTGGCGGATCTGATGAGGTGATGGTGACTGCTGGTGGCGCTCTTGTGGGCGGCGTAGCTGTCCGCTGTCCGTTCATGGAACCAGATCTTCTCCAGTTTTCGGCATGTTCGTTTGGAGGCCTGGAGGTCTTCGGTGAACCAGGTGGCTTTCTTGCTGGTGTGGCTGTTGGGCGGATTCTTGAGCGGGGCGAGGTGTTGGCGCAGTCGTCGATCCACTGTCTGAGGTTGCGGGCGGCGGTGTCGGGGTCGGAGGGTTCGGCGGGTGGGCTCAGGGCGAGGGTTGTGGTTAGCTGGTCTTCCGTGACTCTGCTCCAGCAGCGGCGAGGCATTTGTTCGGTGCGGTGGTGCGTGGTGGGCTTCCTGTAGGTGAAGTGGATGCAGTGGTGGTCAGTCCAGTGGGGTTCGGAGGTGTGGTTGAAGGAGACGTGTGGGCTTGCGGAAAAGATGGAGTCTAGCGAGTGGCCGGCGGCGTGGGTGGGTGTAGTCACGAGCTGTCTGAGTCCGAGGGTGGCGAGGTTGTCGATCAGGGTGGTGGAGTTGGTGTCCTTGTTGTTCTCGAGGTGGAAGTTCAGGTCCCCGAGGAGGATGTAGTCCGTGGAGGCGATGGCGTGTGTGCTGACGAAGTCAGCGATGGAATCGCTGAACTGTGGTCGGGGTCCGGGGGTCTGTAGATGAGGGTTCCTCTGAGGGTGGTGTTGGGATCGGTGTGGATCTGGAAGTGCATGTGTTCAGGCGGTGCTGAGGGTGTCGTCGGTGTTGGTTGAGACTCTGAGGGTGTTCCTGTGGACGATGGCGATGCCTCCTCCGACTCCGTTGGTGCGGTCCCTGCGGGTGATCTTGTATCCGTCCGGGATGGCAATGGCGATGTCGGGGGCTGAAGCGGGTGGAGGCAATAGCATGATGGGAGTCATAGTCACAGACATAGCTCACCCCCACAACTGTCCCATCAACACCACCCTGAACCATGCTCACATCACAGGGAGTGGAAAACAACTGACAAGATGGCTGACACTGGCTACTGCTGTGGGGAGCACAAGGCCCTGCTGGCAACTGTGCAACAACCAACAGCAGGACACCACTGACTGACATCCTGAAAGACAACTTCCACTCCCTGCAATGCAAGCACGTTCCATGGTGGGATATCTGGCTGGGTGGGAAGGAGGACTTGCAGCACTGACCATAGTCACAAGCACCTCCCCTCACACACCCCCTCAACACAAACTCCACATAACCCACCTGGGAGAATGCAATGCCTCACATCCTAACTCAAGATCCCACAAAGAACCTCCACCCTGGGTTATGTTGTGTGAAGCACAGGGACACTCTTGGGACTTTTAGCCAAACAACTGCCAGGACAACACTCCCAGCCATCCTGTCAGCACAGGCAGCCCACCCCACAGGGAAGCAGAGTCAAAAGGAAGGAAGGATGGGCATGCTGGGAAGGGGGTGGAGGCAATAGCATGATGGGAGTCGTAGTCACAGCTCAACATCCCCCACCACATGGCCCAGCAAGCTCACACTTACGCATGCACATCCCACAGAGAGTGGAAAGGCCCATCAAAGATGTCTGACACTGTTGCTGTGTCGTGGGAGCACAAGGGCATGCTGGGAACTGCACACCAACCAACAGCAGGACACCACTGTCAGCCATCTTGCCATTGCTCTCACACCCACACACACTGAACTCCCCCACAAAAGCAAGTAAGTATGGGAATGCTGGGAAGTGGGGTGGAGGCAATAGCATGATGGGAGTCATAGTCACAGACATAGCTCACCCCCACAACTGTCCCATCAACACCACCCTGAACCATGCTCACATCACAGGGAGTGGAAAACAACTGACAAGATGGCTGACACTGGCTACTGCTGTGGGGAGCACAAGGCCCTGCTGGCAACTGTGCAACAACCAACAGCAGGACACCACTGACTGACATCCTGAAAGACAACTTTCACTCCCTGCAATGCAAGCACAGTCCATGGTGGGATAACTGACTGGCTGGGTGGGAAGGAGGGCCGGCTGTCAACCAAATACAACCAATGCAGACCATGTTCACACCCCAACAAATACATAGAAATGCCCAAATAATGCAGGACAATGTGCTACACCAATATCAACCCCTGACTGTGACAACTTAGGACAATGCAATGTACAGGCCCGCACCCAGAGGCACAGTCACAACTGTCAGGTGTGTCAACCATTGATGCCTGCAGAAACATAACATACATTGTGTGTGTCTCCCAAAAACAGGTGATGATGGGGACACAGCAGCAGACGCTGAGGAGTCCCAGTCCCAGGCTCAAGAGGATACGGAGCTCACTGGTGTCGTACAGCCTCTGCCCTCCTCGGATGAAGAAGACCAACCTGGCACCTCCGGTGCAAGTCAACATGCAGCACCAGCAGGACCACCAGCTGCAGCACCAGCAGGACCACCAGCTGCACCCCCTGCACCCACCCCTCCAACGACTGTCACCACAAATACCATCCCTGCCGACATGGACAGAACAAGGAGCACCACCAGCACAGGGACCCTGGACCAACGTGGGGCCATGGACACCACCACCAACCCCCAAGGGGGACCAGGGTCATCTGTGCGTGCCACTGCACGCACTGCACATGTCGGCAGGGGTGGTGGGAGGGGTGGGAGACAGAGGTCGCTGCTTGCAGAGGTGTCTGGTGTGCATGATGACCCACAACTGGCACGCATAGCCGATGCGTACCAGTCCAGCAACCGGAGATCTCAGCCAGGTAGTGGGGCTCCTCAGAGACATGAAACAGCAGCAGGCTGCCCATCATGCCCGCTTGGACTCACACATGTCCCGCGTGGAGTCCAAGTGGGACACACTGCAAGAGATGACGGCGGTGCATAGGGACATATTACAATGCCTCCGCCAGATGAACAGCAACCAGTCTACACCTCCCTGTGTGCCAACAACATCTGGTGCTGAACAAACTGCAACTGCCACAGGGAGGGAGGATGACTCTGGCGGAGAGTCCCCTGCACCGCAGCAGCCTGTACTTGAGGGGCCCCCCCAAAGAAGAGGGGTCGTCCGAGGAGGGGCAAGTGAGAGGCCGATGGCCAAGTGCAACCCCCAGGAAGCCTGAACCTGTTCTGGATGTTCACCTTTGTGCACAAACTGTTCACCCTGTTGACGGCAACACAACTCCCACACATGACATGGGGAGTACAAGTTGGACCAATGTCTCAGACAACTGTGGCCCCGATACTGGGGATTTTGTCTACCAGGAATTTCAATTCACCTAGGAACTTCTGATTGCAATATAAATGTACAGCACTAACCATCCTATGCACTATTCACACAAATGTATCACAATAAACACACTAATACACCATACTTCCTCTGTTGTGATTCCAACGTGGGTGCTGTCATGGGGATGATGAACTGCAAAATTACACTGTGTATGCGAACTGCAACAGCAAGTACAACACAGGCATGTGAGTAATGGCAACGTGACACATATGAGGGAGACACACCACCAGGGCTACACAACACATACACACCTAGGCCATCTGACTCATTGCCTACACTGATGTTGCCAGGAAAGACGGTGCAATGCACAGACACCACACCTATTCCCAGTTGTAGTCAAGTAGCCCACAGGTGCAGTAAGCAAATGGCAGTCAAATGTGTGACCACAGACAATGCACATCACAAAGTGAAGCACAGGTTTATTACACAGTTGCAACATGTCGTAACCACTAGAGATGCAAGGTAATCCCACCTGGCAGCGGGCACACAGTCAACAACTGTAGAAGGAAGGAAGTCCATGGGTGTGGCGCACATCACCTGTAGGGACACAACAGCTACCACCCTGGAAGTACAATCACGTCGTCGGTGGACACAGTTGACCAAACGAATCTGAAAGTACCCTGTGAAGGACAGAAATGACACACAGTCAAAAGCAATGGAGAACAGGACAGAACAGCAAAACTCATGCACAATACATGTTACAAGATACCCACCCAGAACCAAGTTAGCATGTCAACACTGTTGGGGAGTACAGACCACCTGTAAGCACACATTGCTGCACACATCCAGTCAAGTAGCCCATGGACACACTCCAACAGCACCAGAGCACCACCTACACATATCATGCCAACTCACATCATTGACATGACACCTCAGGATACTCACATTCAGCTAAAGAAGTTGGTGATGAGCTGTGTGCGGACATCACCCTCATCATCATCATCATCACTGGCATCGTGGTCCAGGCCAGGATCCTCCACAGGTGGCGGATGTTGGTCATTGTTTAAACAAAAAAGTTATGCTGTTCCTACAAGATGTAGGCCAAAAAATAAACGAAGGAAGAAGAGAATAACTGGACCCTAAAGGTTCACAGTTGGGAATCCATATGATTGGATTATATTGCCCTCACACACCTTCTCAGGTGTCATGCTTCATCATCGGGCTGCTCCTCGTCGGGTCGGCAGGTGCAATACCCGACGGGCTCCCTATAGTAGGGGCACTTTCTCGGAGATCTTTTTCCAATTGCCGATGGGTGAGGTGGGAGTGAGGGCGCTAATGTGTGTAGATGAGGGTGTAAGTAAGTGAATCTAAAATAGGGTTGGGAGTACTACCGATAACAATTTTAATCAAGGAGTCTCCTACCCTAACTAAAAACAAAAAACTATAAGGCGCTGTGCTGAATATTATGCCTCAGATCATGGTGCTCTTATAGATGGTAGGTCAACATGTTTCACGCCTCTTGGATATTGTATGGGCGATTCGTCAGGACCGGGGTGAAATTCTATCTACAACTTTAAAGCAAGTGACGTGGTTACACACTCCACATCACCATATGACTCAATAGTCAAATACCTGGTTATACAGGAACTACCCCAAATTCAAGGAATGTCCAGGTATCACAGTACCCGGTAGGTTCACACACAAGGAGTTCCTCATGTGTTGTATGCCTGTAGCACGTCGTCTGTACACCTACCCACTGCTACCGGGATGTTGGTCATTGTCATCCTGGATGAGAGGCAACTCCTTCCGCACTGCCAGGTTGTGGAGCATGCAGCAGACGATGATAATCTTGCACACCTTCGGCTGGGGCATATGGGAGGGACCCTCCTGTCTTGTCGAGGCAGCGGAAGCGGCTCTTCAGGAGACCAAATGTCCGCTCAATCACTCTCCTGGTCCGACCATGTGCCTCATTGTAGCGCATCTGGGCTGGTGTCACAGGGTTCCTGAGGGGTGTCAGCAACCACGGCATGTTGGGGTATCCTGAGTCACCTACGGACAGACAAGTGCACATTAGCTGACTTGGAAAAGTGGGTGGAATACTACAGATCAGATCACACACAATGGCACAAAGTCAGTACACACCGACAAGCCAGGCACGCTGGTTCTGCATCTGTGCCATCATCCTGGGGATGCGACTACTCCTCATCACAAAGGCATCGTGTGCTGAACCAGGGAAACGGGCACACACGTGTGAGATGGTCATATCTGCAAGACACACCACCAGTGCATTGACTGAGTGGTAGTGCTTGCGGTTACGGTAGGCCTGCTCCTGGGCCTGTGGTGGTACCAAAGCCACATGTGTCCCATCAATGGAGCCAATGACATGCGGCATCCTCCCCAGGGCATAGAAGTCACTCTTCACGTCAGTGAGTCATTGCAGTCTAGGGAAATAGATGTACCGGTTCAGGTATAGCAACATTGCCTCCAAAACATCGCGGAGCACACGGCTCAACATGGCCTGTGACATCCCACCAGCAGTCGCCACAGTATGTTGGAAGGTACCGGTGGCAAAGAAGTGTAGGGCTGCCATCACCTTCACCTTGGGGGTCAGCGCTGTAGGATACGGCCGGCCAGGCTGCAAATGTGGGGCCAACTGCACTGCCAAATCCTCAATCAGCTGCCTGGTGAAGCGGTACTGTCGGATGCTGTCCCGTTCCACCATCGTTGCCAGGTCTGGGAATGGTCTATGGACAGCAGGAGCCCTGCAGTGCAGAGGAGAAGAAAGCAAGATTGTCAGTCACCCCACATATGCGGCATTGAACACACTCAATATCACATCATACATCATTATGAGGCACAACTACATGAAGTGTGCAGTTCCGTAAGGACATGTATGGTACATACATGGCCAACATCTGTCATCACGGTTCAACAAGTGGCATCAATAAGTCCCAGGTTGGCCCATTGGATATCATGAGGCCGTGTCACAGTTCCCATCTCCTGCTGCCATGTCACAATCACCCCCCACAGTGACATGTGAGGACAGATGTGCCCCAGGCATCACAGCTCAACGACAGGTACATTCCCAGGGACCCTGTATTGCCACATGGACACTGGCATTACATGGAGTATCATGTATACACCACAGCAAAACAACCATGACCCCCACAGGTAGTGGTTCCACTTGCCTCTACAGGACAGACATGGACGTCTGTGACACACACACGCACAACATCAAAGTCCATGCACACACAACGTGGATGTGGAGACTGTCTCCCATTGTGCACATGAAATCAGAGACATTGTAAACACTACATGCACACAGACTGTGGAGGACCATCACTATTGTGCCACTGCGGACACCCTGGCTCAAACATACCGTCCCACATGGGACTCACGGGGTATGTGACATGACATACACATACACCACCGTGAAATGTGACCATGGCACATGCACAGATATGAACAGTTGCACATCACAGTGGTCATGTACACGTAACACCCAGGATCCTGTCCCCATGAACACGTGCACAGCCTGGGGGTGGCTGCCCCCAGGTGACACCTACAGGACAACATGTACACCAACATACACACGATAGGAAATGCAGCCTTACATCCCTTATGATACAGTTTGGACAGGCTGTGGTGTTGTAGAGTGTGCCCCTCACTCCCTGGGAGCTATCTGTGGCTGGCATATGTTCATCTGAGACAGGCATGGTGACATATGCCAGTCACTTGTACAGGGATGCGTTGAACAGCAATGGACCGATCGGTGCACCCGGCCGGCCCATTGCATTCAATGTGTGCGGGTACGCGTTGTACCCCTGTATGGGTTGAACAGCAATGGACCGATCGGTGCACCCGGCCGGCCCATTGCATTCAATGTGTGCGGAGCACGCGTTGTACCTCTGTACAGCGTTGTACCGCAATGGACCGATGGGTGCACCCGGCCGGCCCATTGCATTCAATGTGTGCGGGTACGCCGTTGTAACCCTGTACGCGTTGTACTGCAATGGACCGATCGGTGCACCCGGCCGGCCCATTGCATTCAATGTGCGCGGTACGCGTTGTACCCTGTACGCGTTGAACCGCAATGGACCGATCGGTGCACCCGGCTGGCCCATTGCATTCAATGTGTGCGGGTACGCGTTGTACCCTGTACGCGTTGAACAGCAATGGACCGATCGGTGCACCCGGCCGGCCCATTGCATTCAATGTGCGCGGTACGCGTTGTACCCCTGTACGCCGTTGAACAGCAATGGACCGATCGGTGCACCCGGCCGGCCCATTGCATTCAATGTGTGCGGGTACGCGTTATGCCCTGTACGCGTTGAACAGCAATGGACCGATCGGTGCACCCGGCCGGCCCATTGCATTCAATGTGTGCAGGGCACGCGTTGCTACCCCTGTACGCGTTGAACAGCAATGGACCGATCGGTGCACCCGGCCGGCCCATTGCATTCAATGTGTGCGGGTGCGCGTTGTACCCCTGTACGCGTTGTACCGCAATGGACCGATCGGTGCGCCCGGCCGGCCCATTGCATTCAATGTGCTGCGGTGCACGCGTTGTACCCCTGCACGCGTTGAACCGCAATGGACCGATCGGTGCACCCGGCCGGCCCATTGCATTCAATGTGTCGCGGGTACGCGTTGTACCCCTGTATCGCGTTGTACTGCAATGGACCGATCGGTGCACCCGGCCGGCCCATTGCATTCAATGTGTGCGGGTACGCGTTGTACCCCTGTACGCGTAGTCACCGCAATGGACCGATCGGTGCACCCGGCCGGCCCATTGCATTCAATGTGCGCGGTACGCGTTGTAGCCCTGTACGCGTTGTACTGCAATGGACCGATCGGTGCACCCGCCCGGCCCATTGCATTCAATGTGTGCGGGTACGCGTTGTACCCCTGCACGCGTTGAACCGCAATGGACCGATCGGTGCACCCGGCTGGCCCATTGCATTCAATGTGTGCGGGTACGCGTTGTACCCTATGCAGCGTTGAACAGCAATGGACCGATCGGTGCACCGGCCGGCCCATTGCATTCAATGTGCGCGGTGCAGCGTTGTACCCCTGTACGCGTTGAACAGCAATGGACCGATCGGTGCACCGGCCGGCCCATTGCATTCAATGTGTGCGGGTACACGTTGTACCCCTGTACGCGTTGAACAGCAATGGACCGATCGGTGCACCCGGCTGGCCCATTGCATTCAATGTGTCGTGGTACGCGTTGTACCCCTGTACGCGTTGAACAGCAATGGACCGATCGGTGCACCCGGCCGGCCCATTGCATTCAATGTGTGCGGTGCACGCGTTGTACCCTGTGCCGCGTTGTACCGCAATGGACCGATCGGTGCGCCCGGCCGCCCATTGCATTCAATGTGTGCGGTGCACGCGTTGTATCCCTGTACGCGTTGTACCGCAATGGACCGATCGGTGCGCCCGGCCGGCCCATTGCATTCAATGTGTGCGGGTACGCGTTGTACCTGTACGCGTTGTACCGCAATGGACGATCGGTGCGCCGGCCGGCCCATTGCATTCAATGTGTGCGGGTACGCGTTGTACCCCTGTACGCGTTGAACAGCAATGGACCGATCGGTGCGCACCCATTGTCAATGGCCTAGCCTGGCAACGGACGCGTTTCGAAATTCGAACGAGTCGGTTGCTGGAAATTCAGTTGGTCACCCACAACAATGTTGCAAAATCATGTATGTCATGAAGTTGAAGATTTAAAGGATGCTGTGGGCGTGTATTGGTGCTGCTATTCCATGGATTGGCCAGATTCAGAAGATGCAAACGACTTGGACCTATCACTTTGGACACATGGGACAGTATCTGCCTCTGCAGCACATATATATTGCTGGCTGTTCCCCTGAGAGCTCACTTGCCTGCACTACATGCTCCAGGTTGACATCTGCCACTGCACTGCTGCTGTCTCTGCCCCTCTGGACCCTGCAATGGCACTTACTGTGGAGAGAGCCCCAGCCTTCAGCCTTGAGGAGAACCAGGCCCTGCTGGACAGCCTACTTCCACAGTACAGCAAGCTGTATGGGACACCAGGGAGCAGGTGAGTGTTCTGTGCACTGCCTTTCTGAATGTGCATTTGTCTGACTAGCAAGGCTGAAAGTCTGCACGCCACTGGCTAGCAGGCTCACTGAGTAGTTGTCACCCCCATAGTGTATAGTGACATGCACTGGACAGGTATGGTGCAGTGACAGTGCATTTGAACAAGGTTTTACTTCCCATGCAATGATACCATGTAGTGACTTCTGGCAAACTGTCCATGGGCAGCGTTGCACTGCCTGTGTACATCATGTGCCCCTGTGATTGAGACATGTATATACAACTGTGTCATGCACGGATATGTTGCATGTGTGATGCACAACAAAGAGGGGTATGGGGCAATAATGACTGCACTTAACCCTTATATGGGGTAAAGGGTAAATCAAGTTGACTGGGTGCCAAGGACCTGAGACTCAATACCCTTAAGTCCCCTAGGATACAAGATCCCACCAATCATTAAAACATCAAAATGATCCAGCACTCCTAAACAAATTCAGATTAAAGCAGTTAATAAAAAATAAGTTCAAAGAATAATTCAGCAGGTCTGGTCTTGTTCCAGTTCTTTATTCAGATTCTTCTTAAAAGAGAAATTGTAGCCTACGCGTTTCGTCCATCAAGGACTTCTTCAGGGCTTTTTTTTATTCTGTTAAAGCCTTAGATACTTCAATCCATCCAACTCAGTTGGTTATTCTTCCTATGCACCAAAATCGTAAAGACATCCGTCAGTCGCTCCCCTGAACAGCTCGTCCGATAAATCCCGCCGTCCCCTGCTGCCCTGAGTGAGGAGTCTGTGTACCTCCTTCGCCAGCTCCATGTAGGGCAGACAGCCATGCTGAGTGTCCTCCATGCGCACACCGCTCTGTTGACTCAGCTGGTGTCGTTCATGGAGGGCATCTCATCGGGCATGTCTGACCTACAGAGGGGCAATAGGTCCATGGACTCCTCCCTGACGGCAGCAGTGTCCCTCCTCAGACAGTCCTCACCCCTCCTGCCTCTGCTCCATCCACACTCCCCAGAACCTTACCCATCCCAAGCACACACACACCGGCACAGGCACACACCAGCACACACACGTCCAGCACACAGACACACACGCCACAAACAAAACACACACGCACGCACAGTCAGGGGACTGAAACCAGACTCACAGGGGATGGGGCCCTGGAACACACACACGCATCCACGAGCACTGCGCAGTCCTCAGTTGCCTCTCCTCCAAAGCACCCTCCCTTGCCTCACCTGCAACCCCAAAGACCCAGCGGCTCTTCCTCAGTGACCTCGGCCTCTTCCCCTCCGATCCAGCTGATACAGCATTCAGGGGGACGAGGAAGCCCACCCACACGGAGCAGAGTGCCCCTCGCCCCCGGACACCCTCCCCCAGGCGCAGACAGACTGAGGCCCCCACCCGCAAGTCCCCCGGAGTCGTAAGAGCAAGACCCCGCCGCCGCCCTGCAGCTCAGGCACCAGGTCTCCTTCCTCCATCCCTCAGGCCCCCACTCCACAGGTGCCCCCACCACACCCTGCCCCAGGTTCCCCCACCCACAGATATACCATCCCCAAGAGGATCCGGCCTTCTCCCCCTGCCACTTGCTCTCCCGGCACCACACCCCCGCTGCGCTTGTCTGTGCCACTGATGTGGTGAGGGTGTCCTCCCCTCTGTCCAGCCCACCTTGCCTGTTCCCCATTCTCCTCCCCTGGTGGTAGGCACTGCAGTGGAGTCCACTACCACCCTGTCTGACTTGGGCACTGCAGTGGCGGACCTGTCCACTCCATCTGCAGGGTCCACTGCAGTCGTGCCGGCACCCACAACATCTGAGTCATGCCCCCCAGTTGTGCCGGCACACACCATGTCAGACACCTCCACTGCAGTTGTCAGTGGCTCTCCAGCACCCACCACCCCTTCCCTGCCTCCTCCTAGTGAGCCCTGATCCTGTCCCTGCGGTGCCTGCCCCCCTGGTTGCCCCTCCTAGTGGATTGTCCCTGGTTTTGTGCAGTGCAGGCATGCGTAGGGTGACATCTGCCACTGTCACCCTGTTTGGACTTTGACAATGGACTGGCCATTGGCCTTTGTGTTTTTTCTGGACTTTCACTTTTAAACACACATATGCTGAATAAAGCAACTTTCTGTTCTCTAGTGCTTATGCTTCTGATGTACATGTTGTTGATGATGCTTACCATGCCATTGCTGCAGTGATGGTGATATTTGGTCTCATGATAATGAAGTGTTACTGTGCAGGAACACATGTGGTCCAGGGGAATGTGTCCTATCCTGTGGTGTATCCATGTCATCCATAGCAGCATCTGAGGGTGTCATGTGTTCAGTATTTGGCAATGGGATTTCCTACTTACATTAGCAATTTCACATCTGTGGCTTCCACCCCTGCACATCTGTTGTGCCTGCCATTGTTCAATTCGTCTACTTCCCTGACCGTGTGGCCATCTCCACTGGACATGCAGGTTTGGGCATCAATGGGGAAGGACTCATCTGTGTTGTCAGTGCAACATTGCTATACAAGTGTGTTGGATCTGTGCTGATGATTTCATTGGCACTCCCATGACCAGGCTGATGTGACGGGAGCCTTCATTTGGTGCTAATTGTTGATTGTGTGACCAAGTGCTCAGCTGACATGATGGGGCCCTACTGAGGCAACATATGGCGCAGCTTTCCTCACACAGGAGTGGAGTCCCCTCATGGCAGTGTGTACTCCTGTGACATTGCCTGCGCCCAAGGTGTGTGTTGTATGAGCATGTCTGTGTGTTCACTTCTGTTTTGCTGTGCATGCTGTGATCCCTAGTGTTGTACCTGTTTGTGATGCTTGCTGAGTTGACCTATGTTCCCCCAAAGTCTTCTCCCTGGGTTCTCTGTGATGTGGGTGCATGGCACATTACTGGTCATCAGGGTGTCACCCATAGGTGTGTTTGCTGTCAGGGCTGAGTTTGTGTGCAGACGCAGATGGGTCACAGTCAGGTTTCCCCTTGGCACTTGTTGTTTGCACCTGTCATGTGATTTCCAGTTTGTGTTATCTTTCAGTGATTGTGACACGTTGTATGTGTGACTGCTGGCACTCCTCAGGGTCCGGGCTGCAATGTTGGTTGTTGTCTATGTGTGTTCTTTGTGGGTGACCTTGGCTTCTTCATTGGTGTGTGACTGTGGCTGGGATCCCATTGGTTGGTGTGGTATTGCCGTCATCTCCATGTACAGTGTAGTGTGCAGTGTGTCAGACATTCAGGAGTCTTTTTTAGTGGCCATGTGTGATGTGTTTCTGCACCTTGGTTCCCACCCACCACCCTGGAATTGTCATGGGTGCATGTGCAATGTCACCAGTGCATGTGTGCTTCACTGCTGTACATTGTTGGAGGTCGAGGTGTGTGGTGTTGAGTGTGTGCAGATGAGAGTTGTTGCCCGGCTAGACCCCTGCCTCCATGTTGGCCTTGGCTTACTGGCCGTGCTGATTGATTTGTGCTTGTGTAGGTGTCACGGTAGTTTGTTGCTCAGGACACATGACTGTGGTTCACAGTGTGAACGGCATTTAGCTTTGTCATCACAGTGGGATTGTAATGCAGCCCAGGGTCACCACATTGTGGGGGCCCTGGGGGTAGTGCTGTGGTGTGTCTGTGTCTTGCTGTGTCAGTTGCTGTTCCTACGTGCCTGTGTGACATGTGTGATTTGTGCTCCCCCTCATCTGACAATGCCTGATTGCCCACATAGGGGATTTGGATCCATGAGTTACCTTTGTGTGGCACTGTATGCACATCTGTATAATTGGTATTCAGGCCTCCTCATGTGTTGTGTGGTTGCCTGGGGACACTGGCACCCCCTCACCTGTTGTGTTTGATGTGCAGTGTGGGTCTGCCTGTTTGTGTTTGTGCATCTGCACCACTGCATTGGCATATCTTAGGTGTGCCATTGGCTGTATGTAGTTTGGTGGGTTTCCCCTGCTGTCCCTGGGACTCCTAGGTCATCAGTCAGCACAATGATCATGGTTTGTGTGTCCCATTGCTGCCATGGTATGGTATCTGTTCACCTCACATCTACAGTCTCCACAGGGTATCTGCATTTGTGTGCCCATTGGTGCAAATATGTGGGTCTGCATTCTGATGGTCACTTCTGTCATTGTGTCATTGATGAATGTTGACTGTGTCAGCCCCCATGGGTGTTGTTTGTCTGCACATGGCCAAAGGTATGTCTTATTTGCACTGCAGTATTTGCCTCCCCCAATCTATGTTGCAATGGGACACATGCACTACTTTGCCACTGATGTGTTTTATGTTCTGTTACCAGGAATCATCCATGCAGTTTGGCAGTTGCAGCTTTTTCTTTGTCAACACTTACATTTTGGTCACTGTGATGATGGGGTTTGGACCCCATTGCCACAATGTTCAAAATGTGCTACAGCTATGGACCCCACACTTACCTTTTGGTCACTGTGATGATGGGGGTTTGGACCCCATTGCCACAATGTTCAAAATGTGCTTCAGCTATGGACCCCACACTTACCTTTTGGTCACTGTGATGATGGGGGTTTGGACCCCATTGCCACAATGTTCAAAATGTGCTTCAGCTATGGACCCCACACTTACCTTTTGGTCACTGTGATGATGGGGGTTTGGACCCCATTGCCACAATGTTCAAAATGTGCTTCAGATATGGACCCCACACTTACCTTTTGGTCACTGTGATGATGGGGGTTTGGACCCCATTGCCACAATGTTCAAAATGTGATTCAGCTATGGACCCCACACTTACCTTTTGGTCACTGTGATGATGGGGGTTTGGACCCCATTGCCACAATGTTCAAAATGTGCTTCAGCTATGGACCCCACACTTACATTTTGGTCACTGTGATGATGGGGTTTGGACCCCATTGCCACAATGTTCAAAATGTGCTTCAGCTATGGACCCCACACTTACATTTTGGTCACTGTGATGATGGGGGTTTGGACCCCATTGCCACAATGTTCAAAATGTGCTTCAGCTATGGACCCCACACTTACCATTTGGTCACTGTGATGATGGGGTTTGGACCCCATTGCCACAATGGTCATGGCCTGCTTGCATTGTGGGGGCCACACACATATATGTGTGGCACATGTGATAGGGGGTCACATTGTATGTTCAAAGTCATGTTCAGTGTTGTAGGCATTTGACACAGTCTACACACGCTTGTCATGGTGTTGGGGGATGTCTTTTTCTTGCATTCCCTAGGTTGTGGTGTGCTGGTTGTGTCATGCATTGTCCATCCTATGAGTGGGGGTGGTGTTGGTGGTAGGCATCCAGCCCCCATGGGTAGAGGTGGTAGTAGTGACAGGCATCCAGCCCCCCTGGGTGAGGGTGGTAGTGGTGGTAGGCATCCAGCCCCCCTGGGTAGAGGTGGTAGTAGTGGTAGGCATCCAGCCCCCCTGGGTAAGGGTGGTAGTAGTGGTAGGCATCCAGCCCCCTGGGTAAGGGTGGTAGTAGTGGTGGGCATCTGGCAGCCCCATGGCTAAGGGTGGTTGTAGTGGTAGGCATCCAGCCCCCTGGCTTAGGGTGATAGTAGTGGTAGGCATCCAGCCCCCCTGGGTAAGGGTGGTAGTGGTGGTGGGCATCTGGCACCCCCTGGCTAAGGGTGGTAGTGGTGGTAGGCATCTGGCACCCCCATGGCTAAGGGTGGTAGTAGTGGTAGGCATCCAGCCCCCCTGGGTAAGGGTGGTAGTAGTGGTGGGCATCTGGCACCCCCATGGCTAAGGGTGGTAGTAGTGGTAGGCATCCAGCTCCCTGGCTTAGGGTGATAGTAGTGGTAGGCATCCAGCCCCCCTGGGTAAGGGTGGTAGTGGTGGTGGGCATCTGGCACCCCCATGGCTAAGGGTGGTAGTAGTGGTAGGCATCCAGCCCCCCTGGGTAAGGGTGGTAGTTGTGGTAGGCATCCAGCCCCCTGGGTAAGGGTGGTAGTAGTGGTAGGCATCCAGCCCCCCTGGCTAAGAGTGGTAGTGGTGGTAGGCATCTGGCACCCCCATGGCTAAGGGTGGTAGTAGTGGTAGGCATCCAGCCCCCCCTGAGTAAGGGTGGTAGTAGTGGTGGGCATCTGGCACCCCCATGGCTAAGGGTGGTAGTAGTGGTAGGCATCCAGCCCCCCCTGGGTAAGGGTGGTAGTAGTGGTGGGCATCTGGCACCCCCATGGTTAAGGGTGGTAGTAGTGGTAGGCATCCAGCCCCCTGGCTTAGGGTGATAGTAGTGGTAGGCATCCAGCCCCCTGGGTAAGGGTGGTAGTGGTGGTGGGCATCTGGCACCCCCTGGCTAAGGGTGGTAGTAGTGGTAGGCATCCAGCCCCCTGGCTTAGGGTGATAGTAGTGGTAGGCATCCAGCCCCCTGGGTAAGGGTGGTAGTGGTGGTGGGCATCTGGCACCCCCTGGCTAAGGGTGGTAGTAGTGGTAGGCATCCAGCCCCCCTGGGTAAGGGTGGTAGTTGTGGTAGGCATCCAGCCCCCCTGGGTAAGGGTGGTGGTAGTAGTGGTGGGCATCTGGCACCCCCCTGGCTAAGGGTGGTAGTAGTGGTAGGCATCCAGCCCCCCCTGGGTAAGGGTGGTAGTAGTGGTAGGCATCTGGCACCCCCCTGGCTAAGGGTGGTAGTAGTGGTGGGCATCCAGCCCCCTGGGTAAGGGTGGTAGTAGTGGTGGGCATCTGGCACCCCCATGGCTAAGGGTGGTAGTAGTGGTTGGCATCCAGCCCCCTGGGTAGGGGTGGTAGTGGTGGTGCGCATCCAGGCCCTTGTGTGCATATGTGGCATTGGTGATGGGCATCCCGCCCCTATGGTGCTGCTGTTGCTGGTGTAAGTAAATTCTGCATCCCTCTGTGTGTGTGTGATGTGTCGTGTACGTGTTGTATGTTTTTGTGGTTGGTGTCTGACTTACCTTCTGCGCCGTACTCGTCCGTGCCTGTTCCGGTAGTAAATGTAGAATATTGGTAGGATCGGGACGAAGGGATTCATGGTTGGTTTGTGTCATTTGTCTTTCTCGTTGCTTCGCGTCTTCCTCGTCGCTGGCGTGTTCGCCTCGTAGCCGTGGATCGTGTTGTGGCGCGAATCGGAGCTTATGTGCGCCTCTCCCGGAAGCTTTGACGTGCCGGACGTAGCGACGGGTTCGGCGCGTACGGAAAGCACATCGTACTTGTTCGGCCGGACGGGGCTGCATTTTCCCTTCCGTGCGACTCGATTCTGCGTTTCCGGATTCGCCTCGGTCGGAGAACAGGACCTGGATTGGGTGAGTACGACTCGGCCGGATTCTGTGCTGTTGTGCGCATAGTACTTACTCGTTCGGAATGATGTACGGATCGGTCGGGAAACAGGCATTCGCATGGCTTTTTTCCCGACCGAATGGTATTGGGTGCGCCTCCGACCGAGATCGGAATCGGCCCCTTAGTGTTCCCCAAGGATCCTCACTCTCCCCCACACTCTTCAATCTTTTCCCGGAACCACTGACTGTAATTCTTAAAGCCTCCAACATCCAATATCACATGTATGTGGACAACACCCAACTCTACATGAAGATCTCCTCCCCGAAGACATCAAATCTCTCAACGGAACCCTTCTCAAAACCTTCAACTGGCTAACCTCCAACCATCTCAAATTAAACGCCCTCAAGACGGAATTCCTACTCATTGCACCCGCTAGGCAAACCCCCACTGTGGTGAAATTTCTCTGTAACCTCACCGCCCTCAACTGCACACCTCACATCGTTGATTCCACTAAATCACTGGGAGTTGTGCTAGACAAAAACCTAAACATGCAAGACCACATCAGATCATCGACTAAAGGAGCGAACTTCCAACTTTGCATCCTAAGAAAACTCAAACCATACCTTCCCCAAGATGACTTTAAATTGGTGGTGCAAGCACTTGTCATTTCCAGACTAGAATACGGCAGTGCGACTCTTTGCGGTCTGCCGAAACTCAGTTAGCACCTATCAGAGCATCTCTAAATGCTGCTACTAGACTCATCATGGGTTCTAAGAAGACCAACCACATTTCTCCGGACCTAAAATCGCTCAATTGGCTTCCCTTTGAAGCAAGGATACAACTAAAGATCGCCTGTATGACCCATAGAGCACTTCACTTCAACACCCCATCTGGGGTGCGTTATCGGAGATGTCTCGGGCAGGATCAATACGTATTGTAATGCATGGAGTTCACTTGCTGTGAGCCAAATATGATCGATTCTGGACCAAGTTTTATGCGCTGCTGACGCGCGAGTGTACAGCCATTGTGAAGGGTTCCTTAATCTCCAAGCATCGCATAGGCCCATTGAAACGGCCCACGATGTAAGTTGGGAGGAGCATGCACTTCGACCTGGCTGAGGGGTCTTGGAAATATCCAGTCTGGGACAGCGTTAAAATCCCCCCATCAGGGTGGGCCCTGTGGGAAGGACCACAGTGAGGTCTTGGAGTGCCTGCAGTGGTGAGTGCAATATCTGTCGGGGGATGTAGAACGATATGACGTTGTAGTGTCTAGCCTCTAGACGGCCCTCCATCTCTACGTACCTACCATGTGGGTCTAAGTGTGAGGAGGACCCCACCATCAGAAAGGCCTTGTGCAGCAGAAACGCGACCCCTCGTGAACCTCTGGAGAAGCCAGCATGAAAAACTCAGTCATAGCCAAACCAGCCCAGGAATGGACAGTGGGAGCCTAAAAGGTGTATTTCTTGGAGCATGACCACATCCGGGCAAAATCACTTTATATAGCGCAGTACCACCTATCTTTTATTACGGTCAAGGAGACCATTTACATTCCAGGAAACTACCTTAACCATTTGGGGTGGGACTGGACAGTGGTTGACTGGCCCTTATCCTAATGAGAAGCCTCCCGGTCCCTAGGGGGATAGACTCAGTGGAGTCGTAGAGCATATTGTGTGTGAGTGCACGCAGTGGATGAAGTTTGTTGTAGGTGCCTGCAAAAAGAACGTCAGAACAATAAAGCAAAACAGAACATTAACCCATCCTACCCAAAGCCCCCCACACCATACTTCCAACCCTGAAGCATCTGTCGCCCAACATTCAAACATAAAGAAACTACTAGGGTGTCTCAGGATCCATCTGAGACTCCCAGTTGCCCAAGGGAAGGATCACGCTGCCTGACAGCAATTTCTGATTATCACAACAAAACAACGAAAGAATGTACGAACACAGGAAAATACTCCCTCCACCCCATTCCACCTCCAAAAAGATTACATGCAAATACAGCAGTAGAGTAGTTCACGGTATCTGCAGCTAAGGTTGGCTATCTATGACCGGATCATTCTGCACCTCACCGCCCGCCTGGGTTCAAGTGAGTGGCTCATGATCGCTGTCTTGAGTTTGAAAGGGAGTAGGGGTGCCGGAGAGTAACGTCTCAGGGCCCAGAGCTCACGGTGCACTGCCAGCACGAGACGGGCTCAATGATCCTTGTCTCCTGCGCTGGTTCGGTCGGCCCCTCCTTCAGTGGGTTCTTTTTCTCTGGGGTACCTTCGAAGGGGAGGTCACGAGGGACCCAACTGTCCTCGAGTCCGATGCTTCCCAACTCTGATGGGCAGGAGTGCCCGTTGCTCCATCGCCCACTTCCATGCTTGTTGGGGAGTGTCAAAGACATAGGTGGACGAGTTGAAAATTACTTTCAGACATGCCGATAACAGGAGCATATATTGGATGTGAAGTGCCTGGAGTTTCTGTTTGACATCCTCAAACAAGTGTCTGTAATACTGGACCGCCCAGGTGTAGCCTGGGAAGATCATGATCTTGGTGTTGAGGAAGCACAGATCTTGGTGATTTGGAGCCTACTGAAGGATGACATCCTGATTGTTGTTGATGCGGCTATCCTGGGGCGAGTAAACCTCTGGGGGCGGCCGCTTAGCCAGGGCCCGAGGCGCCCTCTCCACCACTAAACAATGAGACAGCTTATCCAATGAGACACAAGAACAGAACCATTCCTCCAGAAAGCAGTTTGCCCCAGAGGTCTCAACCCCCTCTGGGAACCCAACGGTGCAGAAGTTGTTTCCCCCGGGATCGGGATTCGGTATCCTCTGCTCATTCTTGGAGAACTGGCTTTTAAGGGTCGTCACTCCATCTTCGAATGTGGAGACCCTGGCTTCAGCCTCCGTCACCCTCTCTGCTACTTTGAAAAAATCTTGGCGCTGGAGAGAGACATCCACCTGGACCTCATCCACTTTTGTCTCTACTGCTTCCCTGGAGTCTTGAATTGCTTTGAGTATGATGGCCAGGTCTGTTTGTTGTTGCATGTTATCGATTGGGGGGGATGTGCCTCTGCGGTCCCCTGGGTATCTACAGTAGGTTTGGTTTACTGGTTCATTTTGGTTTGGGCCAGCTTTGGCTGTGGGGGCTTGTCACACCCCATCTCCAACTGCGGAGCCACATCGCCTTGGGTGGGTATTGGCGCACCCCAACTAGCCATCTTGCTCCAGGGCAGCACGAGCAGCCAGGAAAGGCCGACGCGGGGTGGATCACGGAGAATCGTCACTGTGGTGCAAAGCCCCAAGTAGATACAGTGCAGGATTCAGGCTTCGGCAGTTACTCACTCTCATCCAGGTTCCATAGTGCGATTGAGGGGGCAGTCTACGACCTCTTAATAAATCAAGGATTTATAAATTGCAGCATATCACCCGTGAGGGTCTCAAACCACTGGAATTGCTTAACTGCTTTGTGGTGATCTGTTCATTCAAACAGCCAGGACTGGAGTCCTTTCCTGAATTGCCGGAGCAATGGGGCAGCCCGGAGGTGCAGGGGAAGGTCGTTCCAAACTTTGGCCACCAGGTGTGAGGAGCATCCTTTGTTGTTAATTCAGCGGATCCAGGGGGTTGTCTCAGAGGAAGAGGAAGGCGGATCGCAGGTGTCTGGTCGGTTGGTGGAAGGTCATGCTTTTGTCGATGTATGCTGGTCCTTTGTTGTGCAGGGCTTTGTATGTGTGGCCAGAATCTTGAACTGGCATCTCTTCTGGAACAGGAGCCAGTAAAGTTTCTTGAGGTGGGGTGTGATGTGGGTCCGTCTGGGGAGATCGAGTATGAGTCTTGCTGCTGAGTTTTGTATTGTCTGTAGTCTCTTTAGGAAATGTGCGGTGAGTCCTATGTAGAGTGTATTCCCGTCCTCCAACCTGCTGGTGACAAGGCCCTGCATGATGGTCCTTCTGGTGTTGACTGGAAGCCAACTGAAGATCTTGCGGAGCATGTGTAGGGTGTGGAAGCAGGTGGATGAGACTGTGTTTACCTGTTTCTTCATAGATAGCTTGCTGTTCAAATTGATGCAGAGGTTGCGCGGTGTGGTCTGTCGGGTGGGGATGGGCCAAGTTCAGCAGGCCACCATGCATCGTTCCATGGTGAGGTGTTGTTCCCAAAGATGAGGACTTCTGTCTTGTCCGTGTTAAGCTTGTGTTCTTCATTCAGTCGGCGATGTTCATCATACATCTGTGGAAGTTGGCTCTGGTAGTGGAGGGGTCTTCTGACAGCGAAAATATGATCTGGGTGTCGTCGGCATAGGAGATGATGTTGAGTCTGTGCGATCTGAAGGTGATGGCCAGGAGGGTCATGTATGTGTTAAAGAGGGTAGGGTGGGGCTGAGGGATGATCCATGTGGGATGCTGCAGATGATCTCGGGTGAATGGTGGGAGAAGCATTATCTGGGTTCTTCTGTGTGAGGTGATCCATTTGAGGGCATCTCACTGGATTCTGATGTGGTGGAGTCTGTTGATCAAGATGTGATGGGAGACGGTGTCAAAGGAGGCTGATAGGTCCAGGAGGATAAGGGCTGCCATTTTGCAGTAGTCCAGGAGAGCTCTGATATCGTTGGTGGCTTCGATGAGGGCTGTCTCGGGCTGTGGTTAGTCAGAATCCGGATTGAGAGGAGTCCAGGAGGTTGTTGTGTTCCAAGTGTTTGGTGAGTTGCTGGTTGATTGACTTCTCGAGAATCTTTGCTGGAAAGGGGAGCAGGGAGATGGGCTGTTAGTTCTTTGGTTCTGCTGGGTCGGCGGATGGTTTCTTCAGTAGGGGCCTCACTTCAGCGTGTTTCCAGTCTTCAGGGAAGGATGCCAAGGTGATAAAGGTGTTCAGGACTTTCTTGAGCTCGTCGACAATTGTGTTGCTCCTGACGTTGAGGGTATGGTGGGGACAGTGGTCGTGGGTGCTCCAGAGTGCAATGAGTTCATAATGGAGATTTTGGCTTGAATTGTGAGAGGGTCCCAGTTGGTGAGCAGGTGTTGGGTGTTTGTGTTCATGGGTGTGAGCAGGCTGATGCGGTCAGCGGTGGGGAGTAGGAGTTTTGAAGTTTTCGTAGTTGACAGATCTTGTCATGGAAGAAGTCAGTCAGGGTGGCCCACAGTTCTTGGGAGGGGGTGGTGTCATTCTCGGCAGCTGCGGGGTTGAAGAACTCCTTCACAATTGTGAAGAGCTCCTTGCTGCAGTTTGTGCTGGCTTCTATGCGGTCTGCTAGAGCGTTCCTCTTTGTTTCTTTCAGGCGGGGATGGTACTGGTTTAGTGCTGTCTTGAAGGTGGTATGGTTGCCTGTCTCTTAGCTGATGCACCTCTTCCTTTCTACTTGTGGGCAGTTGCATTTGGTGGATTTCAGCTCTGCTATGAACCAGCTGGCTCTTCTGGCAAGTTATCTGGATTTGGCTGGCTTGGCAGGGGCAACTGTGTTGATGCATTCTATGATCCACTAGGAGAAGTTCTTTGCAGCCTGTTCTGGGTCTGGGAGATGAGAGTTGAGAACATTGTTCCACTGTTCCTCTGATATCTTTTTCCAGTTTCTTCGCATGGAGTTGGGGGGCATGGTACCAGTGTTGGTAAGTCCTGAAATGGTGAAGTGGATGCTGCAGTGGTTGGCCCAAGTGAGCTGTTAGACTTGGTTGAACTTGACTATGTCTCAGGATGGGAAAATGGGGTCGAGCGTGTGTCCTACAATGTGGGTAGGGTCGGTGACAAGTTGCTTAAGGCAAATGTTCGGGCTATCCTCTGGTGAGCCGGCAGCTCAACCACACTGCGGCCGCCTTTAAGTAGGTACTGGGAGGGAAGCAGGAAACAAACGGTGGGTGGCATTGGTGGGGGAAAAAAACGAGCAGGCAAAACAGAGAAAATAGAAAGAACGGGCAATAATGAGGGAACACAATGTACCAAAATTTTAACAATCACAGTCTAACAATAAGGAGTTGAGGGACCACAGCACAATGAAGGGGTCGACAACAGTATTACCTTCAGGGCAGCAGGGACTAGATGTTTGGTCTCAGTTAAACTTAAGACCAAAACTTAAGTTAAACTGAGACAAAAGTCTAACCATACTACTTGTAAATGCCCTTTGTGAATACCAAAAGTCATAAAGTTAGGCTTTCGTCTCAGTTTACCTTTGTGAATCGGGCCCAGTATTCGGTACAGTGAGCCATAGACATAGTACTCATGATCCAGAGTGCCACTCCACCAGCTGCTTCTGCCTGCCATGCTCAGACCTCACACACTAAGAAAAGCAGCAACACAATGTAAAACAGGCAAGAGACACAAATCATCAACTCTTAATGTATAATGGGCAAGAGAAAATCTGATGTACGAAGTTGAAAATATGCATGTTAAAAAAATTAAGTTGTGTGACTTTTGAAGAAACTTCATCTGTTTCACGTGGATTCTGCCTGTCATGCTCAACCCTAAAAAAGGAGCAACCCTTAAAGTATAACAGGTGGGGGAAAAATAATAAGTAATAAGGTGAAAATCTGCTGCATGTTAAAGAAATACAGAGAGAAATACCAAAAACATTAAGTTATTTACCAAACTCTGCATGGACACAAAGCATCAACCCTTAATATAAAACAGGCGAAGGAAAATCATACGCATGTTTAAAAAATGGGGCTGTGTGTATTTCGGAGACACTTCAATCTGCTTCACAAGACTTCTGCCAACCACACTCAAGCCTCACAAAGCAGAAACCCTCAATGTCAAACAGGCGACAGAAAATCAAATGTACTAAAATAAAAACATTCTGCATGTTAAAGAAATGCGGTTATGTGAATTGTGAAGAGACTTCTTCCGCTTCACGTGGCTTCTGCCTGCCACACTCAAACCTCACAAAGCAGAAGCCCCCAATGTTTATTGGGTGGAGGGAAAATCTGATGTACAAGGTTGAAAATATTAAACATGTTTAAGCTGCATGTTGAAATATGCATATTTACATATATACATGTTTAAATACACATTTAAACCACACAAAGCAGCATCCTTCGTAAAACCTTGGTGGAGTTAACTGAAGTAAACAAGCATTGGCATAGCCAATAGGTCTTGCTTTTGGGACCTTATCAGTGTTTAGCCATGCAGCATATTATCCTGGGTGCTGTGCCGTCAGGGATTGAAGAGTTATACAGTTACTACACACCAGGTCATGTGCAGTCTGATTCAGGAATACATGCTTGCCTCAGGTAACGTTTATGGGCACATTCCAAGGCTCTTTAATGCACAGACAGAGAGACAACTGCCTCAATGCAAATCAACAGCACTATAACATTCTGTGTGCGACTGCATCACTAGAGTATTGAACAGCCTATGAAAAAAAGCAGTGAAGAACTTTCCAATGTCAGAGACGTCACATCCCTCCTCCCCCAGGCCTCTATTCACCAGGCACCCTTCTCCAGAGTTTTCCTTTTAAAACAATGCTCGCACCCTCCGTTTACCAGCAAGCCCTTGGCCCCGCCCTGTTTCCCAGCCTCCTGGGTATAGGAGTACTGGACAAAGCAACAACAACAACAAAATGCTCCCATTTATCAGGTACGGGGAAATAATAAATAAAAGGGGCGGCAATGGCTGGGAGTCCTAAACAGCAAAAAGGAAAAGTAGAGAATTTAGAGCAATGACAAAGATGGCTTAAAATACTGGACAATCTACAAACATTGCAAGGACCAAGAATTTAGGGAAGGAATTAATCAGATCAGCACACCATATAATTGCAGGGGGTCTATGTGATCCGTCCAACAGTGGCAGGACCAGTATCTGCAGTTTCACTGCAGCCAGTGCACACTAGGGAGCCTTCCCTATAAAATCTGGTTTCCTGACCTACTTTTCCATATTTCCTCACAAGCAGCAAAGCCAACTACCTTTTTGGAAATATCCATTTTCCTACTGAGTGCAGGTGGTGTGAGATGAAACTAAAACGTGGGTGAGCCACTGAAGGCTCGAGCCAGATGCCTGGCTCTGGTGCAGATTGAGGTCCACTTGGGCCCTCAAGCCCAAATAAGCCGAGTTTCCATGTGGCTTCTGGCTGTCACCCAAGCTGTAAACTAAAGTGCCACAAATTAAAGAAAACACATTATTAACATTAATCTTTGATGTAAACTATGAGAGGGCACAAGATGCCCATCCAGTGGCTGAATGTCACAATGTGAAATCAGAAAAACTAGGATTTTTTACTGGCTTCCCCGCTTGAAAAATTAGAGTGATCCTTGAAAAATATTTTATTTCACTGTGCTTCCTTTTTTAGGTCGAGCCTAGGCAGCAGATGCGCTGTCTGGAAGACCTGCTGTAATCACTATACGGCGTGCAATCCTTTCCGCTGCTTACCATTGGTTCATGCCTGCGTCGCTTGCTTTTGCTACCACCTAAGTCGTTCAAGCAGCCGATACCTCATTTCCAGTCAAGGCTAAAGAGCACCGGCCAAGCACAGCCTCCTTACGCTTACTTTCTTAATCTAATGTTTTACAGAACTTTTTTAGTAAAAGGTTGCTTTAGGCGGGAAACAGCCTTTACAACAAGGTTTTTACCTCGTTGTGCCTTTACCACGCATTTCTTAGCATGCATATTTTTACCACATGCATGCCTTTACAACGCATGCCTTTACCATGCATTTAAGGTATGGTGGGGGGTGTGGGAAGTCTCCCCCCACAAATACATTGTGTTTATATATAAAAAACAATGTGTGCTAATGGCATGTGTTGTAAAAGCATATTCTTGGTAAAATTGCGCGTGGTAAAAAATGCGTGGTAAAGGCATACAATGTATTTACTTGCATTGTACCATCGTACAACCCTTTAGGCCCAGCACTGCTTCTGCCCTCCCATCACACTCCGACACAAATGCAGGTGAACTCTCATCTGTCCCCACCATGGTTGAATGTTGGTCATGGCTGTGCATGAGGCAAGGAGTCGGAAGGGCTTCGTGATACGGGTGAGCACTCTGAAATGAGCAGGCAGGCAGTGTTTACAGGTGCGAGGCAGCAGGTCTTCGCTTCATGTGAGCCAGTGGCATCTTGGCAAGCAAAGGGCAGGACGGTGTGTACCCGTGGGAGCAGTATTTAAAGACTCCTAGGTGTCTAGTGCACACTCCTGCTCTAGACCCCGTTTAACATGTGAGAATGAATAAGGTCATTTCACTAAAGCAACAGAGATGAAACGATTGATGCGCGATTGAGAGATAAAACCATTCAAGAGGTTTCCAAAACCTCTAGGTATGCACAGACTGTGGCCAACTTTGTGCAGGTTAACACAGCGTTTCTCAGGCTACTGTTTCAGTTTTGATTTTCAGATGGTTCTTTTGTCAGGACGACAAACCCAACCACTTAGGGCCAAATTACGAGTCTAGCAGTCCGAGGACCGACAGACCCATGGTGGCACAGCGGTGGCAGTCCAGCTACCGCCGCACCGGCAGTCTGAACGCTCCATTACGAGTTGGGCAGTCAGACCACCCTGGGTCAGAGGCCGCAATATGCTTGGCTGGACCGCTGCAGTCCGGCCAAGCATCTTACAAGTTTCCTCTCCGCCAGCGGTGACATGGAGGTTTCTACTCCATGTCAACCCTGGCGGAGAGGAAACAAAGGGGGCCCTACAGGGCTCCCAGTGCCTCCTCTGCTTGTGCATGCACACAGAGGGGCATAACATGTGTGCCCCTGTGTGCAGGCACAAGAGTTCCTGCACCCTATGGACTTTTCAGTCCATGCCGTGCAGGAACCTTGTGAAGCGTTCTCATTGCAGTGCATTTTTCAAAGACACCGCAGCCTTTGAAAGAGGCACCAGCCTGGGAACACCACACCACCCGCCAGACTACAAATAACTTATAATCTGGCGGGCAGGTGGCAGTGAGTCTCGGCAGTGCGGGGCATGGCAGTGGAGTACCGCCTCCCTCCGCACCGCCAAAACTCGTAATCAGGCCCTTAATGTTCTGAGTTTAAAGGAAGTGCATTTTAAAGCAACAAACAGAAAACAGCTCACACTTTGGTTTGCTAAGGGTGTGCTCAGCTGTTGGCTAGCTCGTAGAGTTTTTGGTCATTTTGTGATTGAAATATGGTAATTAGAAGAACAGTAAAGATTTGGTCAGGCGTTCTTCGGGATGTTTGACACAGCATTGTGGTCCTCACTGTAATAAGCTGTGGAAAGGGGTGAGATAGAGGAGAAATGGTAGGAAAGGGCAAATTTCCCTAACAACTCTTCTGAGAGGTTACTTCTGACTTGAACATCAACTTCAGAAGGGATCAGATTACACTGTAAGTGCTCGAAGACTGAAGCGACGTCCCCTGCTATCCTGCTCACCTCTGCGCTCTGTGCTCCTCCTCTTCTCCATTCATCTCAGTATTTCTGCTCCTTCTTTTCGGCATCCATTCTTTATCCCCTGCTCCTCCTCTATTTCTGTTCATGTTTTAACACTGACCTCAGGGCAACTCGTTCCTCCTTTTCTCCATTCCCCTTGGTACTTTTTGCTGCTCCTTTTCTCCACTCGCAGAAGTACTTTTCTCTTCTTTTTTTCATCTTTGACCTCACCGCGCTCTCCTCCTCCATTCACCCCAGACTACAATCTACTTTTCAGTTTTCACCCTGGGGTGTTACGTCCCCATTTTTCCTGCCCGAAAATTGTCTGCTCATCATTTTCTTCACCTGTCAGAATTCACTGTGCTTTATTTGCTCCTCTTGCCTGGGTTCTCTCCCTTCTTTTTTCAACACACCTAAGTAGACTTTGTAACTGGTTTTAATTATTTTTGGAGTGCGGTTCAGACAGATATTTTTACTTTGATTTTATTTTTCCTCACATTGTGGCCCCACTCAATGTGACTACCGTGATGTCTAACTTGCCTGTATAAATGGGATGCCACTTGGATTAAGAATTTATCTAACGTCCATTTGCATTGGCTTGGTTCCCTATACTGCAGTCTCCCCTGTCAGTGCTCCACGGAGAGCCCCTGGCTAAGGTCTGTGTGCGGCATGGCTGTCAGCTGTGTGCAATATGTTTTTGCAGTAGTACTCTGTGATGCCTATATTATGGGTTGCTGCTATCCTGCTCACCTCTGCGCTCTAGGCTCTTCCTCTTCTCCATTTATCTCAGTATTTCTGCTCCTCCTTTTGTGCACCCATTCTTTATCCCCTGTTCCTCCTCTACTCCCGTTCATGTTTCATCACTGACTTCAGGGCAACTCGTTCCTCCTTTTCTCCATTCGCCTCAGTACTTTTTGCTCCTCCTTTTCTCCACTTGAGGCTGAACTTTTCTCTTCTTCTATTCATCTTTGACCTCACCGTGCTCTCCTCCTCCATGCACCCCCAGACTACAATCTACTTTTCAGTATTCACCATGGTGTGCTACGGCCCAATTTTTTCCACCCCAAAATTGTCTGCCCTTCTTTTTCCTCACCTGTCAGTATTCACTACTCCACTTGCCTGGGTTCTCTGCCCTTCTTTTTTCAACACGCCTCAGTAGACTTTGTAACTGGTTTTAATTATTTTTGGAGTGCTGTTCAGCCACATTTTTTACTTTGATTTTATTTTTCCTCACATTGTGGCCCCAGTCAATATGACTACCCGTGACGTCTAACTTTATTTATTGGCCATTTGCATTGGCCTGGTTCCCAATACTGCAGTCTCCCCTGTCAGTGCTGCACGGAGAGCCCCTGGTTGAGCTCTGTGTGTGTTATGGCTCTCAGCTGTCTGCAATATGTTTTGCAGCAGTACTCTGTGTTGCCTGGATTGAGGGTTGCTGCTTAGTTCTGGTATGCACACACCAATACCGTAAGGATCAGTGTGCTAGGGTTATGGTAGTGTAGTTGTATCCGTTTAATGTGCTTTCGTGTGTGTTCTTCAATACTTGCTGTTTGGCGTAGGTCATCTTGCGTAATTGTTAAACGTGGTTGCTTCTGTGATGTGCTGCTTTCCACAAGTTAGTGCTAATTATCCATACAGTTCCACACCATACAATTCAACTCCACACATTTCCAATCCACAGCACATAATTCGACACCAAACCACATAATTCAACTCAACAACACAATTACACAACACATCACATACATCCAATCCACACCACAAAATTCCACATCATCCCACAAAAAGAACAGCACACCACATAATTAAACTCCACTACATATCACTTCACAGCACAAAATACCATATCACATAATTACACTCCATAACACACAATTCTACTCCACATAATTCCACTACACTCAATACCACATAATTATCCACATAATACAACTGCACACCATACCACTTCATTACACTACACAAATCCACACCACACAATTCCACGCTGCAAAATTCCACAACTAACAGTTCCAATACAACCCACATAATTCCACTACATACCACATACACACACTCCATAACACATGGGTAAAAAACATTGTCATTTACAATGCCAATAGCTCTAACTCAAGCAAATGCAAGACCTATTGCATTTTCAATGCTTGTCCTTACTGAAGTTAAGCACTCTGAAATACGTGAGTTCAGACTGTGTGCTGTTCAAGCATCTCTCATGTGCCTGATTTAAATAACTATAATGTTGCTCCTTGTAAGAATCTATGCCACATACAGGGCTCACGTAACAACAGATTTGCCTCTTAATTCACTAATGGCACTGTTCTCATCAGGGGAGGTGGGTTCATGTTTAAAAACATTCACTTTTAATAAATGCCTCTCAGTGCAGTGATATAGTATGATTAACTAGCTGAAACACTTCTGCATGTTAAAGAAGTACACTCTTTGGAATTCTAAACAGTCTATCGTATTTTTATAAGGGATTTGTTGCAGAGTTGACGTGTCACACATTTTCAGGGCTCAGCTCGTGCATGGGCTTAGAGCTCAGTCAAACCCTTGGTTTGTCTCCGGTCTCCCTGTTAATGATCGGCTCGTCCACCTCTAGATGAAACAGGTGTTTACGACTGCTAGTGTAGACAGACACAGATACACGGTATCTTACATCCTCATGCATGCAGGCGGTACCTGTACCAGCCTCTCCCGTCCTCTGGCTGGGCTTCTCGGGGGTTCTGGTCCATGCTGCCTGCCGCGTTTACTTACCCCATGCAGACACTAGGTCTCGCCCTTATGAGAGTTCCGGTGGCACACTCCTCTCACAGGCTGGTCACCAGACTGATGCTCTCCCGGACCGCATGAGGCAACTGTTCAGGGAAGGCTTCAAGGGGAACTGGTGCCGCAGGAAACTTCAAAATGAAAGACAAATTGCATAGTGTGCATGCGTACAATGACACGCATGCACACTAAAACAGAAGAACACCGGGGAGCTTAAAAATACTTGTTCTATGACAAATTGCATAGTATGCATGTGTACGATGACACACATGCGCACACACGAGGAGGGGCACAAACTGACAGGGAGCTCAAAACGACGGAACACAGGTTCTCGAAGCTCTGAGCTCCCGGCCCCCGGTCTTTGGCCCGGATTGTTTTCATCATAGTAGGGGTGCAGGCATGGTGCGGCAGAGTCCTCGGCAGAGCTGAAGCAGTGGAGTTGAGCCGGTGCTGAACCCAAGCTTTTTTGGAGCCTTTTGGAGCTTGGTGTGTGGTGTAGGTGGTGAGGCAGTGGAAAAAAAGGCCCTAGGGCCGTGGTCCTTTTCAGTAGGTGCGGAAGAGGCCGGTGTTAGGCCGGTATGGCTTGCACCTACGGGGTGGCACACGCAACACGCCATACACACCCTACACTACTGGTGCCAGGAAACAACCATTACAATGCAGTCATTACAACGAACTACATTTACAACAACAACGCAGTCATTACAACGCAACTGCCTTTACATCGCATGCCATTACAACGCAGCCATTACAACGCATGTCACTACAACGCATGCCATTACAACGCATGTCACTACAACGCATGCCATTACAACGCATTACCCCTACACTATCCAACACTTACCCTACTGTTGCACTCACTGGAGTGGGAATAGTACTTTTTTCCCCTACACTATCCAACACTTACCCTACTGTTGCCCTAAAAGTATTATGCGTTGTAATGGTTTGCGTTGTAGTGGTATGCGTTGTAGTGGTATGCGTTGTAATGGAATGCGTTGTAAATGTAGTTTCTAAAAATGTGTTGTGATGGCATGCGTTGTAAAATCATGTGTTGTAATGGATGTTGCGATGTAAAAACTGCGTTGTAAAGGCATGCGTTGTAAATGTTTGCGTTGTAACGTGTCCTATTCCTGGTGCCACCATCTTTTGACGTTGGGCTGTCGTTTTTCAACTCAAAGAGAGGGGGGAGTGTAGTGACTGTCTCTCTTAAGGTGCATTCTGTGGCTGTGGAGGAGTGTACTTTTGTTGCCTGCTAGCCAGCCTGCCCCCCAGCACATCTTGACTATAGGGAAGCCAGCCACTGCCCTATAAGTTAACTGTTTGGGATTGGCACCCTTAAAAGGGTTCTAATGAAGATCTTGACAAAAAAACTTTTACCCTCCTGGTCACCATTTTATTCATGAGTCACAACACACTGCAGCCAATTGCATAAACTGCAAGAAGCTGTGGAAATAAGAAGACCTATGGCAGGGCATGTGCTGAGGTCTGGAGGGAAGGGAGGTGGAAGTGGTGCAGATTCTTTTACGGGGGTAGGAAAAAGTACAGTAAAAGAGCGGACAGGTGCTGGGGGAGAAGCACTGATAGGCACAAAGGAGTAGGCCCATGGCAGCGTAGAACTTGCTTCCCCTCATGACCAGAAAGACCATAAAAGTGTAAAATAAAATACATTCAATCAACAGGCTTAAGAGAAATTCCAATTTCATAAAGCATATCTCCTTAATTTGATAGCAGCAAAAATATAAGTAAGAACAGCAAAACAGATTTCTGGAGTAGATAAACATTTTTAAAAATCCATCCCATCTTGGTGAGATGTAAAATGCTCAGACAGTACAATTGGACGTAAAAAGCGAACTCTCAAAGTGCAGTATAAAGTGCAAAATAGCATAAAATCCGTAGTAGTTTGAGTAGAAGAAGCATCACATTGATAGCATGGTAGAAATACAAACCAAGACCCAGTGCAAGGAAAAGCAACTAGGAAATGGATTGTATTTAATATTAACCTTGTTAGGTAAAATCTATGTTCTGGATTTACTATCCATTTTAAATAGAGCTCCTTTCCAGAAGTGGTAGAAATTTGGGAATAGATAAAAGCCTACAGAGAGATTTATTCTCTGTTGTATGCAATCTCTCCAGGGATTCAAAACCCCACACACCTGCTCCATAGATACCTACAGCAAGGCATTTACTCTTGTAAAGTTGGGTCATCTCCTTTATGGGCTTATGGCCCAATTTTCCTGCGAATTTAAACGTTGAGTGACTTACTATCTCCATTTTTTCAGTTCTTTGATTCATTAATCTACCCCTGGTCAAATTGGCTTCAAGGATAATACCTGGGTAATTAAAGTGGGAGATCTTGGCAATTGGAGTTGCCCCAATAAGAAATCTTTTTGATTTTGTGTTTTTAGGACCACTAGTTAAAATGAAGGATTTTTTGTGATACACTTTAAGGTTCAAATTAGTCATAAAAGCGTTAAAACCATTTAAAAGTTTTTGCAAACCATTCGCTGTTTGTGCAATTAAAACCTCGTCATCTGCATAGAGTAAAACTGGGACTGGATTGTAAAAAAGTAATGTAAATCCGTATTTGTAAAGTGCGAACTACTCACCCTTACGGGTCTCAAGGCGCTGGGGGCCGTTGTGGAAATTAAGTGAGCTATTGCCCAGAGTCACATGGTGCTGAGCTGAGCTAAGCTGCCGCCGGAGCCGGGGATCGAACCGTGAGCTCTGTGCTCCGAAGTCAGCTGCCCTTGCCGCTACACCACACCTCTTCTTGGGGCCAATTCTGGGAATATCATCACTACAGGAGTCCGGGGCTGTGACTAAAGCAATAATATAAAATAGAAACAGAAATAGGGCTAAAATACAGCCCTGCCGTACCCCTCTTGCCCCCATTATGGGACGTGTGCGCTCTCCATACAGTGTGTAACGAACACTAGTAGTCATATTCCAGTGAAGTTGCCTAACAATGTTCAACAAGGGGGTTTTCACTCCTGCAAGCTCCATCAATTTCCATAGCTTGCCCCTATCTACCAAGTCAAAGGTGCAGGAGAGGTCCATAAAAGCCATGTGAAGGTCACCTTTCCTGGCCTCGATGTACTTTCCCATGATAAGGGATACGTTTAATGCTTCCTCGGTGGTCCCTAGTCCTGGGCAAAACCTGTATTGTACTTTAGAAAAAAAGTTTCCTTCGGCCCATTTTTCAGGTTTTCCCAGTAGGACATGCCATAATATTTTTACTGTGGAGTCTAACAATGAAATTGGGCGGTAGCATGCCGGGAGATTCCTATCTCCCTTCTTGTATATTGGTACTATAACGGATTCTCGCCATGAATTGTTTGGGGCTTCCCTGACGACCGCTCTAAGTATATTTGTGACTAACGGCGTCCAGAGTTCTAAAGTTCTTGTGAACATGTCTATTGGTACGCCATCTGGGCCCGGGGCCTTTCCTGGTAAAGCACTCTGGATAAAAATGTACAAAAAAATCCTAGGCAACTATACATTCATGAAGTACAAAATCCATCATAACGAGACTTGGGGCACAATGTGCAATGACCAGGGGGACAATTATTATCAAATTTGATAATTGTATTATTCCAAATATGTGTTGTATTCAATATATATTGTGAAAATAGCTTGTATATCATCTAAAAAACATAATTAGCATTTAAATTTGTTGTAATTACACTCAAGCATTCTCTCATGCCCTCTCATCCTTCCACAGCACACAACGAATCCAAAAAACATGAGAAAATGTACAAAAGACAAAACATTCAATAGTAATAATAAATACCAATAATCTACGTGGAACACATAGACAATCTACAATGACCTTCCTTTTATATTATTATGCAGAGCTGTTTATACATATAGTTTATCAAACAGTGGTTCCTATATATTATATTTTTCTCTTATATATTGTATTTCTCAAGCAGTGGCTACTATTTAATGTATTTTTCTCACTACGTGCGTCAAAATGTTTTTGATGTGGCAGGCCACTGTGATTTAGAGCAGGTCGAGCACTGGCATCATTTATAATGTATGGACGGTAAAAGTAACCTAGAGGGTGAGCCCAGATTTGTGTATGTGAATTAGAGAAGTACTGTAAATGAGATCAAATGAATCAAAACAACCCTGATCTCTAAAGTTCACAACCACATAATCGCCCCTTGAATTTTTCATCTCTGAATCTACCCAATTAACCCTGCAGGCCATGATGATTTTGTCTACCAGGGAAAAGGGACACCTTGCATTAATCCTACACCAATGTGCTATTTTCTTTATAATGCTTTGGTAGTCTTCATGTGCTCCAATCTCTAAGATGGTAACTCCTTCTAGAATGACTGTATAGGTGTACTTTCTAGTGGTAGATGGAGAGTTTCCGATCGGCCGCTTTGCAATAAAGATGGTAGTTGCTGAGTGGAGGCCGGGGTAGGTTCGATTCTAGGGGGGACACATTGCACTGTTCCCTGAGTGGGAGCTAGTTGGCCCATAGTGACAGTCTCTCCTCGAGGAGCCTGTCCATTATTAATAGGATCTTTGCTAGGTTGGTAAGTGGATTGGGAATTTGAATGATTGGCATTCTGCGCTCCCTTAAATAAAACAGTGGCTACTTAGAATGTCTCTAACATCACTTGTATTTTATTTGACTAAAGTTCTACCTGACCAATCATTTTGTCATGAAAAGAGGTTATGAGGGATTCCATTGTGCTAATGGCTGAGTAACAACAGCTTGGCAAGGCTTTATTTGCGCCATCCGAAGATGTAACTGAGTGTTGCGAGGGTGGTTGCTTTTCCAGCAACAAATCCGGTCTTTTCCCCTCACCCCTTTTCCTTTTTGTGGTGGAAGATTTTTGGAGTTTTGTTTATTTCAAATGACACAAAGAATTTAGTGGAAGCAGCAGGTTCAGCCCTGGTGTCAAACGGTATCTGTCTCTGTAAAGAAAATGAGGAAATGCTGCAAGTCCCTTTTCTATGTGAACATAGTGGGCTAAAACAGAACCAGGTTTACCTTGCTGGACCTCCTGACCAGAAGCAGAGACCAGGTCGTGGTAAGAGTTGGTGGGAACATGATGATTCACAAGAAAAGATAGTTACTATAACCATCACTAATGATAGAGCTCAGGATTTGAGGAATTGGAATAGGTTCAACCATTGGCAGCCTGAAGAGCAACAGAAGGAAAGTGACCATAGTACTTGGAGGCAGGTTCCATTGAGGAGAGAGAGCTGTTCTTTAAAATATGTTTGGGACAGTTACTTTCCTCCATGGACCAGTGGAGGGATAGATGAGATTGATTGGTAGGAGTCAGGGCATCCACAACCGGTTCGGGTCCTGGTATGGAACATTCATGGATGTAAAACATTTATAGATATGGAAAATCGTAGAGAGAGTTTGAAGAATTTTTCCATTTTGTTCCTTAAAGGAACCTGGCTGTTGGAGTGCCCCGCAGTAGAGGGGTTTGTTGCCATAGCTCAAAATGCTAGGGCTTTGTTACGAGGAAGATCGATGGGTGGAATACTCACATTGTTTTCAGTCTGCTGTGGGAGAAAGATAACAAAGCTCCAACCCACTTGCTTATGGGTTCTTGCTTGTTTAATTGCCATGTATGTCAATACGAAGGGGCCAAACCAAATGATATGTGTAAATGAGTACGTGCCACCAATTTGCCCTCTACCCGAGTCTGAGTTGCAGAATTTAGTTAATGATGTAAAAAACAGTGTTGGCTCCCAGCGATCATTTTGCCCATAGCCTGGAGTGTAAAGTGGCGCTTTTTACACATCCATGTGCCATAACCCTTTCGGAGGTGGTTTACCACAAGAAAATTAGAGTCCAAATTACGGAAGATGCGCTGCAAGCCCTTTCCTTAGTCGACTTTGAAACCTTCTCCCTTGAAGTAGGCCAACATGCACTGGATTGGTATGGTAGACTAATGAAGAAATTACTAACTCAATTTAAGGTAGTAAAAGGGGGTCCTTACTTTGGTAATAGTCTGAGGGATAAGAGGAATTCTTGGTTCGATGATGAAAGTGGGTAGGGTAGAAGGGCGGCAAATAGGAGTCATCTCCACTCAACGTTAAATCCAAATGATGACAGTCTAAGAACAGCAATGATTGCCTCGAAAGTTGCCTATTGGAGCTTATGTGCTCATAAAAAGAGAGAGTTCTGTAGGTTAAACTGGGAGGTAATGTTAGCGCCAGTGGCTGACAAGGATAGTAAATGGTTCTGGTGATTTGTGAACTCTAACCATCTCTTCACCATCCGCTCTAGACGCTCAAATAAGTGAAGAGGATTGGTTCGGATTTATCTCCTCTTTATAAAGGGGTATTAACATGGAGAATAGGCTAGTGGTGCAGGCCAGTTCTGAGTTGGATATTGAAGTGATATTTAATGCACAATCAGAAGAAATTTTGTCAGAGATAATTAGTAAAATGAAAGCCTCTAGGGCAAGAGGCCCTTATGGTCTTCCATCAGCAATATTTAAAAAAGATCCAAGGAAATGGGGATCCATCTTGTGTAGGTTTTGTCAATGAGTAACACTAACTGGCTGCCACCAGAGTCTCGGGAGGGAGCTATTATGAAGCCCATTCATAAAAAGGGCAAAATGGATCAGCCAGCTAACTACTGTTTGATTTCGCTTTTGGATATCCCATCCAAACTTTATGCCCAAACAATGTTAAGGCATCTAGCAGCCCGGGCGTTTGATAACGGTTTGATCCCAATGGAGCAAGGAGGCTTTAGGCCGAAGCATTTCACAATGGACCACTGTTTCACGTTGTGGGGAGCTGCAAGAAAGTCAATGGAGTCGGTAGGTGGCCTTTGCTGCTGCATCGTTGACTTCATAGCAGCCTGGAGTGTGCTGGCCGATGCCAGAGCCCAGTGCTTTTTTTGTCTCTTAAAGATGGGAGCCCCGGCGATAAATTGTCGGATCAAATCTTACCGGAGATAATGCCAACTTTCTCTGGTGATAGGAACCCGGTGACAATAATGTCACAGCGCTTGAACGTCCAAGAGATGTGCACGGAAGGAGGGAAGTGGTTTCGGTTAACCAGATAAAGGGCACTTAGGCAAAGCACCACAGAAACTAGATGGACAGAGGATTTCTTCTACCTTAAAACTAAGAGTTCAGTTTGTAATTTCCTAACATCACAGGAGAGCATGGATTTGTTCCCATATCTTTATATTATCCCAGATAAGCGCTTGCAGAGTGAAGTTCTGAGCTTGAGGGTGGGAATTGACCCTGGATGGTGCATTAAGGGATTAAAAACAGAGGTTGCTAAGAACAATAACCAGTGACCCTGCAAAAAAGGTAGGAAATATTCAGTGAGCCCCGTAATGTTGGACTGTGCATTTTTTATTGAGACAAGGAAAAGGGTACATCGACCTGTGTTTAAAAATACGGGATTCAAACTAGGGAAAGGGGGTTAGAGCTGATTCATAATCTTAGATTCCGAGATGTAGCTATTACAATTGACCAATATGTGTGTACAATCACAAAGACTCACTTGGTTCTATCTTCCCATTAGTGTTTAAGATCTAGGTCGGTATGGGTGTCTTTATAGTTAGTAAGGTGATGCCAAGAAAATGAGAGGATGTCCAATAGAAAGGTTGTGATAAGATATTATGCATTTTGCACTTTAGAATCCTGATTGGGGTAAAAGGTATTGTTTGCTATTGGTTAAACGCACATTGCACTTAAAATGCTGATTGAGGCAGAATGAATTGTTTTTCTATTTGTCAAATTATTAATATTATTTTTAATAAATGTTTTAAATGCATATGAGACCCCAGGTAGTGGATTCTATTGGTTCTGGGTAGAGAATAATTTTAATGTTTATTTAGCTGTAATTGTATAATTTATAAGTAGGCATGGTTGAATGATTCAACCATGCATTGTTGATTTAGGGTGTTCAAATTTTTGTTTTTAGAAATGAGTGAAATATTTCTATAAGAATATATTTCATGGAAATAAAATATTTTTGAATCTGAATCTATACATATTTATGGTGTGCAATGATTTTTAGGTCACTCTTTTGAATTAACGGTTAGAAAACACAAGACCTTGTGCACACAATACCCGTCCAGCTTTTTAGCTGCTAAATGCTGCAATATCACAGTGACAGTATCCAGCAGTTACCAATCAATCAATCATATATAAATGCTACCGGACAGCATGAATTGCATTTTTCAAAAGCACTACAATATCCGCCCTTTCATCTTTGTAAACAACAAGACATCTCCAATTTAAACAAGCATTTGCCATGCTTAAACTCTCGCAAATGCAAGACCTATTGCATTGCAAATACTTTTTTTGTAAAAGCTCCCCATGCCATGCGTTCACGTTAATGGAGGCCGCGCCCCTTTCTTTAGACGAGCCGCGTCTAAAGAAAGGTCTGCGGCTTACCTTAAAGTGAAAGCGCGGTATGGGGCGCTTTTACAAAAAAAGCATTTGTTTGTCAAGTTGACAAATGCTTTTTTTTGTAAAAGCGCCCCATGCCGGGGCTTCACTTTAATAGCTGCTGCTGCTGACCTTTCTTTAGACGCGGCTCGTCTAAAGAAAGGGGCGTGGCCTCCATTAAAGTGAAAGCGCGGCATGAGGCACTTCTAAACAAAACAAAAAAGTGAATAAATAGGAAAAAAAAACCATGCAGCTGCATTCGTTGCTCCAAATAAAATAAAGGCACGGTTGCCACTGTGGCGTGCCGTGCTATTAACCTCTTCGCTGCTAGGCCTTTTTCCCCCTGTGCTAAGCCTTTTTTTTGCTATTTGGGGTAATTCGCGCTTAGGCCCCTGTAACTTTTTGACCACATAAGGTATCCACGCCAAATTTGCGTCCTTTTCTTCCAGCATCATGGGGATTTTAAAGGTACCCAGGGTTTGTTGATTTCCCTGGAGGGGACCCAGAAATTAGCCAAAATACAGCTAATTTCTTTTTTTTTTAAAGGGAAAAAAGTCCTGCAGATGAAAGCGTCTGGTTTTTTCCCTGCAAATGGTATCAACAAAGGGTTTGTGGTGCTGAAATCACCATCTTCCCATATTTTAGGGACTGACAGACATTTGTCAAAAAACCCAATTTTTTTACACAGTTTTGGCATTTTACTGGGACATAGCCTATTTTTGCTATTTTTTGTGCTTCCAACTTCCTTCCAGTTAATTGTAAAAATGGGTATGAAAGCAATAATGGATCCTGGAAAGCTTTACATTTCTGCAAAGTAGACAACATTCTAAATTCAGCAAGGGGTCATTTGTGTAGGTCCTTCACAGATTTCTTATAGAAACTAACAGTTAAAAATAGAAAAAATTGAAAATGAGTTGAAAAAAACAGCCATTTGTGCCAACGTTTTCACCTGTAACTCTAAATATGACAGATTTTTTAAAGAAATATACCGTTACATCCGCTGGACCCTTCTAATTGTGGGGATATATAGGACTTGTAGGTTCACCAAGAATCCGAGGAACTCAGAGCCAATAACTGAGCAGCGTCTTGCAATGGTTTTTTATTGTGTACCGGGTATATAGAAATTCATTTGGGAAAATATAAATAGTGAAAAATCGGTATGAAAGACACCTATGTATTTCTGAAATGGGAACAAAATATAGAGTTCAGAAACAGTAGCTATTTGCACTTCTCCAAAATTGTGGGTACCCATACTAGCATGTGAATTAAAGGACATTTTTCAAAGTGACTTCTTTTTTTACACATTGTATTACATTCGGAAGGCAGAAATGCATCGAAAGTCAATAGGTAATAACAGTTGCTCTACAATTCTGTGTTCCCCTAAGTCTCCCGATAAAAATGGTACCTCATTTGTGTGGGCAGTAATAGTGCCCGCGACAGGAAACGGCCCAAAACGCAACATGGACACACCACATTTTTACAGTGAAAACGGACCCTTTTTTTGCAAAGTGCCTAGCTGTAGATTTTGAACCCTAGCTCTGCCGGCACCTAAGGAAAACTAGCAAACCTATACATTTTTGAAAAGTAGACACCCATGGGAATCCAGGATGGGGTGACTTGTCTGGCTCTCACCAGGTTCTGTTAACCAGAATCCCTTGCAAACCTCAAACTTTGTAAAACAAAAACACATTTTCCTCACATTTCTGTGATGGAAAGTTCTGGAATCTGCGTGGATCCACAAAATTCCACGCACGCCGCAATCCCCAACATCTTCCAATACAAATGGTACCTCACTTGTGTGGGTAGGCCTAGTGCCCGCGACAGGAAACGGCGCACAACGCAACGTAGACACACCACATTTTTACTGTGAAAACTGACTCTTTCCTGGCAAAGTGCCTAGCTGTAGATTTTGAATCCTAGCTCTGCCGGCACCTAGGGAAACCTAGCAAACCTATACATTTTTGAAAGGTAGACACCCAGGGGAATCCAGGATAGGGTGACTTGTCTGGCTCTCACCAGGTTCTGTTACCCAGAATCCCTTGCAAACCTCAAACTTTGTCAAAAACAACACATTTTCCTCACATTACTGTGATGGAAAGTTCTGGAATCTGTGTGGATCCACAAAATTCCTCCCACCCTGCCTTCCCCAAAGTCTTCTGAGAAAAATTGGATCTCACTTGTGTGGGTAGGCCTTTTGCCCGCGACAGGAAACGGCGCAAAACGCAACGTGGACACACATTTTTACAGTGAAAACTGACCCTTTTTTTGCTAAGTGCCTAGCTGTAGATTTTGAACCCTAGCTCTGCCCGCACCTAGGGAAACCTAGCAAACCTATACATTTTTGAAAACTAGACACCCAGGGGAATCCAGGATGGGGTGACTTGTCTGGCTCTCACCCGGTTCTCTTACCCAGAATCCCTTGCAAACCTCAAACTTTGTCATAAAAAACACATTTTCCTCACATTACTGTGATGGAAAGTTCTGGAATATGTGTGGATCCACAAAATTCCTCCAATCCTGCATTCCCCAAAGTCTTCTGAGAAAAATGCTATCTCACTTGTGTGGGTAGGCCTAGTGCCCGCGACAGGAAACGGCGCAAAACACAACATGGGCACACCACATTTTTACAGTGAAAACTGACCCTTTTTTTGCAAAGTGCCTAGCTGTAGATTTTGAACCATATCTCTGCCGGCACCTAGGAAAACCTAGCAAACCTATACATTTTGAAAACTAGACACCCAGGGAAATCCAGGATGGGGTGACTTGTGTGGCTCTCACCAGGTTCTCTTACCCAGAATCCCTTGCAAACCTCAAACTTTGTAAAAAAAAAAACAAATTTTCCTCACATTTCTGTGATGGAAAGTTCTAGAATCTGCGTGGATCCACAAAATTCCACCCACCCTGCATTTCCCAAAGTCTTCTGATTAAAATGATACCTCACTCGTGTGGGTGGGTCAAGTACCCGCGACAGGCAAGGGCCCAAAACATATTGTGGAGACATCAAAATTACCTATCACAAAACAACCTGCTTTTGCTAGGGGGGCACCTGGGTTTTTGCACCGGGCCCAGCGGCCATCTAGGGAAACCTACCAAACGCACACATTTCTGAAAACTAGACACCCTGGGGAGTCCAGGGAGGTATGGCTTGCGTAGATCCCCCAATGTTTCCCTACACAGAATCCCCTGCAAACCTCAAATTTACTGGAAAAAAATCACATTTTCCTCACTTTTCTGTGTGGGAATGTTGTGGGATCACCGGGCTGAGACAAATTTCCTACCACCTAGCGTTCCCCCAGGTCTCCCGATACAAATGGTACCTCACTTGTGTGGGTAGGCATAGTGGCTGCAACAGGAAATGGCCCAAATCATACTGTGGAGACTTCAAAATTACCGATCACAAAACGACCTGGTTTTTCAGGGGAGGGCACTTGTTTTTTTTGGCCCCGGGCTCACGGCCATCTAGGGAAACCTACCAAACCCACACATTTCTGAAAACTAGACACCCTGGGGAGTCCAATGAGGTATGGCTTGAGTGGATCCCCCAACGTTTCCCTACCCAGAATCCCCTGCAAACCTCAAATTTTACAGAAAAAAATCTAATTTTTCTCAAATTTCTGTGTGGGGAAAGTTGTAGGATCACTGGGCTGAGACAAATTTCCTACCACCTAGCGTTCCTCCAGGTCTCCCGATAAAAATGGTACCTCACTTGTGTGGGTAGGCATAGTGGCTGCAACAGGAAATGGCCCAAATCGTACTGTGGAGACTTCAAAATTACCTATCACAAAACTTCCTGGTTTTGCAGGGGGGGACCAGGTTTTTTGGCCCCGGGCTCGCGGCCATCTAGGGAAGCCTACCAAAACAACATATTTCTGAAAACTAGACACCCTGGGGAGTCCAATGAGGTATGGCTTGCATGGATCCCCCAACATTTCCCTACCCAGAATCCCCTGGAAACCTCAAATTTACCTGGAAAAAATCACTTTTTCCACACATTTTTGTGTGGGATCACTGTGCCGGCACAAATGTCCTACCACCTAGCGTTCCCCTTGATCTCCCAAGTAAAATGAGACGGCACTTGTGTGGCTGTCTAATGCAGAATCAGCTAAAAACATTTTTTTTTTAAATGTAGCGCTTAGAACTCGCGGTGCTATACTTTTAATCCCCATGTTTTTAGCTTTTCCCAGTCACAGGCCTTTGGCCCACCCACACAAGTGAGGTATCATTTTACTCGGGAGAACAAGGGGAACGCTGGGTGGTAGGACATTTGTGCCGGCACGGTGATCCCATGCACAAATGTATGGAAAAAGTGATTTTTTCAGCTAAATGTGAGGTTTGGAGGGGATTCTGGGTAAGGAAACATTGATGGATCCACGCAAGCCATACCTCATTGGACTCCCCAGGGTGTCTAGTTTTCAGAAATATGTGGGTTTGGTAGGTGTCCCTGGATGGCCGCGAACCCGGGGCCAAAAAACCAGGTCCCCCCCTGCAAAAGCAGGAGGTTTTGTGATAGGTAATTTTGAAGTCTCCACAGTACGATTTGGGCCATTTCCTGTTGCAGCCACTATGCCTACCCACACAAGTGAGGTACCATTTGTATCGTGATACCTGGAGGAACGCTAGGTGGTAGGAAATTTGTCTCAGCCCGGTGATCCTACAACTTTCCCACACAGAAATTTGAGAAAAATTTGATTTTTTCTGTAAAATTTGAGGTTTGCAGGGGATTCTGGGTTGGGAAACTTTGGAGGATCCACGCAAGCCATACCTCCCTGGACTCCCCGGGTCTCTAGTTTTCAGAAATATGTGGGTTTGGTAGGTTTCCCTAGATGGTTGCCAAGCCCGGGACCAAAAACTCATGTGACCCCCTTGCAAAACCAGGTAGTTTTCGGATACATAGGGGGCATCTGCGTTTTTGGTCCCGGGGTTGGCAGCCATCTAGGGAAACCTACCAAACCCACACATTTCTGAAAACTAGACACCCGGGGGAGCCCAGGGAGGTATGGCTTCGCGTGGATCCCCCAACGTTTCCCTACCCAGAATCCCCTACAAATTGCAAATTTTGCTGAAAGAATCTAATTTTTCTCAAATTTCTGTGTGGGAAAGTTGTAGGATCACCGGGCTGACATAAATTTCCTACCACCCAGCGTTCCCTCAGGTCTCCCGATAAAAATGGTACCTCACTCGTGTGGGTGGGTCAAGTACCCGTGACAGGCAAGGGCCCAAAACGTATTGTGGAGACATCAAAATTACCTATCACAAACCGATTTGTTTTTGCAAGGGGGGTCACATGAGTTTTTGGTCCCGGGCTTGGCGACCATCTAGGGAAACCTACCAAACCCACACATTTCTGAAAACTAGAGACCCGGGGGAGTCCAGGGTTGTATGGCTTGCTTGGATCCTCTAACGTTTCCCTACCCAGAATCCCCTGCAAACCTCAAAATTTGCAGAAAAAATCAAATTGTTCTCAAATTTCTGTGTGGGAAAGTTGTAGGATCACTGGTCTGAGACAAATTTCCTACCATCTAGCGTTCCCTCAGGTCTCCCAATAAAAATGGTACCCAACTTGTGTGGGTAGGCATAGTGGCTGCAACAGGAAATGGCCCAAATTGTACTGTGGAGACTTCAAAATTACCTATCCCAAAACTACCTGGTTTTGCAGGGGGGCACCTGGTTTTTTGGCCCCGGTCTCGCGGCCATCTAGGGAAACCTACCAAACCCACACATTTCTGAAAACTAGACATCCTGAGGAGTCCAATGAGGTATGGCTTACGTAGATCCCCCAACGTTCCCCTACCCAGAATCCCCTGCAAACCTCAAATTTAGCTGAAAAAATCACTTTTTCCATATAATTTTGCATTGGATCACTGTGCCGGCACAAATGTCTTACCCCCCCTTTTGTGATAGGTAATTTTGATGTCTCCACAATACGTTTTGGGCCCTTGCATGTCACGGGTACTTGACCCACCCACACGAGTGAGGTATCATTTTTATCGGAAGAGTTTGGGAAATGCAGGGTGGGTGGAATTTTGTGGATCCACGCAGATTCCAGAACTTTCTATCACAGAAATGTGAGGAAAATGTGTTTTTTTTACAAAGTTTGAGGTTTGCAAGGGATTCTGGGTAAGAGAACCTGGTGAGAGCCACTCAAGTCACCCCATCCTGGTTTCCCCTGGGTGTCTAGTTTTCAAAAATGTATAGGTTTTCTAGCTTTTCCTAGGTGCCGGCAGAGTTAGGGTTCAAAATCTACAGCTAGGCACTTTGCAAAAAAAGGGATCAGTTTTCACTGTGAAAATGTGGTGTGTCCAGTTGCGTTTTGCGCCGTTTCTGATTGCGGGCACTAGGCCTACCCACACAAGTGAGGTACCATTTTCCACGGAAGACTTTGGGGAATGCAGGGTGGGAGGAATTTTGTGGATCCACGCAGATTCCAGAACTTTCCATCATAGAAAAATAAGGAAAATGTGTTTTTTTTTTACAAAGTTTGAGGTTTGCAAGGGATTCTGGGTAAGAGAACCTGGTGAGGGCCGGACAAGTCACCCCATCCTGGATTCCCCTGGGTGTCTAGTTTTAAAAAATGTATAGGTTTGCTAGGTTTCCCTATGTGCCGGCAGAGCTAGGGTTCAAAATCTACAGCTAGGCACTTTGCAAAAAAAGGGTCAGTTTTCACTGTAAAAATGTGGTGTGTCCATGTTGCGTTTTGCGCCGTTTCCTGTCGGGGGCACTAGGCCTACCCACACAAGTGAGGTACCTTTTTTCTCGGAAGACTTTGGGGAATGCAGAGTGGGAGGAATTTTGTGGATCCATGCGGATTCCAGAACTTTCCATCACAGAAATGTGAGGAAAATGTGTTTTTTTGGGACAAAGTTTGAGGTGTGCAAGGGATTCTGGGTAAGAGAACCTGGTGAGAGCCACACAAGTCACCCCATCATGGATTCCCCTGGGTGTCTAGTTTTCAAAAATGTATAGGTTTGCTAGGTTTCCCTAGGTAGCGGCAGAGCTAGGGTTCAAAATCTACAGCTAGGCACTTTGCCAGGAAAGGGTCCGTTTTCACTGTAAAAATGTGGTGTGTCCACGTTGCGTTTTGGGCCGTTTCCTGTCGCGGGCACTAGGCCTACCCACACAAGTGAGGTATCATTTTTATCAAAAGACTTTGGGGAATGCGGCGTGGGTGGAATTTTGGGGATCCACGCAGATGCCAGAACTTTCCATCACAGAAATGAGGAAAAACTTTTTTTTTCCTTTTTTTTACAAAGTTTGAGGTTTACAAGGGATTCTGGGTAACAGAACCTGGTGAGAGCCACACAAGTCACCCCATCCTGGATTCCCCTGGGTGTCTAGTTTTAAAAAATGTATAGGTTTGCTAGGTTTCCCTAGGTGCTGGCAGAGCTAGGGTTCAAAATCTACAGCTAGGCACTTTGCAAAAAGGGGTCAGTTTTCACTGTAAAAATGTGGTGTGTTCATGTTGCGTTTTGCGCCGTTTCCTGTCACGAGCACTAGGCTTACCCACACAAGTGAGGTACCATTTTTATTGGAAGGCTTTGCGAAATGCGGGGTGAGTGAAATTTTGTGGATCTACGCAGATTCCAGAACTTTCCATCACAGAAATGTGAGGAAAATGTGGTTTGTTTTGACAAAGTTTGAGGTTTGCAAGGGATTCTGGGTAACAGAACCTGGTGGGAGCCAGACAAGTCACCCCATCCTGGATTCCCCTGGATGTCTACTTTTCAAAAATGTATAGGTTTGCTAGGTTTCCCTAGTTGCCGGCAGAGCTATGGTTCAAAATCTATAGCTAGTCACTTTGCAAAAAAATGGTCAGTTTTCACTGTAAAAACATGGTGTGTCCACATTACGGTTTGGGCCAATTCCTGTCACCGGCACTAGGCCTACCCACACAAGTGAGGTATCATTTTTATCGGAAGACTTTGCAGAATGGGGGGTGGGTGGAAGTATGTGGATCTGCGCAGAGTTTGAGGTTTGCAAGGGATTCTGGGTAACAGAACCTAGTAAGAGCCACACAAGTCACCACATCCTGGATTCCCCTGGGTGCCTAGTTTTAAAAAATATATAGGTTTGCTAGGTTTCCTTGGGTGCCAGCTGCGCTAGGACACAAAATCCACAAGTAGGCACATTCCGAAAAAACAGTCAATGCCTAGTGGGCTTTCTGCCGCCCTGGGGAGGGAGGAATCGGGGGCTTTTGCCCCGATATGCCCCCAAGGGGGGCAAAAAGAGGTTTGTCTTTTTTTTGGGGGGGTGGGGACAGTGGGATGCCCATTCTGGGAAGCCCCCACCCCTACGTATAAAAAAGCCACCATAATCGCTAGCGCCTAGTGGGCTCTCTGCCCCCCCCAGGGGGAAGATCAGGGGCTACTGCCCCATCTGCCTCCTGGGGGGGGGGCAAAAAGACTGTGACATCTTTTTTTGGGGGGTGGGGGCATTGGCATACTCATTCTGGGCAGCCCCCACCCCTGAATTTTCAAACAAATGTACCCCTGGTGCCTAGTGGGCTTTCTGCCCCCGAATGGGCAGATAAGGGGCTATTGCCCCCATATGCCTTCTAGGGGGGGCAGAAAGACTGTGGCAATTTTATGGGGTGGGGGTATTGGCATGCCCATTCTGGGCAGCCCCCACCCCTACGTATAAAAAAAAAACCCTGGTGCTTAGTGGGCTTTCTGCCCCCCCGGGGGCCAGATCCGGGGCTACTGCCCCTATCTGCCTCCTGGGGGGGCAGAAAGACTGGCATTTTTTTGGGGGGTGGGGGCATTGGCATGCCCATTTAGGGCAGCACCAACCCCGAACTTTGGGAAAAAAATCCCTGGTGCCTAGTGGGCTTTCTGCCCCCCGGGGGGCAGATAAGGGGCTATTGCCCCATCTGCCTCCTGGGGGGGAAAAGACTGTAGCATTTTTTTGGTGTGGGGGCATTGGCATGCCCATTCTGGGCAGCCCCCACCCCTACGTATATATATATAAAAAAAATCCCTGGTGCCTTGTGGGCTTTCTGCCCCCCGGGGGGCAGATCAGGGGCTATTGCCCCCATCTGCCTCCTGGGGGGGCAGAAAGTCTTTTCCTTCTTTGGGAGGGTAGGGTGGGGGCATTGGGATGCCCATTCCAGGCAGCACCACCCCCGGCCTATAAAAAAATTATCCTTGGCGTCTAGGGTACTTTCTGCCCCCCCGGGGGGCAGATTGGGGTCTACTGCTCCATCTTCCCCCCATGGGGGACAGAAAGACTGTGTGGGGCAATATTTTATGGGGGGAGCAAAGGCCCTTGCCAAGGGGCCGCTCCCCCCACCCTGGTGCCTAGTGGGTGGATCCCTGCTTGGGGATCGCCCTCCTGGGGCGATCCCCAAGCAGGGATCCACTAGGGAAGGGTACCATTGGAAAGGGGAGATTCTCCCCTTTCTAACGATACCTCTCCCATGTGTTTCGGTGCTCGGGGGCTGAGATAGCCCCACAAGCACCGAAACTGTGAAACTGAAACTAAGTTTCAGTTTAGTTTTCATTGTTATGACGACAGTGCGCCATGCGCGCGATCGTCATTACTATGAAAACACAAACCATGCTTTGGGAGGTTGGGGAAGCTCTTCCCCACCTCCCAAACCAAAAAACAAATGGGAAATCCCTCTGCTGTTTACAGCAGAGGGATTTTTTGCAAGTGGGCTCATGACGGAATGGTTCCGTCATGAGCACACTTGCACTTGTGCTCATGATGGAACCATTCCGTCATGAGAATGGAAGGGGTTAACAAAAAATAATAATAAAGCGTTAGGAGAGAGTTTGTCTTGCGTGCAATAGCAGACAGGTGAAAACCCAGTTTAAAGGAATAGTGCTCGGAGGCTGTAATTAAAGCCTACCGAGTACCAACACACGTAAGAGGGCCAGTCTTTATGGGAGGTTACAAGATGAGACAAGGCAGTACTAAGGAGGGACTACCAGGGCCGGACTGGGAACAGCAACCAGCCCTGGCAGATTGCTGCTCGACTGGCCCTGGGAGCGGGGGTTGCTAGTAAGTAGTGCTGCTCCCGCATTTGTTACAGGGGGCCAATATTGCACTGCTGCAAAACCAGCCCTCAGTGACAAAACCGGCCCCCACCCCTCCAGCCCACCGGGGAAACGCCCAGGGCCCGCTACGGCCAGTATGGCCCTGGGGACTACTAAGCCTATAGACCAATGAAAAGCCACAGTTTACAAAGGACAATGACACAAGCCAATGAAAATTATGGGCAGAGAGTGGGCGGAGCTTCAAGTCCATACCTGAATACAGTATGCCTCGTAGAGCAGTACATGCGCTGCCCAGGCTCGACCTAAAAGGTCTCATTACAACGTTCTAGTTTTAAGATCACTATACCAGCTCCATTCTCTATCTGCAGCTTTGTCCTGGCAATTAAGTTGAATTCTTAGAACTGAATGAACCACATTAAGTTCTACATCTCCAACATTCCTGGCACAGAAATTAAGAGTCTTTCACAAGAACAGAAACTGTAGAAACAAAAAAAGGGCTTATACTATTATTGAAGAAATTCAGGAAACAAAACACATCCTTCTGTGGAGCACCCCTAAGTGTCTGGAACATCCTCCTCTCAGCACCCGTAGCAACCTCTCATATATCGTTCAAGAAATGCATGAAAATGTCTTACTAAACATACTATGAAGTTTAAAGAGGGTCCATTTGGATCACCATATCAAACCTTCAGCAAGAAAACTCTGAGCAATCGTTAAACTAAAATTCCTGTTCTGCCCTTGCATAAGTTTGAATATTTTCTTGATGTTGAGAGACAATATCAATATTGTTTGGGTATTACCTTGAAAAATTCAATTAACAGATAAAAAAAAGAAACAATATGAGGAAGCGACACAGCAAGGAGCGGATCAGAGACTGCGCGGCAGAGAGGGATGCCAGGGAGAGCCTCCCTGCTGGGTGCCTCTAGACGGCTGCCCTGCTGTCCCTGTGCGGCCTGTCACCTCCCTAAGGGAATGAGACCTGAGCCCAGGGGCGGCTCCTCCGCTATGGCGGAGGAGCGTCGCCCCACTGCTCTCTCGCAGTGCGAGAAACCAAAACATAAAATGGTAATAACTTTTGGTTATTACCATTTTATGTTTGCTTTGCGGGCAGGCTGGTGGGCGAGGCTGCTCTGCTTCCCGAGCAGGGCTGGGGAGGAGTGGTTTGCCCACACCTGAATGCGTACAGACTATTTGGTCGGCCGTCCCAGGCCACCCAAACCAGTCATGCGAACTTTGCCCTTCTCCATGCAGGCTGCATTGCAGCCTGCATGGAGAACATGCACACCCATCTAGCCCCTGGCAGGGCGCCGTGTCACGGTGCCCCAGACCAATCACAACCCTGCATGCAGCGTTGTGATTGGCTTAGGGGAGGGAGCCTGGCTGCCTGCTTCCTGTTCCTGTCGGAGGCAGGAGAGCAGGAGAGCAGGAGCAGTGAATACGCGGGACCCGGCGGAAAGGTAGGTTTAAAAATTAGTTTTTTTACATTATGACCCCCTCGCAGCGCACCCCCCCATACGCGAGCCATTCCAGCAGCTCACTGCTTGAGCCCTGAACGACGAACTGGGCGACACAGGGAGTGTCACGGACGGGGACCATGCAGTAATGAGGAGGACGGGAAGTAGAGAAACGTGCTAGGGCACTCAACAGGCGCCGGTGCTGGGATCAGATCAAATTGCCCCTCGGGCGCCCGACCCAAAAAGAGGTGGATAAATTAGAGGTGACACCGCTGCTTGCCCCCCACCTGCCCCTTGCTCACACGAATGGCCCCGTCTCCGGACCAGCAGTCGATCCTGCAGGGGCAGGCAGACGTTCCCCCCTCGACCCCTTGCTTGCAGGTGCACGGCTTGCTGGACCTGGGGTTGGGGAGGAGGGGAGGCCATGGCTCTCACTTGTGGTAGAATGCGAAGAGGCTGTAGCAACGTGACTTGAGCACACCTGGGCATCTTGCCTTCAACCGCCCGAGGCTCCTGGGTCAGAGCCAGTATGCAACCCAAGTAATGGAGGAGATCGAGGCACAGTCCCTGATGGCTGCAGACAAAGGGACTGCCATGTGTTTAGGTCCACCATCTATCTGAAAATGGATCATCGTATACTTCCATCACATACTGTCCATGGTATACTTCCTGTATGCACTGTTGCCTGTGTATATCATAATGCTATGCTATATAATATAGTTATGTTATTTCTATATTCTTTGCACTCACTTCCCCCCAATACTCTTTGTGCTCACTTCCTGCCAATATTGGCAGATTATATCTACGCTGTTAGTTTAAATTGCACATCTCTGGTACACACCATTGTAACATTTTCTTTTTGTGTTTAGATGCATGTATTTGTTTCGTATCTTATATGTAATTCATGTACTCTGAAGTCCTTTTATAATGTAACTGGTTCTATTGTAAAGTTGTCTGACTACTTTGGGTAAAGTATCCGCTATATAAAAACACATAAATAAATAAATAAGGCAAATACTTCACAGTCTCCTGATTTGTTTGCTTTTTTGTCTGCAATACAAGTAAGGAACACTGTGTGAAATGTGCCACCTTTTACATATGTCTGCGTGAATATAAAGACATTGACAGCAACAACGGTGAGGTAGGCGCCATATAAAACTCCAAAATAAAATAACTGTTGAGCTTTCCCCAAACAGAGCATATTCCTACAGCAGCAGACAGAATTAAACTCTGAGGAAAGTGGCGAACTGCATACGGAAATGCATGAATGGTCACATATAACAACGCTTGCCAGGTGAACCATACAATAGACTTTCATTACCAATTTTCATTTATTCTTATGCTACGCATCAGACACAATCGACACTCCCTGTCATGCCTGCTCCACACCTGGACGAGTATGTAGTGGGGGCAGAGCAGTGCAGGAATACAACCGGCCGGCAAGGGCGGAAGGGCGCTTTGCGTTCTAGTTGACGCGTGCGCGTTTCACTTACCTTTCGCTTCCGGGGTCACCACACGTCGCGGTCAGTGTCTTTGTCAGACTGCAATACAGTGGCTCTTCTTTCCACAAGAATCCTGGTCCAGATCTCCACGCTGACGTTTTCTACACTTGTCTAGTTTTTGAAACCTGGAAAATATCAAGAAAAAGAAATGCAAAGTATCATTAAAGAATTGACATCGACAATTAGGTGGTAACGCACTCTCCGCTATCTACAATGAGGGCTCCTGGGGGTGGCATTTGCAGAATGTCCACCCCCGGGCAGCTTCGGCTAGTAGCACAGTCCAGGATGGGTAGGTTGTAATGATTGGCTGGCGCTTAGCGCGAGCCGGTTAGAGCGCGAATGTTCTAATGCGCAGTTAGTCAGGGAGCCAGAATTGAGGTAGGCGCCATTCTTTTGGTCCTGAGGCGTTTTTTGGGTTAAGAAACCAGCTTTAATAAGCGCTTTGGCGCGATGGCAGAAGCAGCGGCTTCAGTAAAAGAAGCCTTGCGTATAATATGTGAAGCCGGGAGGGATGATTTAATCCTACCTGGCGTATTGTCGCAAGCTTGGGTCGGGCTGGAGAAGAAAAAACGAACAGCAGCAAGCGGCGTGTCTGCTGCCTTGCTGCTTGTGCATCGAGTGAGGGCTCTCCGACTGAAAGCCAGAGCGCTTCGAATATTTAAAATACGCATGAGAGAAATTTGAGCCGGCAGGCTCTACATACCACTGCTACACCGGGTCGCTTCTTCTCATCGAGGAGAGGGAGGGGCAGAGCTCGCACACACGCTTCTCTGCTCTTTCAAAGAAAAGGCTCCTTAAAGGGGCAAGGACAATTAAAGAAGGTTTTAGAGGAAAAAAACGCTCAGCGTCTCCCTCTAGTGGCAATTTAGGGCATGTGGAATATCTGCCTGGCAGTCAGGTCAAGGATAAAGTGGAAGCAAAAAAGGACATACACATTTTTGGCAAGAAACGTCAAAATACAAGTAACTCTAAGGTGTCATTGTCAGCAGAAAGGAGCCTGTCACCAATGGTTTCCAATGAGTCAGGTGACACACTCATGCAGCCAGGGCTTCTGCCTACTAAATTATCAAAATCAGGAGTAAATATTAAACAAAGGGATTTTACTCCAGCTAGAAGATTGGAGCCTGGAGATTTCGATATGGAAAAAGAGGTTTCTGTCAAGAAATCCAAAAATAAAAGTGCCGTTTTTGATAATATGGATAGTGAGTCAGAATTGGAGGGAAATTGGATTTGGGTCCCTAATGAAATTAATATTGAGGGCAGATTAGCTAGTTTGAAGAACAGAAGAGTTCCTGAGGCTGCAAGTTCTGGCAGCTCACAGTCCCTCGGGGGAGAGATGCTGCCAAGCAAAATAAAGGGCAGTTAAGAAGTTTTGGACAGTTCTCTAGCGTCCTGCAACAAAACCAACGAAGAGGGGGAGAATTTTCAGGCGAATTTTCCCGCACTGATGGATTCAAAGAGAGCGGCATACTATGCTAAAGCGATAAATTGGAAAGTATATGATGGGAGTGTTGGGGCGGGGAATGTCCGGGGGGTAGTATGAGGGGAAAAAAGGGGCAGTGTAAAGGGGTGGTAGGCGAGGAGTGGGGTGATGACGAATTTGAGTCTTTGGAGGGAGGGGAAATTGATGACGACGGGGAAAATGTTAAACTGGCAAGAAAGTTGTCTTGGGGACAGGGGTGGAATACTAAAAATTTCTCCAGAGATTATTTTTCACAGGATAATGAAAACGAAGGGTTCTGGTGCAAGAAAAATGCAAAGAATAGTCGGCAAGACGGGGAAAAGAAGAAAAGTACGACATATGAGGCGGACGCTTCCCTAAGAGCAGGTGAGGTTCAAAAGAAGGGGATTATTAAGAAGTTATGCGTTGACAAAAACGTGGGAACTGAGGAAAAAAATAAAAATGAGCATTTTTCAAAGGATGCAACAAAGCAGGCGGTTAAAGAAGGTGAGCATAATTACGTTAAGGATAATGTTGAAGAAAGCCCTGAAAAAGTTAACAAAATTGAAAGTGATAAAACAAGTTCATGGAGTTTAAAACGTTTACCTTACATAGGTTTATCAATGCCCTTGGGTTCTCATTTAAACAAGGCTACCAAAGAAAAAATTTGGAAAGGGGAATTCGTAGATGTTTTCAAATTACTTCATAGAGGAATTCAGTCAAAGGAAGGTTCAAGAGAGGAAGCATGGGAATTAGCAAAAAGGCCAAGGGTATCTACTAATATTGATTAATGGACTTCGGCTTTCCTTATTTTTGCTAGCGTATATTGTGAAAAGTTCCCAGACAGATCAGTGGTGATATTTAGACACAATAAGGAAAGCTTATACTGAATATGGAGGTTATGCTTGGCTCCATTAAGATGAGGAGTACCGAGCCAGATTAGTCCTAATTCCCGAAAAACCATGGGGAGAAGTAGATAATGAGCTCTTGGTTCAGTGGATGTATCCACAGAGGCCTCCCCCTTCAATGCATACCGCAAGTGGCCTGGCTGTTGCTCATCGGCCTTTTCAGGGCAGACCCACCCCGGGGGGGGGGAATTGGAACAAATCACAAACAGTCATGTCGGGTGCCTGCTGGAATTTTAACAGGGGGTACTGCCAGAGGAACCCTTGCAAATATAAGCATGAATGCTCTAGGTGTGGTGGAAAACATGCCATATTGCAATGCTTTGGAGATCAGTCTAGCTAGGGGGGGGTTTTGGTCAGAGCAGAGGGAGAGGCTATCCATTTCAACCTGGGCACAAGGGCTTTTTCACCAATTAATGTGGAGGTTTTGTGCTTCTGGTTAAAATTTTACCCTGAGACAAACGAGGCAACAAAGTTAGAATGGGGGTTCAAAGAGAGTTTTAGGCTAGGTTATCAAGGGCCTAGAAGCCACAGATTTGCTAGAAACTTAAAATCTGTAAATGAATTCCCTCAGCTGGTGAAAAAGAAATTATTGACTGAAGTGAAAGAAGGGAGTATGGCAGGCCTGTTTGATTCATGGCCATTGCAAGACCTCATTGTTTCTCCTCTAGGCGTAATTCCTAAGAAAACTGAAGGGGAATTTAGAATGATACAGCATTTATCATGGCCTCAAGGTCTCTCAGTCAACAATTACATTGCTAAGGAGGATGCCATGGTCAAATTTGCTTCAGTTGACACAGCTTTGGGCATGATAAGGAAAATGGGTGCCAATACTGAGCTTGCAAAATGTGACATTAAATCTGCTTTTAGGCTATTGCTGGTGCACCCATCAGACTTCTCATTGCTGGGTATCCATTTTGAGGGGCAGTTTTTCGTGGATAAAGCACTTCCGATGGGTTGTGCAATTTCCTGCAAGTTGTTTGAGACTTTTAGCACCTTCTTGCAGTGGTGTTTTTCGTTCAGAACTGGACACATGGACGTGACGCATTATCTAGATGACTTTTTATTTATGGGAGCGGCTGGCTCAAAACAGTGTGAAAAAGCATTAAGAGAATTTGAAATGGTGGCTAAAGAGTTGGGAGTGCCATTGGCAGAGGAAAAAACTGAAGGTCCTAAATGTTGCTTGACATATCTTGGTATTGAAATAGATACAGAAAAAATGGAAGCTAGGCTTCCGAACAGGAAAGTACTGGAGATGACAGATATGTTAGAGCATGCCAGAAAGTCTCATAAGTTGACGCTGTCTGAGGTGCAATGCCTATTGGGTCATCTGAACTTCGCCTGCCGTGTTTTGAGGGCAGGTAGAACTTTTCGTAGAGGATTTGGTTTTTCCATGTCAGGCGTCAAGTTGCCCCATCACAGAATTAGGATATCTACTAACATGAGAGCCGACTTTGAAGTTTGGCTGATGTTATTCCGAGCATTTAATGGTGTCACGATTTGGTCATTGGACGAAGATTTTGTTTGGCAGATACAATTATTTTCTGATGCTTCTGGTGCAAACGGATTTGGTCTTTTTTGGGACGGGAAATGGTGTGCTGAGCAGTGGCCATCTAACTGGGTATCAGAACAGCATAGCCTTTCTTGAATTTTTTCCCTTGATAGTTGCATTGGCCGTTTGGGGGAAGAGTCTAGCAAACAGGACAGTGTTGTTTGATGTAGATAATAGAACAGTGGTGGATTTGGTGAATGGTCAGAGGGCCAAAGAGAAACAATTATTGAAACTACTACAAAGATTCATGTTGGGCTGCTTAATGTATAACAAAGTGTTCAAAGTTAGGCATGTACCCGGAGCTGACAATAACATTGCAGATGTGCTATCTCCTTTTCAGTGGCAGAGATTCCGTGGTTTGGCGCCCGGAGCGGATCTGCAGAAGACTCTGGTTCCCAAGGAGGTATGGGATTTAGCAAATTGAAAGCTCAGCAACTTATTGAGAACTCTCTGTCAAAAAGCACCAAATTGGCCTACAGGAGAGCATGGTTAGAATTCCTAGATTCAGGCGCTTCTTATAGAATTAGTAGCACCAAGGGGATGGAGAAACGCAGGGATGACATAACTAATTTCATAATGTCCAACATAGAAAGGAATATTTCTTCAACAACAATAGCAGGGAAGTTAGCAGGTGTGTCTTTCTATGGGAAGTTCTTTTGGGGATACGAACCATCAGCGGGTAAAATGGGAAGAAGAATACTCCAAGGATGGACAAAAATAAAAAGAGAGGACAATTTATTCGAGAGCCAATTTCCCTGAAACTCTTATACAATATAACAAGAAATTTACAATTGGTTTGTGTCTCTGAATTTGAATGCCGTTTATTCAAGTTAGGCATGATATGGTTATTTTTTGGAGCGTTCAGAATATCTGAATTGTTAGGCAAAGCAAAAAATGAAGATCTTAAAGTTAAAAACGTTTTTCTGTATAAAAATTCAATAGGTATTTTTCTTGAAAGTTCCAAAACGGATCAAGTTGGTAAAGGTTCAAAAAGGATTTTGCAAAGACTAGGTGGACCATTATGCCCTATAAAAGCTTAGATAGAATTTCTAGAGGTGGGAGGTGCTGCATTTCATTTTGTATTTAGGCACCAGGATGGCTCTCCTCTCAAGGCTCCCCAAATGCTGGCAGTTCTGAGGAAGACTAAGAAATTTGGGTATAAATCCGTTTAATTTTGGTGCCCACTCTTTTAGAATTGGTGCGGCTTCAGAAGCTGCTAGGTGGGGGTTCTCAATCAACGAAGTAAAGAAATTGGGGCGTTGATCTTCTGACTGCTGCCTGAGATATATTAGAGATTTAGATATATAAGTATATTACCAAGTATATTAATTGTTATTTCTTTCCAGGTTTGGCGGTGGGTTTCACAATTCCGCAAAAGCCCGTTTGGATAGTTAGACATTCTTTCGTTAAGTGGGCTGCAAAGCAAGCAGAAAAGAGACATTTTGGGAAAAATTTGTGTTTTCGTTCAGATGAAGTTTCTGTTGTTTGGTTGGGGAAAAGTGGCATGAAATGGGGTCAGTTAATGCCTCTGCTGAGTGAGCTGTCATCTAAGAATCGCCCCAAAGTTATATTGATTCACCTGGGGGAAAATGATCTTGTGCAGCTATCAGGCCTGAGGTTGCTTATAGAAATAAAGGCTGATCTGGAATTGTTAGCAAAAATATGTGCCAAAACAAAAGTTATCATGACAGCGCTGATGCCAAGAAGGGTTTGGAGAGGTGCAGAGAGATTCACTGCTGTAGAAAGAGCAAGGAGGAAAGTAAACAGGGAACTACACCGCTTCTGTAGCTTTAATGGCATATATTGGTTGGCGCACAGTGATATTACGAAAGAGGACTATCAATTTTTTCGTCATGATGGGGTGCACCTTTCTTTCATAGGTAATGAGATTTACATTTTGAATATAAAGGAGATGATTGCAAAAACCCTTGAATTAAAAACTTGGTGTTAACAGATAAGCTGTTGGGCGACAGCTTTCATATATCTCTATTCACCCCCTCTCCCCCTCTCCCTTCTTTCAAATGCTCCTCCCCCCACCCCCGCCCCACTCCCCCCAAATTTTTCTTTTGATCAAAGTTTTACCTGCTCTTTGCATTAATCAGAAAGTTTTTTCAGCATAATTTGTCTAGCTAATTTAATAAAGCGTTATACCTGTTTTGGCGACAGTGTGTGTCTCTTCAACAAAAAAAATTTTCATAACAAATTTCGGATTTCAATTGGTAAGGGGGGACAGGAAAAACACCTATGTAAGGGTTTTTCCTGGTGGCAGAATTGGAGGAGATCAAGACAGGCAGGAAGGGTTGGGGGCATTCAGACTAGCTTCGGACAGAGGGAAACAGGGGAGCGAGGAATGAGGCCAGAGGTAGGCTGGGGACGTAAGATAGGGGTTGGGGAGGAAGATTAGTTAGAACAATGTTGGGGAAGTTTGTTGTGGGGATTTGTTTATGGGCGGGGGGGGGGTGATAGAATATGAATATGTATTAGTGAGGCCTTATTTGCATATCTGCATTAAATGAAACTGCTTACCTGTCCAATAAAGCGGCCTTTTACCCCATTTTGGCTTATGGAAGTGCTTATTGCCCGAAATATCTTGCTACTTATCTGATTATTAATCCCACGGCGTTTGGAGATTCCATTCCTGTTGTGCATTCCAGTTGAAGCTGTAAAGCTACAAAAAGAGGATTAGTTATCTCCTGAGGTTTAAGGAGAAATGTAATATACGTAGCCCTGCACATTTTGTGTGATTACTTTGTTTTTATTATAGAGGAACAATTCAAGTTTAGAGTAAATTCTCTTTTTCTTTTTGGATATATGTTTTTAGAGCTTTCATTGATTCCTTGTTATGCCACGTTTTTAGGTGTGTTTAAATACTGTTTCTCACTTACTTTATAGCTCCTCTTTACTGATTGCTATAAACATCTAATTTTCCCTCTCTTATTTGCATAGATTGTGATCTGATCCTGTATCTGCAGCCACTAAGTCATAAGTGGAAGAGGGGAATTAAACAGGTAGCTACTGCAGTAAGCTGTAGATACTTTCTGAATAAGAGCATGTTCTATTAGATTAAAACCTTATAAATACACTAACATTCATATTCTTTTCTTTACATGCAGGGATCACATAGAAATACTGTGAACCTTACCTTCATCCCTGAATATGCTGTGGAATGTGCATTTTTTCTCCTTCCCTTTTTCTCCTCTTCCCCCCATCTCACCATTTCTTGCTTTGACATCGTTGGGCATTCTTGGTGGGTGAGGGAAGTTGGGACCTTGCTTCGTGACTTGCATATCGCTCGAGGAAACATCAGGTGAGAATTACACTCCCATATGGGGAGTAATACCGGTGTGCATTAAAGAACCAGCTAATGGGCATAGCCTGTGGTTACTTGCACTTCTTTCCATTTCAAATCAAAAGAACATGCACTTCGCATCATGGGATGCACTTGTTTTTTATGAATGCCAGCTCATCCATGCTGCTAGTAGGTACCCTGAGCACCTGCGCTTCCATGGTGCCCATTTTAAGAAAAAATATTAAATATTTTCTCATTTTATTAACAATGCGTGTACAAAGCGTGAAAACGGTAAAAGCACAGATCTAAAACGTAAACACTTAGAAAGTGCCCCAACAAAGGGGAGCGGTGTAACAAATATATATTGGCGTCAGTATCATAAATTAAATTACATTTATTACAGTTAGCAACGCCAGATGAAAACACCATGTCTGTGTTTTAAGAGAGAGGAGGCAAGATACTAGCAATTAAGAAAACATGAGTGTAGGCCACAGCCAGTTACTAACAACTGTAAACAAAATGACAGACTCAGCTACACTACACAAAAGCACAAAAGCAGAGCCTATGGCGGCCACAACCTCCCTGCAATCCTGCGGAGGTACTCTTAACCTTGTGCCGCTCCTCCATCCGTTCCAGACCCATCACTAACAAAGGTACCTCGAGCTGCAGTTTCTTACACCAGAATGCGGGGTGGGCAAGTGAAGCAGGTGATGCTTCCACAGACAGTACAGTGCATGCTTCAATGACCCCCCAAAGATCTGGTCTTATACATAGCGCTCGTGCACACTTGGAGCCTATAGGGGTCTTTGGAATCTGCTCCTAATTGGGACCCTCCCATCACCCTGTCTTTCCCCTCCTGTGCGTACATGTATACCCTAGAAGTGTTGGATGGCACAGTGGGCGCAGAGGTGTTGTGGGCACAGGAAGCTGCTCACGCTCCCTCCTTCGCTATGAACTTCACAGGATGACCAGCAGAAGCGGCAGCATAGTTGTCCACTAGAGCTGCCTACTAGACAAGTTGTGTCACGTGAACTGAGTGCACTAGTCTGAGGTTGTGTAGAGTGGCAGCCATGTTAGGTGTGAATAAACTCCACTTCAGTGTGGTGTGAAGTTAAAAACAAGCCCAAAAACCTTTGAAAAAATCTAAAGCAAGCCCACAATCATATAATGATAAAAGGCGTTAAAAATGTGACCAAAATAACGAAGTTCAACTTCAGAACATAAATTTTACCTTACATGTCAAGAACAGACCCGATTCAGGCGGGCGACTCTCATATTTTGAAGCACAAAATTGCATTACTTTAGCTGTCTCCCACCTGAAATTGCCTCTGCTTCACTGGAAGTCAAAAGGGAAAATACATTCCCCTGCTGTTTTTCATAATCTCCCACTTTCCTGTTCTAAAATGTTGCCATGTATGTTTTAATTTATTTTATTTGTTTATAGAGCAAAACAACGGCAGTTGCATTTCAAGCAGAAATGCTGTGCACAAGAACAATGGCGATACATAAGGCAATAATCCGGGCACTTGGGAGAAACAGCCCTGCCAAGTAGCGCGCATCAGGGGTTAGACTAACGAATTTTAGCGCTGGTGTCTGTATTACCGCACTAAACTGCATTAGTCATGCATTTGCAGAACTCCTTACCATGTGTGAATATAACCAGACGCTCTGCTGTCTTAAGAATTGCTTTTGTGTGAGCACAGAAATCTCTCTTTGGAAAATGTAAGAAATGTGGTACAATTACCTTCAATTATCATTACCCTTTTTCCACACCAATATCTATTCTCAAGGTGACGAATCTTGGCCACCGTATTTTGACCAAAAAGAGCTCCTTCATAAACACAAGCAAGTAATCAAATACAAATAAATGTTTTAGTAATTAATGAGAGTTTGTGAGTGTTGCACCGCGGACCGTGATTCAGCCCGTGGTGCAGCCCGCTTCTTCCTCGCGGCCGCGATGCAGCCCGCGGCGCCTCCCTCTTTTCTTTGGGCGTGTTGCGGTGCTGCACGGCGGCCCACTGTTGCTGTTTTGGCGTCGCGGGTGCGTCCCACGATACCTGCTCTCTTTTGCATCGGGCACGCCGCCTACCTACACGGCGGCCCATTATCTAACAATTTGCATTACAGGAATGCCGCAGCTCCGGTTTTGGAGCTGCGGCTTCTTATTTTCACATGTTGGAGCACTATATTCTTACCTTCCTTTCACTGGATATATATTTCTTTCTTCATGTCTTCTTGGGGCCATCTTGCCTTCCCATGATTCCGTAGTCTTCTTCCCAGAAGGCCTTGGGAAGTATCTGCTCTACCAATTCAAGATGGCGACCTTCCTATTCCGTCCACTATCCTTTTCCTTATCCAAGATGGTGGTCACTTACTTCCTGTTTGGTCACTTCCTGTTCGGTCACTTCCTGTTCGGTCACTTCCTGTTCATGGGTGCCCCAAGATGGCATCGAGACAGGAGGGCTCTCGTTGAGCTCCTGAGGGTCGGGATCAGCACTAGTGAAAATCCCTGTGTTACCCTGCCATCTCACCCCCATCCTTATCCCCCTGCATTACCTCTCTCTTCGGGGTCCGGAGAGACATCGCCGACGAGCCCAACAGCCAAATTGAAGCGAAGTGGAGCAGCCGAAGCTCCCTCAATGGCGGCGGTCGGTAAAGCAACGACTCCACTTCTTCTCTGAAGGAGCCCTGAAAGCCGCCACAAGGTCCGGTTCCAACTTGCAGTGAGGCGACAGCATGCGGGCCGACGAGATGAGGGCTACGAGACCGGACAGCCTGTCCGGAGAGACTGCACCGCAGCAGTGGAGCCTGCACCCGCCATTCTTTCGCCCAGACGATTTGACGGTGAGAGGGGTGGCGGGCGGTGATGCCGGCGTCCCCACTGAGAACCGGGGGTCCCAAGATGTAACCACCGCAAGCTTTGGGGGTGAACGTTTTTGCCACTGAAATGCGGTAAACAACGCGGGTTGCCGGACCCGGGCTGCCTGACTTCATAATGGCGGCTGTCGCAGACAGGCGCGGGATGCCGGTCCGGGCTGCCTGACCCCTTAATGGAAGCTATCACTGCCTCACTTCAATATCGCGAGGCAGTACTGAGCGGAGGATCGCCACTGATCCAACATCCACTGGTGGCCCAAAACAGCAGGTACTGCTGAATCCATGCATCTTCGCCCTCAGGCTTGCACGCCAGACATCGATTTGGTCCATTGAACATCATGGACCCTCAGCACTAAGGCAGACTGTACCAAGATGGCCGCCGAACTGAAGCTGGATAAGAAGCTCCCGTGGCCGGGACCATTAGCATTTTAATATCCCGCTGATTCCCTGCCATCCACCTACCTTTTAACGAACAGCGCCTCAAGTCTCGTCCTCATTTTTTGCTGAGGCTTATTTTTCTTCAAGAGAAGAGCAAGAGGGATATAGGAGGCGCCCCGCCTGATCCCAAAATGGCGGCCGTTTCTCCCACTTACTACTATAATACAGCTATACTCTCCTACTCCTCGGGAGGCGAGCGGTCTCTAGCTCTGGTCTCTAGCTGCCCCATTGCTCAGCAAACACCCTCCTTTGAGCGAAAGATATCATTGGGACCGGCGGAATGTAACACCAATGTCAGAATTCCCTTGCCTGACCCCAAGACGGCTCCCACTGTACTCCCTACCACGTTGTGTTACTACTCTGGGACATAAACTGAACTTCGACCTGACCTTAAACCTATCCCCCATCATGATAATCCGTCAGAACGTAGACCTTGTCGTTCTCTCCTCTGACAGTGGAGACCTAGCTTTCTGGCTGATGCCCGGTGGAGCTACTGGATAGCTAAAGAGGAGATGGGTCGTGGTCTTCCCCTCGGCCGTCACCTACCCAGCCAGTCCTTGGACATACCTTCCTTAGTCTCTCTGTCACTCCCTTCCCTATCTTGCCACCCCTGCTATCTCCACTCGCCCGTCTCTGGACTCAAGACTTTCGGACCTACCCTGATCCTCTCTTTTATCTGGCGGAGTCCGAACTGTATGACCGAATCCCGGTGGAGCTGCTTCGCTCAGCTATAGGGGAGACTGGCTCTGGCACCACGCTTTGGCCGTCACCTACCCAGCCGGACTTTGGGCATATGTCTCTGGTCTCAAGTCTTTTGGACCCACTCTGATCCTCTCTTTTAGCCGGCGGAGTCCGAACTGTATGACCGATGCCCGGTGGAGCTGCTTCGCTCAGCTATAGGGAGACTGGCTCTGGCACTACGCTATGGCCGTCACCTACCCAGCCGGACTTTGGACATATGTCTCGTCTCTTTCTCCACTGCTTACTCCTTCCTTTGGACTCCCAGCTCTCCCTGGCCTCTTTCTGGATCCTGATTTCTTGTTCGATAAATACTCCTGTTTTGAATATGTAATCATTCTGTAATTAATGTGAATATTTGTGTAACTTGCAATAAGCTGTTCCTTATGTAAAGCGCTCTGATACCTTCGGGTCCAGCCAGCGCTATTTAAAACTCAAAATAACTGTAAAGCGCTCTGATATCCTTCGGGATCTGGTTCGCGCTATATAAAACCTTATAAATAAAAAATAAAAAAATAAAATGGGTATTTAAAGGGCTGGATCCTTCATTTCCTTGCGTTGCAACACTCTTCGCTCCTGCTGGTGTGTCCTCGCTCCTGTTGGTATCCTGTGCTCCTGCATGGTGTATCTGTGATTCCTGTGGCCTACCTTGTTCCTGATTTGGCCTTCTATTCTGGTTAGGATTCCTGGCCTTCTTTTTCTCCTTCTGGAGGTTTCTTTCCTTCCTCTCAATTCCTGGAGTTCCCACTTCCACCAGAGGTTTTCACTACGTGGTTTTTTCCTCTTGGGACTCCTTTTGGAGGGCACGGTCTGCTTTGGCTATTTCATTGTCAGCTGCACCGTGGCTACCAGAAGGGGTCGTCCTTACCTCAGACAGACCAGAACCCTCAAGAACCGAAGTCGAGAAACTCTCCAACACGCCAGAGCCAGTAGGAACATCACAAGTCTTGACAGTGAGTAGTTTTAAAGGGTTTTATTTTTTAATTAAAGTTTAAGATTCTCTGATTCTTTATTCATTAGTCAAATATCAATCAGGTTACTTAATTGATAATAAAAAATGAAAGTTAGTGCAGAGCATATTATAATGTGCATACAGCACGTCCCATAAAGGAAAGAATACCTATTCCAAGAAATGGGACGCAAATTATGTCAGTAGGAACCCATGAAGAGTTCAAAAATAAAGGCAAGTGTAAGATTAGCATGAAGCTAAATCAATAATTAACAACTGCAGAATCTCCCATCAAGAGAAACAAAGCTTAGAGAAAATTAGCCTTGGCAAAGCCAATTAGTCAAAGCATAATGCTTGAGTTTTTAATAAAAGTAAAATGGAACACAGCCTGACATTTTCTAGTCCTGAATCTCAACTGATCTGCCTCCTCGTCTGCTCTCATCTGAATCTGTTCTGCTCTGAATCAAAGTCTGCCCTCTACTCCTCTGCATCTGTTCTCTACGAATCACGTCTGCTCTGCTCTCTTCAGTTCTGCATCTAAGTCTGAAACTCCTAAACTAGGAACGCGTTTATAAATCTGTAAAATGTTGCTGAAAGTATGTGGCATGTTCTTTGTCTCCTCCAATAGAAATCCAGCATTCTCCAAGAGGCAAATCTTCCCCCTTCCTACTGTCCACATCATTTATCAGACGAGCTATCGCTTTGTTCTCACAGCACATTTTGAATCTTATTTAAAATGACTTCATTTCCTAACCTCCTGATAAAGAAATGTGTTATTTTAACTAAACACATTACATTAGCTGCAAGAGAAACTCTTATTTAAGCAGGATATAATATGGTAATACAATGTGCAGAATGTGTACTTTCTGTTCTCTATGGCAAAAAAATGAATAGGGCTCTGCTTAAATGTAACATTTTACCAGCAACTAACATGATAAGGCTCCGAGGTTACATGCTGTAAATTATTCGAGGCGTCATTATTTCACACGAAAGGCACATTCTTGTATTATCTGGAAGGTCAAGTTGAAGCTCTTCGAACAAGCTAAACCATTAGCTGTCACTTTTTTCTGCACTTTTAAATGTTGTGTTAATTTAATACAAACTATACATTACTGCTGTACCCATGCTTAATCATTATTGTAAGTTTAAACCACATTCTATAGTCAAGACAAAATCTAAACTAGTCACATTAAAGTCAAACTATGTTAGAAAATATGGGGTCGCTAGTTGGCAGTGGTTTGCACCCTGTCCATGTAGGGACCCTTCCGTCTAGTCAGGATAAGGGAGTTACACACCTAAAATAACCCCTGCTCACCCCCTTGGTAGCTTGGCACGAGTAGTCAGGCTTATCTCAGAGGCAATGTGTAAAGAATTTGCACATAACACACAGTAACACAGTGAAAACTCTACAAATGGACATCACACCAGTTTAGAAAAATAAAATATCTTTATTTAAACCAAGCAAGACCAAAACAACAAAAATCCAACAAACATATATCAAAATATCACTTTTAAAAGGTAAAAACAGTTCTGTCCATAGAAAACTATGGTTGCGTTACTTTTATTGCAAAGTACCTGGGATGCATCAAAAATTGACAAGCAAAACAGGCACAGGGAAAGTGATGTTATGGTTCCTTACGTGCAGGAAAGGTGATGTGTCGGTTCCTTGCTCTAGGGGAGGTGATGCATTGGTTCCTTACTGCCACGCAAGGGAGGTGATTCATCGGTTCCTTACTGCCATGCAGGGGAGGTGATGCATTGGTTCCCTACTGAGGAGGAGGTGATGCGTTGGTTTCTTACTGTGCGGGTAGGTGATGCGTCGGTTTCTTACTGCAGCCCCAACGTTAATGTAGGTGTGGTGCGTGGAAATCCAGACACACTGGAGGTTGATCCGGTGGCGGTCACTCAGGAGCTGTGTCGATTTCTTTTAGCTCTACAGCAGGGCCTGCGTCGAAGTCGGTGCAGTGATCTCGGACTTTGGAGATTTGTGCATGGGACTCGGCATGCAGCAGTTTTTCGGGCTGCTGAGAGGTGCTGTGTTGGTTCTTCGGCTGTATGGGGCTGTGCGTCGGAATTTTCTCCCGCACGGCGGTGCAGCATCGAATAAAACAGCCGCAAGAAGTGCGAAGCGTCGAATTTGTCGTTTCTTTAGTTCTTCACAGCTTTCTGTAGCACGAACAACCTCAGGGGCCCAGAACTGGAATAGGCACACGAGGCAGGCCAGAACTCCCAGCAGTGGAGTTCAAGAAGGCTGTAGTTGAAGTTTTTGTGCCCCTGAGACTTCAGAATGGGAGGCAAGCATGCACAAGCCCTTGGAAATTCTTCACAAGCAGGTTTCACATCAAAGTCCAGTCTTTGTCCTCTCCTTGGCAGAAGCAGCAACTGCAGGCCAACCCAGCAAAGCAGCACACAGCAAAGGGGCTATACACAATCCTCACAGCTCTTCAGCTGTTCTCCTTTGGCAGAGGTTCCTCTTGATTCCCGAAGTAATCTAAAGTTCTGGGATTTTAGGTCTAATACTTATACCCCTTTTTCCCTTTGAAGTCTTTGTTCAGAAACTCTCTCTTGCTCAGTTCTGTCCTCTCTGGTCCAGCCACACTACAGGGGGTGGAGACAGCATTGCGCAGGGCAGCCACAGCCTATTCAGGTGCTAGTGACAACTCCTCCCACCGCTCTAACCCAGGAAGACCCATCGGGATATGCAGGGCAGACCTCAGCTCCCTTTGTGTAAGTGTATGGAGTGAATGCACAAACAGCCCCTGTCAATCTAAACTTAGACGTTGATTCCACAGGCAGTCGGAGGCACACAGAATGGTAAAGCAAGAAAATGCCCACTTTCTAAAAGTGGTATTTTCAAACACACAATTTAAAAACCATCTCCACCAAAAGATGTATTTTTAAATCCTGAGTTCAGGGAACCTAAACTCCAAATTTCTATCTCTTCCCAACTGAAAGTTACACTTGTAAAATTTTACAAGGCAGCTCCTATTATAACCAATGGAAGAGACAGCCTTTCAATAGTGAAAAATGAAATTGGCAGCATTTCACTATCAGGACATGTAAAACACACTACTACATGTCCTAACATTTACATACACTGCACCCGGCCCATGTGGCTACCTTGGGCCTACTTTAGGGGTGACTTACATGTAAGAATAAGGAAGGTTATGGCCTGGCAAGTGGGGTCATTTGAATATAAGGGTATTGCGCACACCTGATACTGAACCAATTCAAAGTAATTCAACTATTTCAATAACTATTTGTGTTATGTTTCGCTTGCTAGTCAGAGACGTGTGACTGCCCTGCACACGTCTTGTAATGCTCACTTCTTCAAGTGTTAATGAACCCTTGTAACCTGGCTGCACAGCAAATGATTTTATCAATAATTCTTCAACATGGGTTTAAACAATGCTATAAAAAACTATTTACTGTATAGGTAACACTTTGTTTTTTATTTTTGAATTTCTCATTTTTTTAAACTAGTATCCATACATTAGTATTAAATCAAATAATGTCATCATTTGTTATTAACATGATCTAAGGAAACATAAATATGGCCTATTTAACAAATAAACAGTTTGCTTCCAATAATGTATTTATTTGTTGCCGAATGCATTTCGGGATAACACTCCCTTCTTCAGGGGCCACTGCGAAAAATATATGAACAATGATAAGAGAGGAGGAACTATCACAAAACAATATTTTTTACAGCTTAGTATCACTGTATATATCTTAATAATTATTTGGAATGAACGAAAGATGCTGAATGAGCCAAAAGGACACCCGTGATTGAGAACATAAAGATGTGCATGATTACATCCGACAACAGATCAACCAAATAAGCCGGTTTCATGTATCTAGGAGTGTGTATAGTGATCACTCGGAACTAAAAGCCCAAGGCCTAGACAGACACAAGCTCACGTTCTTCACTGCCTAAAGAATGTATCCGTGACTAAGCAATTCCCATTAATTTGTGCTTAATTTTTTGACCATAGTGCCGAACCAGTTTGTGAAAGTACTCACAGAGTCATAAGGTATACTAAACTCATGAAGTACTCACAACACAAAATTTGTTTTTGTAGATAACTACTCCGTCTTTCTAAGTCTCATGACCAATCGTCCTTCTGTGTAAATTCTGTAATAAATAGACGTTCGTGAATATTTTGAAAAAGAAACTCCCTTTTTGCGATGCTGTAGAAGCATCAATGCAACGTACCTTGTGAATAGCACTGTAAGAAATTGCGTGGATCCCAAATGTATAAGCTTAATCGTAATTCCAATAATTCACTGAACTGTAGAAAAAGAATAATAAAAAACCTAATCTGTGCTCATCTGACCTCATAATTAATATAGAAGAAACTAAAACTCAAAAGTGCTTACCGCTATAGCTCTCTGCTCGCAAACTATCCGACTATTCACAATACAAGAAACCGAACTCGGTAGTGACTATAAATCTGGTTGCTGCGTGTTGTGCCAGATTGTGCCAGGTAGACATGGCAGTTTAAAACTGCGTGCGCAGACACTGCAGTGGCAGGTCTGAGACACATTTGAAAGGCTACTTGTGTGGGTGGCACAACCAGTGCTGCAAGCCCACCAGTAGCATCTGATTTACAGGCCCTTGGCACACCTGTGCACAAAACTAGGTACTTACTAGTAAATCAAATATGCCAATCATGGATACACCAATCAATAACACAATTTACATGAGCATATGCACTTTAGCACTGATTAGCAGTGGTATAGTGCTCAAAGTCCTAAAGCCAACGAAATATGGGTCAAAAACAGGAGGTCAAACAGCAGAAAAGTCTGGGTATAATCCTGCCAAAAATTGCCAGGTCTAACAAACTATAAATTAACTGTGCAAAGGGAAAGCGTCTGGTTAAAGGCCTATGAATATCAAAGCCTCATGTTTTAATTTTCAGCACCAAAGGTCTGTGTGTCATGTTTGAAAATGCATTTTTATGTTTGAAGCCCAAGGCAGATTTGTCATGAGTAGTGCTTAATTTTATAGAAAATGTTCACTTTCTCACAATCCTCTCTCTGATGAATTGTAAAATCCTCACACCAACTTTATTTCACATGTGAAATCGTTTAAAGAGCACTCTTATCATTAGTTGAATCAAAATATATAATTTGTTTCTCTTTTCTCTACCCTAGAATATTTCTACCCATCTGTGGTGTGTGTAAACGTGGTAATTACATTAGTAGACCTAATTTCTATCGGGTGTGTAAAAGAACCCTACTAAAACTAGTATGCTCAGTATCACTGTTATTACAAAAATTGAGCACATAATAATTTTACATCTATTTCTAAGGCAGCACAAGTTTTGTCTGTAATCATGTATAGCCAGGCTCAAAAGTTTAGTGCAGAGTTCTGTAAGTAGCTTTTTAGAATGGTTAGTTTTCAGCAGTTCAGATTTCTAAATAGACAATCCTTAAACCTACTCTGTGTTCTTCTAAAAATCTTATCCCTAACACTTCTTGTAGCTTTTACTCGGGCCTAAGTTGATCTTCTGTAAAATAAGTAACAGTTCTTTTTCAAAAATCAATTATTGTTTTCTTTTCAGCTTTTGATAGTTCTCAGTTATTGGTTTCAGCTTTTCTCAGTTCTTTTTGTCTCAAGCTTGAAATCAGAGTGGCTCATACAATTCAAATCTCGCATCACACAGTTCATCCAATGTGACGTTCAGCACTTTTTTCATGCAATATGACCACTCAGGTGCTGAATACCTCTGACAGGGCACTCTTCCTTTCTTTGATTTTCTTTGTTTCTGTTGTTCTTCCACTGTCTCACTTTCACCACTTTGTTCTTTTTCTTCAGCGAAAGTCTTTGATATTCGATCGACTGGTACATTTGTTTTCAGTCTCTTTTGAACACTGTTTTGTGGAATGATCACAAAATCTCCATAGGTGACTCTTTTTGTTTCGGTGCTTGTTTCTTCATCAAAAAAATCTTCAGCTCGAGCTGATGCTGTCTCAGTAGTCTTTTCAGCTTGAGGTGTCTCTTCTTCTTCGTCAGAGACTTCAATGCCACTTAGAGAAATCACAGGAACTTGGATTAGTGCGACTGGTTTCAAATCTTCACCTCTTTCTTCTCCTTGCTGTAGTGGGTCACTGCTTCTTTCTGTTGTTCAACTTGTGACGAACCTGTCACCAGTGCTCTCCATTCATGCTCTGAGAACACTTCTTCTTAATGCAGATTTCTTACTCTTCTTGTGCACAATGCATACACCCAGTTTGGTTCTCCAGCACACTTAACAGCAATACTTGTGACCAGGATAATCTGGAAGGGGCTTTTCCGTCTTGGTTTCAACCAAGCCTTCAGAACGTGCTTCTTGATCACAACACCATCTCTCAGATCGAGGTTGTGGCACCATTCACTTTACGGATCTTGTGCCACAGCTGCAACCTGGTGAGAAACTGTACTCACCACATCAGCCAGTCCTCAACAGCAATCAATTATCTTCTCATCTGTGATTTTCACAAGTGCATTTGCAGGTACAGCATCGAACCACTTCAGTGATGTTTAGACACAGACTTTTGCAAAGCGAGACTCTATGGTGTCTTTGTGTTGCTCGATTATACTTGAAACTTCAGGTCGATAGCTACAGTGCAATCTTTGTTCAGTCTATAGCTCTGCACACATCATCTTTGGGTCCTCATTGATACAGTGGGTCTTTTGATCTGATTTCAGAGAAACTGGCAATCTCTACCTGGGAATCGATTTTTGCAATAATACATTTGCTACAATGTGGTTGTCATTTCTTCTGGTTGTGTAGGCTTTCACCCATCTCGTGAAGACATGTACCATGACTAGGACGTATATCAGCTCATTGTAATCAGGCATTTCAATGATGTTCTTTTGTATTCTAGTGAAGGGACCTTCTGACCTCCCTATGTGACTCAGTGTAACATGTGTTCTTTTCTCTGCATTCATTTGTTGACATGTCACATCTCTTGTTCTGCAAGCTTCCTAAACTTTGGGTGGTATCTATTCTTTTTAAAGAGAGGTTTCATTGAATCCCTCTCCAAGTGTGTGTGTCCATGCATGTATAGTGTCATTGGAAACAACAAGCTATCCGGCAGCAATCGTCTCCCATCAGTGGACTATTGAATGTCATTTGTGTTTTTCTCAAAATCGGTTCTGATCCAACCTTGTTGTTCTGCCTCTGAAACATTTTCTTGTACCTGTTTTAACTCTTCCCAAGTGTGAGTTATTAACATTAGCATTGAATAGACAGTGTCCTTCTCAGATTCACGTGTGAAAATCCCATTAAATGTGTAGGCTAACAGGGTACAATATTGTGCTACTGAATTAGCATCTCTCTTTCCCATGACAATAGCTTCTCCCATTTGAGCAGTTAGAAAGCAGGCTATGGTAAGGACAATCAATTTTGTATCTTGTGCTGAGGTAACTTCTTGAAGCCATGCAGCTTCGACAACATAATTTATAGTGCACACGGCATATGCTGCTCCTAGTATGCCATTATTACCTCTTAAACATGGGCCAACTACAAAATGGGCACGGTTGGGCTCAATCAGGGGTTCATCATTAGTGTCTAACCAAGATCAGGGGTTCATCATTAGTGTCTAACCTTGACTTCATGCATAGATTCATGATACCTAGATATTCATGTTCAACTTAATCACAAACATTTTCATTTACTGGCAGTAGACTTAATACATTTGAAATTAGATATCTTTTGATCACAACATTTTTCAGTAGCGACTCCACAAAGTAAGGGACCATTTCAGTTACTGGACATTCCATCATTATGTTCTCACTCTTTAGGTCAAACATTTGTGACCTCTTGTATATACTTTAGTATATACGTATATGTGCATGTACTTTGTGGGCTCTGGAGAACAGCCCTAGGACTTGTCTGCTTCCGCTTAGGGACTTTTTTTTCTGTTCAACTGCCTCTGTTTAACTGTCTTGATAGAAAACGACCAGCAGAGGTCAGTAAAATACCAGAATCACTTTAACATTCTCTAGATTCCAGTCCATAGAAATAGTCTTCCATGAGCATCCGTAGACAATAATATTTTTTTCAAATCTTGTATTTTTAGTGATATGACCACCGAAGGCCCTGATTTTATATTAAAAACAGAGCTTTGGACTATACCATTTCCCGCTCAAAAGACAATATTTCTCTCCATGTGTTCCCATACCTGGCATGTCACGCAGTTTGGTGCTTATTTTCCCTCCATGTTAAAGAACAGTAGATGTTTCAGCACCCAGGCTAATGTGCTGCATAGCTAAATACATATAAGGTCCCAAAGGCGAGACCGATTGCATTGCAAATGCTTGTTTTGTGACCGACATCAACCGCAGCTACTAATTTAAGACAGCTAGACATTTCCGTGGCAATAGGGTCAAGGGTTGTTAGGAAATAAGCCACAGACTCTTGAACATCTTTATGTTTTTGAACAGGCACTGAGAGAGCGCAGCCCTCCCTCTCACTGCAAATTACTGTATATTCTTTTAAATTAACTGGCATCCCTAGTGCCACGGCACGACACATTTTCTCTTTTGACTCTAGGAACGCTTTTATGCAATCGTCCCATGGAAGCGGATCAGACACATGCTTGTGTGTCAGCCTCAGTAAAGGCTTAGCCACTAGGGAAAGGGTTGGTATCCACTATCTACAGTAGCCAACCATTCCCAAAAGCTTCCGGACTTCTCTGAGTTCAAGGTGGACTCATCTGGAAAATTGCTTCCACTCTCTCTGGTGACACCTTTATAGCTCCTTTTTCAATTATGTGTCCCAGATATTGATCTTCTTTTTGACAGTACTCCTGACTATCCTCATGTAATGGCACTGTGATATAAACCTGACAAAAATCAATAACAGAAAGCCATTCTTCAGTACATGGAATTTGACAATGTATGTTGGCTGGATTTGGTACCATAGGACAACATGGTACATTTATGCTGCTAATCGCCTTCACTATTCTGTACTTCTCATTGTGTTTCTGTAAACCCATGATCATAGAGTTCCATGAGCTTCCCATCAATTCCTTCAAAAATCCTTTGCTCAGTTTATCTTCAATTATGGGTGTAATTCCTGCAACTGTCTCTCTGGTCGAATTGTTTGATGGTGTTCTTGGAAACACAGCATCTGGTTTTATCGTGACTCAGACTGGTTCTGTTCTTTTTAGTAATCTGATATCTTTCTCTGTGAACTCCCATACTTCTGGATTCACTGTTTCTTTCAAATCAGACGGTAATTTTTCAACTCTCATAACTGAAAACAATCCTACAGCTGTCTCTTGTTGGGCCATTTTAAACTGTACATCCTCGTCAGGAGTCTGATATTCAACATCATGCGGTGTACAGTAAATTGTGCAGTTTATCTTGCACCACAAATATCTTCCTAGCAGGCTTACAGGGCTTGAGTCACAAACAACAAATTGGTAACTTTCCTCAAAAGAACCTATTTTTACTGCAGCCTTCTCTAAAACTGGATTTGTAATCTGTTTGTTTAAAACTCCAACAACTTGGATCTTTTTTCCAAAATGAGGTAGGTCTGGAACTTCCACTGTTCTCACAATAGATCTGTTGATATCAGAAATGTTGGGGCTAAAAGTGTCATTTTCAAATACAGCAAACTGTTGAAACGGGTTCTGATTTTGGTTCTGAAAAGAATTCAAATTTGCTTTGGACAACTGATTTAAATTAGATTTAGGATTTCTTATATTTTGAGGGACCACCTTGGCTTGGAGAACTTGCATCATTGGACCTGCTTCTGAACTGACATTTGCTGAATTGGCACATTTTGCGTCTGCATTTCTCCCTATATTTTCACATTTCCATTTACTGCATCAGGTTTAAGTCTACACTTCCTCTTCCAATGCTCAAATCTGTTACAAAGATGGCAAAATGTCATTTTCTTCAGCATTGCAAAATCCATACCTCAAATTGGACCAACCAAAACACCTCTACCTCTATCCTGTGAAACAGCAAATCCTCCTTGAGCACCTTGTACTCCTGCTTGTGGAACCACACCTTGTATCTCACCTTCATTCTTTTTAAATGACCTATTCTGAAATCCTCTCTGAGCAACCTTCCTCTGAACCATCATATGTTTCTCCTTAAACTCTTTCTGCTTCATTTCTTGTCCATCACTACAGTACCCTTCATCCTTCAGGATTTCATCTATCAACTTTCTCTGCCAACAAACTACACTTTTCTGTATGTGCACACTGATCCGACCAGAGATCATTAATCCAATAACAAACTGAGACACAAAGAATCTCATATCACTGGCGTCAGGACATTCTCTCCAGCTGTGTTGTTGAAACTCCTAAAATACTCTTTCACAAAATTCATGAACAGATTCTTTTAGTTCTTGTGAGGTTCTTTTAATCTTTACACAATCAAGATCTTTTGGTGACACTTGGCCCTTCAGAAAAGAAATCACTGCTTAATTTTTCTCCATAACTACAGAAGATGGTGCATTAGTGCAAGCATCTCTCTCTGTCTCCTCACTTGGCCATTGCACAACAACTTTACATTCAGACCATAATTCAATTGGCATTGCAGTGTCAAAGAACATTTTAAAATTAATCCACAACACCTTTGAAATGTCAACAAATCCATCAACTTGTGGGTACCACTGTACAGGCTTCTCTCAATTTTAGAAATTTGTTCACAAATGCTGCAAGTTCACCTCTGTTTCATGGTACATGAGCATACACTTCTCCAGCTATTTCTCTCAATTGATAAGCTGAAGCTTCTCCCTCATCCTGTTTATTATTTTCCCCAACTAAGGGGCCCATTATGATAACGCCCGCTATTTTTCTCCACCCGCCACACATTTTCTCCGCCATATTAGTATGGCGGGGGTACCGCGGCGGATGTGAAGACCGTCCGCCGCTTTTCCGCCCGGTCCACAAGTCGACCGGGCGGAAAAGGTTTTAATATGGTGGCGGTGTCTGTTAGACACCGCCATCCATATTAGGATACATGCGGGGATGTGCCTTTCCGTGGCGGCGTTGCCGCCACGGAAAGGCATGTGGTCTTTTCTATAGCGGGCCCCCAGGAAGTTGGGGGGTGCACATGGGGGGTACCGCGCGGTGCCTGTCACGTTGGCATTACATATGCACGACGTGCATTCACAGCATTGTGGCGGGCGGTGCGGTGAGCACCGCCCGCCACAATGCTGTGAAAAGGGCTTGCCACCGCCACGGGGCGGTGGCATCCTAATAGCATGTGTGGGACCGCCGCACCACTTGCGGACGGTCCCGCATTCCGCTGCGGTGGCGGGCGGACTTTGTCCGCCCGCCATCGTAATGATGCCCAAAGTCTGGTGGTTTCTTTTTCGTCTCATGTTTCCTTGCGCACTTGCTTCCTAATTTCTCAAAACTATTCCATTTATGGATGTATTTCACCAATTCTGTAATGTGTAATCGCATTCCTGAAGAACACATTGTCTCAATTTGTTCAGCATCCATCTGTACCCTGAAATATTTTTGCAATGGAAAGCTTCCTGAAACATCAATTTCATATTTTTGGGCCAAATATGTCAGTTTATCATGCGTACTTTCTGCACATATTGCAATTTCCTTACTCAGGTAAATTAATTATTTTTCCTGATATTGGTTCAAATTCTCAAGATCTAAACATTCCCTGATAATTTCTTCAAGTTACATTTTTAACTTTGAAACATGAGGTGGTCTCTCTTTTTCGGGTTATGGGTCAACTTGTTCTGATGTGCTCTCTATCTTTTTAATCCTTGCTGCTTCCTCAAATCATGGTTGAAAAATCCCATCTTCAAATAGTTTTGTTTCTCCCTGGGCTATTGGTGTTGTAAAGACAAATCTTCCCCCATCTTTCAATGCTTGAACTGTCCGGGGCAGTTTCTGGTATGTAATCTGTAAATTCTGAGATGTCTGGATAAACCCTGGTGTAATTACTCCTTCTACAGCTCTTTGAGCTTCTTGAGTTGTGACCATATTAATTAGGACAGTCACAATTTGTCTAGGCACTGTTTGTGCAGCTACAGTTTGTAGTATTTGTACAGAATCAGTCACAATTGGAGAAGTAACACCTGGGGGTATCACTGTCGGCATTGAGTCAACGTCTGGTGGGACAATCTGAAATGTCTGTAAAGTTCTCTCAAGCTGTATTTCTCTTGGTTCAACAGAATCAATGGCCACTGTAGTACTTGCTGGTACACTATTATCAGTATTTATAGTGGGGGGCACATAAGGTGGTGGACACTCAATTAACAATGCATCCAATATTTCATCCCCTAAATCACTATCGGTTTGAAGCTTTTTGTCTTCCTTAATTTCTTTCTCCTGCATCTTATCCTTTTCCTGCTTCTCCGGTCTCTCAGTAGTAATGGCTTTGTATAATCTGGTTCCATCAACTATAACATTCCTCCATCTCTTTAGTGCTTCAATCCAATGAGCATCTGCATATTTACGCTCTGTTCCGCTCGTCTCATTCTGGCATTTCTCTCTTTCCTTGTCTCTTGCTGTCTTTTCCCACATGCTTAAGGCTTCAAACTGTGTGGCTCTGGATGGTGACTTTATTTTGCATAGCATTTTCCTGAATCTGTCAATAATTTGCAATTCCAAAATACTGTATTTTGGAAAACTCAAAGGACCCTCTTTCTCAGCAATTTTGCATCATTGGTGAATCCACAAACATGAATTTAGTCCCAAATTAGTTAACATAAAACTTTCAGGCGTTCCCTCAGGTGGTGCCTTGTCACCGACCCAAATCGAGTTTGTCACATTACCTCCCAAAAATTTCTTATATCTTCAAACCATTTCATTTCTGCAATAATTCAATGCAATGTTTAGATTCAATTCCGTAAACATCAGATTTGTTTCCTCCAATCCTGTTACTGTTTAAATTCTTGAAGCCTTTCAACCAATCTCAGTACGGTAATCACACAGCTGACCTATCCCAGCGGGCCACACTCCGACGTCACTCTCGCTCTTCACAACAGATCTCCCTCCTTCACGATATCTTCGCACACACACACACACACACACACACACACACGTTTTCTTAAACAACGGTGGTCTGCTTCCCTAAAAGAATCAATAGAATACAATTGCTCAAAAAATGCACAGACTCGCGAATGAAACCTTGAACAGCGGGGAATCACCTGAATCAGTATAGTTTCCCTTCTGCGCAAAAGATCCACCACACTATTCACAATTGTCCTATTCACACAGAGTTCCCTGTCTCAATTGGGCCGTCGGCGATGTCTCACAACAAACCCCACAAAACTCAGCAGACAAATACAACACTGTGTCTTCTGCACCTTACTATATATCCCAGGATTTTAGGCCACGTCAGACTCAATACCAACTCCAACAACAACTTATCACCACATTCACATAACTCTCACAACATCTCCTCCAGACATTACACAACCAATTTTTCACCGCACTCTAACCAAACGCAATTACCGCAAATGCAATTACCACAAACACAATTACCTCAAACAAAAATACTGCATACCACAATCTAACCCAACGCAATTACCGCAAACACAATTACAGCAAACACATTTCTCCCTATTAATACTCACACCTTCTTCAGGAACCACCTTCTCGTATCGCCTTCTAATACCGCTTTGCCAGTCTTCAAGTTCTGGGCATTGGAATCAGGACTTTTCGGGACTTTATTCTAACTTGGGCAATTATTTTGTAGCTACCTTCAGAGCATTAACCTAAACTCTGCTCCTTTTGGTCAAGATGTGAAAACTTCCCTCTGCTACCAGAAACTGTGAGCGTGGAAATCTCTCTTTGGAAAATTAAGTGAATGTGGCACAATTACCTTCAACTACCATTACCCTTTTTCCACGCCAATATCTGTACTCGAGGTGACGAATATTGATCATCATATGTTGACCAAAAGATCTCCTTCATTAACACAAGCAAGTAGGCAAATACAAATAAATATTTTAGTCAATAATGAGAGTTTGTGAGTCGTTTTAAAGGGTTTTATTTTCTAATTAAAATTTAAGATTCTCTGATTCTTTATTCATTAGTCAAATATCAGTCAGGTTTCAGAATTGATAAAAAATGAAAGTTAGTTCAGAGCATATTATAATGTGCATACAGCGCGTTTCATAAAGGAAAGAATCCCTATTCTAAGAAATGGGGTGCAAATGATGTCAGTCAGAACCCATGAAGAGTTAAAAAATAAAGGCAAGAGTGAGATTGGCATGAATCTAAATCAATAATTAATAACCGCAGAATCTCCCATAAAGAGAAACAAAGCATAGAGCAAATAAGCATTGGCAAATACAATTAGTTAAAGCATAAAGCTTGTTTTTTTAAATAAAAGTCAAATGGAAGACAGCCTGATGTTTTCTGGTCCTGAATCTCAGCTGATCTGCCTCCTCGTCTGCTCTCATCTGAATCTGTTCTGCTCTGCATCAAAGTCTGCTCGTTCCTCCTCTGCATCTGTTCTCTGTGAATCACCTCTGCTCTGCTCTCTTCAGTTCTGCATCTAAGTCTGAAACTCCTAAACTAGGAACACGTTTATAAATCTGTAAAATGTTGCAAAAGTACGTGGCATGCTCTTAGTCTCCTCCATTAGAGATCCAGCATTCTCCAAAAGGCACATCTTCCCCCTTTCCCCTGTCCACGTCATTCATCAGGCGAGCTATCGCTTTGTTCTCAAGCTACATTTTAAATCTTATTTAAAAGGACTTAATTTCCTAACCTTCTGATAAAGAAATGTGTTATTTTAACTAAACACATTACATTAACTGCAAGAGAAACTTATTATTTAAGCAGGATATAATATGGTAATACAATTGCAATACGTGTGCTTTCTTTTCTCTTTGGCAAAGAAATGAATGGGGCTCTATTTAAATGAACCATTTTACCAGCAACTATTACGATAAGGCTCCGAGGTTACATGCTGTAAATTATGCAAGGCATCTTTATTTCACACGAAAGGCACATTCTTCTGTTATCTAGAAGTTAAAGCTCTTCGAGCAAGCTAAACCATTAGCTGTCACTGCTTTCTGCACTTTTAAATGTCATGCTAATTTAATAGAAACTATACGTTACTGCTGCACATATGTTTAATAATTATTGTAAGTTAAATACACATTCTATAGTGAAGACAAAATCTAAACTCGTCACATTAAAGTCAAACTATAAATTAATTGTGCAAAGGGAAAGCGTCTGGTTAAAGGCCTGTGACTATCAAAGCCTCATGTTTTCATTTTCAGCACCAAATGTCTGCATGTCATGTTTGAAAATGCATTTTTATGTTTGAAACCCAAGGCAGATTTGTCATGAGTAGTGCTTAATTTTATAGGAAATTTTCACTTTCTCACATTTGCGCAGCACTTACTGCGTGCTGCCGCAGCTGCCTGCATCAAGCTGCCTTCTAGGCAATTCGCATTGTAATAACCTCCTGGTTGAGCTGGGGGGGAACTTACTCGGATGTTGCTATTGTGATCCGGGGCCTGTGCAGTCTCAGACTCACTTCTTGGGTACATTGATTCCTCCTCCGTGCTGCCCAGTAAAAACAAGTTATCAGACGCGGGCTCGGGTTCTCTCGGAAACACATGGTCACATATGGCACTGGGTCAGTCTGTCTGGGGGCGGCTTGAAGGAGCCTTTAAATAAACAAAGTGCAAGCCTCACATGGACTCCGGCATATTTTCTTGTTTTCCGGCTCCCTGAACCTACTGAGTCTAAACACTGTGGGGCTCATTTACTGTCAGGGCCCCGCTTGTCTTACCGTAGTCTGGCGGGGCGATCTCGCAGAGATGACATGAGCATCCACCACCGATTCCACCTCCCACTTAGTAGAAGTTGAAACTAACAAGGATGTAGATGGACCGGGGGAAGATGCCAGGGAAACAAAGGCTGTGTTGGGGAATGAACGGGATGGTGACCTCTTTTCTTCTGACCCTTAGGGAGAAGCCACCTGAAACGAAATAGCAGGGAAGGATTATCACCACTGAAACATGCACACCCCCACTCTCTTTCTGAACCCAATCTACCTATTCATCCACACATTCACCTTGTGGGAAGCACCAGGGAACATCATTAGCAAGGTCAGCAGGTCATCAAATGGAAACTGCAAGGCATACTAGCGCTCCTGCGCATAAACAACCAGACAGCAAGCAAGCGCTCCTGCGCATAGAAACACCCCAAAAGTACTGTAGCGCTCCTGCGCATGTAAACCCTGACACCCAGTAAGTACTCCGGTGTGTGGAAAACCTGGAAAGAAAGCAAGCGCTCCTGCGCGTAGAAACACCCCAAAAGTATTGTAGCGCTCCTACGCATGTAAACCCTGACACCCAGTAAGTACTCCGGTGTGTGGAAAACCTGGAAAGAAAGCAAGCGCTCCTGCGCGTAGAAACACCCCAAATGTAATGTAGCGCTCCTGCGCATAAGCAAACAGAAAACAAGCAAGCGCTCCTGCGCGTGGAATACCCAAAGAACAAACAAACGCTCCAGCGCTGTGATTAGGATCGCCGGTTCCGCTCACAGCATGTGGAGAAACGTGGTAAGCACAGCACCGTACCTCAAACAGCAGAGACGCGCTGAGCGCGATGATCTCTGCCAGCAAAGTCACGGAAGCGGAGGTTCAGGAACGTCCTGTGCGGCAAAGGCGTTAATCCAAAGCACGGACGCAACGGGAACCGCGCTGGTTATGCGGATTCCCCGGAAGCGCCGTGATTAAGGTGACGTTAGTTTCCGGTCGCTAGAAGCTAGACCGCTGACAATGCTCCGTCTACCTCGTGCGGAATTCTGCCTCCCACAAGCATTCGGGGAGCCGGAATCGTGACAGCACCCCCCACAAAATAGACCCCCCCATCCAACCCCGCAGATTACACAGGGCCTACAGGCCGAGGACACAGGGGATGACTAGCATGAAAGGCCCGAACCAACCGGGAGGCGTGACGGACATGGGACAGGGGCTCCCAGGACCTCTCCTCCGGACCATAACCCCTCCAGTCCACCAGGTAAAAGAGCCTACCCCGGGTTCTGCGGGAATCCAGTATAGCCCTAACCTCGTACTCCTCGTGGTCGTCCAGGAGAACGGGAGGAGGTGGGGAGGCAACCCCACACTCAGGGTGGGCAGGACGCAGAAGGGACACATGAAAAACCGGATGAACCCTCATCTGGGAAGGCAAGGAGAGTTTCATGGAGACACGATTAATCACTTTAATTATACCATAAGGACCTATAAAGCGAGGCAACAGCTTCTTGGGGCTGTGGACATTGAGGTTGCTAATGGACACCCACACCCTATCCCCCACCTTATAGCGTGGTTCGGCCTGCCTGCGGCTATCCGCCATTTGTTTATAGTTCGCCTTCGCTCTGGCCAGCTCAAATCGCGCCTGTTGCCAAAGAGTGCAAAGGAGGGCATGATAGGCCTGCACTGAAGGGAAAGGGCTCTCCTGCGGCTGCTCCCAGGGAACGGTATGAGGATGGCGCCCAAGGAGACAAAAAAAAGGTGACATGCCTATGGCGGAATGCTTGCTGTTATTGTAGGCGTATTCCACCATCCACAGAACCTCCGATCATTCCTTCTCTATGGACAACAAGCAACGAAGGTATTGTTCCATGGACTGGTTCGTTCGCTCTGCCTGTCCGTCGGTCTGGGGGTGGTATGCTGATGATAAACGCACTTCCATGTTCATAGTGCCACAGACTTCGTTCCAGAATCGAGACACGAATTGGGAGCCTCTGTCCGTGATCACCACAGATGGAATGCCGTGCAACCTGACAACGTTATGCATGAAGGCTACGGCCAACTCGGCCGCTGAGGGCAGTTTCTTCAGGGGAATGAAATGGGCCATTTTGGTAAGGTGATCCACAATGGTGAGGATAGTGGTGTATCCTTCACGGGTCCTTGGTAACTCAACAACAAAGTCCATGGAGACTGTGTGCCAGGGATATGGTGGCACAGGGATAGGGTGTAGCAATCCTACCGAAGGCCGAGATGAGTTCTTCCCTTGGGCGCAAACGGTACAACGGTTAATATAGGTGTACACATCAGTACCCATGGAGGGCCACCAGAAATGCAGTTGTAGCAGGTCTAGGGTTTTAGCATGTCCCGGATGATCGGACAGCAAGTGGTCATGACACATGTATAATGCTTGTTGTCGGTGTTCCTTCGTCGGTAGGTAGAACCGGTCTCCCTTGTACAGGTATCCGTCCTGTGAGGTGATGCCTTTGAGCTCCCCTATCCATGACTTGGTGTCTTTCTGGTCTAAGTCGTCGTGGAGACGAGAGAGAAAGGCCGAGGTAAGGATCCCCCCTTGAAAACAGTGTTCAGGAATAATGGGCACGGACTCGGCTACTGGCGTGGTCTCATCGGTGTCCCCAAGCCGGGACAACGCGTCGGCTTTGGCGTTTTCTCTGCCGGGTCAGTAAGTGATGAGAAAGGAGTATTCGTTGAAGAACAGAGTCCAACGTAACTGCCTGGAGGTAAGGGCTCGAGCCGAACGAAGGAACTGCAGATTCTTGTGATCAGTGTAGATCGTTACCGGGTGTTTAGCATCCTTCAGATAATGACGCCATTCCTCAAATGTAGCTTTGATGGCTAATAGTTCACGGTCTGAAATGGTGTAATCGCGTTCGGCTGGTAGCAATTTCCTGGAGTAGAAAGCCACTGGGTGCAACAGGCCCGTTTCGGTGTTTCTCTGAGAGAGCACACCCCCTAGGGCTTCTTGTGAGGCATCGGCCTCCACTATGTAAGGCTGCTCGGCGTCTGGATGTATCAAAATGGGAGCCGTGGTGAACCTTGTTTTCAGATCTCGGAAGGCTTGTTCGGCCTTGTGGTCCCATTGGAACTGGGCTCCTTTTCGTAACAACCGGGTGATGGGAGTGACCAATGCGGAAAAACCCACAATGAAGCGCGAAGCCCAGGAATCTCTGGACGTGTTTCACAGAGCTGGGAGATGGCCACTGTAGTATAGCCTCCACCTTTTTGTTATCCATTTGAATACCCGCAGGGGTTATAACGTGTCCCAGGAATTCAACGGAAGTGGTGTGGAAAACGCTCTTCTCTAGTTTCACGTACAAGCCATGCTCCTGTAGCCGTTGTAAGATGGTACGTACATGAGGAACGTGCTCAAGTGTGTTGTTGGAAAAAATCAAGATGTCGTCTATGTATACAACGCAAAACAGATCGAGGTATTCCCTCAGCACTTCATCGATGAAGTACTGGAAGGCGGCAGGAGCGTTGCAGAGTCCGAAAGGCATGACCTGGTACTTGAAAAGACCGTATTTGGTTCTGAACGCGGTCTTCCATTCGTCACCCTTCCGGACTCTGACGAGTTGGTAAGCTCCGCGCAGGTCAAGCTTGGTGTATATGCTGGCGTCCTTCACCTGGTCCAGCAGATTAGATATTAGGGGCAAGGGGTATCGGTTTTTTACCGTAATAGCGTTCATGGCCCTAAAATCGATGCATGTTCGTAGGTCCCCCTCTTTCTTAGCCACGAGGAAGAGAGGAGATGACACAGGTGATCTGGAATGGCGTATAAACCCGTTAAGCAGGTATTCGTCTAGGTAGTTGCGTAGATGCTCGTTTTCCTTTTCCGTAAGGGAATATATACGGCTACAGGGAAGCGTGGAGCCTGGTACGAGATCGATCCTGCAGTCAAAGTTGCGATGCGGAGGAAGTGTGTTTGCCCCCTTTTTATCAAACACGGTAGCAAGGTCCGAGTAGTCTTCGGGTATTTCTCCTTGGGCGACCATACCCATTCCAGTCAGGGGTAAGGCATGGGCCTGTACCTCCATGGTGCTCGGGGAGTTTGTCTGCGGGTAACAGGATGCGGAACAGTGAGCCGAATCCAGTGACATAACCCTGGATGCCCAATCAATACGGGGGTTGTGGTACACCAACCAAGGAAGGCCTAATATCAACCGGAACTGGGGTGCATTGATCACGTCGAACGTAATGCTTTCCGTGTGGTCGTTATCAAACGTCATCCTCATGTCCTCGGTCTGAAAGCGGATAAGACCGGATGTAAGGTCCGTGCCATCAACTGCTTTTACTGTTTCGGGCTTCTCCTTGTGTACCGAGGCCATACCCAGATCCGTCATGTATTGAGTATCGATGAAGTTTCCGGTGGCTCCTGAGTCGATAAGGGCTGTCACTCACCATCTCTGGCCTGAATGAGTCCGTAAAGTGACATTCACACCCAAATGTTGGTTGTTGACACACAAGGAAGGGGTCGGGGTTGTGGAATGCGAAGAACCCAGTAGGCGGACCCCACGGTCTACCGGGTTTACTCGTTTCCCGGTCTGTCTTCTTTCGTGATCGGAAGCGCAAATGGTTTCCTCCCTTTTGGTCTGTTAGGTTTTACAGGGCATTCCCGAGCGAAGTGCCCACTTTTGCCACAATACAAGCACTGGTTCTGTTTCCTCCTCTTTTCACGTTCCTCCTTGGAAAGGGGCCCCGGATACCGCCAATCTGCATCGGTTCAGGAGTCTCAGGGAGCGAAGCCGCTTCCTCAGTGTTTCTTTCTTTGTGCGCTAGGAAACGGAAATCGCTTCCCTTGGTTTTTCGGTCCTACGCTCCTGCACCCGGAAATTAAGCTTGACCACCAGATCGATGAAGGGACCTATTTCTTCTGGGGGTTCCGGTATCTGGGAAAGCAGGTCCTTGAGCTCATCGCTTAGGCCTCTGTAGAACACGGATACCTTTTTGGTTTCAGGCCAACGTGCTTCGATGACCAACCTACTGAACACGGTGATGTAGTGTAGCAGGTCTGAGCTGCCCTGTCTCAAACCAAGGAGTTCGTTGTCTGCTGCTTGTATGAAGGTATGACGGGCAAACATCCTTCGCATGGTCTCTTTGAACACCGGCAGGTTGTATAACATGGGGTCATCGTTCTCCACCAAGGATATGGACCACTGGGAAGCATCACCACCTAAGTAGGACAGTATGAACGCTACCTTGGATGCATCGTCTGGAAAGGCTGAGGCTCGGGCCATGAAGTGCAAGTGACACTGATGTAGGAAAACACTGTATTTGGTGCTATCCCCATAAAAGCGTTCGGGTGGTGCTAACTGTACTGTATGAGGGGCTATCACCTGTATGGATGTGTCATGGGAGGCAGAACCCCCCGGATTGAACAAAGGAGGCCTCAATAGCCCTTCCTGCCTAACCCTGGTGGAAGGAGACGGACCCCAAGGCCCTGTGAGGCCACCTGTCACCTGGTTCTGTAACGCTGTTAGTTCCTGCCGTAGGCTACGGTTTTCAGCCTGCATGCTGGTAAGCATGGCCGCTATGTCCTGGAGGGTAATCGCGGGATCGCTCATGTCACCTGGGCGAGATAGAAAACTTGGGCTTTGGATTCTGTCAGGGCCCCGCTTGTCTTACCGTAGTCTGGCGGGGCGATCTCGCAGAGATGACATGAGCATCCACCACCGATTCCACCTACCACTTAGTAGAAGTTGAAACTAACAAGGATGTAGATGGACCGGGGGAAGATGCCAGGGAAACAAAGGCTGTGTTGGGGAATGAACGGGATGGTGACCTCTTTTCTTCTGACCCTTAGGGAGACGCCACCTGAAACGGAATAGCAGGGAAGGATTATCACCACTGAAACATGCACACCCCCACTCTCTTTCTGAACCCAATCTACCTATTCATCCACACATTCACCTTGTGGAAAGCACCAGGGAACATCATTAGCAAGGTCAGCAGGTCATCAAATGGAAACTGCAAGGCATACTAGCGCTCCTGCGCATAAACAACCAGACAGCAAGCAAGCGCTCCTGCGCGTAGAAACACCCCAAAAGTACTGTAGCGCTCCTGCGCATGTAAATACTGACACCCAGTAAGTACTCCGGTGTGTGGAAAACCTGGAAAGAATCAAGCGCTCCTGCGCGTAGAAACACCCCAAAAGTACTGTAGCGCTCCTGCGCATGTAAACCCTGACACCCAGTAAGTACTCCGGTGTGTGGAAAACCTGGAAAGAAAGCAAGCGCTCCTGCGCGTAGAAACACCCCAAATGTAATGTAGCACTCCTGCGCATAAGCAAACAGAAAACAAGCAAGCGCTCCTGCACGTGGAATACCCAAAGAACAAACAAACGCTCCAGCGCTGTGATTAGGATCGCCGGTTCCGCTCACAGCGTGTGGAGAAACGTGGTAAGCACAGCAGCGTACCTCAAACAGCAGAGACGCGCCGAGTGCGATGATCTCTGCCAGCAAAGTCACGGAAGAGGAGGTTCAGGAACGTCCTGTGCGGCAAAGGCATTAATCCAAAGCACGGATGCAATGGGAACCGCGCTGGTTATGCGGATTCCCCGGAAGCGCCGTGATTAAGGTGACGTTAGTTTCCGGTCGCTAGAAGCTAGACCGCTGACAATGCTCCGTCTACCTCGTGCGGAATTCTGCCTCCCACAAGCATTCGGGGAGCCGGAATCGTGACATTTACAAGCCCTGTGTGCTGCCGGAACATCACTTTTTGTGACATTCCGATTGCGCACAGGGCTTAGCTATATCTACAAGGCACGTAAACCCACCCTCCATGGGTTTTCATGGCTTTGTAGATATGGAGTGAGGCAACGCAGTAAAAGCCGATGCGTTCCCCCACATTACAATGGGGAGGCGTGCCATGGGCATTATGGTGGGTGTTCCCACGTAACACCCATGGCATGTGACGCATTCCCACATTTACAATGTTCTCCAAACCTAGAAATGTGTCAAAAGCCTTCGCCTCCCCAGCGGAGGCATAGGGGAGGTGCAACAAGGAGAAATAACATTCTTTCTCCTTGTCTTCTTCTCTTTCTATGTGTGCTGCATTCAGCAGCACACATAGAAAGAGGAAATAGCCTCCATTGATTGTTTTTGTGCAGGAAAGTGTCACTTCTTGCACAAAAACAATCATCCCTACAACACATACACCTTTGCACCATGATGCAAGGGTGCCTGCATTGGCGCAAGGCAGCCCTTTGAGTGCCAGCGCAGGGAGAAAGGACAGGGATGCATCATATCTTATAGATGCAGCGCATTCCTGCTCTTTTCTTTTGACATAGGGCAGCGCAGCAGGAAGGCTTGCAGCACTGCCCTATGCCAAAAAGTTGTAAATGAGGCCCTGAGTTTCCATTAAACATATAGACACACTGTGGACTCCTTCTTCCCTTAAACCAGGATCTGGGGGGTGCATTACACTCTTACAGCTCAAGGTCATCCGCAATGCTGAATTTGTGCCGGTGGTTGCCATTGAACATCACCAGCACATTTTCTGAAGTATTTTCTGCCAGACATCATATAGTATACATTATGTTATTATATGCCCTCAGCTTCGCAGTGTCAGTATGAATCATGCCCTTCTTCGTCTCTCTGTGCCCTGCCTAAAATGGATCCCTGTAATTGCGACATGGCCCACCTGTGAAGCATGACTGCAAGCAGCCATTAGGAAATGATGATTGATAAAACAACCACACCATCGTCCTGTTCATTTCTAAATGTGTATGTGGTACTTTTAGGAGACTGGGCCGGATGTAATGGCGAGGAGGCTTAGTTTGTTTCTCAATGGGTTCTTTTCTTCAAAGTATTGTGATATTGATATACGTAAATGTAAATGAAAATCTCTTCAAATATTGATTTCCGTCTTCTCCTTATCTCCTTCTAGGTCTTCGGGTGTGGCTGGGTTACGCGGATTCTCGGCAGAAAAAAGAAACGAGCTGCAAGTAATGATTACAGAGATACTACCTAGAAGTCCCCGTCACCAACACCTCTGGTGGTTAGGTAGGAAAAGAAGTAGCGTCCCTGTAATGATAACCAAAGGTTATAGTGTGACTGCTCTGCCATTCACTATATATAAAAGATTAGAAGTGCCCCTTCTTTATAGTCCCGTCTATATATGAGAAAATAATAGTATCAGAAGAGAAAAGAAAAAAGAAATTATATATATCCCTTATCTTGGGACTGTTCAAGAAAGTTTACTCGGGTGGTTTTCTATGCAATATCCCTTTTTCAGTTGTCCGTCTTATGGGACATGTACTCCTTATCGTATAGGTATGCTTTTTATAGACATGCGTTTCCTTTTGCATTCAGGCTTTTTACTAGGGAACACATATAATGTGCTACTACACCCTTCACCACACCACCCGTGTCCTGTATCTTTCCCCCACTCTCCTCCCTCTAGATATATGCAAAATCTAGCCCTGGGTACTCACCCGCTCGTCGAGGCGACTTGGCAGCATCCTCCGGGGTTATCCACTATTCTTCCGAGCCCAACTCGACGTCCTCCTCCTCCCGACCGGTTCCGTTGAGGTTCTCTGGTTCGGCGGTACCTGCAACGGTCTTCCTTCGAGTTGGGCACTCCTTCCACTTGGTAGGATATTCCCGGGCAATCCTTCCTGCTGCAGGTTCTGTTTTTTCCTCCTGGAGTCTTGCGTCCCCGTTTTCTTCTCCCGCTTTCGGGGTCTATGCTTATGTTTTCATGTTGCAGTCGTCTTCCCATTGGTAAGCTCTGCAGGCCTGTTTAAAGAGACAGGTCCCTTTTACTGTTTGTCAGTCAGTTTAACCTTTCTTTCTTTCTTTTCCCAGGTCCTGTAGCGAAGAGGAAATCCAGCGACAGGACAGCAAGGTGGAGGACCGGCAGGAGAGGATCCCCACGCAGGGGCGGCTGGTGTACACGGGCGAGATGGGCGTTGCCCTGCCACCCTGGGGGATTAAAAAAATTTGAGATCGAACACCGAGCAGCTAGCAATAAAGTTTGCTGGCTGCTCGGTGGACAAACGTGCAAATCCGTTTTTTTTTTTTTTTTAGGGGGTGGGGGAGGATGGCCCTTGGCTCTGCTGCGCATGCTTTGTTGGCTGGGCGAAGATTTCTTCGACCTGGAGCCAGAAAGCAGAGCAGTGACGACACACAGGTGGGCAGGATCTGTGTATCACTGCCAGAATAGCTTTTGATTTGGGCGTTATTCGTATAGCCCAGGGAGGAGTCAGAAGCTCCCCATTAATTCCAATGGCAGGGGGCAGGGCAGTCCGGCTTAGAGAATGACATAGTGGGGTGTGGCAGTGGCCTCTACCTCTTCCACGAGACCCAGCAACAGTTGCTTATTGGTGTGCTGGGGTCTGGGGGAGGAGTCCAAATCCAGCATTTTCCAGTTCGGCTTGTGCGTGCTTCCCATGCTGTTATGTTGTGAGGACCACCCCATTTAGTTTGGGATAAAGAGGTGTCCTCTACGTTTGTTACCAGAATACCCACCAGGTGGTACCACCCCAGGCGGAAGTGTAGAGAAGGAAATAAAAGGAAGGGCCGTGACCGGATATCCGGGTCAGACCACGTTTACCACCATACCCAAGAGTCTGTGTAATTATTAGTCTGCTGTGTCCCCACATTCCTGTGCCCGTTACTCACTGGTGCCAACAACACAACAACTGGCGACAAGGGTGGTTCCTCTCACTGGGACCCGCGTGCCGTCTGTGCTGCCTCCGAGCGCCCGCTCTGTTCCCGGAGCGGCCGCGCCCCTGCTGAAGCGGTCGCGGTGCCGCGAAGAGCCTTCAGGCGCTGGGCCCGACACAATTGCGGTGAGAGCCCCTCCAGCGTACCTCCGCTGTGCGCCGCCTTCCTGCGATCGCTGCTGGTCCTCCTGTGCCCCAGCGCACGTGGCCTGTGAGCGTGCACGCTTGCCTTCACGTGGAGGCTGGGCGCCGATAAGGATCCCTGGTCCTCACGGCCCCCCCCTGTGCCCGTTTTCCGCCTGCATCCACGGCGGACTGAAGCCTGCAGCGCCCGGATGTCCTGCACATTCCACAGTACAGAGCCATGGTACGGAAAGCAAAATAAAACGAAGAATAGAAGGAGCTGGTGAATTTAGGCACAAGGACTGAACACAAATAACTACAAGAACAAACAAAACAATAATTAAAAGAAGAAAGGGACAAGAGCAGATATAACGCACGGGCTCAGGTCAACTACCAGGTACAAACAGGAGAAACAATAAGTACTCTCTGTGGGCACCCAGGCGGCAGTGTGTAAGAAGGGGCATTCCAGCAGCCTGCAGCAGGATACAGAAGGGGTGCAGAACTACTGCGACATGCTGCTGCATGGGCAAGAGCCGCGTTTCCTCGCCACAAAGGTCATTCTCCTGTGCCAAGTCGTGCTGCCTCGATAGTGTGCCCCGCTGAACCTGAGACGTGCAGAATGGCGACTGTTCCCCCTGTGGAAGCTTTCGTGGTCGATGGTCCACCCTCTGCGCAAGTGGCCAAGTGGAAGGACTGGCTGGAGTGCCTCAAGACCTACTTTGCAGCGGTGGGCCTGAAGCCGGAGCGCCAACGACCCATGTTGCTGCACCTGGGTGGTCCCGCGATCCACAAGTTGGGCAAATCGGTAGTGGAGACTGGGCCACCTCATACGTATGCCACACTCAAAGCTGCACTGACCGCACACTTCGAGCCTCTGGCCAACCCAGATTACGAACGTTTCCTTCTACGCCAGGCACGACAGCTACCCGAAGAATCGGTGGACACGTTCTATGCCCGGTTAAAGGAACTGGCGAGTACCTGCACGTTACCGGACGCCAACGACGAAATAAGGGCACAATTCATTCAAGGGTGTTCGTCTGCTAAGTTACGAGAAAACATACTCCAAACCCCGGGAATCTCCATGGTGGACATCTTGACGATGGGCTGGTCCAAAGAACTGTCGAAGGTGCGCGTCTGAACTGGGGTGGTGGAGTGAGCTAAAGAATGATGATGGATTAAACCCAGATCAGTTGACTGGGGGTGAGTGTTTGATTAGCTCAAACACTCCGTCCATCATCCCCTTTGGTATCGCTTTGTTCGCCCTAAGATGGCAGGGTATGCCCAGACGTGGGTCCCTTGCTCACTTTGCCACTGGATTCAAGCTAGCCTGGCTGATGACGGCTGAATTGCCAGAAACCGGTCCCAGGATGCTTGTTTCCGGTCCAGGGAAGACATGGCTTGGCAGTTCGGGCTGGACTGTTCCCATGAGGCACAGGGTCAGACTGATTTGCATATGGCCATGTCTGAACTGGGGTGGTGGAGTGAGCTAAAGAATGATGATGGATTAAACCCAGATCAGTTGACTGGGGGTGAGTGTTTGATTAGCTCAAACACTCCGTCCATCATCCCCTTTGGTATCGCTTTGTTCGCCCTAAGTTGGCAGGGTATGCCCAGACGTGGGTCCCTTGCTCACTTTGCCACTGGATTCAAGCTAGCCTGGCTGATGACGGCTGAATTGCCAGAAACCGGTCCCAGGATGCTTGTTTCCGGTCCAGGGAAGACATGGCTTGGCAGTTCGGGCTGGACTGTTCCCATGAGGCACAGGGTCAGACTGATTTGCATATGGCCATGTCTGAACTGGGGTGGTGGAGTGAGCTAAAGAATGATGATGGATTAAACCCAGATCAGTTGACTGGGGGTGAGTGTTTGATTAGCTCAAACACTCCGTCCATCATCCCCTTTGGTATCGCTTTGTTCGCCCTAAGTTGGCAGGGTATGCCCAGACGTGGGTCCCTTGCTCACTTTGCCACTGGATTCAAGCTAGCCTGGCTGATGACGGCTGAATTGCCAGAAACCGGTCCCAGGATGCTTGTTTCCGGTCCAGGGAAGACATGGCTTGGCAGTTCGGGCTGGACTGTTCCCATGAGGCACAGGGTCAGACTGATTTGCATATGGCCATGTCTGAACTGGGGTGGTGGAAGTGAGCTAAAGAATGATGATGGATTAAACCCAGATCAGTTGACTGGGGGTGAGTGTTTGATTAGCTCAAACACTCCGTCCATCATCCCCTTTGGTATCGCTTTGTTCGCCCTAAGTTGGCAGGGTATGCCCAGACGTGGGTCCCTTGCTCACTTTGCCACTGGATTCAAGCTAGCCTGGCTGATGACGGCTGAATTGCCAGAAACCGGTCCCAGGATGCTTGTTTCCGGTCCAGGGAAGACATGGCTTGGCAGTTCGGGCTGGACTGTTCCCATGAGGCACAGGGTCAGACTGATTTGCATATGGCCATGTCTGAACTGGGGTGGTGGAGTGAGCTAAAGAATGATGATGGATTAAACTCAGATCAGTTGACTGGGGGTGAGTGTTTGATTAGCTCAAACACTCAGTCCATCATCCCCTTTGGTATCGCTTTGTTCGCCCTAAGTTGGCAGGGTATGCCCAGACGTGGGTCCCTTGCTCACTTTGCCACTGGATTCAAGCTAGCCTGGCTGATGACGGCTGAATTGCCAGAAACCGGTCCCAGGATGCTTGTTTCCGGTCCAGGGAAGACATGGCTTGGCAGTTCGGGCTGGACTGTTCCCATGAGGCACAGGGTCAGACTGATTTGCATATGGCCATGTCTGAACTGGGGTGGTGGAGTGAGCTAAAGAATGATGATGGATTAAACCCAGATCAGTTGACTGGGGGTGAGTGTTTGATTAGCTCAAACACTCCGTCCATCATCCCCTTTGGTATCGCTTTGTTCGCCCTAAGTTGGCAGGGTATGCCCAGACGTGGGTCCCTTGCTCACTTTGCCACTGGATTCAAGCTAGCCTGGCTGATGACGGCTGAATTGCCAGAAACCGGTCCCAGGATGCTTGTTTCCGGTCCAGGGAAGACATGGCTTGGCAGTTCGGGCTGGACTGTTCCCATGAGGCACAGGGTCAGACTGATTTGCATATGGCCATGTCTGAACTGGGGTGGTGGAGTGAGCTAAAGAATGATGATGGATTAAACCCAGATCAGTTGACTGGGGGTGAGTGTTTGATTAGCTCAAACACTCCGTCCATCATCCCCTTTGGTATCGCTTTGTTCGCCCTAAGTTGGCAGGGTATGCCCAGACGTGGGTCCCTTGCTCACTTTGCCACTGGATTCAAGCTAGCCTGGCTGATGACGGCTGAATTGCCAGAAACCGGTCCCAGGATGCTTGTTTCCGGTCCAGGGAAGACATGGCTTGGCAGTTCGGGCTGGACTGTTCCCATGAGGCACAGGGTCAGACTGATTTGCATATGGCCATGTCTGAACTGGGGTGGTGGAGTGAGCTAAAGAATGATGATGGATTAAACCCAGATCAGTTGACTGGGGGTGAGTGTTTGATTAGCTCAAACACTCCGTCCATCATCCCCTTTGGTATCGCTTTGTTCGCCCTAAGTTGGCAGGGTATGCCCAGACGTGGGTCCCTTGCTCACTTTGCCACTGGATTCAAGCTAGCCTGGCTGATGACGGCTGAATTGCCAGAAACCGGTCCCAGGATGCTTGTTTCCGGTCCAGGGAAGACATGGCTTGGCAGTTCGGGCTGGACTGTTCCCATGAGGCACAGGGTCAGACTGATTTGCATATGGCCATGTCTGAACTGGGGTGGTGGAGTGAGCTAAAGAATGATGATGGATTAAACCCAGATCAGTTGACTGGGGGTGAGTGTTTGATTAGCTCAAACACTCCGTCCATCATCCCCTTTGGTAGCGCACATGGAAGCAGCACTCCAACGGCAGGTGTAGACAGAACCTGTAAACACAGTGGTGACCGAATCTCCTGCAAAACCCGTCACAAAGAAGCCTGAGCGCAGCAAACCACCACCAACATCCAGGGTTTGCTAAAACGTGCGGAGGAGTCTACCCCCATCAAGGCCCGTGCCGTGCTCAAGGAAAGCGATGCACGGTGTGTGGCAGGTTCAATCACCTGGCAAAGGTCTGCCGCTCGGCTGGGCGAAGACGACAGCGAGGCCGTCAAGTCAATGCCATGGATGCCCCGCAGACTGGAGGAGAAGAAGATGACATGGATGACGATGACGTGGAAGGCGCAGTCCACGTCATTCATGCCCTGCAACCAAACGGATGTCCCAGACGGCGCATCCCAAAATGCAGCATAAGTGTTGCCGGACACCCAATTCAGGCGCTCATCGATACAGGGGCCTCAATAAACATTATGGCAGAGTCAATACTAAAGACCCTCCCAATACAACCGACCCTGCGGCCAACCTCCACACAAGTGTTTGCATATGGCTCTACGACGCCTCTTCTGTTGGCAGGAGTATTCACCACCACCATCTCCCACGAGTCACGGTCCACCCGAGCCAAGATTTATGTCACCCAGGAGGGGTCCGGGATGTTGCTGAGCTGCCGCACGGCGGAACACCTACAGCTGGTAGCCTTCGCATTCGCATTCGCGGTGCATCAGGAAGATGTGGAGTCCCTGGTGGAGGAGTTCAAGTTGCTATTCGAAGGCATAGGGTGCCTCAAGGGTCACATGGTCCGGCTCCATGTGGATCGTTCGATCCAGCCAGTTGCACTCAAGCACAGGCGAGTGGCTTTTCATCTACGACCAAAAGTTGAGGAAGAGCTGAGGAAGCTAGAGGCCGCGGATATCATCGAGCGGGTGGAAGGTCCGACTCCCTGGGTTTCTCCCATCGTGATAGCACGAAAGCCTAAACAACCAGGTGAGGTCAGAATCTGCGTGGACACGCGCCTGCCGAACCACGCGATAAAGAGGGAACGTCACATAACCCCGACGGTGGACGACATAGTCGCGGAAGTGAGTGGCTCAAAGTGGTTTTCGAAGATGGACCTGTGGGCCGGGTATCATCAGCTGCTGTTGGATCCTGAGTCGAGAGCTATAACGACCTTCTCCACACACGTGGGACTGCGCAGATACAAGCGTCTCAGTTTTGGAGTCTCCAGCGCAGCGGAAGTCTTTCAAGACACCATTAGAAGTGTGCTCTCCGGCCTAAGAGGAGTCATCAATGTCAGTGACGATATTTTGGTGCATGCACCCACTTTAGAGGAACACATGGACTGCCTCCGGGATGTATTCCAGAGACTACAAGACAGCAGTCTCACCCTCCATCGCGAGAAATGTGCATTTCTCCAAAAGGAAGTAGCTTTCTTCGGATACCATTTTTCCCAGCAGGGAGTGTCGCCGGACCCTGTGAAAGTCAGTGACATACAGACTGCCCCAGCCCCCACCACCGTGACTGGTGTGAGGAGCTTCCTGGGCATGGTCACATACTGTGGCCGCTTTATCCGCAACCTCACTGACCTCACGGCACCATTGAGAGACCTCACGAAGAACACCACCACGTAGGAATGGGGCCCTGTGCAGGAGAAAGCTTTCCTGGACACCAAACGTGCTCTCTCAGCCGAGACCACGTTGGTCTACTTCAACCCGGCATGTGAGTCGGAGCTATCCGTCGATGCTAGCCCCATTGGACTTGGTGCAGTACTATCGCAAAAGCAACCAGACGGCGAGTGGGCCCCGGTAGCCTTTGCCAGTCGTGCCCTAACAGACACCGAACAGCGGTATTCACATATCGAAAAGGAAGCTATAGCGATCCACTGGGGTATCGCCACTTCCACCTGTACCTGTATGGTCAACCGTTCACAGTCCACACAGACCACAAACCACTAATCCCCCTCTTCATGGGCATCTCGTCAAAACCTCCTCCAAGAATCGAGAAGTGGATCCTGCAACTACAGGAATACCAGTTCAATGTGGTCTATCGCCCAGGGACGCACAATTCAGCCGACTTCCTGTCCAGGCATGCGAGGCCAGTATCTAGGGAGGAGGAAGATGAAGCAGACGAGGTCGAAGAGTACGTCAAACTGGTGGTTGAACGATCTCGCCCCCTACCTGTCTCGTTGGAGGACATTGTAGAAGCAACCAAAGCGGATGAGTGCTGGGTGATGGCGATCTCGGCAGTGGGGTCAGGATGGTGGCATCTCCTACTCGAAAACTTGACATGCAGAACTGAGGAAGCGCAAGTAGCACTCAAGGCCCTGCATCCTGTCCGCATGGAACTGGCCGTCTCCCCGAGGGATGCTTAATGAGGGGTGCCCGCCTGGTGATCCCTAGAGCACTACAGCAACGGGTGGTGGATTTGGCTCACATTGCTCACCAAGGAATAATCAAGACTAAGTCCCGACTGCGCTGCAAGTTGTGGTTCCCTGACCTAGACCGTGTCGTAGAGCAGACAGTCCAGTCTTGCTCCCTGTGTCAGGCAGTTGGCCCAGCGGAACCACCTGCACCGATTATGACAGAAGATGTACCACCTCACCCCTGGCATCGAGCAAGTGCCGACTTCGGGAGTCTGCCAGATGGAAGACACATGCTCGTAGTTATAGACGACTTTTCAAAGTACCCGGAGGTCGAGATTCTGGACTCTATTACAGCCAATAACACGATACCACGGATCGAGAAGGTAATGGCCACCCATGGTCTCATTCGAGAGCTACGCACAGACAACGGTCCGCCTTTCTCGAGTCATGAGTTTACTAGCTACCTCCAATCCCAAGGCATTCGGCACCATAAGATCACACCCCGTTGGCCCCAAGCGAATGGAGAAGGGGAACGCTTCATGCGCACCCTGAACAAAGTACTGAGGATAGCGACTGCCCAGGGGCAGAACATGGAGTGTGCCCTGTACACGTTCCTCAAAGAATACCGGCTAACACCCCACTCCACGACCATGGTCAGCCCCGGGTCACTGTGCATCCACCGGATGGTGGACGATGTCATCCCTCATGTGACTCCATCTTCCAACCTGTGTGATCAAGTTGCAGAACGGCTCCAGCAACGACGGGCCAAGAATGATCAGATGTCCAGGCGACGGCATGCAAAAAGACGGGCTCTGGCAATCGGTGATTTGGTGTTGGTAAGGAATCGACACCCACGAAGCAAATTCTCACTCCCGTTTGAACTGGACCCTTGGGTCATACAGGCAATCAAAGGCACGATGATTACTGCCAGGAAAGGTGGTGAAACAGTCACGAGGAACATTTCACACTTCAAGAAGTACCAACATCCTGCGCCTCCCAGCGCAGGGACGCCCACTCTGGATGATGCCGGATCCACTGTCGAGTCCGAAGCAGAGGGCACTGGGTTGCCCGACCGACAGGACCTGTCTCCGCCCAGGGTTTCCAGCAGCAGCCCCCCGAGGACCCTCCGGGCTAAAGACTGTCGAGAGGAGAATGTACGTCGAGGAGGTCGGAGGTACCATCTTCGGAACAATCCTGCAGTGTCGTCTCGACTGAGAGGTTTCGTATTGGACTAAGTGTTTTTGCAATGGACAAGTGTTTCCATTCTCTGTTTTGCATCTCTTTTCTCTCTCTCTCGCTCTCTCTCTCTCTCTCATGCTATTTCTCTCTACTCTCTGTCGCATCTATCCGTTTGACGTCCTATCTGGCTGTCAGCCAATTTATGATAAAGGAGGAATGTTATGTTGTGAGGACCACCCCATGTAGTTTGGGATAAAGGGGTGTCCTCTACGTTTGTTACTAGAATACCCACCAGATGGTACCGCCCCAGGCGGAAGTGTAGAGAAGGAAATAAAAGGAAGGGTCGTGACCGGATATCCGGGTCAGACCACGTTTACCACCATACCCAAGAGTCTGTGTAATTATTAGTCTGCTGTGTCCCCACATTCCTGTGCCCGTTACTCACTGGTGCCAACAACACAACAGTTTTCATGTTGCAGTCGTCTTCCCATTGGTAAGCTCTGCAGACCTGTTTAACGAGACAGGTCCCTTTTACTGTTTGTCAGTCAGTTAAACCTTTCTTTCTTTCTTTTCCCAGGTCCTGTAGCGTAGAGGAAATCCAGCAACAGGACAGCAAGGTGGAGGACCGGCAGGAGAGGATCCCCACGCAGGGGCGGCTGGTGTACATGGGTGAGATGGGCGTCGCCCTGCCACCCTGGAGGATTAAAAAAATGTGAGATCGAACACCGAGCAGCTAGCAATAAAGTTTGCTGGCTGCTCGGTGGACAAACGTGCAAATCCGTTTTTTTTTTAAGGGGGTGGGGGAGGATGCCCCTTGGCTCTGCTGCGCATGCTTTGTTGGCTGGGCGAAGATTTCTTCAGCCTGGAGCCAGAAAGCAGAGCAGTGACGACACACAGGTGGGCAGGATCTGTGTATCACTGCCAGAATAGCTTTTGATTTGGGCGTTATTCGTATAGCCCAGGGAGGAGTCAGAAGCTCCCCATCAATTCCAATGGCAGGGGGCAGGGCAGTCTGGCTTAGAGAATGACATAGTGGGGTGTGGCAGTGGCCTCTACCTCTTCCACGAGACCCAGCAACAGTTGCTTATTGGTGTGCTGGGGTCTGGGGGAGGAGTCCAAATCCAGCATTTTCCAGTTCGGCTTGTGCGTGCTTCCCATGCTGTGTCTGCACTCTGCAGTCCTGCAGTCACTGGGAGCCCGGCTCGAGAACGTTCCAGTGTAGGTGACAAATGTAAGGTAAGCGCGCTAGGGGCACTTTTTTATTGTATTTATCTGGGTTAAATATGTTCAAGGAGCCTCCCTGGGGAGCCACACAGTGAGCAAGATCTTTATTTAGGAAGGAAGTCTGTTCCTATCTGTTCCGTCTGTTGTATTTTATTTATTTATTTTATTTATAAAGTTTTATATAGCGCGAACAAGATCACGAAGGATATCAGAGCGCTTTACAATATGATGGGAGGAATAACATAAATGCAATATCAACATCCGAGCAAGTGAGCGTATCCCTCTTAGGGTAAGAATTTGTTCATAAGGAATCGTTTAGCTTCCAATTTGAAAGCCTTCGTTGAAGAGATTCTGCGTACTTCCGGTGGAAGAGAGTTCCAAATCTTTGGAGCAGCGCCGGAGAAGGCTCGGTGACAAGTTATTTTTTTGTTAAGGATGAGTGGTTTCAGGAGGAAGGTAGTGGCACTTCTTGAGGCTCTAAAACCACAGGATAGTTCAAGTATAAACTGTTCATTGTTTTTGTTCCACTTAAAACTGGTTTCGGGTTGACTGAGTTGAACCAAATCGTAAAGTAAATCACGCGACACGCGCCTTAAATCATGTTTAACAGGTTCCCGCCAATCTGCCATTATGCACGAACTCTGTCTATATTTTACACTAGTCTATTTCTTTTTTGAGACTGTCACCCGATAAAAGCCAGGGAAATTCAAAAGCAAGCAGAAACTGGAAGATATAATTGTGTCTAATAAAATTAGTACATCAGGCTGAAATCTCCACCAGTCTTCGCTAATCTGATCACAAGCCACTGGACCCGTCCGCAGCGCCAACTGTTTGTAACGATCTGTAAACTGCACCTTTGCCACCCCCTTCAACTTACATCACATAAATGAGCAACGACTCATAATACATTTTAAAGGAATGCATAGCCTAGAATAATGGGGCCAGTGAAATGAATAAATAAATCATTTCATGAAAAAATGGGGGGGAAATGTGATCAATGGGGCATTCACCTGAAGTGATCTTGGCAACCTCCAGGAGGCAAAAGCTAATTAACACAGCACTCTAAGTAACATTTCTTTGTAGGCCATCATCAGGCCAGGCAGCCCTGTGCTGCTGACCCTGCCTTCCACAGCCATTTTAGCTTCTTGCGTCTCATGGCCTACTTCTCGAGGGGAGAATTCCAGCAGTGTTTACACTATTACCTCCTATTCCTAGCAGTCAATTTAAAAACCACTGTGCACTGACTCTGAGACCGTGGTGATAGCCACTTGATAGGCAGGCCTTGTTTTGGGAGGGGTGGGGTGGGCTTGCTACTGTCTAACTCCCCTGGGCCTTTACTCATTTGTTGACCCATTGTGTCTGAAAATATTAACTATCCCTAGTGCAAGACGGGTATTATTTTCACTCACACTGCACAAAGGTACATAGTTACAGTGAATGTATCTTTGTGCAGTGTGAGTGAAAATACCGGGTGTCTCTGGGACTAGTTCCCCGAGCACATGCCCGTCGAGGGCAAGAAGAAATCACACTTGTCTTACACATGCATCAGGTGCCTTACACTCAGCCTTGCCCAGCGCGTGCAACCAGAACAACACTCTGGGAACAAGGTCACACGATGCTGGTTCACCATGCAGCGCGCACCTGAGACAAGGTTGGCACCAACTTAGCAGTGCCTTAGGAGACAAAAGGAAACTACAGGTGCCGGTTCCCCGGCGTCCCTGGCTGCCACTGAAGTGAAGGAGACATAAAAGGTACAATAAGTTTACTAGTTTAATGCATGAACTCCCTTGTTTTCCGCCAAACTCCCAAATAGAGGCTGAGTCTGTGCGGAAACCTCCGGAATCCACCGTCGGCAGTAGGTGCACAAGACGCTTGCAGACAGGGTGAACCCTCTTTCACTCACATATGCATTATTCAGTACACAAGGAAGCGGGAAAGTGACCCTGACGGCCTAGAGGTGTCCTACCCACACACCAGAGCGTCCCAAATCCCTTACCCGGGAAGCAATGGGGAGGAAGAATAGTCACTGCCTCCCAAGTCCCAACAGGTAAATAAACAAGCACAGGACAATAAATAAGCACTATATACCATGTGACAATGCTGGAAATACTGAAATGTCTCTGATATCTATCATGTGGTGAAGAAATACTAATGAATCCACAATAGAAATTCATATTGACCCCATCACAACATAGTGGCAGGAGGATGGCGAGCAATGTAAACGACTACAACATGCAGAACATGTAAGCTAGATCCGCGCCGAAGATGATGAAGGAGAGAAACATCTTAAGGTTGAATGACACCTCTGACCAAAACAACACACAGTTGATCTCATCTTCCTTGAATAATGACGTCAGGAGTGAAGAAAGCGTCCATTGTTCTCCTCAGTGAACCATCAAAAACCCCAGTGGTAGTCCCAGCTTGAACAAGTTTTAAAAATCTTCCCCTGTGACCGTTGTAACTTTCTACTACTGCAGACCTCTGTGGCATAATTTTTGTTTTCTCTCACTAAGATGAGAATTAGGTCACAGGCAGCGTGGCATACAATGCTCAGATAATGTCAGTCAAACGCTTGCACCAGCCGCCGGAAAGTCGTGTGCTCAAAACAAATTCCCATCGCCCCGCAGTTCATCGAATTACATTACAGGCAGCTTCTTAAGGCACCTGATTGAGTGTGCATTGTGCAGATAAAAAAGGCAACATTTGAAAATGATTGTTGAAAAGTTCTGAGGGGTTTTACAATCAAGCTTAGTAGAAGACAAGCAGAGTGCATTGAAACCGGTGCTGCGTGCATGAAACGGTGATAAATAGCAGAGGAGAATGTTGTGTTCTGTTTATTGTAGTTTATTTTTTTGTTGAGGATTGGTTTTTAAAAATAAAGTGTTCCATAAGCCTCTTTTCTGGACAAAATATGGTTGTTGTGGCATATGTGTGTGTAACACTGTGTGTGAGCATGTGTGTATACACATTTCAGAGAACTTATGTGTGTTTGGGGTTGATGAGGGCGAGGTAGCTCCTCCGGTTCGGTCTCTCTGCGCAGCGGGGCCTAGCAATGCTGAGCACACAAAGACACACACAGTACTAGATTTAGACCTCGTAAAATTGATCCTAGCAGCTCATCTTACTCTTAGAATAGGGACTGTGGGCCTGTGAGGTGCATTTTATAGCCAGATCCTTCCTGGTTATCTGTTTAAAGTCCTAGTGTGCACAAGGGTTCTGAGTCACGCTAGCTCTCTAGTGGCGTTGCTTATCTCCATGGCAGCCCTTTCTCGCTGTTTGCAAATCTAACCGTACCTTCTTTAGAGCTTGCCACACTATGACAGTGACAGATGCACGTGCACAAGGTTGCCAACGGATTTTGTGTATTGTTTGATTCATGGGAAAGTGGATGTTCTGAGCATTGTAAGTGTATGTTGTGATGAGTGAAATTTGCTCGAGATTCAGTGTACTTTGTGCATGAATTCTTGCATGACTGTGTGGATGGGAACTATGCTGTGTACGGGTGGGCGACATGGACTGTCCTAATTCTCTTTAGGTCTCCTAGTCTGGGATCCGTGTCAGTCAGTATGCTGGATGGTGTAAGGGCTGGGTTGCCCAAGTCAGTAAGTTCTGAACTACTACACTATGATATGGCCATTATTATGACTCCGTGTGCAAAGGCCCCCAACAATCATTCCACACCCGCAGCTGTGGGATCACACAGACACCCTCACATGCACAAATACTGGTTTGTGACAGACTAAGAGCAAGGCCAAAGGTCAAATCAGCCGCATGCCTGGGGACAGTGTGTAGTGGACATGTGAGGGTTCGATGGTACTCGTGTGCTTCAGCTCCCAGTGCAGAACATTATCGGGGCCTTGCCTGACTCAGGAGTGAGGTTTATTGCAGTTATCATACACACTTGCAGTAAATCGCCTCCAGCCTAGAAACACTAACCCTTCTAGAGTATGTATACCAGTGCAGTGGAACGTGAATCAGGCCTGCCAACTTCAGAAAATGTTTTCACCATGTGAGAGGGCTGGATCTTGGAGATGGTGTGTGGCATTCCGCTCTTCACTGCCTAAAAATCTCTGAAGTGCCAATGGAAGGGTTGCAGTAATGGCTGTTCACTGGGAGTCTGTATGCAAAGAGATGATATTGTGTGACATATGATGGCACAGTGTGCGCTGGCAGGTCTGATCACTGCGTATATGGGTAGAGTGAGATATAATGGTGCTCCCATAACTTGCCCAGCATTTGTTCCTAAATAGGGCCTAGGACTCATGTTAGTGGCAGCCCCAGAGAGGGACATGGACGTAATTTCCGGCTGACTCTTATCAGAGAGCATTGCTTCTGATACACTTTTGACATGTATAAAAAAGTATTGCTTTCTCCAACAGAAGGATATATTTGGATCCCCTTTTGGCAACAATTTGAAGTAAATATGTGGTGTAAAAGCCACCATTTGAATCCATTTTTTGCAAAATTTTCTTGCGGGGGGAGAACCCCCCCACACCCTCTTTTTCCATTTCGGGATTGCTCGCTTCGCTCGCTCGTTATACTACGATACAATTTTTCGGCCCACCACTTTCAAAATCCACCAACTGCCTGATCCCCAGGTAACTAAATCCCAACACTGCAATGCGCTGCTCACTTATAACACTCTTCCCATCCTGCCCTGCCCTCCCCTCCTTTACAGTTCACAGTAATTTCGATCCCCAATGTGCAGTCTATCTGGAAGGTTAAAGGCCCCATGCAAGATCGAGGGATCAGGAGTTAACTGGTGACATCCGGCATCATTTCGTGATAGCACATGGCACTTTGAAACCATGTACAAATACTGCCACCGCGCATTGGCTTGTAGTACCAAAGAAGGTGGTATTTAGTAATTACAAGGAGACTGACCCAGCACCAGCCTGGTAATGAGATGCCTTAAACAGGGTTTGGAGATCTTAAAATTGGAATACCCTTTCAAGCAATAAAGCAGAAAATTTCCTTTGACACATTTCTGTCTCTGTTTACTATCAGGAAAGTGTATGTCTTGTGCTTGATTCCCTTAAAATGGAAAAGGTTGAAAGAGCAGTGGGTTTCAGAAAGGAAAGAGTCTCTTGTGATTTAATATAGTTCTCTGTTCATATTAGTTTGTTTTGCTTACTTTTGCTTCTCCCTAAATCTACACATTTGTGAGCGATAAAAGGCTCACACCTTTAATTGCTGCTTAGCACCAGTCATCACACACTTTCAAGTGTTAGTAGTTGAACTGTGGTTATTGAAGGTGGATGTGAAGATGTCTTTGTCAAAGAAAATCCTGCAGTACCTTGCATTGAAAAGGAATTGATCATATTATGTGTGCTTGAAGTGTTATGCAGGTGTATTTTTTTATTTCAGAACCATTTTATTTTATATGTAAAGAGCAAACATCATGAAATGCAATACAAGCTTTGTATGATAGAGTATACAAAGGCAACGCATACTAAAATCAGATGTGAAAATGCAAGTTTTACAGAATAAGGTGCAACTCTAATATCGATGAAAGAAGATGATAATTAGTTTAGTGCTGTGTGTGGTTATGGACTAAATTATTGTTGGAAAGAAATATATTGAAAAGAATCACACATAAACACATGGAAAATATGGAAATGTCACACATAAGAAAAATGAAAACCTGGCAGCCGTGCAAACACTTGACAGACCCACCCTCAAAGAGAAGCAAATATCCCAACATTTAACTGGCAAGTGGGAGATTTTGAAATAAAATCAGGGGAATGTATTTCCCCCTTTGACGTATATTGTTGTAGAGACCGTTGTAGGTGGGAGACAGATAAAATAAAGCCTTCTTTAGCTTCAAAACTCTGGATTTTCCTGCCTGAATTGCGCCTGTTGGGAAGTATTGAGAAGGTAGACCAATCCCAATCATTGAGGCTCAATCACATAGCTGCTGAGTTTCTGATTGCCCATGTGTGACATTTCCATGGTTTCTGTGTACTTATAAATGACATTCAACTGCCAAATGTGTGACACTTAGAGTGACATTTTCTCACAAGTAAATCCAAGCAATGAAATGCGTCAAGAGAGAGAAATATCAGAAATGAAACCCTTTTCAGCAATGAGAAGCTCTAAAAATATTTTGAAACTGCTGCAAAACCCTGAAATTAAAGCATACCTGCCAACAGACCCAATTCAGGAAGGAGACTCCCAATTTATAAAGCCAAAGAAGCTTTATTTTAGCTGTCTCCCACCTAAAATTCCATATGTTTCACTGTTATTTAATGGGAAAATAAACACCCCAATTTTCATTTCAGTATCTCCCTCTTTCCTGTTTGAAATGTTGGCCTTTATGTGGAAGGTCACTAATCTACAGCCTCTTGCTAAGATGAACATATATGACAGCCTCTCTTATACTGTGTGCAAAACAATATTAAAACAATGAAATGCTTATTCACAGAACATTAAGTTGAGGGCTGGGAGGACAAAGCACTGATAGCTGCCACGTTTCCCAGCTTCATGTGTGATTTTTTTCTTTGAATTCTGGAACTTGTAGTCCTGGTTTCTAAAGGCATAAACAAGACTACAACTCCCAGAATTCAAAGAAAAACCTGGACTGGAGCAGCTCATCACACGTGGACCTGGAAAACTTAGCAGGGCTGAGCACCTTAACACAGAAATCATAAACAGTGAAGCAGATTTGCCCCACAGTAATGACAGAAAGAAACATCTTTAAAAACCATGACGCTTTATTAACAAATTAGTAAGGTTACAATCTCCACATCAAATCAATCAGTTAAAGTCAGTAATTGCCTGGATACAGCATTCATGATCATAGTCCAAGCAGTTTAATTAGTGAGGCAAACTGTTTATCATTAAAAGCAACATGTGCAAAGTGTAGCAAAGACTCATTTCCTTAAAGGAAATTCCGTAATACTAAGCTAAGGCTGTGGGCAGGACAGAAATTCAAACGCAGCTGGTGTTAACCGAAATAGAATCGAAAGAGGAATGAGACAAAGGTTCCGATCAGAATAAGGAAGAATGTACTTGCTCTGGAGAGTGCATCTGCAAGCAGAAACACATGGAGCATTGGTATCAGGAGAGGAGGAAAGCTGTCCACCTGCAAAAGTGGACGAGGCAAGTGATCTAACTAACAAGCTTCACACAGTTAAAACATGACATTACATCTAAAAGAAACAATCTTAAGGTTTTCCACCTCTCAATGACCAGTCAAAGCCCAATGTTCGCTCCGTGCCTGGTGTCGGCCTCCTTCTCATGGAATAATAAAATGCCAGATCCTTCTTTCACTGACCTTCACGGTATCTTGTACAAAGGAGTATTCACCTCCTCAGCTTTCTTATTTGCTGCAGGTGTTGGAGTTTCAGTCCAACTCAGCTATTTGTACACTACGACCTTCAAAATGTAAGCTAGCAAAAATTAAAATTTTAAATGAGCACACAGTGACTCTAATATCTGTAGCAGAAAAAGTGTTATGAACAGCAAGCAGAAATACAATATTTCAAAATAGAGTGGAGGCCCACTCGCGCTAACTTCAAAAGCACAATAGCTATCAGTTAATCAAAATGTGTGATTAATTCTGCTAAATTCAAATATGAACAATGTGAAAATTAATTGGTGACAAAATAGAAGTACACAATGAATATATCGTGTGCAAATCATGTAAGCTATAGTCAATGCGGGTTACAGATTAACATATTAATTAAGCGTAAGTGAACAAAATAAATTCTGCATCATCAATTCCCCCTGATGGCTCTGGAAGCCATCATAGTAACATCCACCATTTCCCTCATGACACTTTCAGAAACTACTCGCTGTCTGCAGCTGCTTACATTTAAAATCCTCTAGCTTCTTCAGTTCCTCATATTGGTAGGATCAGTGTGGGTTTAATGTGCTGAGAAGTTTGTTACCAAACTTCCCAGGTTTTAGTAAAGCCATTATGGAGCTGTGGAGTTCGTAACGACGTAACTCCCAGACCATATACTCTTTATGGCTTTACTTACAATGCCTAAGAATGGACTTAGACAATGTAGGAGTACAGGGCTCATACCACTATACCCTCACCTGAGTGCTAGTGCAACCTACTGGAGGGGTGGCTTACCTAGGCCCCTAGTGGGTTTCAGGCATGGCACACAGGGATGTGTACAAAATTTTATCAAGCGAGCATTCACTTGAAAAACTACGTGCACAGTAAATGTATGTTCTGAAAGTTTTAGTGAAATTTAAACAAACTCAACCGATGAAAAAATAATTATTCATACACGAAATCATGATCTTCAACAATGTATTCTTGTTGTATGATTAACATCAGTAATTCACATAATTTCAATGTCAATACATCGAATTGTATACATGAGATAATGATATCTTTGTTTTCTCATAACAAATCTGACAGAATTCAATCCATCCATCAAAATTCTACATAAACGCTACTTTGCATTCACAAACAACTGATTATAAATCCGCCCAATGCATTTCGGGACCTTGGTCCCTTCCTCAGGGGCAGCTGCAATGCAAAAAATATATGTATTCAAATGCTTGATACATCAATGACAAATAATAACAGGGATGTGTGCCATGTCGACTTTTCACTTTTCTCTGCACCAAGAAATGCAGCCGGCAACGGCAGTGTGTGGGTGTTAAAGTACTTGGCCTCTAAGGGAGGCACAATAGGTGCTGCAGCCCTTAGAGACCTTCCCTGGTCACAGTGCCCTTGGTAGCCATGCTATCTTTTACAAGGGGCTTACCTGTGGCAAGAGATGTGCCAATTGTTCTGGGAAAGAATACAGGCCCTGGGATCCTGATTGGTAAGGACCCAGGGCACACCAAGTCAAAGTGCATCATGTGTCATGCAAAAAGTGGGGAGTAACCATGCAAAAAGGGACACTTTCCTACAGGTGCCCCTTATTACTATGTCCTATAGCTATAGGGGTCCTGACAGACTTCCCCATCCTCATCCTTTCCCACTAAATAGCACATCAAGGTGGTGCCATCCCTACTTGATGGAGGTCACTCCACCCCTTCCAGAACATGAAGGCAATTTGAGATGAGAATTGAAAATCCATCAGATCTAAATACACTAACAATGGGATCCATTTGCGATTCTGGGACTATGCGCTTAATAGATCTTTGGGCAAAATATTCGGGTCCCCTAGAGCAGCTGGGTTTGTAGAACTACCGCAATGGTAGAAACCCAATGTTGGACTCTCTCCTAGATCAACTAGGGGGGGCCAAGTAACAACCTCTGCACTACGTGGGGAGACCTAAAGTTTACAATGAAGCAGTCACCAGAACGATCCTTGGTCCCAGACCCCAACCATCCCACTCTCCGTGTGAGCAGAATCTCATTGGCCATATCAAATGGAAACTCCCTCTGTAGGGCCAACCAGTTCAAACATTTATTTGTCAGCTCTTCCTAGCCCTCCCTCTGATCCACATGCAGCTCGGGAATGCCACCTAAGACTGTTAGATAAAAGCAGGATGCTGTGGGAAGATTAATCACTGGTTGCCTCTCTATGGAGCCAATGGTATTTAGCATAAATGGAGGCTTCCCCCAGCTCCTCTGCTATAATTTGTTAAAGCCCCTCGGTCTCTAAGCCCTTTACCGTGGATAGGGTGCCCCTAGCATTAGTCCATTTACCCTGGCTGGTTCTAACATCGCTAGGTGCAATGTCTGTGACCCTACGCTGCAGGGTGCCGGGTTCATTAGTCGGATTAGCTTTGTGGTTGGTGGTAATGCCCTGGGCACCCTGCTCTGTGCAGATAATGAGCATAATTCTTGCTTTTGCTGAGATATAGTGAAGTCAAGCCCCCTTTCAATGGCTTTCAGCCGCACTAACAATGGAGAAAGCTCATTATGCACCAAGTCTTTAATTTTCCCAAAATAAGACTCCATGAGATTCACAGCCCATAGTGGCTTATGTACAGTCTCCTCCAGGCAAAAATTGGTAGAACCCAAAGTATTCAGGTCAACACGTGGGCTTGCTAGAGCAGATGGGGACTCGGATGTGTGATACTGTCTGGGCTGTTTGGCGGCTCAGGAAGACAGTGCAGTATCTTTTGGGCATGCCCCAGTTAGATTAGGAGCAGAATTGTAATCTCATCACTGTTTTATTCACTACCCAGACGGGTGCAGTCAGCTGCTGTGCTTGAGGGGCTCGGACTACCCATTATAGAGTAGCCAAAGGTAGGGTCATTTAAACGCCCAACGACAATCTCCTCTCAGTTAGAACTGTTTCTGTAGTAATAATCCCCATGGCCCTATGTAGCATTTTATCAATGTTGGTTGTTTTAGGGGTAGATGGTTCTTTGGGTGGGCCTCCAGGGGGTTTTATTTTGCCCATAATTCTTTAAAAATGACTGAAATACTTAAAACAGCAAAGGGGTGGCAATAGTCACAGAATAGCATCCAAAGCAGGACAGGTAACTCACCTGATAAACCACCGTAGGGATTACTAGACAGTTCAAAACAATAGCAGATGGCACTCACCCCCAGATTTACAATGTCAGAGAGTGGGCCTAGCCTAAACTTCTCTGGGCTCTGACAGCACGGATAGGCTCACTCTTGGCCTGGGATTTGCCCAGGAGCGGCCTGCATGCGTCCAGCGGGAGTACTGTTGTACTTTTAAGAGCTATGCGGTGGCAGGTGAGGCAGGACAACGCTGGCACCTCTCTTTGCATGGGGATTCCTGGTGGTTTACGTCCCCTCAATGCGGCCCCCAGAGCAACAGGACCATTTGTTTGCTTTCCCACGCCACAGGAGTACTGTTGCACTTTTAAGCGCTATGTGACAGCAGGCGTGGCAGGACAACACTGGCGCCTCTCCTGGCGCTGGGATTCCTGGTGGTTGAATAGCCCTTTGATGCCGCCCCCAGAGCAACAGGACCATTTGTTTGCTTTCCCACGCCGCTGGAGAACTGTTGCGCTGTTAAGAGCTATGCGGCGGCAGATGTGGCAGGGCAACACTGGCGCCTCTCCTGGTGCTGGGATTCCTGGTGGGTGCACTCCCCTCGATGTGGCCCCCAGAGCAACTGGACCATTTGTTTGCTTTCCCACGCCGCTGGAGTACTGTTGCACTTTTAAGAGCTATGCGGCGGCAGACGTGGCAGGGCAATGCTGGCTCCTCTCCTGTTGCTGGGATTCCTGGTGGTTGAAGTCCCATTGATGCGGCCCCCAGAGCAACAGGACTGTTTGTTTGCTTTCCTGTGGGAGTACCGTTGCACTTTTAAGCACTATGCGGTGGCAGGCGTTGCAGGGCAACGCTGGTGCCTCTCCCGGTTCAGGGATTCCTGGTGTTTCAAGTCCCCTTGATGAGGCCCCCAGAGCAACGGGACCGTTTGTTTGCTTTCCCGTGCTGCTGGTGTACTGTTGCGCATTTAAGCGCTATGCAGTGGTAGGCGTAGCAGGACACCGCTGGCACCTCTCCTGGCATGGGGATTCCTGGTGGTGGAAGTCCCCTCCATGCAGCCCCCTGAGTAACAGGACCGTTTGTTTGCTTTCCCACGTCGCAGGAGTACTGTTGTGATTTTAAGCCTTTTGTGGCGGCAGGTGTGGCAGGATAGCACTGGTGCCTCTCTAGGCGCTGTGGCTCCTGGTGATTGAAGTTCCCAGAGCAACGGGACCGTTTGTTTGCTCATACATTAGTGGAATATGATGATAAGTCTTCCCTTCTGCCACAGATGAAGGCAGATGGGTAAATACATAACAGTTCTTTGCAAGTGATGTAGCGGAAACCGCAATTTAATTGTAGGGGTGCATTATAATCACACGTGTAGAGCGCACCCACATATAATCCTTTGTTGTATTAACGTGAAGTGTTAGAATTCAAAATGTAATAACATAAAACGTGATGTGTTTAGACCATTTAAAGTCACATGAAGAATTAATGTAGAAAGTGGATGTAACTAGTAGCAAACATTAACATGAAGAACTCATTTTGTGTAACTGACGACCATTCATTTATTAAATGTGTTTATTAATGTGTCATCTTACATGTAGGTAAGTGTATTAATTGAATGCGCCTTATTTCCTATGGAATTTCGTAAGGCTCACTTGCCATTTCCTTATGTTAGCCGAATCTTGTAGGCCTGAAACGCATTTTCCCTGGAAACTCTCGCTTAGAATTAATAGCTGAATTTCATGTGTTGTGGAATTTGTCTTTTCTCACGCTTTGTGTTGCAGGTGAATGAAGCGCTCTTGTTAGCTAGAAAAATGTCTTTGTTTTACCAGTCAGGCAAGGAGAGAAATAGTTACATAGTTCGCTCTGAATCGTTAAGGGAAGGCTGTTGTCCTTTGCACAGGAGAAGGCTTGGGAACCAAGGACAGAAATGGGGAGAAGAACATTGCGATCCCATGGAAAATTACCTTTAGGATGGTGCCCAGAGCGGGTGGCATGACTCGCAATGACTCTTGGGAAAGATACCTGTAATAATGAGATGTTTAAAGTAGGGAAAGTGCCCACTTCACTTTCTGCCTTCGGAGAGAGAGCATCTTAGAACTAGCTCTGTCTTAATTGCTCTATGTTATTAGACCCATCGATGGTGGAGAGACTTCTTAGGAAGACTTCACATGCTGACAGCTTTTATCTTTTGTCCCAGAAGATACAAAGATAGGATGTCATTTTAGCGTTAGTGTAGGGATAGATTAATGCTTTATATTCACTAAACCTCAATGCAGGGAAATTTGTACTCATGCTTTCTGATCCTCTGCATCCTATTTCTTGAGTTAATTGTTTTGTGCATGTTGCATTGCCTCAACTTGATTCACAGATTCGGCTTTATGCTGATTCTGATGTATTTCTACACTTTCATTTTGAGGTGTCTTCATGTACAGTTATTTTTGGCTTTGTAATAAATTAACTAACATTAAGTAGTTGTCTGTGGTTACTATGTGTCCAGAGAAATGTTGAATTGATTGGTATTATTAACTACCTTCTCCCCTCTACGCTTACATGCTACTAAAAAGAACCATCGGATTATGATTTTGGAATAGGTCCAGAACTTATGCGCCCAGCCCTTTCACAAGCATTACACGAGTATACTGACTCAAAAGATTGAAAAAAACATTAATAGTGAAACTTCCCTCAGAATTATCTTTATGCAAGAATTTCGCCTCTAAACTTGGTTGCTCAACTACTGGCACAGAGATAGGTTTATCTGTAGGACTAACTTGCTGTTGGCCAGAGTTTAAACTCATTAGTAAGCATATTATCAGAATAATTGAAATGATGGGCAGAGTGACCACTTTTGTTCTTTGCTTATTAGGTTAAAGGGTTATCATGATTTCTCATGAATCAGAAAAGAGAAAAAAGAATATGTATGAAAAGGTCCAAGCAAGCAAATGTCAATAACTTATTTTGTGCAACTTCAGCAAAACTGATGACTCCCTCACAATGAATTCAGGGTCAATTGTTTCAAAGTCAGAGCCTAACCATAAGTCAATCTTCTTCTAAAAAGATATCCCTACTCTTCTACTGGAGCCTCAGCCCTAAAGGTTATCACAGAGTTCAGACTTTCAAAAATTGCCAATTGACTTCAGAATAAGCAAAAATCAAGAGTCAGTCTAAATTAAATGTGGCAGCTTTGATCATGAAGGTTCTTCAAAATCAGTCCAAGGATCCTCGAACACCCAATGTCTTTAAATTAGAATCACTCTCCATAAAGTATGTCCATTCTGGAGCCGAGTACCTTTGACTAGGCACCCGCTTTCTCCTCTACCTTCAGCTGTCACCTCTTTTCCACCAGCTCGACTCACTCTTCAAGTATAAGCTGCACATATTCAGTTCAGTAGGCCACCACATTTGATGGCGATGTTAGTAACCAGGATAATCTGGAAGGAGCCATACCAATGTTCTCTCCATTCTTCTCACGGATTAATACAATATCAGCCCCTCTCCCACTGGCCTTCATGATATCTTGTACCAAGGATTGTTCACCTCCTCAGCTTTGTCATCTGCTGCAGGTGTTGGAGTTTTAGTCCAACTCATTTAATCACTACACTACGACATTCAAAAGGTACGTTAGCAGAGAATAACATTTTAAATGAGCACACAGTGATTCTAATATATGAAAAAGGAACAATTGATGGACGGAATGCTGGACAATGCAAACATTCACCCCCAGTCACAAGGATCTGGGTTTAATCCACCATTCTTTTGCTCACCACACCACCCCAGTTTGGACCCAGCCATATGCAAATCAGTCTTGACCCTGTTCCTTATGGGAACAGTCCAGCCCGAACTGCCAAGCCAGGTCCTCCCTGGACCGGAAACAAGCATCCTGGGACCAGTTTCAGGGCATCACCCTTCATCAGCCAGGCTGGCTTGAAGCCAGTGGTGTAGTGAGCAAGGGACCCACGTCTGGGCATACCCTGCCAACTTGTGGGAAGGGTATGCCCAGACATGGGTCCCTTGCTCACTTTGCCACTGGATTCATGCTAGCCTGGCTGATGAGGGCTGTTAGCCCGAAACCGGTCCCAGGATGTTTGTTTCCGGCCCAGGGAAGACATGGCTTGTCAGTTTGGGCTGGACTATTCCCATGAGGCACAGGGTCAAGACTGATTTGCATATAGTTGTGTCTGAACTGGGGTGGCGAAGTGAGCTAAAAAACGATGATGGATTCAACCCAGATCTGTGACTGGGGGTGAGTGTCTGAAAAGTTTCAGCGCTCCGTCCATCATCTCCTTGTGTTTGCTTTGTTCGCCCTAAGTTGGCAGGGTATACCCAGGCGTGGGTCCCTTGCTCACTTTGCCACTGGATTCAAGCTAGCCTGGCTGATGAGGGCTGTTAGCCCGAAACCAGTCCCAGGATGCTTGTTTCCGGTCCAGGGAAGACATGGCTTGGCAGTTCGGGCTGGACTGTTCCCATGAGGCACGGGGTCAAGACTGATTTGCATATAGCTGTATCTGAACTGGGGTGGCAAAGTGAGCTAAAGAACAATGATGGATTCAACCCAGATCTGTGACTGGGGGTGAGTGTCTGAAAGTTTCAGCGCTCCATCCATCATCTCCTTGTGTTTGCTTTATTCTAATATATGAAACAGAAAAAGTGTTATGCACAGCAAGCAGAAATACAATGTTTATTTCAAAATAGAATGTAGCACCTAGGCCTACTCAAGCTAACTTTAAATGCAAATTAGGTACCAGTTAATCGAAATGTGTGATTTATTCTGCTAAATCTAAATATGAAAAAATTAAAATGAATAGATGACAAAATAGAAGTACTTGATGAATCTATCGTGTGTAATCATGTAAGCCACACAGATCAACATATTAAGTGTAAATGAACAAAACCCGCTGTGCGTCATCAGTTACACATATAACGTCCGCAGTTGCATTAACTAATTGAGATTTCATAATGTATTTTTCCTTGTTTCTGTTTTGTTGTGAGAGCTAGGCTGCATTGGCTGCTCGAGCAGTCAGAGCTAAAGCACAATTATTGCCTTATGACCTCTGCAGTATCAAATTACATCTGATATTTATTTGAAGACTGGCTTTAGTGCAGGGCATCCAAACAGCACCATATTTAATTGGATGTTCACAGCCTTATAAGGTTAAAGAGCATGCCTGCAGAGATCAGAGTGAACTTCAGTGCAGAGTCAGAGAGACTAGGCGAGTGCGTGCCTCTCCCAAGCTGCCTGCCCACAAGTGCCTGGAGTGTGTATACCAGGCTGAGTGCCTCACTTGCTCTCCTTGGGGGTCTTCCCCAAGTTCTTTGGCCAGACTGCCTGGCAGGGGAGTGGCCACAGGAAAACAACAGAAGGCGCGCGCCAGGATCCAGACTGGACCTGGCGTTTGCTGTTTGTGATTTAGTTTCATCCCAGTGTGGAGTGCTGGGGATTGCTGTTGGTAGAGTAGATTCTTAATTAATAAATAATGACAGTTTAATAACATGAATGACTTACATATGAAGGAGTTTGCTGCATTCTACAGAGCTGTGTTTTCCTTAGGTTGACCAAATTCGGCCCGGACTTCATTTTGAAATTCAAAACGTGACCTTGTTTTCGTTCTTACTGTCTCCACAGGCAGCAAAATGTGCACTGGCACATTATTAAAAGTAATGTGTATTGTAATTCCGTTATATTAAGATACTGTTCTTTGTAAGCTCTAGAGGAAACTTCCCTCTCAAAATGTTGCTGTTGAAAGTTTCTTGTTCTTCCTGCCTAAAGCTCAGCGAGCCTATTCATTCCATAAGCCTGTCATTGTATTACATGTAACAGATTTATACCGTCAGATCTGATCACATTGGGGCAAATGGGGTGCTAATTATTATTCATGTAGAGGATGGTGTTAGGTATTGTTGCATTGTATTCTGTATTGTGTTTTACTGAGCCTATGTATGATTTTGCTCACCTCATACCGACTGTGATTTTTACTGTGTATTTTGCTATTAGAGGAGGCTCTTAATGGAGGTGAGCCAGAGAGTTGATTTCCTGATTCCAGTGGCGTAGCTAGGGCGGGGGCGGTGGGGGCGGGCTGCCCAAGGCGGCACGAGTTTTGGGGGCGGCGGCCGGCACCCCTCCCCCGCTCTTACCTGTGACCGTCATGGCCGCAAGAATTGGCAGCACCCCCCCCCCTTACCAGCGGCGGCCGTCGCTCCGCATGAATCGCCAGCACCCCCCCCACCTCCCTCTCGCTCTGCGATCAGGCCGCCGTGGGTGGCAAACGCAGGGGCCGCCACGGGCGGCCTAAGGCCTAGCCACGCCACTGCCTGATTCTTTGAGAGCAGACCCCTATTTGACAGATCGCATGCTGCATCTATTAGCATAATACTAGACCATATTTGGTTTTAGCTATCAATATCTGCATTTGAGATTCATTAATTAATCATATTTTTCTTTCTGGAACGAACTTTCATTATTTAATGAACCTTCAAGGTTACTTTTTTTATCTTGTCAAGAAGGCTTATTATCTGATTTTGCTGTTCGATTTATTGTCAATCCTAATCTATTCAGGGGCACAGTTCTTCATACATTCTTGAGGACATCACACCGATCTTACATGGACTCCTTATCTTTAAATGATCTCATAAAATAGCGTCATCGCTGTCTAAGGACTTGTGTACATTTTTAAGTTTGTCTGCAATTATTTTGTGGTGACCCGACGATAAATCAATGTCATCACCGCTTTGCATTCTGGAACGTGTAGTTTTGCAGCCCATTCAATTGCAACTCCACTTATTAGTTTCACTTGCACTGGCTCAAGCCAACACAATTATGCGTAATAGTTGTGCTATTTTCATCCTTGGTTGACCCACAAGGAGGGACTCCCTTAAGTGACGATTCAACTTCTGTCGTTCCGTAATGCATGTTTGGAAACTCTGCATTAAGCCCGCTTTCTCGAGTGCGTGTACTGTATAAGGCTGGCAACATTTCATGACCACATACACTTTTTTTGTCGGCATCTTCTAGTTTTAGATTCTGCCTTACGTCTGAAAAGCATTCCGTTTAGTGCATAAGCTGCCTGCTGCCGAATGATTCAGTGCCACGTGACTCTCAGAGAAGCCAGGCCCACACCTGACGACTTGGTTTTGTTGTGCACAGGGAGGATGAGGCGCCATGTTGTTAGTGCTGCTCTGAAAAATCAAAGCTGCTGCCTGCTGCCCTGGGCAAATCAGAAACTGCTGCTCACTGTTGCGTGGTCGCCAGAGAAAGGGGCCCTTGCCAGAAAACGAAACCACAGGTAAGCTGTCCCCCGTATTCATGTGAGCTCAGTCAATGCTATCCAAATGTCTTTTATGTTGTTGTGTTCAGAACGGAAGTTCACCCCAGACCACGCACTACAAGAGACTACGTAGTCCCCTCTGACGCAGGACAGGGCTCTCAGCTTGATTGAGCCCCAGGTGGAGATTTACACACATTGCTTGATGACATGCAATGCCATATAATTTTATCCAGAAGAGGCTGACTCTGGGCAGCAGCAGCATGGGTACTGACAGAGTAAGTGAATTACGTTTGGGGCTTAAATGCAGCCTCATTGAGCGAGCCCCCGGGTGGTCCTAGAGCATTATAAGAGATGATATAATATCCGTGACTAATGCATTTTAGCGTGGTGATGTGGACACCATCTCCAAAATGCATTAGTCTAACTCTTAATGTATGGAACCTGGCAGGGTTATAATTGTAATCTTAGTTTGGATTATGCATACATGCCAAGAGACCTTATTCAGGTAGGACACTCCTGATTGTTAAAGCCAAAAATGGCTTTATTTTACCTGTCTCCCTGTGAGAAATTGGGTTATTGGTTTAGGAGCGGGGGGCGGGGGTGAAACCCTACTCAAGCAACAGCCACAATCCTCATCAGGATGAACCAAAAAAAGTCACTGAATTAACATGTGCTTAAATAACCCTCTGGTGGCTTGCAGCAAAAGTATTCAGGTTTAACTTAGACACATTGTGTAATGTATTTATGCAGCACTCAAATAGTAAAAAAGTGAAAAGACAACACAAGAAAATTCCCACACCAATTGAGAAAAATAAAGTAACATTTAATACATTATTTCACACTAAAATGACAAAAATCCAATTAATAGAATCTGAGATATGAAGTTTCAAAGATTTAAGGTAAGTATAGCATTTAAAAGCGCAAAGTGCCATTAATGGTTATCTGATCATGCAAGACCAGGTGAAAGTCAGAAGTTCAGGCCAACCGCGATGGAGCGCAGGCCGGATACAGGGACCGGGTTAGTCTCGCTGAAAAGTTACCTTCTGAAGTTCAGCTCGAAGATTTCCATTCGCAGTGGTGGAGGCCGCAAAGAGCAGTGAGAGCGTCATGGATGGTCGTCACTGTAGCGTGTAGAGTAGACCAGGTGTCGCAGACGGTCGTCTCTGCAGCGTGAAGATCCTGTTGGCCATTGCAGATGGTCATTGCTGGAGATTCGGGTTGGCAGTTACAGCGGGCTGTTGATGCTGTAGCGAGAAGCACAGATCCTTCGTTACCAGTTATCGCTGGCAGTCGCTGAAGCGCAAAGAGTCTAGTTCACTGAAGCTTTGCAATGGTGCTCAGCGCCGGCAGCAAGTTGTTTGTGCAAATGGCCCCGTTCGCGGTCGCGAGGAGCTCAAAACTTCTGGATTTCTTCCTTTCTTCAAAGAGGAGCTCAACGGATACCACATCTAGGGTCCAGAACCCGGGAGGCACCTCTTGGGGATCAGGAACTCACTCCAGCAGAGGCCATCAGGGCTGAGGAAGGTACACTTGCAGCAGTTTAGCTGGGCAGTTGCAGAGGGGCCTCTGGATCATGTTGTGTCCCTGTAGCTCAGAACAGGAGGTCAGTCAGCTGACCTTTGGAGTCGCTTCAACCTGGGATGAAGGATGCAGGTCCAGTCTTCCTTCTCAGCAAGCACGGCAGGCCTCAAGCAGCAGGTTGTCCTTTTTCTGTAGTATATGATGTAGCGCAAATTTTGCTCTTTCATTTCTAGGGGGTGCATCATAATCACTAGTAGTTCGCACCCGCATATATTCCTTTGTTGTATTAACGTGTGACATTAGAACGTGAACCGTAATAACGTGAGTTGTGGTGTGTTAGGGATGTTTTCATGTAAACGTGCAAAGATTAACGTTGAATTCACATGTGTTTAGCTGAAAACATTAATGTTTATAATTCGTACATGCTGCTGACAATTATTCACATATTTGATGTGCTCATGTAACGTGCTAATTTTGAAGTGCTCAATAACTAGTGTTCCTTTTATATGTAATTTCATAACGCCTGTGTGCCATTTTCTTATGTTTGTCGATTTCTGTAGGCCTGAAATGTATTTTCCCTGGAAGCTCTTGCATTAAATTTAATAGTTGAATTTCATGTGCATGTTGGATTTGTTCTTTCTCACATTTCTGTTGCTGGTGGAAGATTCATCCTTGTTAGTTAGAATAATGTCTTTGTTTTAGGAGTTAGGCTTAGGGAGAAGAGGATACATTGAGCGTTGAAACTGATAATGGAGAACTGTTGTACTTTCTCATCGAAGCAGGCCTGGGAATCAAGGTCATCTTGCCAAAGCTTGGGAGCATCGCTGCCTAGTAGAAAGTTACCTACGAGGAGGTGGCCTGACTGGATGGTGTGATGTTGCAAAGCATCATGGGATACTACCTGTGGTATTGATGTATCGTAACTAGGGAAAGTGTCTGGGGGACTTCTGCCTTGCCTTGAGAGAGAGAGCATCTTAGAATGAGCACTGTAGCTTTATCCTACTTGACCCAACTGTTGTGAAGAGACTTCTTGGGAGGCTTCACCCGCTGACACCTTAATGAATCTTGCCTTGGAAAATGCTGTGTAGGGATGTCACGCTAGTGGTAGTGGAGGGACAGCTTAATAATGCTTTGTACCCACAGACTTCGAATGAAGGGGAATCTTGATGTCTGCTCAATCATCTTTTGCATCCTGATTCTCAAACTAATTATCCTGTGCGTGTTACACCGCCTTAACTTCATCCGTAGATTTGGCTTTGTATTAGTACCTATGTATTTCTACACTCTTACCTTGAGGTGCCTGTATGTCCAGTTGTTCTTTGTAATAAACTAACTAAACTGAATTGGGAGTTTGTGATTCTTAGGAGTCATAGTAAATTGGAACAGAAATGATTGACTAGCTAACAATTTCTCTCCCCTCCATGCTTTCATGCTGATAAAAAGTACCATCGACCTGAGGTTCCAGAGTGGATCTAGAACATGGAACCCGGCTACTTCAGTTGGAAGCAGAGTATGATGGTTATCACATGAAGCAGGGGGAGAATCCAGACAAATCTATAAACAGACTTAGAGCCCAATGGTCGAGAGAAGAGAGCTACAGACTTTGGTGGAGACCGACGGGGCTTGATGGTGCTGCGAGAACAGCGGCGAACGGAGGAGTGAGTATCAATAGTGATGCGTCATGTGTTAGATTGCAAGAGTGTGATGATTGTATGATGTCTGGTGGAGTTTGTGTGAAAGTCGAGTGATGTGGTTTCGGGCCAGACGTGCTCCAAGGATTGAGATTTGAGTTTCAGGTCTCGAAGTGGCCTAAGATTCCAGGATATATTAAATGGTGTAGAAGACACTGACTTATTGTGATTGTCTGACGGCAGATTTGAGGAGTTGTCGTGAGACGTCATCGGCAGGTCCCCCTAAGACAGGGAACTTTGTGTGAATGGGATGTGTGGTAATCGTATAGTAAACTTTATGTACGGGGATGGACTATACTGATTCAGGTGACCAGCACAGGTTGAGGGTCGCTGTGTGTGAATGTCCTTGAGTGCTTGAATTCTATTGATCTTGTAGAAGGCAGACAATTACGGAGTTGTGATTGTGTGAGTGAACGAGGATGGAGAGATTGTGAAGGAGGGTGAACCGCTGCGAGGAGGAAAAAGGTGATGACAGAGTGTGCCGCGTTGCGATAGATCGACTGGTGCGATCTACAGACCGAACTACTAAGGTTCTTTCGCAAGATACGGTTACATAGCTACTTCTTGCTCAACCCCAAGCCTGGTCACACAGCCAATACCCCATTACGGCCCCCCTCTACTTTCTCACCCTTCGCAAGCATGGTTCCTGGTGAAATACTAACATTTGAAAAAAATGGTACTCAACGATGTCTCACACCTTGAAACATCACGTCGCTTTATTCTGTACAATATCTCATTGGAAGAGAAAATAGCACTCACCAACCTCAAAGCCAGCCAAACCCTAATCGTCAAACCTGCTGACAAAGGGGGCGGAATATTTCTCCAAGAGATAGACATGTACAAGAATGAAATACTTAAACAACTGTCAAATACTGACCACTACTGTAAAATGCCTACTAACCCCACCAGAGAACTCCAAAAACGTATTCTTCAAGTGACCAATGAAGGTATAGAACAAGGATTTCTGAGTAAACTTGAACATCAGTTCCTTAACACTGTCACCTCGCACCCCTGTTATCTATACCTTACCTAAAATACATAAAAATCAAGAAAACCCACCTGGCCGTCCGATAGTCTCTGGCTGCGGATCTATTTTAGAGCCACTCGGCCAATATGTGGATTTCTTCATTAAAGATTTCATTCCCAAAACAGACTGTTATATCCATGACAGTATGTCAATGATTAATCTTGTTGAACACCACCCATTCAACCCCGATTCTGACACCCTATGTATTCTGGATGTGGAATCGCTCTATACGAACACCCCCCAGATTGACTCTCTACTAGTGATTGAATAAGTCCTTAACACACGTCCACGCTCCCATGAAGTACCCACCCTTTTCATACTGCAACTACTGGAAATATGTCTAACTAGGAATTTTTTCCTCTTCGAAGACCAATACTACCAACAGGTCAAAGGAACCTCAATGGGGACTGTTTTTGCTCCCAACCTGGCCATACTCTACATGGACAACCTGGAGACTAAGCAAATTCTATCGCCAATGAACCCTTTCCACACTGGGATCTCAGTCTGGAAGAGATACATTGACGATATTTTTATGATCTGGCAAGACTCAGAGGAAACCATGAAACAGTTCCTCCATTTGGTTGAATAATAATTGCGAGGGGCTCAACTTTACTATGTCACACAGTAAAACTACGATTTCATTTCTTGACCTCAACATACAACACCTAGATGGAGTACTAATCACAAGCCTCTTCAGAAAACCCACGGAGCGCAACACACTTTTGAGATATGACAGCAACCATCCCCATGCCCTAAGAGACTCACTTCCCTACTCTCAGTTCCTACGAATTAGGAGGAATTGCACATTGAAAGAAGACTATTTTTGTGACGCTAAGTTCCTGAATAACAAACTGACTGCAAGAGGGTACCCACGCAGACTAGTTCGCAATTCCCTGAAAAGAGCATGGTACTGCCCAAGGGACTGCCTCTTAGAAACTAAAGAGAAATCATCACAAAATCGCTTAGTATGTGTCACTACTTTTTCACCTGTCTCACATACTGTACGCAAAAGCATCCTTAAACACTGGGAAGTCCTCAATGCAGGCACACTCAATTTGGACTGCCCACTATTTGCATTTCGTAAGAGCAAAAACATTAAGGACCATTTGGTCAGAGCAGCCTTACCTATAACCAAACCCACCGGTACACTTAATGATCACTGGGGCCTGGAACCACTCACAGGTCATGTCAAATGTGGTAACTCTGTTGCATGTAAGTTTACTATTGAGTGTAAGGAATTTATCTTTGGCAAAATCAACATGGAGTTAAAACATTTCTCTAACTGCAACACCTGCAACGTCATCTATGCCATACTGTGCCCCTGCGATAAAATCTATATTGGTCAGACAACACAAAAAGCACGTAGAAAGATTTGCCAACACCGCAGCAGACTACGCTGCAAAACACCAAATGCCCCCCTTGTGGAACACTTCCAGGCGTCAGGTCACAGCGAGGACGACATTCGCTGGACCATCATCAGTGTCATCAAGCCACCTCCAAGGGGCGCGGACCTGTTGCAGCTCCTCAACAAGGAGGAACTCAAGTGGATTTACGAACTGGAAGCATACATAATGGACTTACCCGCTTAGAGGATTGGACCACATTAATATAAATCAGCAAGGTCTCTTGACATTCATGTGACCCTGGTTCCTCCTTCAATTATGTGATCTTGGTTCTTTCTGTATAAATTAACAATTGTCGTGCAAGCCCTCTACACTTGCTTTTCTATGCTTTTTTCAATTGCTCCCTGCAAACTGTGCTTTTATTCTTTATGGCTCCACTTAATTGTATATTTTTAGTGTTTCACACTGTATTTTCTATCACTCCATCCTTCCCCTCTCCCCGTATCCTCCACTTTCCAATATCTTCTTTTGCAACCTTTTTTACTTTTAGGTGTACTCTCCCCACCACGTGGTACTCTTTATTAATTATTACATATTATCTTCCCACTCCATCTATCCAGCAGTCCTTTCGGTCCACTTTCACCTCCCTTGCTGACTGCTTCCAATCTAACTTTACCGTTCCAATATGGCCGCCGTTTAGATGTAACCTTGCCCACTTCACCTCCGGTCACATGACCACGGCCTCCAGCTAGTATACATGAGGTCACATGACCTTGTTATCCAATCAGCCTCCAGCTAGTATAAATAGCCCTGCACTCCAGCTCCCATTCATCCCCGCGATTGATGCCGGCAGGAAGCACGCCCATGCAGCAGTGTCCTCACTACTAGATAAGCTCCTTTCCAAGCCCCGCTATCAGTCTCCGTCGGAGACTCACGCACTGGTCCTAACGTAGACCTTTCTTCCCTCCCAACAGGCCGATTCAGACCTAACCCTTCTAATTGATATAGTGACCGCCAACCTCTTGCAGGTTTGATCGCACCAGGTCTGGACGCTTAATCTGCCCCAGCCCGGGTCACTCCCGCTCCCGTGGCGTATCCATGCTACTTTCTTCTGGACATTAGGTATTTCACCCTCCATAGCTTCACTTGCTGGTTCTCTGTCTCTTTCACGGAGTGGTGAAGGGTCACGTTTCTACATTAAATGACTAATCCCCGGGCATTGCGCGCTCGTAATCATCACGTAACTTTAATGATGGATTCCCGTAAGTTTTGTCTCCGCTTTCACGCGCTGATCACCAACGTCCATCTTTGTTATCTAACAGTTCACTACCCTTGGTTGCCCCATCGGGTTAGGCCGCGCGTATGTCACACTTGGATTGGTTGTCTCCCAGGCGACTGTGCGCCCTGTTTTTCCTTTCATTAATATACACTCAACTGTATGGTTGCTTTTTACTCCCTAAAGCACCGCCCCTCCCCCTGCACTTCTATTTTTTATAGTTCACGGTTGTTCCACGTACGCCGCAATTTTTATTCATTGGTTTTCACATACGCCGTTTCACACTAGTAAAAGATTGTACGTCTTTTCTCCAATTTCCGCCCAACCTAATCCTGTGTCCCTCTCCTTTCTCCTATCATCTCTCCCAAACTCTTGTCTTTGGAAATTACAGGCAAATGTACCCAGGCATGCTAATGTAAATGTCCTGATGATGATCCTAATATGTTTTGTAAGGATCGAAACGCCGTCGACTTAATGCACACCATATACACTTCTCAACTAAATATCGCTCGTGTGTAATGGTGTCCCACTATATTTTGTTTGTAACAGTATGTGCTACATACAAACAACTTACTCTGCCTGAGCCTTTTCTGTTACACGTTGTTCCTCCTATTTTGCTGAGTTGGATGCAGGCTTGTGTCCCACTTCAAATGTCTTTTGTTCATTTTTTGGAAACTAATTGAATATTAAAGTATCTGTCCGGCTGGACAGCTTCAAATATAGTACTGATTGAGTCTATATTCATTGGTTGTTTAATTTTCTGTTTAGGGACCATTGTGTTTGAAACTGGGATTGGTTGGCAGTCATCTGGAAGTTGTAATTGAGAAAAAACTGTCTATTTAGGGGAAATATTGATCTAACCATGCAATGTTTTAGGGTGTTATGAGATCTGTTCAGGGAAGATCAGGGAGTGGTCACTCGAGTGGGTGAGGAAGCACCGCCCGAGGATACTCCAGCACACTAAACGCAACAAATGTAGGGCTCCATACCATAGTTTGGCTTCAAATTTGGCATCAAATCCCTGGAAAAGAGGGGGATTTGGCATTTCCACATTACGGCTCTTTCAGATTGGAGGTGTTGTATCAGTTGAGGGGAGTGGTGTCTTCACTACGGCCTCTGCCCAGACCAACACAGTTTGAGGCATTAGATGCATGGATGCGAGCAGCACATGCAAAGAACAGGGAGAGATTCCATGGAAAGATGAAAAAGGCAATGAAGGCTTATCAGGATGCACAATGGGATGCACAGCTTAAGACATGGAGAGTAGATACCATTGAGGGAGATAGGTTGTACCCAATGCTGGTGAGAGAGGGAGATATCCTGGGTAGGAATGGAGGAGAATATGGAAATGATGGATGTGATATGGATGACAGCTTGTTAGACAGGTTATTGTCGGAGCATCCTCTACCTTACAATCCACATTCAGAGGAAGGAAGACGAGAACTGGCAAATTCAGCAAATACGGAAAGAGTGGTAACATCACAACAGGCCCTAGTGCAGGGCTAGTGGGAATGATTTCAATAGGAATAGAAGGAACAGGAATACCTGCTTTAGGAGGTGCAGAGTCTTGTGGAGTCAAAGCTGCTTTAGGGTTACCAGAAGCTCTTATGGTACCGGTCACCATCAGACCTGTAGTCTCTGTGTACGACCCGAGCTTAGTGGGAAACTCTAATCAGCAACAGTCAGGATTGGAGGAGAAGATCGGCTCAGGAGGGAATGAGACCATGAACGGAAATGATCCATCTCTGGTGCCTGTAGAATCTAGTACACCTTTGCCGGCGACTGCAGACTCTTCGAGAGTACGCTTTGGGTCTAGTACTATACGATCTGTGTCCTGAGCGAACTCGAATTCAGATTTGAAGATGTGGGAAGCCCCAGTCAGAAGACCCATGGGAAGAATACCCAAAGCAAATGCAGGTCAGGGAACCTCTGGAAACCAGCATGTCCTAGAGACCACAAATTTAGACAATTGGCTGAGAAATCGAAATAGTGATAGAGAAGGACAGAATAGCACGCTGAGTCAGGGCACGATTAAGGCTGCGGTAAAGGCAAAGTTGTTGGATGTAGTGAGATTGAAGGCTGAGGTAGATGAAATAATCAGTAGGAACTTGCCTTTGGAAAGGATAGAGACTTATGAGCAAGACGAGCTATTGTTTGTGGTGAAGGATGTCACTCGTAAGGCGAGACAAGCGCATGAGAAATTGGCGGAATTGGCTCAAAAATACGATGTAAATCTGTAAAAAACAAAGAAGTTACAGGGAAATCGTAGGTTGAACTACAGTGATCAGGAACTTGAAGAGAAAAGAGTAACAGGTTTGAAAACGCACATTCTGTAGTTGGTCATAGGGATACGCGCTTTGAGCATGCTTGACAAGTGGGAGGAAAGGTGGTCAAAGAAAAAGAGCATTAGGAAGGTGACACGAGAAACTCCGCCTCCAGGAGTGGGATCAGCAGGTGTTGAGGCATACCCATTGCGAGAAGTGCCTAGCGGAGGGTATGTGCATGTTCCGTAGAACAGGGGTGATTTAGCTGCGTTCACAAATGATTTTCCTCGTTTGAGGGAGAAGCCTGCTGAATGGTGCAAGCAAGTCGATTGCTTTGTGAAAATTTAGAAGGTGTTGTGGATTGATCTGAACTTGTTGTTTAATATTGTGGTTCTCAGTGACTTGTGGTTCGCTTGTAAAATTGCTATTGATTGGCCTTTTTATGAACCAGACAGAGATCCTTTAACTCGCGGTCCTTCACCATTGGTTATGAAAAAGTTTGAACAGGTGATTACATGGTTGCAGTCCAAAATAGCCCGACAAGATATCGATTGGGTTAAAATAGATCGAACTGCACAGGAACCTAAAGAATCATTACACGCTTACCATGAACGGCTTTTGCCAGCCTTCAAGCAATACAGTGGGTTCGATATTCTTGATCCGAAAGACATGCAACAGTTTGTTTCCAGATTCGTGATGGGGTTGAGACCAGAAATTAGCGTTATGATCCAGCAACATTTAATCTGCTAGCAAAATAAGTCAGTGGACTAAATTCTACGGTATGCCAGGTATTTTAGTGATGAGGTGGATTCCCAGCACAGGAGAATTAAGGATAAGTTGTCGCTGGTCGAAATGAGGAATGTGCAAAGAGTAGATCAGGTGCAGACAAATGGGGGAGCAATAGGTCAGAATCAGGGAAATAACCAAGGGGGCATTCAGAACACTCTGAATAGTACTGAGCAGGGAAAAGGGAGAGGTGTTCTCATAGACCCGTAAACGGGTATAGACATTGCCACACTAAAGACAACAACTGCTTGTCATTTATTTTATTTTTTATTTTTATTTTATTTTGACAGTTTTGTATAGCGCGAACAAGACCCTTGCGGATATCAGAGCGCTTTACAGGGCAAATGCAGGTGATTGACATAGACATATAAATACGAAGAGTTATGCGAGTACATTACTGATAACTATTAGAGACTAGCACATATCTACAAGAGTGTATAAGAGAGTTCAGGTGAATCTGGACAAGAAAATCGATTTAACTTCTTTTTGAAGAAAGCAGCGGATGGATTAAGTCTCGTTTCTGGGGGCAGTGCGTTCCAAATCCTGGGGGCCATTCCTGAGAAGGTACGATTGTATGTTTTTTTCTTGGAGAAGCGTTGTGGTTTGAGTAGAAGATTGTCAGAACTCCTAGTAGTTCTGTTACCACCCGATAGTATTAGTTTCTTCGCCAGGTATCTCTGGGTTTTGTGGTGCAATGCCTTATGTGTCATACAGGCGATTTTCAAATGGATTCTGGCCTCAAAAGGTAACCAGTTGAGGGCACGAAGGTCAGGGAAATGTGGCAGTTTCTTTTGGAGCCTGTGATGAGTCTAGCGGCTGCATTGATTGAGGCTCTTAGCGGAGCGGTCGTTGATCTGGGAAGGCCACAGAGAGCGACACTCCCATAATCTATTCTGGGAGTTACTAGAGTTTGAACTGCCTGTTTAAAGTCATTCGCGGGTATGAAGGGTTTCAGTTTTCTCAGGATGTTCATCTGAAAATTGGCTCCTTTAGTTGCAGCGCTGATGTGTTTCTGCATATTTAGTTTATTGTCCAGAGTTATTCCTAGGGATTTAGCGGAATCAACGATGTGAGGATGACCATCGAGTGCAGTTAGGTGCTTTATCCACTCGTGGATCATGGCTGTTTGGTTGGGGGGAGCAATAAGGAGGAATTCTGTTTTTAGTGTGTTAAGTTTTAAATGGTTGCTTGCCAACCAGGTCTGTGTTTTTTGGAGCGTTGAGTTAAGGGACTTGATGTCATTATTGTCACAAAATCGGGCATTGGAAGCGCGAGTGTCGATCAAATCCAGCAAATCAGATGCACGAGGGAGAGCTAGTGCAAGTGCCAGATGTGATAAACACTGTGACAAGGCCAAGATCCTACAATGGGGGACATCAGAACCAGTTAGTTCAAGTGCCACAACCTCCGAGAGTTCCGCAGAGCAATCAAGGGTATCACCAAATGCCCTTCATGGAAGCACTGGACGGATTCAATCCGGACCTGTCACAATGACGGTACCTGAGGGGTGAGGAAGACTGTACCCTTGAAGCAGTCTTAGAGGTAGACCAGAGTAGACTGTATGTGGACGGTCATCCCATTACATTCTTGATTGATACTGGTTCTACCTGTTTTACTGTGAGATCCGCAGTAGTCCCAAACCTACCCCTCTCGGGACAATCGATCCAAGTTGTAGGAGTTGTCAATAAGAGAATGACAAATCCATTGACAAAATAAATAGCAGTGAAAATAGGAACCTCTCAAGATCGACACCAGTTTGTGGTGTGCGATTCGAGTCTAGTCTGTTTGTTAGGGTGTGATCTCTTATGTAAACTGAACTTTACCATCTATTGTATGCCAAAGGGAGTTGAGCTGCAGATGAATGATGATGACATTGCATTTAAATTGGCAAATTAAAACCATTGCATAGACATGTTTCCCGTACTGACAGTGGATGACATACTGCTGGATTTTTGAGACACCTTCTCTCCAGTGGTATAAGACTTCACAGGAGAAGGGATAGGGCTGATTTGAGGAGTTGAGCCAGTCCGTATAAAAATCAAGCCAAATGCAGAATGTCCGAGAACGCCCCAATACAACCTGACCCCGGAGACGGTGGCAGGGATCACACCTGTGATTGATTCCATAATTTCGCAGGGCATATTGAAGGAGATAATAGAGAGTCCATGCAATTCCCCTATCATGGGGTTACAGAAGCCGAGCAGCAAATACCGCATAGTTCAGGACCATAGGAAGGTTAATGCGATTGTGATTCCATGTTGGCCCGTGGTACCGAATCCATCTGTTGATCCTGTTCCAGATCCCTTGCAAAGCTGTTTGGTTTACTGTGATTGACCTGTGCCAAGCATTTTTCTCCATCCCGTGGCATGAGGAAAGACAATTTTTATTTGCTTTCCGGCTGGAGAATCGTGCTTTAACATGGTGTCGTATCACACAAGGGTATACTGAAAGTCCATCTATCTTTAACCAAATTCTGAAAAAGAACCTTGAGAGCTTGGTGCTGCCTCAGAATTCAGTGCTCATGCAGTACATAGACGATCTCCTTTTTGCATTGGAGACAGAAGAGGCTTGCAGAGACAATACCATTGCTTTACTGAACCATTTAGCTGAAAATGGACACAAGGTGTCGCCGAACAAGCTTCAATACTACTTGACAGAAGTTCAGTACTTGGGTCACCGCATTGAGAAAGACAAGAGAAAGGTGTCACCAGACCGCATTAAGGCGATCATGAAAATGAATTTGCCTACCACTCAAAAGGAAGTCGGGATATTTTTGGGAATGGTTGGCTATTGCTGACACCGGATCCCGAATTTCTCCCTGAGGGCAAAGCCCCTACAGAGGCTGACACTAAAGGATGTGAGCGATCCGGTACCTTGGAATAACGACTGCTTGGTTGCCTTCTTAGAGCTGAGAGAGTGCCTTTGTTGTGCTACAGCTTTGGGAATGCCTGATTACAACAAAGCATTTTCACTATTTTGCTGCAAGAGGGAGGGTTGTGCTCTATCTGTGCTCACCCAGACACATGGCGGGTGTCCATAGAACAGTGGCCTACTTCGCAGCTGCATTCGATCTAAAGCTTCAGCGTTGCCCGGATGTTTCAGATCCGTTGCTGCAACAGGTGTCAGCATTGAAAGTTGTGAAAGCATCGTGATGGGTTATCCACTTACTGTATATGTCCCACACTCAGCTGAGCTTCTGATGACAAGAACCAAAACACAGCATTTGACAAATAATAGGCTGAAGGTATGAGCAGATCTTTTTGGCTGCAGAGAATGTCACCCTGAAGCGGCGTTCTGTGTTATAAATCCTGCTACCTTCTTGACTATTCCAAATGTTGATGGGGATGATTGTGAGGACCATGACTATCTGGATGTGACTGAACTTTGCACCAAACCGAGACTTGACATTGTTGATGAACCACTGCCTGACTCTGACCAAATCCTTTTTATTGATGGTTCACGCTTAAGGGACAATGAGGGTTACCTGAGAGCAGTTTTTGCTGTCTGCACCATTTCTGGAGTTGTGGAAGCTGCTTGTCTACAGGGAGTATACTCTGCACAAGTAGCCAAAATCATCACCTTGACCCCTGCATGTCTTGCTTCTGATCAAATCCGAGTCACCATCTATACCGATAGCCAGTACGGTTTTGGTGTAGTTCATGAGTTCGGACAACTATGATCACAGAGGGGGTTCTTAACGCCATCAGAATCTCCAATAAGAAACGGGGAGTATGTGAAACAGCCATTGGAAGCCTTGCAGCGGCCAAAAGAAGTGGCGTCGTAAAATGCTCTGCATATGGGAAAGGGGAAGATTTTGTGTCTGTGGGCAATCGGTACGCAGATGAAGTCGCCCGTTTTTGTGCAACTCATGCATGTATTTTTAATGGGGAATATTCTGATGGGAGCACAGACTGAACCGAGCTCAGCATGATGTTAGCCATTTCTGATACCTGGGATGAGGTCAGGCGTCTGCAGGGAGAAGTGTCAGATCAAGAACAGGCTGGTTGGATCAGAGCAGGTTGTGAAAAGAGGGAAGATGACGTTTGGGTTTAAACTGATGGTAGAGCAGTGTTGTCATATTGTGTGCTGAGTCCTATGGCGAGACAGATTCATGGAGCAGTTCATATTGGAAGGGATGCAATGGTACTGGTGTTCAGACAAATGTTGTTCAACCTGAGATTCCGTGTGATTGCTGATGCAGTGTGTGCAAGAACGCAAAAGACACACAATTGATGGACGGAATGCAGAAGAAATAAAAACGTTCACCCCCAGTCAAGAGATCTGGGTTAAATCCATCATTCTTTTGCTCACCATGCCACCCCAGTTTAGACCTGGCCATATGCAAATCAGTCTTGACCCTGTGCCTCATGGGAACAGTCCAGCCCGAACTGCCAAGCCAGGTCCTCCCTGGACCGGAAACAAGCACCCTCAAACTGGAATGGCATGGGGAGCAAAAAAACAATGGATTTAGGCCCAGATCTCTGTACTGGGGTGAATGTATGACATTGTTCTGCATTCTGTCCATGAATTGTTATTTTTGCATTTGTCATCCCGAATGGTATGGGTATGCCCAGACGTGGGTCCTGTGCTCTCCATGCCACTGGAGTCAAGCTATCCTGGCTGATGAGGGGTGAAACCCCGAAACCGGTCCTAGGATGCTTGTTTCCAGTCCAGGGAGGACCTGATCTGGGCAGTTCGGGCTGGACTGTTCTCATTGGGCGCAGGGTCAAGATTGATTTGCATATGGCTGGGTTCAAACTGGAATGGCATGGGGAGCAAAAAAAGATAGATTTAGGCCCAGATCTCTGTACCTGGGTGAATGTATGACATTGTTCTGCATTCTGTCCATCAATTGTTATTTTTGCATTTGTCACTCCGAGTGGTACGAGTATGCCCAGACGTGGGTCCCATGCTCTCCATGCCACTGAAGTCAAGCTATTCTGGCTGATGAGGGGTGAAACCCCGAAACCGGACCTAGAATGCTTGTTTCCAGTCCAGGGAGGAGCTGGTCTGGGCAGTTCAGGCTGGACTGTTCCCATTGGGCGCAGGCTCAAGACCGATTTGTATATGGCTGGGTTCAAACTGGAATGGCATGGGGAGCAAAAAAAGATGGATTTAGGCCCAGATCTCTGTACTGGGGTGAATGTATGACATTGTTAGGCATTCTGTCCATCAATTGTTATTTTTGCATTTGTTACCCCGAGTGTTACGGGTATACCCAGAGGTGGTGTTATATTCCATATAGGTACCCTAAATAGGCGCAGGTAACATTGCAACCTTTCACGTATATTCTTCCCTACATTACATACATAACGGTTCTTAGGCACTGACCTTTTACCTAGATATGACACTGCATTCAGAACGCAGGTTTTTCCCGGGTTCTATTCTCATACATTATGCATGAGGCTTCTTGGAAGCACAGCAGGACTAACAGTAGGATTACCATCTACTGTATCATATCTCTGTATAAAGTTCAGGCCCAACATCATCCTTTAGGCCGACACAGTAACACAGCAAGGTAGGACCCCTGGGGCGACCTATGGGTATATATACAGCACATCTTGCTTAGGAAGATAGAGGAGACCGTGACTTCCTGGCTGAAACACTGACCAGAGACACTGAGGTTCCTGCATGCAGACGCTTCAGCTCGAGTGGTCTAACATCTCTCGCGGGGTGTCCAACTCGAGACCAGGACGGGGTCCCACATTCTCTAAACTCTCAGGTAATGGGGTGGACTAGATCCTAGAGGGATTCTTGGCATAACACCTACACAGATGCTAGGTACATTTAGGTACATCTAGTTAGGGAGACATCGTAGGAGTACGCACTTTTTATCATGTGTTTTATGTACTTGTGTATATTCATGATTTCTGCAAGATGGTAGAACTATACCATCCTTTTGCTTTCGTAGTATTGCTAATCATATATCTCTGCTACTGTCTAATGGTTGTTGCAGCTCATCTATTCTACACTAGATTAACAACTGTTCAATAAATACTTATTAAAAACGCCCAGCCTGTTTATTCTGTGTATCTCTCTGAGACAAACTAAGTGAGGACGAGTGACTGAGCGAAAGGTAGTATACTGTTTCCACAATTCTGAGGGATCAGGGTTGTCATGTTCTGAGGTTGCCAGAATCTATTCTCTCCGTGATAAGAGGAGATTATAGTGGCACTGTGAGCTAGCTAATACAGATAGGCTAACGTATCCGGTGGGGGTACTCGGAATACGTCCGCCACCAATCCCACAGTTTATGTTATCCAAATGCACAGATCCTGTATAGGTAATATAGGAACTACACGACAGTGGGTCCCGTGCTCTCCATGCCACTGGAGTCAAGCTATCCTGGCTGATGAGGGGTGAAACCCTGAAACTGGTCCTAGGATGCTTGTTTCCAGTCCAGGGAGGGCCTGGTCTAGGCAGTTCGGGCTGGACTGTTCCCATTGGGTGCAGGGTCAAGACTGATTTGGATATGGCTGGGTTCAAACTGGAATGGCATGGGGAACAAAAAAACTATGGATTTCGGCCCAGATCTCTGTACTGGGGTGAATGTATGACATTGTTCTGCATTCTGTCCATCAATCGTTATTTTTTCATTTGTCACTCCGAGTGGTACGAGTATGCCCAGACGTGGGTCCCATGCTCTCCATGCCACTGGAGTCAAGCTAACCTGGCTGATGAGGGGTGAAACCCTGAAACTGGACCTAGAATGCTTGTTTCCAGTCCAGGGAGGACCTCGTCTGGGCAGTTCGGGCTGGACTGTTCCCATTGGGTGCAGGGTCAAGACTGATTTGCATATGGCTGGGTTCAAACTGGAATGGCATGGGGAACAAAAAAACTACGGATTTCGGCCCAGATCTCTGTACTGGGGTGAATGTATGACATTGTTCTGCATTCTGTCCATCAATTTTTATTTTTGCTGATGCAATTTGCCATCAATGTGTCACATGTCAACAGATGAATGCTGGATAGAAAACTGTGGTTCCTTTGAGTCACATTGGAAGTCAGAAGGTCCTTTCAACTGAATACAGCTGGACTTTGTCGAGATGCCTAGATGTATTAGTTTGAGATACATTCTGGTTGTTGTGTGCATCTTTTCAAGGTGGGTTGAAGCTTATCCGACTCGAAGGAGTGATAGCTTTACAGTAGCAAAGTTACTGCTAAGGGAGCTTATACCACGCTTCGGGTTTCCAACTACAGTGGAGTCGGATAGAGGAACTCACTTTCAAAACGAGATCATGAAGCTGTTGTGCACTGCCTTGAACGTTGACCAGAGACTGCACTGTAGCTACCGGCCAGAGGCATCAGGAATGGTGGAGCAGATAGATGGGACTTTAAAACTGAGATTATCAAAGGTGTATTCTTCGATATCCCTGAACTGGCCTGATGCATTGCCTTTGGTTTTGATGTGTTTGCCCAGCATTTCAGACAGGAAAACTAAGCTATCCCCTCATGAAATTCTCATGGGGAGGGCGATGCGCTTACCTGCAGTGCCTTCCACAGCGCTAATTAACATCATCGATGATTTGGTTCTTGACTACTGCAAAGAACTGGCGATTCATTCTGTGTCTCACCAGGTTGAAGCTGTGACTGCACCAACCTCGAAGGACATCTGTCAAGACCTGGGCCTGGGAAATTGGGTCCTGGTCTGAAAACATGTGAGGAAGAACTGTCTCGACGCAGGTTGGTGAGGTCCATACCAAGTGATCATGGTGAAGAACACTGCTGTGAAGTGTGGAGGGTTGCCAAACTGGATACATGATTCATACACCCGACGAGTTTCAGGACCCTCGGAAGAAACAGCTCCTATCCCTGAAGTGACTCCAGCCGTGGTTGCAAGACCACCTGAGAGGGCAAGCCAAGCTGTGGGGGTTCCCTGAAGAGGCTGGATACCCACCAATTAGAGCTGAGGGGGGTCACGCTACACAAGACCCAGGTAAAGACTCTGAGGGAGACGGTAATGTTGCGAGTGGTATAGAGTTAGACTCAGCTGAAGAGATTGGTATTGAAAGTGGTTGTGTGCTGCGAAAGAAAGCTGAGGTCACAAGAGAATCATGGCCGGTGAGACAGAGAAGACAAAATCTAAGACTTGCATCAGAAAGAGATCTTGCTCTCATATCTGAATCATCTAAATCCGATCAAAGTGAGTCAGAACAAGCTCATGGGAGCGTGAGGAGATTGAGGAGAGCAAGAGTACCGTACCAGAGATATGCCTCTCCAGAGTGAACTTACCTTGCTACAAATGCCGGGGAGAGTGAGATCTGAGAAGTCGGTACTGATAATTGAGATCGAACTTCTAGTTCCTGGAGTAGAAGCTAATAGGACTTTGACATTGACTGTACCATATGCACCAAGACTGAGTGGCCTGTGGAGTTTGATTTTGGAAGATCTCACATTTCTAACCTTTGGAAATCAGCCATCAGCTCTGGAGATTGCAGCATTTTGCATTGAACTTTTGCAACGTGTCATTGAAGACGTTGGCTCAGATCTCATACGGGATGTAAATTGAACTTTGAACTGTAAATAAAAAATTCCTTTGCTCAAAGAAGATAACCTACGCCTGAGGGGAAGAAGAATAAAATTAGGGACTTTTCCATAGAAGAAGAAAGAGGGCTAGGGAAGTCTTTCGAGTTGTGTAAATATTGTGCCAAAGACTGATAACTGTTTCCACAATTTCAAGAAACTGTCTATGAGCTTTATTGTGCAACAGTGAGAGGAAGAGAAAGAGACTTTGCATTAATGCTCTTACAGCTACAATATGAATCGGTTGAAAATGGAGTCTGGAAATCTGAATCGTAGGGACAAATGTATAATAGGTACACTTATCGTAGGAGTAATCATAGTAATAGCTGTAGTCATCATTATGTCCACTATAAGTTCACATGAAGCGGAAGTTCAGGAAGTGGGAGTACATGGGACGTCCATACCTATCACTTCTCGCACAAAAGAGGATACATTAGGAGCTGATACTACTTTAATAGAGCAGACTAGCCACTTATTGCATGTAGATTTGTCCAAAGGTGATTAAACACTGAATGCTTCTGCAAAATTTCTGTATGAGTATGTGAATACTATGGATGTGAGAGATTGTTATGTGTGCATGCAATTGATTGCCTCAGTTGAGGAGGGCATTAGATACCATCACCTGCCTTTGACATATGGCATTAGTTGTAGTTTGCTTCTTAGTATGTTTTATGGAAAGGGTCACTGCAAGTACTATTTCTCGAATTATGATTTGGTGTCACGTTGGTCTGTCCTCAGGATTGGTTTGTTGCTCAGAGTGGTCCACCTCTTGATATCCCCAAGCCTTAGTAGCCGTTATGGCACAGGTCAGTGGGAGGATCAAGTGAGGGAAGGAAAGGATGGGGACAGCAGGGAGGGAGACCTGTGGAGAGAACAACAATCGTAAATATCATAAATCTACCTCTGTGCCACATGCACTGCTAATATGAAATAACAGCTCCTAAGTGCAAGTTCCTATACCTGTAAACAAAAAGAATTACACCCATAAGCGTAGACAGTAAATACTTCGTTGTTGTAATAGAACCTGTTTCTTTGTTGTGGCTGCAATGTGGGAAACATAGAAGAGAACAGTCATACCAGAAATCACATTACAAACATAGGACACAAATAGGTGGGTACAGATACCCCATAACATACACAGGTTTTTCCTCCTAGCAACCTACCCCTTTCTAAACTCCACTAGACGTCACAGGGAGCGAGCGTAGTCCTATACCACTCCTTGAAAGTCCCTGTTAAATATAGAGCCAGAAAAACAACCAAACCATAAGATAAGAAGTGACTTCTGAATATCAGGTTCAAACAATATCACAATGATGCTATAGCGTAGCTCCTAACATGGTTTGCGTATCACCATGATCCAGGAGAACTCAATGTCGGTTAGAATATAAACGAAAGTGTTCCATAAACTAAAAGAAGTAGTACAGTCAACAGCTTGACGTGGAAAATCAGCACCGCTGCTCCACGGTATGTCACAGTTCAATAGATAACAAGGTAATACAGATTTAGACAAGGCGGCGTGACGTGAGCAATGTCACTGCTGCGTAGAAAACTAGGCTTTCTTTAGCACGGATAGGCGCACCCTTCTCCGCACGAGCGCGACGGTGCTCCCCAACGGAGAATGGGCTACGACAAAACAAGAGCCGTAACTGGAGGCAGAGACCTTTCTCCGCACGAGCACGATGGCGCTCACCAACGGAGAACGGTATGCTGCCAGGAACAAAGAGGAATACGGGTCGGTGCGTAGCACCCTTACCAGACCTCACGGAGAATCGACAGGACGCCAACACACCTCCAAGGAAGAATTTCCGACGCTTTGCCTGACGTCGCGTCGATCTTTATAGACGTTCTCCGCTGCCTGTGAGGAGCGCATGGCCTCATGGAACATGTAGTTCTAGGAGCTGTTGGCAAGTATTTTTCTTCGGTTGCTGCAGCGCTCTCAACGCTATGCGCTCGTAACAGTACATCCCCCCTTTAACGAGAGCGCGTAAAGGGGCTGGGCTTCAGCGGATGGAGCCTGTGGAACGCAGACACCAGTCTTGGAGCATGCACTCCAGATGCTGGCTCCCATGAGTTTTCCTCAGGACCGTACCCCTTCCAAGCCACCAGATACCATAGCTGACGGCCTCTCTTCTTGGAGTCCAAAATCATCCGCACCTCATACTCAAGGTCGTTTTCTACCATGACCGGAGGAGGGCGAGGTCGCGCAGGACAGTAGGAGGGTTTCAACAATGAGACATGAAAGACAGGATGGATGCGCAGATGCGAAGGCAGATCCAATTTCACAGCCACGGGACTGATGCACTTACTGATCATGTAGGGTCCAATATACCGCGGGCTAAACACACTATGCTTTTTGAATCGTATGTTCCTGGTGGATAACCAGACAGTATCCCCTCTCTTGTACAACGGCCCCGGTCATCTGTGTTTGTCCGCTGCAGTTTTGTATATCCTCTTGGTTGCCTTCAGATACTCCTGCGTACACACCAAAGTCTCCCTGATATGGGCCACTCTCTTCGATATTTCAGGTAAGTTGGTATGTTCCGTTGGGTGAATGAATGGAAGAAACCTTGGGTGACACCCATAGGTACAATAAAATGGGGAGGTACGCGTAGAACTATGCGTGGCATTGTTATAGGCTATCTCAGCGAGCCAAAGGTAGTCCACCCACTTCTCAGTACTATGGTCCACATAACAGCGTAAGTACTGTTTGAGGGTTTGATTGAGACGTTCGGTTTGTCCATCTGTTTGGGGGTGGTAACTGGTAGACAGGGCCGTGGTTATGTGTAACGAGGAACACCACACTCTCCAGAATTGGGCCGTAAACTGTGAATCTCTGTCAGATACGATGGTTCTTGGTAAACCGTGCAGGCGAACCACATGCCTCATCAGTAAATGAGCTAACTGCCCTGCGGTAGGAATCATTCTGCAGGCCACGAAATGTCCCATCTTAGTCAGGTAATTCACCACTACCAAAATGACTGTGCATCCCTTGTCCTCTGGCAACCCCACAATGAAATCCAGTGATATGTTTTCCCAAGGACTGCTGGGAGTGGGGAGAGGCTGCAGTAACCCCTGTGGGCGTAGATGATCTGCTTTCATCCTTGCGCATGTTTCACACGCTTTTATCCAGCCTGCAACGTCCCTTCTTATCGATGGCCACCAGAACTGTCGGTTAAGTAGTTCCACTGTTCTTTCTCTCCCTTGGAGTTCTGCACTAGGTGATTCATGACACCATAGGTATGCCTGTTTTCGTAGCTTCTCGGTGGGTACCAACAGGCGGTCATTGTTTATTGGAAACCCATTCTTGATTTGCCATTCCCTATGGCTTTTCAGCCAGGTTCTCCATGAGAACGTGTTAACACCTCTAAGTACCTCTTTAAGGAAAGCATCCGGCTGTATGACACACAAGACTTTCTGAGGGTCAATGATGGAATGCGCCGGTTCTGTGTCTTTTTCCGTAGAAGACGTCTGTCTGGTGAGTGCGTCTGCTTTGCGGTTCTCGGAACCTGGTCTGTAGGTGATGATGAAGTGATATTCCGAGAAGAACAACATCCATCTGAGTTGGCGAGGGGTCAGGTGTCGAGCCGCGGTCATGAACTATAGATTTCGATGATCAGTGTAAACCGTCACCACGTGCCGGGCACCCATTAAAAGTGTCTCCACTCCAGGAAGGCGTTCTTGATGGCCAGGAGCTCCTTTTCCGCTATGTTATAGTTCCTCTCCGCATCATTCAGCTTTCTCGACAAGTAGGCTATTGGATGTAGTTGCCCTGTGGTAGAATGTCTTTGGGATAATACGGCCCCCAGTGCCACATCGGAGGCATCTGCCTCAACAATGTAAGGTTTCTCTGGGTCAGGGTGTGTCAAAATTGGAGCAGTGACAAAAGCTGTCTTCAAGGATACAAATGCGTCCTGAGCTCCCTTGGTCCACTCGAACTTCTGTGTTTTTCTCAGCAGCTGTGTTATGGGGGCCACCAACTTGGAGAAGTGGTTTATGAAACAGCGGTAAAAATTTGCGAACCCGATAAAACACTGCACATCACAAACGTTCTGGGGGGTAGGCCATTCTTTAACCGCCGTGATCTTTCTCTTGGCCATTTCCTGTCCATAAGGAGTGAGCATAACACCGAGGAATTCCACCGTACTCACATGGAATTCACACTTGCTCAACTTGCAAAATAAGTGATGTTTTTGCAGGATCCGTAATACGGTTTTCACATGTCCAATGTGTGTGTTCTCATCCTCGGAGTAGATGAGAATATCGTCAATGTATACCACCACATAGTGGTCCAGGATTTCACGTAACACATCGTTTAGGAAATATTGGAATGCCGCAGGGGCGTTGCACAACCCGAACGGCATCACCAAGTATTCGTACAATCCATAACGGGTCTTGAACGCTGTCTTCCACTCATCTCCACACCTCATGCGAACCAGATGATAAGCACCCTTGAGGTCCAACTTGGTGTAGACTGTAGCCTTCTTGGTTTGTTCGATCAACACCGGGATCAGTGGTAAGGGGTAGCGATTCTTCACCGTGATAGCGTTCAGTGCGCGGAAGTCGATGCAGGCGCGTAACTCACCATTAGCTTTGGGTATAAAGAAAAGTGGGGAAGCTGCCGGTGATTTCGAGGGATGGATGAAGCCTAAATCCAGATACTTGTCCAGGTATTTTCTAAGATGGAGATTCTCAGGTTCAGTCAGAGCATATATTCTTCCGCTCGGCACCACAGCCCCAGGCACCAAGTCTATCTGACAATCGTATTGTCTATGGGGTGGTAGTTCTTCGGCTTGTACTTCGTTAAACACCTCTGAGTACGCTTGGTAGATGGGGGGAAGTTGAATTCTTTTTCGGCCGCTGTGGCTAGACTCAACCCCATTGCTAGAGCAGTCGCGGGACTTTCGAGCTTACCTAAACAATGTTCCAAACAGTAAGGAGAATTCATCTGCACCGTTCGGGTCTTCCAATTTATTTCTGGGTTGTGCTCCATCAACCAAGGCAATCCCAGAATTATCCCATATTGGGGAGCTTGGATGAGATTGAAAGTTAGATTCTCCCGATGAGAGGCTCCGTAACGGACTTCTATTTCTCCTGTCGTATAGCCAATGGGCCCTGTGTCAAGTTTTCTTCCGTCTACCGCATAGACATCCTCTGGCTTGTCCTTGGGCACTAGACAGATCCCTCTGCGTTTGGCTGCTCCGATATCCATAAATTTGCCCGTGGCTCCCGAATCGATCATGGCTGAAGCTCGTGTCCATTCTGACTGTATGAGCAGCAACAAGGAGATGAACAAATGTCCCTGCATTGATGAGTTGTTGTTAAGTAAAGAAGGGAGAAACACCTGACCCCAAGAAACCCCTTAGTCTTTTCTTGGGCCTGTTAGTTTTCCTGTACCGTATCCAAGGCTGCAGTGGCTGCTCTACTGTAGCGATATCGACTGTTCTTGGGCTTCACAGGACATTCTCTAACATAATGGCCTTTTTTGCCACAATAGAGGCAAAGGCCCTGTTTACGTCTTGTTTCTTTTTCTGTCTGGGTTAATGCTGCCCGTATAGTGCCTATATCCATAGGTTCTGCGGCTTGAATGTTTTGGGTTTCACTGTTTCTCTGTCTTTCAAATGGCGTTATGGTTCTGTCCTTCCTCTTATGATCCCCTTTTCTTTCACTGATTCTGTGGTCTAAACGCAACACTAGACTAATCAAATCTTCACAATTAGTTGGCTGTGGGTCTATTTGGGCGAATACATCCTTGAGATCCTCTCTCAACCCCTGGTGAAACAATGCAGCTTGTTTGGCCTCGGGCCACTTGGTTTCTGCCACCAATCTCCTGAATGCGTTGAGATACACCACCAGCTCGTTATTACCCTGCCTTAACTCAAGCAATTCCCTATCAGCGGTAAATGATTCAGACCGTCTGTCGAATACTTTCAGAAACTCGGTTCTGAATGCTTCCCAATCATGAAGGATGGGATCATCCCGAGTCACAAAGGGCACTGCCCATTGCGCCGCGTCCCCCGCTAGATACGAGATAAGGAAAGCTACTCTCGCTTGATTAGTGGGGAAGGATTTTGGTTTGCAAGAAAAATGGAGTGTGGCTTGCGTTAAAAACACCTGCACCTTGCTAGATTCCCCATGAAACCTTTCCGGTGTAGCCAACGGGATAGACACCGGCATTTCGACCGTTACTGCATTGGTGGGTACTGCTGCCTGACCCCCTATATTGAATGGGTTGCGTTGCATCCCGTCTACCCTGGCCTTAAGATCTGCAGCTTCTTGACGTGAAGCGGCTAACTCCGCCTGCACATTGGCAAGAACCGTGAGAACATCATCAAGAGTGGCCATATCTGCACAAACCAACCGGGAGGACTAGATTCGTGGGTCGGAAATTCTGTCACATTGGTCTGTCCTCAGGATTGGTTTGTTGCTCAGAGTGGTCCACCTCTTGATATCCCCAAGCCTTAGTAGCCGTTATGGCACAAGTCAGTGGGAGGATCAAGTGAGGGAAGGAAAGGATGGGGACAGCAGGGAGGGAGACCTGTGGAGAGAACAACAATCGTAAATATCATAAATCCACCTCCGTGCCACATGCACTGCTAATATGAAATATCAGCTCCTAAGTGCAAGTTCCTATACCTGTAAACAAAAAAAGAATTACACCCATAAGCGTAGACAGTAAATACTTCGTTGTTGTAATAGAACCTGTTTCTTTGTTGTGGCTGCAATGTGGGAAACATAGAAGAGAACAGTCATACCAGAAATCACATTACAAACATAGGACACAAATAGGTGGGTACAGATACCCCATAACATACACAGGTTTTCCCTCCTAGCAACCTACCCCTTTCTAAACTCCACTAGACGTCACAGGGAGCGAGCGTAGTCCTATACCACTCCTTGAAAGTCCCTGTTAAATATAGAGCCAGAAAAACAACCAAACCATAAGATAAGAAGTGACTTCTGAATATCAGGTTCAAACAATATCACAATGATGCTATAGCGTAGCTCCTAACATGGTTTGCGTATCACCATGATCCAGGAGAACTCAATGTCGGTTAGAATATAAACGAAAGAGTTCCATAAACTAAAAGAAGTAGTACAGTCAACAGCTTGATGTGGAAAATCAGCACCGCTGCTCCACGGTATGTCACAGTTCAATAGATAACAAGGTAATACAGATTTAGACAAGGCGGCGTGACGTGAGCAATGTCACTGCTGCATAGAAAACTAGGCTTTCTTTAGCACGGATAGGCGCACCCTTCTCCGCACGAGCACGACGGCGCTCCCCAATGGAGAATGGGCTACGACAAAATAAGAGCCGTAACTGGAGGCAGAGACCTTTCTCCGCACGAGCGCGACGGCGCTCACCAACGGAGAACGGTATGCTGCCAGGAACAAAGAGGAATACGGGTCGGTGCGTAGCACCCTTAAACAAGAGCCGTAACTGGAGGCAGAGACCTTTCTCCGCACGAGCGCGACGGCGCTCACCAATGGAGAACGGTATGCTGCCAGGAACAAAGAGGAATACGGGTCGGTGCGTAGCACCCTTACCAGACCTCACGGAGAATCGACAGGACGCCAACACACCTCCAAGGAAGAATTTCCGACGCTTTGCCTGACGTCGCATCGATCTTTATAGACGTTCTCCGCTGCCTGTGAGGAGCGCATGGCCTCATGGAACATGTAGTTCTAGGAGCTGTCGGCAAGTATTTTTCTTCGGTTGCTGCAGCGCTCTCGACGCTATGCGCTCGTAACATTTGGTGCTTTCAGAAATTCCAGTCTACAAGCATCTGAACAAATATGATTATTACAAGCTGGAAGAGAGAATGGGAAAGTATTTTGTACCTACTATTACGCTGGATACAGCCTATGCACATAGACACAATTTAACCTGTACACTAACTGAGATAGAGAAGAAGTTCGTAGATCAAGTAGAAGATAGACATAGGGGATAAACAGTTAAACTTGATAGTTGAGAGGAAGTGTTCAAATGGACCAAGGAAGAATTAGCTCACAAGGCTAAGAGAAGTTATAGTCCAGTAGCTCTAGATTGGGAACAACGAGGTAAGCTTTGCATTCGACAAGTACAGACGCGTTATGACACCATCTTTGTGGGAAAGAGTGCATGTGAACACACATTCCTGATTGATGCTTCTTTGAAGAAGTTCTTGTAGGATACAGTAAAGTGGTGCCAAATGTGTACTTTGTGTGTGGAAGAAATGCATATGTCCGACTGCCAAACAATTGGTATGGTGCTTGCTATGTGGCTGTTGTTTCCTAAGATATACCACGTAGAGGATTTGAAGAGTCTGGAAGGGAAGTCATCACATAGAGAGAAACGTGGTACCAGTGCAGGAGAGATTATAGGTGACAAGTTTGGAGCAATGATACATAGTTTGGGAGTGGTTTTAAATGATGTCAAGATTAGAAGGTTGTCAATTGTAGTGGATAAGCTGTCAGTCAATTCAGCTCAGTCGTTGTTACTCATAGATAGGGAGATGGTTTCAATAAAAGCTATGGTTAAGCAAAACCATCTTGCTTTAGACATGTTATTAGCAAAAGAGGGCGGAGTCTGTAAAATGTTAAAGGTCCAATAGTGCTGTACTTGTATCTCAGACCATAGTAAGAATCTGAGGAAATATATAAGTAACATCACTGAGATACATCATGAGATACAGGACTTGGCAACTGAGGGAATCTTGGATAAAGTTGGGAAAAGTTTTGGAAAAGTTGGAAGTTGGTTTGTGAGTCTTGGGAAGGGAATCATTGGTTATAGCTTGAAACCAATAGTGATAGTTGTTATCTGGGTCATCTTGTTGTTGGGAAGAATGAGGGCCTACAAGTGGCATCAATCTAGACTAGCTGAAAATTCCCATAGGAAAAGAGAAAGGAGAATGGAAAGACTGCAGGACAGTGACTATGAGAATCTTAAGCGCTTAGAGAGATTTGGGCAGGGGAGACTTGCTACGACATCTGTTTAGGTTGGTTTTTTCTACAGGGAGTTGTAATGTGGTTGTGATGACACTTGTCATCAGAGGGGGGACTGATGTAGCACATATTTTGCTCTTTCATTTGTAGGGGTGCCTCATAATCATGAGTAGGCTTCACCTGCATATATTCCTTTGTTGTATTAATGTGTGACATTAGAACGTGAACAGTAATTCCTTGAGTTGTGGTGTGTTAGGGATGTTTTCATGTAAACACGCAAAGACTAATGTTGAATTCACATGTGTTTAGCTGAAAGCATTAATGTGTAGAAATAGTACATGCTGCTGACAATTATTCAAGTATTTGATGTGCTTATGTAACGTGCTAATTTAGAAGTGCTCAATAAATAGTGTTCATTGCGTATGCAATTTCATAATGCCTGTGTGCCATTTTCTTATGTTGGCAGATTTCTGTAGGCCTGAAATGTATCATCACTTTTGGAACTACAGTCCAAAAACATCAATTTTCTGATTTAAAACGCTGACCCCGGACCTGAGGAACTTTCTCCGAATGCTCAGTAAAGGTGATTTTCTGAATGTTTAATCTTTTGACTGTAAGTTACTTTTGAATGTGAATCATCACTCTTGGAACTAAAATAAGTGTGTTTAGAGTCATTTTCATGCTCGAAATAGGCCAAAATACAAGCTTCTGAGTAGGAGGAAAAGTCTATAAAAAGGGCAATTTTGGTCCCTGGGAGACCTTATAAAGTGGTTATTATCCATGAGGCCCGATACAATTAACATTTTGAATAATTTTTTGTGCAGTCCAAAAAATCCATTTTCTGATGAAAAACAATGACCCCGGATCTGAGGAGCTTTCTCCAATTGTCATTAATGGTGATTTTTTTAAATGTTTAATATTTTGACTGTAAATGACTGTCAGAAGTGAATCATCACTTTTGGAACTAAAATAAATATGTTTAGAGTCATTTTCAGGCTTGAAATCAACCAAAATAAATACGTGTGAGTAGGTGAAAAAGTCTATAAACATGGCAATTTTGGTCAGTGGGAGACCTTATAAAGTGGTTATTCAACATGAGGCGTGATACAATTCACATTTTGAAACTTTTTTGTACAGTCCAAAAAATCCAATTTCTGATGAAAAACAATGAACCCGGACCTTAGGAACTTTCTCCGAAATGTCAGGAACGGTGATTTTTTGAATATTTAAGCTTGTGACTGTAAATTACTGTCGGAAGTGAATCATCACTTTTGGAACTAAAATAAATGTGTTTAGAGTCATTTTCAGGCTCGAAATTGGGAAAAAAACAAGCCTTTCAGTAGGAAGAAAAGTCTATAAATATGGCAATTTTGGTCACTGCGAGGCCTATAAGGTGGTTATTATGCAAGAGGCGCGATACAATTGACATTTTGAATAATTTTTTATACAGTGCAAAAAATCCATTTTCTGATGAAAATCGATGACCCCGGACCTGAGGAACTTTCTACAAATGGTCAGTAATGGTGATTTTCTGAATGTTTAATCTCTGGACTTTAAATTACTGTCGGGTGTGAATCATTACTTTTGGAACTAAAATAAGTGTGTTTATAGACATTTTCATGCTCGAAAACAGGGAAAATACAAGCTTCTGAGTAGGAGGAAAAGTCTATAAAAATGACAATTTCCGTCCCTGGGAGGCCTTAAAAAGTGGTTTTCAACATGAGGCTCAATAGAATTGACATTTTGAAAAAACTTTGTACAGTCCCAAAAATTAATTTTCTGATGAAAATCGATGACCCCAGATCCGAGGAAATTTCTCCACATGGTCAGTAAATGTGATTTTTTGAATTTTTAATCTTTTGACTGTAAATGACTGTCGGATGTGAATCATCACTTTTGGAACTAAAATAAGTGTGTTTAGAGTTCTTTTCAGGCTCAAAATTGGGCAAAATACAAGCTTCTTAGTTGAAGGAAAGTCTATAAAAATGGCAATTTTGGTCACTGTGAGGCCCTATAAAGTGGTTATTCAACATGAGGCATGATCCAATTATCATTTTGAATCATTTTTTCACAGTCAAAAAAATCAATTTTCTGATGAAAAACGATGACCCTGGACCTGAGGAACTTTCTCCAAATGGTCAGTACAGGTGATTTTTTGATTGTTTAATCTTGTGACTGTAAATGACTGTCAGGTGTGAGTCACTTTTTGAACCAAAATAAGTGTGCTTAGAGTTATATTCGTGCACGAAATTTGGCAAATTACAAGCTTCTTAGTAAGAGGAAAAGTCTATAAAAATTGTACTTTTTGTCACCGGGAGGTCTTAAAAAGTGGTTATTCAACATGAGGCGCGATATAATTGACATTTTGAAATATTTTTTTAACAGTTCAAAAAATCCATTTTCTGATGACAATCGATGACCCCCAATTGTGAGGAACCTTCTCCAAATGGTCTGTAATGGTGATTTTTTGAATGTTTAATCTTTTGACTGTCAGATGTGAATCATCACTTTTTGAACTAAAATTAGATTGTTAATACTCATTTTCCTGCCGGAAATAGGTCAAAATAGAAGCTTTGGAGTAGGAGGCAAGGCTGTAAAAATGGCAATTTTGGACACTGGTAGGCTTAAAAAAGTGGATATTCAACATGAGGCGCAATACAATTGATATTGTGAATCATTTTTTATACAGTCTAAAAAATCAATTTTCTGATGAAAAACGAAGACCCTGGACCATACGAACATTCCCAAGATGGTCGGTAATGTGATTTTTGAATGTTTAATCTTTTGACTGTTGGATGTGAATTATCACTTTTGGAACGGAAATAAGTGTGTGTTTAAGGCATTTACCTGCAAGAAAACGGTCAAAATTGAAGCTTCTGAGTAGGAGGAAAAGTCGGTAAAAATGGCAATCTTGGTCACTGTTAGGCATAAAAAGTGGTTATTCAACATTAGGCAGTATCCAAATGACATTTTGAATAATTTTTTATATAGTAAAAAAAAAAAATTCTGATAAAAACGATGACTCCGGAAACTACGAACTTTCTCCAGATGGTCAGTAATGGTGATTTTTGAATGTTTAATCTTTTGACTGTAAATGACTGTTGGATGTGAATTATCAGTTTTGGAACTAAATTAAGTGTGTTTGGAGTCATTTTCCTGCCTGAAATCGGTCAAAATAGAAGCTTCTGGGTAGGTGGAAAAGTCTGTAAAAATGGCAATTTTGGTCACTGTGAGGCTTGAAAAAGTGGTTATTTAACATGAGGCATGATCCAATTGACATTTTGAATTACTTTTGGTACAGTTCAAAAAAATCAATTTTTTGATGAAAACCTAATACCCCGGACCTTACAAACTTTAACCAGATGGTCAGTAATGGTGATTTTTGAATGTTTAATCTTCTGACTGTTGGATGTGAATTATCACTTTTGGAATGAAAATAAATCAGTCAAAATAGAAGCTTCTGAGTAGGAGGAAGAGTCTGTAAAAATGGCAGTTTTGGTCACTGTGAGTCTTCAAAAAGTGGTTATTTAACATGAGGCACGATCCAATTGACATTTTTAATCATTTATTGTACAGTCTAAAAAATCAATTTTCTGATGAAAAACGATGACCTGTCGAACTTTCTCCAGATAGTCAGTAATGGTGATTTTTGAAAGATTCATCTTTTGACTGTAAATGACTGTTGGATGTGAATTATCACTTTTGGATCTAAAATAAGTGTGTTTAGAGTCATTTTCCTGCCCGACATCGATCAAAATAGTAGCTTCTGAGTAGGAGGAAAAGACTGTAAAAATGGCAATTTTGGTCACTGTGAGGCCTAAAACAGTGGTTATTCAATATTAGGCATGATCCAATTGACATTTTGAATAATTTTTTGTATAGTCAAAAAAATATATTTTCTGATTAAAAACAATGAACACGGACCGGTCGTACTTTCTCCAGATTGTCAGTAATAGTGATTTTTAATGTTTGATCTTTTGACTGTAAATGATTGTTGGATGTGAATTATCACTTTTGGAACTAAAATAAGTGTGTTTAGAGTCATTTCCCTGCCCGAAATTGGTCAAAATAGAATCTTCTGAGTAGGAGGAAAAGTCTGTAAAAGTGGCAATTTTGGTCACTGTTAGGCATAAAAAGTAGTTATTCAACATTAGGCATGATCCAATTGACATTTTGAATTATTTTTTATATAGTAAAAAAAACAATTTTCTGATAAAAAACGATGACTGCGGACATTACGAACTTTCTCCAGATGGTCAGTAATGGTGATTTTTGAATGTTTAATCTTTTGACTGTAAATGAGTGTTGGATGTGAATTATCACTTTTGGAACTAAAACTAGCATATTTACCTGCCTGAAATCGGTCAAAATAAAGCTTCTGGGTAGGTGGAAAAGTCTGTAAAAATGGCAATTTTGGTCACTGTGAGGCTTGAAAAAGTGGTTATTCAACATGAGGCATGATCCAATGGACATTTTGAATTATTTTTTGTACAGTCCAAAAAATCAATTTTTTGATAAAAAACTATTACCCCGGACCTTACGAACTTTAACCAGATGGTCAGTAATGGTGATTTTTGAATGTTTAATCTTTTTACTCTTGGATGTGAATTATCACATTTGGAACGAAAATAAATGTGTTTAGAGTCATTTCCCTGCCCGAAATCGGTCAAAATTGAAGCTTCTGAGTAGGAGGAAAGTCTGTAAAAATGGCAATTTTGTTCACTTGAGTTTTAAAAAAAGTAGTTATTTAACATGAGGCATGATTCTATTGACCTTTTGAATTATCTTTTGTACAGTTCAAAAAATCTATTTTCTGATGAAAAACAATGACCCCGGACCTGTCGAACTTTCTCCAGGTGATCAGTAATTGTGATTTTTGAATGTTTAATCTTTTGACTGATGGATGTGAATTATCACTTTTGGAACTAAAATAAGTGTGTTCGGAGTCATTTTCCTGCCCGAAATTAGTCAAAATAGAAGCTTCTGAGTAGGAGGAAGAATCTGTAAAAATTGCAATTTTGGTCACTGTGAGTCTTTAAAAACTGGTTATTTCAAATGAGGCACGATCCAATTGACATTTTGAATCATTTATTGTACAGTCCAAAAATCAATTTCTGATGAAAAACAATGACCTGTCGAACTTTCTCCAGATGGTCAGTAATGGTGATTTTTGAATGATTCATATTTTTACTGTAAATGACTGTTGGATGTGAATTGTCACTTTAGGTTCTAAAATAAGTGTGTTTAGAGTAATTTTCCTGCCTGAAATCAGTCAAGATAGTAGCTTCTGAGTAGGAGGAAAAGTCTATAAAAGTGGCAATTTTGGTCACTGTTGTCGTGTAGTTCCTATATTACCTATACAGGATCTGTGCGTTTGGATAACATAAACTGTGGGATTGGTGATGGACTGATTCCGTGCACCCCCACCGGATATGTTAGCCTGTTTGTATCAGCTAGCTCACAGTGCCACTATAATCTCCTCTTATCAAGGAGAGAATAGATTCTGGCAACCTCAGAACATGACAACCCTGTTCCCTCAGAATCGTGGAAACAATATACTACCTTTCGTTCAGTCACTCGTGCTCACTTAGTTTGTCTCAGAGAGATACACAGAATAAACAGGCTGGGCGTTTTCAATAAGTATTTATTGAACAGTTGTTATTCTAGTGTAGAATAGATGAGCTGCAACAACCATTAGACAGTAGCAGAGATATATGATTAGAAGTACTACAAAAGTAAAGAGATGGTAAAGTTCTACCATTTTGCAGAAATCATGAATATATACAAGTACATAAAACACATGATAAAAAGTGCGTACTCCTACAATGCCTCCCTAACTAGATGTACCTAAATGTACCTAGCATCTGTGTAGGTGTTATGCCAAGAATCCCTCTAGGATCTAGTCAACCCCATTACCTGAGAATGAGAGAATATGGGACCTTGACCCCGACCCCGTCCTGGTCTCGAGTTGGACACCCCGCGAGGGATGTTAGACCACTGCAAGCTGGAGTGTCTGCATGCAGGAACCTCAGCGTCTCTGGTCAGTGTGTCAGCCGGGAAGTCTCAGTCTCCTCTGTCTTTCTAAGCAAGACGTGTTGTATATATAACCATACGTCTCCCCAGGGGTCCTACCTTGCTGCGTTACTGTGTCGGCCTAAAGGATGATGTCGGGCCTGAACTTTATACAGAGATATTATACAGGAGATGTTAGTCCTGCTGTGCTTCCAAGAAGCCTCATGCATAATGTATAAGATTTGAACTAGGGGAAAACTTGCGTTCTGAATGCAGTGTCGTATCTAGGTAAAAGGTCAGTCCCTAAGAACCGGTATGTATGTAATGTAGGGAAGAATATAGGTGAAAGGTTGCAATGTTACCTGCGCCTATATGGGGTACCTATATGGAATATAACACCCACTCCTCTTCTGACTGGATGACATATGTAACTTATTTACCGTACTACTAGCCTAACTAATTATTGGTACGCACAAAGTTTAAAAACATCTGTTTAGCTAAAAACGTTTAAAACTTCTAAAAATTTTCTAAAAATACCATAGCCATAGCTCTAAAGTGTCTGAGTTATAGTCCGAAGCACTATAAGCATTAGAAAGCCATGTATGCCCAATAAATGAATGGAATTTTTAATTTTGTTTTGAGTTCCAAATTTGAGCTTGTTTAAAAAAAAACAAAAAAACTAATTTCTTCCAGCACACGACGAGCCATATGAGTCAAATGTTTGTGTCCTGGCTGGTAGACTCAACATTTTCGTTGCTTGCTTCTGCAGTAGACGGCCCCTGTAGCACCTCGCAGAGTACGTCAATCGAGCACAGATGCTGTTCCACACTGTCCGCAGCCGGTGTTGGGCCAGCCTGTGCTCTGTCCGAAGCCTGGGTGTCAGAGGAGGAGCCGGTGTCCATACCAACAGGTGCTGTTACTACCTGTGAGTGCTCAAGGAATGCCGCCATCAACATCAGAATACGCTTAGGACACTGCAGAACATGGGCCGTTAACGGGTCCAGTAAAGCATTCACGTCCGGTTGTGCACATGATGGGAGTGTCAAACAAAGGTCTAACACGCATTCTTCTCTGCAAAACAGGCATCGGAGGACAGGTAAGATGCAGTCCATCCAGACTGGTCGAAATGACAAGAACCAAGATGCACTTAGTTCACTTAGGCGAGGTGTGCCTAGATGTTGTACCATGCGGTCACGGTATTTACGCTACAGGAATGCTCTTTCCATCTCCTTGGTGACTGGGACGTCCATTGCGTAGAAAATATAAAACAATCGGGATACCTGCTACTAGAAACAGGATGAGTGGTAATCCTCCAAAGATGCTTCCGAATACGGAGTGTATGAAGTTTGGTATAACTCCAAGTACCGTCTGAAAGGTGCTCAGAAGTCCAGAACCTATGGTCTTAAATAGGTGGACTATGCCTGTCGTATCAGACATGTTAAAGATATGATTTACCATTTCTGCGAAATGGAAAGGGCAGTTTGTATGAATAAGCGCCTGTATCTCTGCCGAAGACCTTGCGATATGGAGATCAAAAGTCTCTCGAGCGGAGGTTAAGGGCACAGACTTTTGTAAAAGCATGGCTTTCATTCTGCTTAGAGTATCAAACAATATTAAAGAAACATTCAGTGAAGGCCATAACGGCGTCTCCCTGACTGTATGTGGTGGTGGAAACAATACTTGCATACAACAAGTAACCCTGGAGCTCACGGTTACCAGATATGCGATGCCCGGGAGCATTCCGCAGGAGCCCTGACTGTTCAGCATCAAGTAACTCCCATTTGAAAGTAGCCTGAATGCTGGAGTAATCACTGCAGCTGGGGCACCCCTCAAATGGCAGGACAGGTTTGCCACCGAACCATTACAAGCCCCGTGCAGCATTATATCCTGGCATATGAGTGATCCACTTAAAGCATTCTCACAGTTTGTACCGCTTAGAAACACTTCTCGATCCCCACTCCGGCATCGAAATCTGTATGGTAATACCCATGATTCCTTAATGTATCCCTTACCCATTTCTTCATATCTGCCTGCCTGCTTTTGTTCAAGGCAATACTGAAACTGAAAAGTAGAGACCGGTAGAGTTATGTGGCCATGGATTAGCCATTCTGTGGACGGTAATTGAGATTGCCTGTGTTGTAATATGGCCAAATCTTGTTCCAGTATGTCTATCGCAGAAGATACAATGTTGCCTAAGGAATATATCCTGGAGGTCAATGTAGTTAACCCATTATCTACCACTGCTAGAGATTTTTCTAGATTTATACGGTCTATTTCACGTAACCTATCTGCGGCCTCTTGTTGAGATATTTTCTAAATTTCATTGTAAACAGCATAATAGAAACGTTTCTGACGTGGCTTCCTGGGACCTAGTAAAAAATCACTGAGATCCACATCCTGTGACAGTAAGGATAAGTGTTGTTTCACCTTTTTGAGTGTTTAGGTTTTTAGCCAATCAAGGCACAACCTCCCAACACTGTAGGTTGTCACTACCCCTGGATGTTCTCTCTGTACATAACGTGGATCTGGCCTGTGGATAGCGAACCCTTCGGTTTTACCCATGAATCTCACCTGACAACTATTAGTGTCTGTGGGCCAAATCAACCATTTCTTCCAATCGGGGTCTGATCTGTTGTATTGTATAATTTCATTCAATGTAATCTCTTTCTGTGATGTTATATCACCATCGGTGTGTGATGGAGTTGGCAGCCGAGGTGTGTTCAAGTCTTTGTTCTTGGCTAGTCCAAGGCAAGATGTCTGTTGCACTGTCTCGTTCAAAAACATGATTTGTTGAGGGATAAGGCATGCTCTAAACAAAGCTTCTGTTCCCTGAACTTGCCATTCTCTAGTACCCCAGACTGATTTTAAGTCTATGGTGTCTTTCCATAAGTTGAAACCTTGGTCAGACAACTGGGCAATAAAGGAAGCAGAGTAAATCTGTTTGGTGTTTGTTAACATATTTTTCTGTCCTGATGTTGGTGCAATCTTATAATAATATGATGCTGGGTCGGACATATTAAACCCTGAAAAATATGGAAACTTTTGTGTAAATGTTTTTGAACTGCCTTTCGGCGCTGTTGGACAATGTTCCCACTGGTGGTAAGTGAACACATTTCTAGGATTAGCAGATTTATGCAGAAAGTGATGACCATAGTGTTGATAACAATACATTGTTTCGAAATCTGATGTGCTTTCCAATGTTTCACTATTAGAAAATGCAGCAGATTTTTCCAAATCAGACAACATGTTATTTACAGTTTCAAAATCCCAATCATCGGAAAATGTACTTGAAGTAATGATATCACTCAACGATATTTTAAGTAAATGAGGAATTCTTAACAGTTCGGTCGGACCAAATATATCGAAATCAACCTTGTCCCAAACTATACCATCGGGTATAGAAACTGCTGTAATGTTCACTGATGACAAGTCTCTTTGTTCTCGATGAGATGATTGATGTGGTTTTAAAATTAAGTTCACCTTTTGGGCTGCAGAGCTTTGTCTAATGTATTTTCCATTAACAAGCATGCTAAAAACTATTACTAAGCCTAACCAGAAAAGAAAGAAAAGTATCCCGGTGATTACCCATAGTTCTACCCAAAGTGACACCAAGTAAGTCTTTTTAAGAAAGTTCAGCAAGTCTTTAACTTGCTGCTTGCGCTGTTTTTGGGCTGGCATCGTTTCCGGTTCACTTGGATCCAAAGAAAACGTATCAAAGTTTAAGAAGTAGCCAGAAGCAGTTCGATCAATTGTTGGTATTGCATCAGGATTTCTAGAAATCGTAGTTTGCTCTTGTTGAGGCATGTTGATGTATACATCTGTATTTGGTCGAATTGAAATTTGTCTTTCATTTTGGTTCTGAATTTGAACTTCAGGTTGAAGGGGAACGAGTTCCATAGCATTATTGCATAGTCCATTATTCCGTGCAGGAGACTCTTCGATTAAAGATGACCCTGGACCTGTGAAACTTTCTCCAGATGGTCAGTAACGGTGATTTTTTAAAGTTTAATCTTTTGACTGTAAATGACTATTGCATGTGAATTATAACTTTTGAAGCTAAAATAAGTGTGTTTAGAGTCATTTTCCTGCCTGAAATCGGTCAAAATATAAGCTTCTGAGTAGGAGGAAAAGTCTGTAAAAATGGCAATTTTGGTAACTGTGGGGCTTTAAAAAGTGGTTATTCAACATGAGGCATGATCCCATTGACATTTTGAATCATTTTTTGTACAGTCCAAAAAATCAATTTTCTCATGAAAAACGATGACCTCGGACCTGTCAAACTTTCTCCTGATGGTCAGTAATGGTGATATTTTAATGTTTAATCTTTGGACTGTAAATGACTGTTGGATGTGAACTATCACTTTGTGAACTAAAATAAATGTGTTTAGAGTCATTTTCCTGCCTGAAATAGGTCAAAGAAGAAGCTTCTGAGTAGGAGGAAAAGTCTGTAAAAGTGGCAATTTTGGTCACTATGACCCTTTAAAAAGTGGTTATTCAACATGAGGCACAATCCAATTGACATTTTGAATTATTTTTTGTGCAGTCCAAAAAATCAATTTTCGGATGAAAAACGATGACCTCGGACCTGTCAAACTTTCTCCTGATGGTCAGTAATGGTGATTTTTTAATGTTTAATCTTTGGACTGTAAATGACTGTTGGATGTGAACTATCACTTTGTGAACTAAAATAAATGTGTTTAGAGCCATTTTCCTGCCCAAAATAGGTCAAAATAGAGGCTTCTGAGTAGGAGGAAAGTTTGTAAAAATGGCACTTTTGGTCACTGTGAGGCTTTAAAAAGTGGTTATTCAACATGAGGCATGATCCAATTGACATTTGGAATCATTATTTGTACAGTCCAAATGTAGGAGAGTAGGATCTGCTTCTTATAGTTACCCCCACTTTTTGCTGATGTCTCACTGTTTTTGGCCTCGTCTGACTGGGATCCTGCTATTCAGGACCCCAGTCTATCTGCTTTCTCCTATAAATTGATTGCATGTACTTTAGGTACACTCCAGATTGGATACTGGGGTACCCTTATAAGTCCCTAGTATATGGTATACCATGTACCCAGTGCATAGATACCCCAGAGGCCTCCCAGGGGCTGAAGCATGTATTGTGCCACCCCTGAGAGGCTATTCAAAATGACACCACAGGCCTGCTACTGCAACCTGTGTAAGGAGGTGCATGCACCCCTTACTTAGATATAGGTTACCTATATCTATTCTAAATCACTACACATATAAACCTATCAGTCACCCCTATGGCAGGCCTTATCAATCCTGAAGGCAGGGTGCTGGGTTTTGTTTGAGAGGGTGCCCCTGCATGAGCAGAGCCCCTCTGCAGCCTTCAGAATCTATTCTCCGGGGTTGTCGGTGATGCACCCAACCATATATACTTAAGTGCATTATAACCTTGCGGTAAATGCTAACTTTAAAACGGCTGGTTAGAAACATGTCGTGTTTGGTGTCAAACACCTTGGAATCATACCTCCACACCAGTAACTGGTGTGGGAGGTATGATTCCTCCCTTGTAGTACCACTACTATGGGGCACCGGTCTACCCGGTACCAGCTTTCTCAACCTGGGCAGCACAAAATGGATGCTTCCAGCCACAGACACGAGTCTGCCCTCCTGCTGCTGAGCCAAGCTCAAGCAGAGGAAGGCCTGACAATAGGTTTCCTGTCACAGGGAGGTGTGACCACCTCCCAGACAGGCTTTAGTGTATTGGGGCTGGGTGGGTACACTCTTAGAGTGCCAGAAAGTCTGCACTGGGGGCACATTTGGTGTTCCCGTGCATAGTCCAGCTCAAATCGGTTGCAGGAGCCATTTGCACCCTGCTCTGGCGTGAAACTGGACAAACGACATGGGTGTAGCCATCCCTCTGTCCTGACCCTCCCCTAGGTGGGTCCCCAGAGTTAGTCCAACCCCTTCCTTGGGTATAAAGTGGGAAACCTGACTACAGGACTTTAGATTTTACCTGGACTAAACTCTGCAAGCAGAAACCAAGTACTTCAATGGTCTACACTACGCTGGACGACAGAAGAATCTCCCTTGGAGTAAAGGAGTTACTCCCCTGCAGCAGCAGGCACCTAAATGCATCTGACCAGTTTGCATCTCCCAAGCTCCTGAGGACTCGGAAGGTTTCTGCAACACAGGAGGTGGGTTTCCGAGCGTCCCTGAGATCGATCTGCTCTCTCAGCAATCCTGAGACCAGTATCCCTGGTGGGGACCGTGCAACCCGAACCCCTGTGCACCGTGTACTTTTGCAGCAGCATATGCTTTTCAGCAATCCCTGAGGCTGTGCTTTGGACTACATGTAGTCCCGACCCCGAGCAGCATTTTCACCAAAGATCTCCGGCCTCCACTCGACGAGTGCTCTGTGAGCTGGTGTTTTGTGATTCAGCTCGAGGTCCCTTCGCGATCCCTGGTCCGTTGGCCTGTGGGTCCTGGCGAGGGTCACTTTGACTTTCCTTGGGCTTCCCTGGTTGCTCCATATGTGCCCTGACTGATAGCTTGGAGAGTCTCCTGGACCTTGCTGGTCCATACTGTAACTTATTTCCTCTGTCCATGTGGGTTGCCTTTGCCAAGGCTTGTTGGTGTTCAATCCGGACTCTGACCCCTCAGCACTCGACATCCTTCGTGGGACAGCTCACCTCCAGAATTTGGTCATCATCGACGTCTCCTGGTCCCCGTTGCTGCAGAGTCAAGCATCCTATCTTCACACGTGAAGCACTCGACATCGGTGGGCATTCATCTATCGAGCCCCAGGTCACGTGAAGTGACCCAGTCTCTGTCCCCTCTGCTTTCAGGTTCTTCTTACTCCAAATCCAGGCTTTGATTCCACCGGACACTTTTGATCTTCCCGGCAGCAGCACTTCTTCGAATCACGCCATTGAAAATGACGAGGGTTTCTGACACCACTTGACCCCTATGCACCCGGCTCCTCTGGGATAGGTAACACGGGTACCTCAGTACTCACAAGGGTGCTGGCCTTAGAACCTTCTATGTTCCAAAGGGTTTGCTTGAAGTCCTCTCCGAAGTGTCCTTAACTTGTGATTTTCCAACCGTGACTTTCCCATAGAGTTGTATGGAGATCGTGTCAGTGTTCCCACACTGCACCCGTCCTCCGTGGGCTCCCTGTGTCACTCCTTTGGGTGGTTCCTTGGGGTCCCAGCGATTCTACGTGCTCTAGGCACTGTGTCTATTGAAGTCGTGGTTGTTATACTACTTTCTTAGTATATGGTTCGGTCTCCCCCTGGAGCCCGCTGTGTATTGTGCTATTTACTGTCGTTCTATTGATTTATCATTGTGTACTGTACATTCTAATCTCAGGTAGAGATTAGTAGAGAGTGTTTTAGTAATAAATACATATTTTTATATAACACTTGTGTGGTTCTCCTTTAATTTAGTCATTTAGGAGGTGATATTCTGGTAAAACAAGCTGCTTTACATTCCTTCAAGATTAAGCCTGAAGGCTGCTCTCCATAGCTACCAGTAGGATAGCTTTCACAAAGGTTATCTTTGACCTAATCATCAATAAGCGTCGTTTGGACTGGTGCAAGGTGCCCACTTTAATTAGTGGACAGCATATACCAGGCCAACTTCTCACACCAAAAAATCAGTTTTCTGATCAAAAACGATGACCCCGGACCTGTGAAACTTTCTCCTGATGGTCAGTAACGGTGATTTTTTTAATGTTTAATCTTTCGACTGTAAATGACTATTGCATGTGAATTATAAATTTTGAAACTAAAATAAGTGTGTTTAGAGTCATTTTCCTGCCTGAAATTGGTCAAAATAGAAGCTTCTGAGTAGGAGGAAAAGTCTGTAAAAATGGCAATTTTGGTCACTGTGAGGCTTTAAAAAGTGGTCAGTCAACATGAGGCATGATCCTATTGACATTTTGAATCGTTTTTTGTACAGTCCAAAAAATCAATTTTCTGATGAAAAACGATGACCCCGGACCTGTCAAACTTTTTCTAGATGGTCAGTAATGGTGATTTTTTAATGTTTAATCTTTTGACTGTAAATGACTATTGCATGTGAATTATAACTTTCGAAACTAAAATAAGTGTGTTTAGAGTCATTTTCCTGCTTAAAATAGATCAAAATAAAAGCTTCTGAGTAGGAGGAAAAGTCTGTAAAAATGGCAATTTTGGTCACTGTTAGGCTTTAAAAAGTTATTATTCAACATGAGGCATGATCCAATTGACATTTTGAATCATTTTTTGTACAGTCTAACAAAATCAATTTTCTGATGAAAAATGATGACCCCAGACCTGTGAAACTTCATCCAGATGGTCAGTAACGGTGATTTTTTAATGTTTAAGCTTTTGACTGTAAATGACTGTTGGATGTGAACTATCACTTTTTGATCTAAAATAAGTGTGTTTAGAGTCATTTTCCTGCCTGAAATTGGTCAAAATAGAAAGTTCTGAGTAGGAGGAAAAGTCTGTAAAAATGACAATTTTGGTCACTGTGAGGCCTAAAAAAGTGGTCAGTCAACAGGAGGCATGATCCAATTGACATTTTGAATCATTTTTTGTACAGTCCAAAAAATCAATTTTCTGATGAAAAACAATGACCCCGGACCTGTGAAACTTTCTCCAGATGGTCAGTAACGGTGATTTTATAATGTTTAATCTTTTGACTGTTAATGACTGTTGGATGTGAATCATCATTTTTTTAACTAAAATAAGTGTGTTTAGAGGCATTTTCCTGCCTGAAATAGGTCAAAGTAGAAGCTTCTGAGTAGGAGGAAAAGTCTGTAAAAATTGCAATTTTGGTCACTGTGAGGCTTTAAAAAAGTGGTCAGTCAACATGAGGCCTGATCCTATTGACATTTTGAATCATTTTTTGTGCAGTCCAATAAATCAATTTTCGGATGAAAAACGATGCCCCCCGGGCCTGTCAAACTTTCTCCAGATGGTCAGTAATGGTCTTTATTTAATGTTTAATCTTTTGACTGTAAATGACTGTTGGATGTGAGTCATCACTTTTTGAACTAAAATAAGTGTGCTTAGAGCCATTTTCCTACCCGAAATAGGTCAAAATAGAAGCTTCTGAGTAGGAGGAGAAGTCTGTAAAAATGGCAATTTTGGTCACTGTGATGCTTTAAAAAGTGGTTATTCAACATGAGGCATGATCCTATTGACATTTTTAATCATTTTTTGTGCAGTCCAAAAAATCAATGTTCTGAGGAAAAACAATGATCACTGACCTGTGAAACTTTCTTCAGATGGTCAGTAACGGTGATTTTTTAATGTTTAATCTTTTGACTGTAAATGACTGTTGGACGTGAACTATCACTTTTTGAACTAAAATAAGTGTGTTTAGAGTCATTTTCCGGCCTGAAATTGATCAAAATAGAAGCTTCTGAGTAGGAGGAAAAGTCTGTAAAAACAGCAAATTTTGGTCACTCTGAGGCTTTAAAAGGTGGTCAGTCAACAGGAGGGATGATCCAACTGACATTTTGAATAATTTTTTGTACAGTCCAAAAAATCAGTTTTCTGATGAAAAAGGATGACCCCGGACCTGTCGAATTTTCCCCAGATGGTCAGTAACAGTGATTTTTTAATGTTTAATCTTTTGACTGTATATGACTGTTGGATGTGAACTATCACTTTTTGAACTAAAATATGTGTGTTCAGAGTCATTCTCCTGCCAGAAATCGATCAAAATAGAAGCTTCTGAGTAGGAGGAACAGTCTGTAAAAATGGCAATTTTGGTCACTGTGAGGCTTTAAAAAGTGGTCAGTCAACATGAGGCATGATCCTATTGACATTTTGCATCATTTTTTGTGCAGTCCAAAAAATCAATTTTCTCATGAAAAACGATGACCACTGACATGTGAAACTTTCTCCAGATGGTCAGTAACAGTGATTTTTTAATGTTTAATCTTTTGACTGTAAATGTCTGTTGGATGTGAATCATCACTTTTTAAACTAAAATAAGTGTGCTTAGAGCTATTTTCCTGCCCAAAATAAGTCAAAATAGAAGCTTCTGAGTAGGAGGAACTGTATATGACTGTTGAATGTAAACTATCACTTTTTGAACTAAAATGAGTGTGTTTAGAGTCATTTTCCTGCCTGAAATAGGTCAAAGTAGAAGCTTCTGAGGGGGAGGAAAAGTCTGTACAAATAGCAATTTTTGTCACTGTGAGCCTTTAAAAAATGGTTATTCAACATGAGGCATAATCCAATTAACATTTTGAATTATTTTTTGAGCAGTCCAAAAATCAATTTTCTGATGAAAAACAATGATCTCAGACCTGTCAAACTTTCTCTAGATGATCAGTAACAGTGATTTTTTAATGTTTAATCTTTTGACTGTAAATGACTGTTGGATGTGAACTATCAATTTTTGAACTAAAATATGTGTGTTCAGAGTCATTCTCCTGCCAGAAATCGATCAAAATAGAAGCTTCTGAGTAAGACGAAAAGTCTGTAAAAATGGCAATTTAGGTCACTGTCAGGCTTTAAAAAGTGGTCAGTCAACATGAGGCATGATCCTATTGACATTTTGAATCATTTTTTGTGCAGTCCAAAAAATCAATTTTCTGATGAAAAACGATGACCCCGGATTTGTCAAAATTTCTCCAGATGGTCAGTAATGGTGATTTTTTAATGTTTAATCTTTTAACTGTAAATGATTATTGCATGTGAATTATAACTTTTGAAACTAAAATAGGTGTGTTTAGAGTCATTTTCCTGCCTGAAATTGTTCAAAATAGAAGCTTCTGAGTAGGAGGAGAAGTCTGTAAAAATGGCAATTTTGGTCACTGTGAGGCTTTAAAAAGTGGTTATTCAACATGAGGCATGATCCTATTGACATTTTGAATCATTTTTTGTGCAGTCCAAAAATCAATGTTCTGAGGAAAAACAATGATCACTGACCTGTGAAACTTTCTTCAGGTGCTCAGTAACGGTGATTTTTTAATGTTTAATATTTTGACTGTAAATGACTGTTGGACGTGAACTATCACTTTTTGAACTAAAATAAGTGTGTTTAGAGTCATTTTCCTGCCTGAAATTGGTCAAAATAGAAGCTTCTGAATAGGAGGAAAAGTCTGTAAAAATGGCAATTTTTGGTCACTCTGAGGCTTTAAAAGGTGGTCAGTCAACAGGAGGGATGATCCAACTGACATTTTGAATCATTTTTTGTATAGTCCAAAAATCAGTTTTCTGATGAAAAACGATGACCCCGGACCTGTCGAACTTTCTCCAGATGGTCAGTAACAGTGATTTTTTAATGTTTAATCTTTTGACTGTATATGACTGTTGGATGTGAACTATCACTTTTTGAACTAAAATGAGTGTGTTTAGACTCATTTTCCTGCCTGAAATTGGTCAAAATAGAAGCTTCTGAGTAAGACGAAAAGTCTGTAAAAATGGCAATTTTGGTCACTGTGAGGCTTTAAAAAGTGGTCAGTCAACATGAGGCATGATCCTATTGACATTTTGCATCATTTTTTGTGCAGTCCAAAAAATAAATTTTCTCATGAAAAACGATGACCACTGACCTGTCAAAATTTCTCCAGATGATGAGAAATGGTGATTTTTTAATGTTTAATCTTTTAACTGTAAATGACTATTGCATGTGAATTATAACTTTTGAAACAAATATAAGTGTGTTTAGAGTCATTTTCCTGCCTGAAATAGGTCAAAGTATAGAAGCTTCTGAGTAGGAGGAAAAGCCTGTAAAAATGGCAATTTTGGTCACTGTGAGCATTTAAAAAGTGGTTATTGAACATGAGGTGCAATTCAATTGACATTTTGAATTATTTTTTGTGCAGTCCAAAAATCAATTTTCTGATGAAAAACGATGACCACGGACCTGTGAAACTTTCTCCAGATGGTCAGTAACGGTGATTTTTTAATGTTTAATCTTTTGACTGTAAATGAAAGTTGTATGTGAACTATCACTTATTGAACTAAAATAAGTGTGTTTAGAGTCATTTTCCTGCCTGAAATTGGTCAAAATAGAAGCTTCTGAGTAGGAGGAAAAGTCTGTAAAAATGGCAATTTTGGTCACTGTGAGGTTTCAAAAAGTGGTCAGTCAACATAAGGCATGATCCTATTGACATTTTGAATAATTTTTTGTACAGTCCAAAAATCAGTTTATTCATGAAAAACGATGACCCCGGACCTGTGAAACTTTCTCCAGATGGTCAGTAATGGTGATTTTTTTAATGCTTATTCTTTTGACTGTAAATGACTGTTGGATGTGAACTATCACTTTTTGAACTAAAATAAGTGTGTTCAGAATCATTTTCCTGCCAGAAATCGATCAAAATAGAAGCTTCTGAGTAGGAGGAAAAGTCTGTAAAAATGGCAATTTTGGTCACTCTGAGTTTTCAAAAAGTGGTTATTCAACATGAGGCATGATCCAAGTGACATTTTGAATCATTTTTTGTGCAGTCCAAAAATCAATGTTCTGAGGAAAAACAATGACCACCGACCTGTCAAACTTTCTCCAGATGGTCAGTAATGGTGATTTTTTAATGTTTAATCTGTTGACTGTAAATGACTATTGCATGTGAATTATAACTTTTAAAACTAAAATAAGTGTGTTTAGAGTCATTTTCCTGCCTGAAATTCGTCAAAATAGAAGCTTCTGGATAGGAGGAAAAGTCTGTAAAAATGGCAATTTTGGTCACTGTGAGGCTTTAAAAAGTGGTCAGTCAACATGAGGCATGATCCTATTGACATTTTGCATCATTTTTTGTGCAGTCCAAAAAATCAATGTTCTGAGGAAAAACAATGACCACCGACCTGTCAAACTTTATCCAGATGGTCAGTAATGGTGATTATTTAATGTTTTATCTTTTGACTGTAAATGACTGTTGGATGTGAATTATCACTTTTTAAACTAAAATAAGTGTGGTTAGAGCCATTTTCCTGCCCAAAATAGGTAAAAATAGAAGCTTCTGAGTAGGAGGAACTGTATATGACTGTTGGATGTGAACTATCACTTTTTGATCTAAAATAAGTGTGTTTAGAGTCATTTTCCTGCCTGAAATTGGTCAAAATAGAAGCTTCTGAGTAGGAGGAAAAGTCTGTAAAAATTGCAATTTTGGTCACTGTGATGCTTTAAAAAGTGGTTATTTAACATGAGGCATGATCCTATTGACATTTTGAATCATTTTTTGTGCAGTCCAAAAAATCAATGTTCTGAGGAAAAACAATGATCACTGACCTGTGAAACTTTCTTCAGATGGTCAGTAATGGTGATTTTTTAATGTTTAATTTTTTTACTGTAAATGACTGTTGGATGTGAACTATCACTTTTTGAACTAAAATAAGTGTGTTCAGAATCATTTTCCTGCCAGAAATCGATCAAAATAGAAGCTTCTGAGTAGGAGGAAAAGTCTTTAAAAATGGCAATTTTGGTCACTGTGAGGCTTTAAAAGGTGGTTATTCAACATGAGGCATGATTCAATTGACATTTTGTATCATTTTTTGTACAGTCCCAAAAATCAATTTTGTGATGAAAAACGATGAACCCGGACCTGTCAAAATTTCTCCAGATGGTCAGTAATGGTGATTTTTAAATGTTTAATCTTTTGACTGTAAATGAATGTTGGATGTGAACTATCACTTTTTGAACTAATATAAGTGTGTTTAGAGCTATTTTCCTGCTAAAAATAGGTCAAAATAGAAGCTTCTGAGTAGGAGGAAAAGTCTGTAAAAATGGCAGTTTTGGTCACTGTGAATATTTAAAAAGTGGTTATTCAACATGAGGCATGAGCCAATTGACATTTTGAATCATTTTTTGTACAGTCCCAAAAATAATTTTTCTGATGAAAAACGATGACCCCAGACCTGTCGAACTTTCTCCAGATGGTTAGCAATGGTGATTTTTTAATGTTTAATATTTTGACTGTAAATGACTGTTGGATGAGAACTATCACTTTTTGAACTAAAATAAGTGTGTTTAGAGTCATTTTCCTGCCTGAAATAGGTCAAAATAGAATCTTCTGAGTAGGAGGAAAAGTCTGTAAAAATGGCAGTTTTGGTCACTGTGAGTATTTAAAAGTGGTTATTCAACTTGATGCAATATCCCAAAAACATTTTTAATCATTTATTGTACAGCCCAAAAATCAATTTTCTGATGAAAAACGATGACCCCGGAACTGTCGAACTTTCTCCAGATAGTCAGTAATGGTGATATTTTAATGTTGAATGTTTTGACTGTAAATGACTGTTGGATGTGAACTATCACTTTTTCAACTAAAATAAGTGTGGTTAGAGTCATTTTCCTGCCTGAAATTGGTCAAAATAGACTCGTCTGAGTAGGAGGAAAAGTCTGTAAAAATGGCAATTTTGGTCACTGTGAGGCTTTAAAAGGTGGTTATTCAACATGAGGCATGATCTCATTGACATTTTGAACCATTTTTTGTACAGTCCAAAAATCAATTTTCTGATGAAAAACAATGACCCCGGACCTGTCAAAGTTTCTCCAGATGGTCAGTAATGGTGATTTTTAAATGTTTAATCTTTTGACTGTAAATGAATGTTTGATGTGAACTATCACTTTTTGAACTAAAATAAGTGTGTTTAGAGCCATTTTCCTGCTAAAAATAAGTCAAAATAGAAGCTTCTGAGTAGGAGGAAAAGTCTGTAAAAATGGCAGTTTTGGTCACTGTGCGGCTTCAAAAAGTGGTTATTCAACATGAGGCATGATCCAATTGACATTTTGAATCATTTTTTGTACAGTCCAAAAAATCAATTTTCTAATGAAAAACAATGACCACGGACCTGCCGAACTTTCTCCAGATGGTCAGTAATGGTGATATTTTAATGTTGAATGTTTTGACTGTAAATGACTGTTGGATGTGAACTATCACTTTTTGAACTAAAATAAGTGTGGTTAGAGTCATTTTCCTGCCTGAAATAGGTCAAAATAGAAGCTTCTGAGTAGGAGAAAAAGTCTGTAAAAATGGCAGTTTTGGTCACAGTGAGGCTTTAAAAAGTAGTTATTCAACATGCGGCATGATCCAATTGACATTTTGAATCATTTTTTGTACCATCCAAAAAATCAATCTTCTGATCCAAAACAATGACCCCGGACCTGTCGAACATTCTCCAGATGGTCAGTAATGGTGATTTTTTAATGTTTAATCTTTTAACTTTAAATGACTGTTGGATGTGAACTATCACTTTTTGGACTAAAATAAGTGTGTTTAGAACCATTTTCCTGCCCGAAATAGGTCAAAATGGAAGCTTCTGAGTAGGAGGAAAAGTCTATAAAAAAGTTAATTTTGGTCACTGTGAGGCTTTAAAAAGTGGTTATTCAACATGAGGCATGATCTCATTGGCATTTTGAACCATTTTTGTACAGTCCAACAATCTATTTTCTGATGAAAAACGATGACCCCAGAACTGTCGAACATTCTCCAGATGGTCAGTAATGGTGATTTTTTAATGTTGAATGTTTTGACTGTAAATGACTGTTGGATGTGAACTATCACTTTTTGATCTAAAATAAGTGTGGTTAGAGTCAATTTCCTGCCTGAAATAGGTCAAAATAGAAGCTTCTGAATAGGAGGAAAAGTCTGTATAAATGGCAATTTTGGTCACTGTGAGTATTTAAAAAGTGGTTATTCAACTTGATGCATGATCCAATTAACATGTCCAATCATTTTTTGTACCGTCCAAAAAATCAATTTTCTGATGGAAAACGATTACCCCGGACCCGCCGAACTTTCTCCAGATGGTCAGTAATGGTGATTTTTAATGTTTTATCTTTTGACTGTAAATGACAATTGCATGTGAATTATAACTTTTGGAACTAAAATAAGTGTGTTTAGAGTCATTTTCCTGCCGGAAACAGGTTAAAATAGAAGCTTCTTAGTAGGAGGTAAAGTCTGTAAAAATGGCAATTTTGGTCACTGTGAGGCTTTAAAAATTGGTTATTCAACGTAAGGCACGATCCAATTGACATTTTGAATCATTTTTGTACAGTCCAAAAAATCAATTTTCTGATGAAAAAAATGACCCCGGACCTGTCGAACTTTCTCCAGATGGTTAGTAATGGTGATATTTAATGTTTAATCTTTTGACAGTAAATAACTATTATCACTTTTGCGACAAAAATAAGTGTGTCTAGAGTCATTTTCCTGCCCAAAATCAGTGAAAATAGAAGCTTCTGAGTAGGAGGAAAGGTCTGTAAAAATGGCAATTTTGGTCACTGTGAGGGTTTAAAAAGTGGTTATTCAACATGAGGCACTATCCAATTGACATTTTGAATCATTTTGTGTACAGTCCAAAAAAATCAATTTTCTGATGAAAAAAATGACCCCGGACTTGTCAAACTTTCTACAGATGGTCAGTAATGGTGATTTTTTAATGTTTAATCTTTTGACTGTAAATAACTATTTCATGTGAATTATCACTGTTGGAACTAAAATAAGTGTGTTTAGAGTGATTTTCCTGCCTGAAATCAGTCAAAACAGGAGCTTCTGAGTAGGAGGAAAAGTCTATTTAAATGGCAATTTTGGTCAATTTGAGGCTTTAAAAAGTGGTTATTTAACACGAGTGACGTTCCAAATGAAATTTTGAATCTTTTTTGTAGAGTCCAAAAATAAATTTCCTGATGAAAAACAATGACTCCGGATCTGTCGAACTTTCTCCAGATGGTTTGGAATGGTGATTTTTTAATGTTTAATCTTTTTACTGTAAATAACTATTTCATGTGAATTATCACTTTTGGAACTAAAATAAGTGTGTTTAGAGTCATTTTCCTGCCCAAAATCAGTGAAAATAGAAGCTTCTGAGTATGAGAAAAGGTCTGTAAAAATTGCATTTTTGGTCACTGTGAGGCTGTAAAAGTGGTTATTCAACATGAGGCACGATCCAATTGACATTTTGAATCACTTTTGGTAGAGTCCAAAAATCAATTTTCTAATGAAAAATGATGACCCCGGACCTGCTGAACTTTCTCCAGATGGTCAGGAATGGTGATTTTTTAATGTTTAATCTTTTCACTGTAAATAACTATTGCATGTGAATTATCACTTTTCGAACTAAAATAAGTGTGCCTGAGTCATTTCCCTGCCCGAAATCCGTCAAAATAGAAGCTTCTGAGTAGGGGGAAAAGTCTGTAAAAATGGCAATTTTGGTCACTGTGAGGCTTTAAAAGTCGTTATTCAACACGAGGGAGGATCGAATTGAAATTTTGAATCATTTTTTGTAGAGTCCAAAAAATCAATTTTCTGATGAAAAACAATGACCCCGGACCTGTTGTACTTTCTCCAGATGGTTAGGAATGGTGATTTTTTATGTTTAATCTTTTGACTGTAAGTGACAATTGCATGTGAATTATCACTTTTGGAACTAAAATAAGTGTGTTTAGAGTCATTTTCCTGCCCGAAATAGGTCAAAATAGAAGCTTCTTAGTAGGAGGAAAAGTCTGTAAAAATGGCAATTTTGGTCTCTGTGAGGCTTTAACCGTTTGCCGTGATCGGAATTCCGCCCAGGTGCTGGACATTCCGATCGCGGAGTGCGGTCGTGACGAGCTGAGCTCGTCATGCGCACAGCGCGATCAGCGCAGCATGACGAGCTGAGCTCGTCATGAGCATCGAAGGGTTAAAAATTGGTTATTCAACATAAGGCACGATCCAATTGACATTTTGAATCATTTTTTGTAGAGTCCAAAAAATCAATTTTCTGATGAAAAACAATGACCCCGGACCTGTTGTACTTTCTCCAGATGGTTAGGAATGGTGATTTTTTTATGTTTAATCTTTTGACTGTAAGTGACAATTGCATGTGAATTTTAACTTTTGGAACTAAAATAAGTGTGTTTGAGTCATTTTCCTGCCCGAAATATGTCAAAATAGAAGCTTCTTATTAGGAGGAAAAGTCTGTAAAAATGGCAATTTTGGTCACTGTGAGGCTTTAAAAAGTGGTTATTCAAAATGAGGCACGATCCAATTGACATTTTGAATCCGTTTTTGAGAGTCCAAAAACCAATTTTCTGATGTCGAACTTTCTCCAGATGGTCAGTAATGGTGATTTTTTAATGTTGAATCTTTTGACTGTAAATAACTATTTCATGTGAATTATCACTTTTGGAACTAAAATAAGTGTGTTTAGAGTGATTTTCCTGCCCGAAATCAGTCAAAACAGAAGCTTCTGAGTAGGAGGAAAAGTCTATAAAAATGGCAATTTTGGTCACTGTGAGGCTTTAAAAAGTGGTTATTCAACATGAGGCACGATCCAATTGACATTTTGAATCATTTTTTGTAGAGTCCAAAAAATCAATTTTCTGATGAAAAACGATGACCTCGGACCTGTCGAACTTTCTCCAGATGGTCAGTAATGGTGATTTTTTAATGTTTAATCTTTTGACTGTAAGTGACAATTGCATGTGAATTTTAACTTTTGGAACTAAAATAAGTGTGTTTAGAGTCACTTTCTTGCCCAAAATAGGTCAAAATAGAAGCTTCTTAGTAGGAGGATAAGTCTATAAAAATGGCAATTTTGGGTCACTGTGAGGCTTTAAAAATTGGTTATTTAACATAAGGCACAATCCAATTGACATTTTGAATCATTTTTTGTAGAGTCCAAAAAATCAATTTTCTGATGAAAAACGATGACCCCGGAGCTGTCGAACTTTCTCCAGATGGTCAGGAATGGAGATTTTTTAATGTTTAATCTTTTGACTGTAAATAACTATTTCATGCGAATTATCACTTTTGGAACTAAACTAAGTGTGTTTAGAGTGATTTTCCTGCCCGAAAAAGGTCAAAATAGAAGCTTCTTAGTAGGAGGAAAAGTCAGTAAAAATGGCAATTTTGGTCACTGTGAGGCTTTAAAAATTGGTTATTCAACATAAGGCACAATCCAATTGACATTTTGAATCATTTTTTGTAGAGTCCAAAAACCAATTTTCTGATGAAAAATGATGACCCCGGACCTGTCGAACTTTCTCCAGATGGTCAGTAATGGTGATTTTATAATGTTTAATATTTTGACTGTAAATAACTATTTCATGTGAATTATCACTTTTGGAACTAAAATAAGTGTGTTTAAAGTGATTTTCCTGCCCGAAATCAGTCAAAACAGAAGCTTCTGAGTAGGAGGAAAAGTCTATAAAAATGGCAATTTTGGTCACTGTGAAGGGTTTAAAAAGTGGTTATTCAACATGAGGCACGATCCAATTTACATTTTGAATCATTTTTTGTAGAGTCCAAAAAATCCATTTTCTGATGAAAAACAATAACCCCGGACCTGTTGAACTTTCTCCAGATGGTCAGTAATGGTGATTTTATAATGTTTAATCTTTTGACTGTAAATAACTATTTCATGTGAATTATCACTTTTGGAACTAAAATAAGTGTGTTTAGAGTCATTTTCCTGCCCGAAATAGGTCAAAATAGAAGCTTCTTAGTAGGAGGAAAAGTCTGTAAAAATGGCAATTTTGGTCTCTGTGAGGCTTTAACCGCTTTGCCGTGATCGGAATTCCGCCCAGGTGCTGGACATTCCGATCGCGGGTGCGGTCGTGACGAGCTGAGCTCGTCATGCGCACAGCGCGACCGTGCAGCATGACGAGCTGAGCTCGTCATGAGCATCGAAGGGGTTAAAAATTGGTTATTCAACATAAGGCACGATCCAATTGACATTTTGAATCATTTTTTGTAGAGTCCAAAAAATCAATTTTCTGATGAAAAACAATGACCCCGGACCTGTTGTACTTTCTCCAGATGGTTAGGAATGGTGATTTTTTATGTTTAATCTTTTGACTGTAAGTGACAATTGCATGTGAATTTTAACTTTTGGAACTAAAATAAGTGTGTTTGAGTCATTTTCCTGCCCGAAATATGTCAAAATAGAAGCTTCTTATTAGGAGGAAAAGTCTGTAAAAATGGCAATTTTGGTCACTGTGAGGCTTTAAAAAGTGGTTATTCAAAATGAGGCACGATCCAATTGACATTTTGAATCCGTTTTTGAGAGTCCAAAAACCAATTTTCTGATGTCGAACTTTCTCCAGATGGTCAGTAATGGTGATTTTTTAATGTTTAATCTTTTGACTGTAAATAACTATTTCATGTGAATTATCACTTTTGGAACTAAAATAAGTGTGTTTAGAGTGATTTTCCTGCCTGAAATCAGTCAAAACAGAAGCTTCTGAGTAGGAGGAAAAGTCTATAAAAATGGCAATTTTGGTCACTGTGAGGGTTTAAAAAGTGGTTATTCAACATGAGGCACGATCCAATTGACATTTTGAATCATTTTTGTAGAGTTCAAAAATCACTTTTCTGATGAAAAACGATGACCTCGGACCTCTCGAACTTTCTCCAGATGGTCAGGTATGGTGATTTTTTAATGTTTAATCTTTTGACTGTAAGTGACAATTGCATGTGAATTTTAACTTTTGGAACTAAAATAAGTGTGTTTAGAGTCACTTTCTTGCCCAAAATAGGTCAAAATAGAAGCTTCTTAGTAGGAGGATAAGTCTATAAAAATGGCAATTTTGGGTCACTGTGAGGCTTTAAAAATTGGTTATTTAACATAAGGCACAATCCAATTGACATTTTGAATCATTTTTTGTAGAGTCCAAAAATCAATTTTCTGATGAAAACGATGACCCCGGACCTGTCGAACTTTCTCCAGATGGTCAGTAATGGAGATTTTTTAATGTTTAATCTTTTGACTGTAAATAACTATTTCATGTGAATTATCACTTTTGGAACTAAACTAAGTGTGTTTAGAGTGATTTTCCTGCCCGAAAAAGGTCAAAATAGAAGCTTCTTAGTAGGAGGAAAAGTCAGTAAAAATGGCAATTTTGGTCACTGTGAGGCTTTAAAAATTGGTTATTCAACATAAGGCACAATCCAATTGACATTTTGAATCATTTTTTGTAGAGTCCAAAAAACCAATTTTCTGATGAAAAATGATGACCCCGGACCTGTCGAACTTTCTCCAGATGGTCAGTAATGGTGATTTTATAATGTTTAATCTTTTGACTGTAAATAACTATTTCATGTGAATTATCACTTTTGGAACTAAAATAAGTGTGTTTAAAGTGATTTTCCTGCCCGAAATCAGTCAAAACAGAAGCTTCTGAGTAGGAGGAAAAGTCTATAAAAATGGCAATTTTGGTCACTGTGAGGCTTTAAAAAGTGGTTATTCAACATGAGGCACGATCCAATTGACATTTTGAATCATTTTTTGTAGAGTCCAAAAATCCATTTTCTGATGAAAAACAATAACCCCGGACCTGTTGAACTTTCTCCAGATGGTCAGTAATGGTGATTTTATAATGTTTAATCTTTTGACTGTAAATAACTATTTCATGTGAATTATCACTTTTGGAACTAAAATAAGTGTGTTTAGAGTGATTTTCCTCCCTGAAATCAGTCAAAACAGAAGCTTCTGAGTAGGAGGAAAAGTCTATTTAAATGGCAATTTTGGTCAATTTGAGGCTTTAAAAAGTGGTTATTTAACACGAGTGACGTTCCAATTGAAATTTTGAATCTTTTTTGTAGAGTCCAAAAAATAAATTTCCTGATGAAAAACAATGACCCCGGACCTGTCGAACTTTCTCCAGATGGTTAGGAATGGTGATTTTTTAATGTTTCATCTTTTTACTGTAAATAACTATTTCATGTGAATTATCACATTTGGAACTAAAATAAGTGTGTTTAGAGTCATTTTCCTGCCCGAAATCAGGCAAAATAGAAGCTTCTGTGTATTAGGAAAGTTCTGTAAAAATGGCAGTTTTGGTTAATGTGAGTCTGTAAAAAGTGGTTATTCAACATGAGGCACGATCCAATTGACATTTTGAATCACTTTTGGTAGAGTCCAAAAAATCAATTTTCTAATGAAAAATGATGACCCCGGACCTGCTGAACTTTCTCCAGATGGTCAGGAATGGTGATTTTTTAATGTTTAATCTTTTCACTGTAAATAACTATTGCATGTGAATTATCACTTTTCGAACTAAAATAAGTGTGCCTGAGTCATTTCCCTGCCCGAAATCCGTCAAAATAGAAGCTTCTGAGTAGGAGGAAAAGTCTGTAAAAATGGCAATTTTGGTCACTGTGAGGCTTTAAAAAGTCGTTATTCAACACGAGGGAGGATCGAATTGAAATTTTGAATCATTTTTTGTAGAGTCCAAAAAATCAATTTGCTGATGAAAAACAATGACCCCGGACCTGTCGAACTTTCTCCAGATGGTTAGGAATGGTGATTTTTTAATGTTTAATCCTTTGACTGTAAATAACTATTTATAGTGAATTATCACTTTTGGAACTAAAATAAGTGTGTTTAGAGTCATTTTCCTGCCCGAAATAGGTCATAATAGAAGCTTCTTAGTAGGAGGAAAAGTCTGTAAAAATGGCAATTTTGGTCACTGTGAGGCTTTAATCGCTTTGCCGTGATCGGAATTCCGCCCAGGTGCTGGACATTCCGATCGCGGGTGAGGTCGTGACGAGCTCAGCTGCGTCATGCGCACAGCGCGACCGTGCAGCATGACGAGCTGAGCTCGTCATGAGCATCAAAGGGGTTAAAAATTGGTTATTCAACATAAGGCACGATCCAATTGACATTTTGAATCATTTTTTGTAGAGTCCAAAAAAATCAATTTTCTGATAAAAAACGATGACCCCGGACATGTCGAACTTTCCCCAGATGGTCAGTAATGGTGATTTTTTAATGATTAATCTTTTGACTGTAAATAACTATTTAATGTAAATTATCACTTTTGGAACTAAAATAAGTGTATTTAGAGTGATTTTTCCTGCCCGGAATCAGTCAAAACAGAGCCTTCTGAGTATGAGGAAAGGTCTGTAAAAATGGCAATTTTGGTCACGGTGAGGCTTTAAGAAGTGGTTATTCAACATGAGGCATGATCCAATTGACATTTTGAATCATTTTTTGTAGAGTCCCAAAAAAATCAATTTTCTGATGAAAAACGATGACCCCGGACCGGTCGAACTTTCTCCAGATGGTCAGTAATGGTGATTTTTTAATGTTTAATCTTTTGACTGTAAATGACAATTGCATGTGAATTTTAACTTTTGGAACTAAAATAAGTGTGTTTAGAGTCATTTTCCTGCCCGAAATCAGTCAAAACAGAAGCTTCTGAGTAGGAGGAAAGGTCTGTAAAAATGGCAATTTTGGTCACTGTGAGGCTTTAAAAAGTGGTTATTCAACACAAGGGACTATCCAATTAAAATTTTGAATCATTTTTTGTAGAGTATAAAAAATCATTTTTCTGATGAAAAACAATGACCCCGGACCTGTCAAACTTTCTACAGATGGTCAGTAATGGTGATTTTTTAATGTTTAATCTTTTGACTGTAACTAACTATTTCATGTGAATTTTAACTTTTGGAACTAAAATAAGTGTGTTTAGAGTCATTTTCCTGCCCGAAATCAGTCAAAACAGAAGCTTCTGAGTAGGAGGAAAGGTCTGTAAAAATGGCAATTTTGGTCACTGTGAGGGTTTAAAAAGTGGTTATTCAACACAAGGCACGATCCAATTGACATTTTGAATCATTTTTGTACAGTCCAAAAAATCAATTTTCTGATGAAAAAAATGACCCGGACCTGTCGAACTTTCTCCAGATGGTTAGTAATGGTGATATTTAATGTTTAATCTTTTGACAGTAAATAACTATTATCACTTTTGCGACAAAAATAAGTGTGTTTAGAGTCATTTTCCTGCCTGAAATCAGTCAAAACAGAAGCTTCTGCGTAGGAGGAAAAGTCTATTTAAATGGCAATTTTGGTCAATTTGAGGCTTTAAAAAGTGGTTATTTAACACGAGTGACGTTCCAATTGAAACTTTGAATCTTTTTTTGTAGAGTCCAAAAAATAAATTTCCTGATGAAAAACAATGACCCCGGACCTGTCGAACTTTCTCCAGATGGTTAGGAATGGTGATTTTTAATGTTTAATCTTTTGACTGTAAATAACTATTTCATGTGAATTATCACTTTTGGAACTAAAATAAGTGTGTTTAGAGTCATTTTCCTGCCCAAAATCAGCGAAAATAGAAGCTTCTGAGTATGAGAAAAGGTCTGTAAAAATGGCATTTTTGGTCACTGTGAGGCTGTAAAAGTGGTTATTCAACATGAGGCACGATCCAATTGACATTTTGAATCACTTTTGGTAGAGTCCAAAAATCAATTTTCTAATGAAAAATGATGACCCCGGACCTGCTGAACTTTCTCCAGATGGTCAGGAATGGTGATTTTTAATGTTTAATCTTTTCACTGTAAATAACTATTGCATGTGAATTATCACTTTTCGAACTAAAATAAGTGTGCCTGAGTCATTTCCCTGCCCGAAATCCAGTCAAAATAGAAGCTTCTGAGTAGGAGGAAAAGTCTGTAAAAATGGCAATTTTGGTCACTGTGAGGCTTTAAAAGTCGTTATTCAACACGAGGGAGGATCGAATTGAAATTTTGAATCATTTTTGTAGAGTCCAAAAATCAATTTTCTGATGAAAAACAATGACCCCGGACCTGTCGAACTTTCTCCAGATGGTTAGGAATGGTGATTTTTTAATGTTTAATCCTTTGACTGTAAATAACTATTTCTAGTGAATTATCACTTTTGGAACTAAAATAAGTGTGTTTAGAGTAATTTTCATGCCCGAAATAGGTCAAAATAGAAGCTTCTTAGTAGGAGGAAAAGTCTGTAAAAATGGCAATTTTGGTCACTGTGAGGCTTTAACCGCTTTGCCGTGATCGGAATTCCGCCCAGGTGCTGGACATTCCGATCGCGGGTGCGGTCGTGACGAGCTCAGCTCGTCATGCGCACAGCGCGACCGCGCAGCATGACGAGCTGAGCTCGTCATGAGCATCGAAGGGGTTAAAAATTGGTTATTCAACATAAGGCACGATCCAATTGACATTTTGAATCATTTTTTGTAGAGTCCAAAAATTAATTTTCTGATGAAAAACAATGACCCCGGACCTGTTGTACTTTCTCCAGATTGTTAGGAATGGTGATTTTTTATGTTTAATCTTTTGACTGTAAGTGACAATTGCATGTGAATTTTAACTTTTGGAACTAAAATAAGTGTGTTTGAGTCATTTTCCTGCCCGAAATATGTCAAAATAGAAGCTTCTTATTAGGAGGAAAAGTCTGTAAAAATGGCAATTTTGGTCACTGTGAGGCTTTAAAAAGTAGTTATTCAACATGAGGCATGATCCAATTGACATTTTGAATCCGTTTTTGAGAGTCCAAAAAACCAATTTTCTGATGTCGAACTTTCTCCAGATGGTCAGTAATGGTGATTTTTTAATGTTGAATCTTTTGACTGTAAATAACTATTTCATGTGAATTATCACTTTTGGAACTAAAATAAGTGTGTTTAGAGTGATTTTCCTGCCCGAAATCAGTCAAAACAGAAGCTTCTGAGTAGGAGGAAAAGTCTATAAAAATGGCAATTTTGGTCACTGTGAGGGTTTAAAAAGTGGTTATTCAACATGAGGCACGATCCAATTGACATTTTGAATCATTTTTTGTAGAGTCCAAAAAATCAATTTTCTGATGAAAAACGATGACCCCGGACATGTCGAACTTTCCCCAGATGGTCAGTAATGGTGATTTTTAATGTTTAATCATTTGACAGTAAATAACTATTTCATGTGAACTATCACTTTTGGGACTAAAATAGGTGTGTTCGAGTTATTTTCCTGCCCAAAATCAGTCAAAATAGAAGCTTCTGAATAGGGGAAAGGTCTGTAAAAATGGCAATTTTAGTCACTGTGAGACTTTAAAAAGTGGCTTTTCAACATGAGGCATGATCCAATTGAGATTTTGAATAATTTTTGTAACGAGTCCAAAAAATCAATTTTCTGATGAAAAACGTTGACCCCGGACCCGTCAAAATTTCTCCAGATGGTCAGGAATGGTGATTTTTTAATGTTTAATCTTTTGACTGTAAATAACTATTGCATGTGAATTATCACTTTTAGAACTAAAATAAGTGTGTTTAGTGTGATTTTCCTGCCCGAAATCAGTCAAAACAGAAGCTTCTGAGTAGGAGGAAAAGTCTATAAAAATGGCAATTTTGGTCACTGTGAGGCTTTAAAAAGTGGTTATTTAACACGAGGGACGTTCCAATTGAAATTTTGAATCATTTTATGTAGAGTCCAAAAAATCAATTTTCTGAAGAAAAACGATGACCCCGGACCTGTTAAACTTTCTCCAGATGGTCAGTAATGGTGATTTTTTAATGTTTAATCTTTTGACTGTAAATAACTATTGCATGTGAATTATTACTTTTAGAACTAAAATAAGTGTGTTTAGAGTGATTTTCCTGCCCGAAATCAGTTAAAAAAGAACCTTCTGAGTATGAGGAAAGGTCTGTAAAAATGGAAATTTTTGTCACTGTGAGGCTTTAAGAAGTGGTTATTCAACATCAGGCACGATCCAATTGACATTTTGAATCATTTTTTATAGAGTCCAAAAAAATCAATTTTCGATTGAAAAACAATGACCCCGGAGCTGTTGAACTTTCACCAGATGGTCAGGAAGGGTGATTTTTTTATTGTTGAATCTTTTGACTGTAAATAACTATTTCATGAGAATTATCACTTTTGGAACTAAAATAAGTGTGTTTAGAGTGATTTTCCTGCCCGAAATCAGTCAAAATAGAAGTTTCTGAATAGGGGAAAGGTCTGTAAAAATGGCAATTTTAGTCACTGTGAGGCTTTAAAAAGTGGCTTTTCAACATGAGGCATGATCCAATTGAGATTTTGAATAATTTTTGTAGAGTCCAAAAAATCAATTTTCTGATGAAAAACGTTGACCCCGGAACTGTCAAACTTTCTCCAGATGGTCAGGAATGGTGATTTTTTAATGTTTAATCTTTTGACTGTAAATAACTATTGCATGTGAATTATCACTTTTAGAACTAAAATAAGTGTGTTTAGAGTGATTTTCCTGCCCGAAATCAGTCAAAACAGAACCTTCTGAGTAGGAGGAAAAGTCTATAAAAATGGCAATTTTTGTCACTGTGAGGCTTTAAAAAGTGGTTATTTAACACGAGGGACGTTCCAATTGAAATTTTGAATCATTTTATGTAGAGTCCAAAAAATCAATTTTCTGATGAAAAACGATGACCCCGGACCTGTTAAACTTTCTCCAGATGGTCAGTAATGGTGATTTTTTAATGTTTAATCTTTTGACTGTAAATAACTATTGCATGTGAATTATCACTTTTAGAACTAAAATAAGTGTGTTTAGAGTGATTTTCCTGCCCGAAATCAGTCAAAAAAGAACCTTCTGAGTATGAGGAAAGGTCTGTAAAAATGGCAATTTTTGTCACTGTGAGGCTTTAAGAAGTGGTTATTCAACATCAGGCACGATCCAATTGACATTTTGAATCATTTTTTATAGAGTCCAAAAAATCAATTTTCTGATGGAAAACGATGACCCCGGACCTGTCGAACTTTCTCCAGATGGTCAGTAATAGTAATTTTTTAATGTTTAATCTTTTGACTGTAAATGACAATTGCATGTGAATTATAACTTTTGGAACTAAAATAAGTGTGTTTAGAGTCATCTTCCTGCCCGAAATAGGTAAAAATAGAAGCTTCTGAGTAGGAGGAAAAGTCTGTAAAAATGGCAATTTTGGTCACTGTGAGGCTTTAAAAAGTGGTTATTCAACATGAGGCACGATCCAATTGACATTTTGAATCATTTTTTGTAGAGTCCAAAAAATCAATTTTCTGATGAAAAACAATGACCCCGGACCTGTTGAACTTTCTCCAGATGGTCAGTAATGGTGATTTTTTAATTTTTAATCTTTTGACTGTAAATAACTATTTCTAGTGAATTATCACTTTTGGAACTAAAATAAGTGTGTTTAGAGTAATTTTCATGCCCGAAATAGGTCAAAATAGAAGCTTCTTAGTAGGAGGAAAAGTCTGTAAAAATGGCAATTTTGGTCACTGTGAGGCTTTAAAAATTAGTTATTCAACATAAGGCACGATCCAATTGACATTTTGAATCATTTTTTGTAGAGTCCAAAAATCAATTTTCTGATGAAAAACGATGACCCCGGACCTGTCGAACTTTCTCCAGATGGTCAGTAATGGTGATTTTTTAATGTTTAATCTTTTGACTGTAAATAACTATTTCATGTGAATTATCACTTTTTGAACTAAAATAAGTGTGTTTAGAGTCAGTTTCCTGCCCAAAATCAGTCAAAATAGAAGCTTCTGAGTAGGAGGAAAGGTCTGTAAAAATGGCAATTTTAGTCACTGTGAGGCTTTAAAAAGTGGCTATTCAACATGAGGCACGATCCAATTGAGATTTTGAATCAATTTTTGTAGAGTCCAAAAATCAATTTTCTGATGAAAAACGATGGACCCCGGAACTGTCAAACTTTCCCCAGATGGTCAGGAATGGTGATTTTTTAATGTTTAATCTTTTTACTGTAAATAACTATTGCATGTGAATTATCACTTTTAGAACTAAAATAAGTGTGTTTAGAGTGATTTTCCTGCCCGAAATCAGTCAAAATAGAACCTTCTGAGTAGGAGGAAAAGTCTGTAAAAATGGCAATTTTGGTCACTGTGAGGGCTTTAAAAGTGGTTATTCAACATAAGGCACGATCCAATTGACATTTTGAATCATTTTTTGTAGAGTCCAAAAAATCAATTTTCTGATGAAAAACGATGACCCCGGACCTGTCGAACTTTCTCCAGATGGTCAGTAATGGTGATTTTTTAATGTTTAATCTTTTGACTGTAAATGACTATTGCATGTGAATTATAACTTTTGGAACTAAAATAAGTGTGTTTAGAGTCATTTTCCTGCCCGAAATAGGTCAAAATAGAAGCTTCTTAGTAGGAGGAAAAGTCTGTAAAAATGGCAATTTTGGTCACTGTGAGGCTTTAAAAATTGGTTATTCAACATAAGGCACGATCCAATTGACATTTTGAATCATTTTTTGTAGAGTCCAAAAAATCAATTTTCTGATGAAAAACGATGACCCCGGACCTGTTGAACTTTCTCCAGATGGTCAGTAATGGTGATTTTTTAATGTTTAATCTTTTGACTGTAAATAACTATTTCATGTGAATTATCACTTTTGGAACTAAAATAAGTGTGTTTAGAGTCATTTTCCTGCCCAAAATCAGTCAAAATAGAAGCTTCTGAGTAGGAGGAAAGGTCTGTAAAAATGGCAATTTTAGTCACTGTGAGGCTTTAAAAAGTGGCTTATTCAACATGAGGCACGATCCAATTGAGATTTTGAATCAATTTTTGTAGAGTCCAAAAATCAATTTTCTGATGAAAAACGATGACTCCGGACCTGTTGAACTTTCTCCAGATGGTCAGTAATGGTGACTTTTTAATGTTTAATCTTTTGACTGTAAATAACTATTTCATGTGAATTATCACTTTTGGAACTAAAATAAGTGTGTTTAGAGTGATTTTCCTGCCCGAAATCAGTCAAAACAGAACCTTCTGAGTAGGAGGAAAAGTCTATAAAAATGGAAATTTTTGTCACTGTGAGGCTTTAAAAAGTGGTTATTTAACACGAGGGACGTTCCAATTGAAATTTTGAATCATTTTATGTAGAGTCCAAAAAATCAATTTTCTGATGAAAAACGATGACCCCGGACCTGTTAAACTTTCTCCAGATGGTCAGTAATGGTGATTTTTTAATGTTTAATCTTTTGACTGTAAATAACTATTGCATGTGAATTATTACTTTTAGAACTAAAATAAGTGTGTTTAGAGTGATTTTCCTGCCCGAAATCAGTTAAAAAAGAACCTTCTGAGTATGAGGAAAGGTCTGTAAAAATGGAAATTTTTGTCACTGTGAGGCTTTAAGAAGTGGTTATTCAACATCAGGCACGATCCAATTGACATTTTGAATCATTTTTTATAGAGTCCAAAAAATCAATTTTCTGATGAAAAACAATGACCCCGGACCTGTTGAACTTTCTCCAGATGGTCAGTAATGGTGATTTTTTAATGTTTAATCTTTTGACTGTAAATAACTATTTCTAGTGAATTATCACTTTTGGAACTAAAATAAGTGTGTTTAGAGTCATTTTCATGCCCGAAATAGGTCAAAATAGAAGCTTCTTAGTAGGAGGAAAAGTCTGTAAAAATGGCAATTTTGGTCACTGTGAGGGTTTAAAAATTGGTTATTCAACATAAGGCACGATCCAATTGACATTTTGAATCATTTTTTGTAGAGTCAAAAAAATCAATTTTCTGATGAAAAACGATGACCCCGGACCTGTCGAACTTTCTCCAGATGGTCAGTAATGGTGATTTTTTAATGTTTAATCTTTTGACTGTAAATAACTATTTTATGTGAATTATCACTTTTGGAACTAAAATAAGTGTGTTTAGAGTCATTTTCCAGGCCGAAATCAGTCAAAATAGAAGCTTCTGAGTAGGAGGAAAAGTCTGTAAAAATGGCAATTTTGGTCACTGTGAGGGTTTAAAAAGTGGTTATTCAATATGAGGCACGATCCAATTGACATTTTGAATCATTTTTTGTAGAGTCGAAAAAATCAATTTTCTGATGAAAAATGCTGACCCCGGACCTGTCGAACTTTCTCCAGATGGTCAGTAATGGTGATTTTTTAATGTTTAATCTTTTGACTGTAAATAACTATTTCATGTGAATTATCACTTTTGGAACTAAAATAAGTGTGTTTAGAGTCATTTTCCTGCCCAAAATCAGTCAAAATAGAAGCTTCTGAGTAGGGGAAAGGTCTGTAAAAATGGCAATTTTAGTCACTGTGAGGCTTTAAAAAGTGGCTATTCAACATGAGGCACGATCCAATTGAGATTTTGAATAATTTTTGTAGAGTCCAAAAAATCAATTTTCTGATGAAAAACGATGACCCCGGACCTGTCAAACTTTCTCCAGATGGTCAGTAATGGTGATTTTTTAATGTTTAATCTTTTGACTGTAAATAACTATTGCATGTGAATTATTACTTTTAGAACTAAAATAAGTGTGTTTAGAGTGATTTTCCTGCCCGAAATCAGTCAAAACAGAACCTTCTGAGTAGGAGGAAAGGTCTGTAAAAATGGCAATTTTGGTCACTGTGAGGCTTTAAAAAGTGGTTATTCAACATCAGGCACGATCCAATTGACATTTTGAATCATTTTTTGTAGAGTCCAAAAAATCAATTTTCTGATGAAAAACGATGACCCCGGACATGTCGAACTTTCTCCAGATGGTCAGTAATGGTGATTTTTTAATGTTTAATCTTTTGACTGTAAATAACTATTTCATGTGAATTATCACTTTTGGAACTAAAATAAGTGTGTTTAGAGTCATTTTCCTGGCCAAAATCAGTGAAAATAGAAGCTTCTGAGTAGGAGGAAAGGTCTGTAAAAATGGCAATTTTGGTCACTGTGAGGCTTTAAAAAGTGGCTATTCAACATGAGGCACGATCCAATTGAGATTTTGAATAATTTTTGTAGAGTCCAAAAAATCAATTTTCTGATGAAAAACATGGACCCGGAACTGTCAAACCTTCTCCAGATGGTCAGGAATGGTGATTTTTTAATGTTTAATCTTTTGACTGTAAATAACTATTGCATGTAAATTATCACTTTTAGAACTAAAATATGTGTTTAGAGTGATTTTCCTGCCCGAAATCAGTCAAAACAGATCCTTCTGAGTAGGAGGAAAAGTCTATAAAAATGGCAATTTTGGTCACTGTGAGGCTTTAAAAAGTGGTTATTTAACACGAGGGACGTTCCAATTGAAATTTTGAATCATTTTTTGTAGAGTCCAAAAAATCAATTTTCTGATGAAAAACGATGACCCCGGACCTGTCGAACTTTCTCCAGATGGTCAGTAATGGTGATTTTTTAATGTTTAATCTTTTGACTGTAAATGACAATTGCATGTGAATTATAACTTTTGGAACTAAAATAAGTGTGTTTAGAGTCATTTTCCTGCCCGAAATAGGTCAAAATAGAAGCTTCTTAGTAGGAGGAAAAGTCTGTAAAAATGACAAGTTTGGTCACTGTGAGGCTTTAAAAATTGGTTATTCAACACAAGGGACGATCCAATTGACATTTTTAATCATTTTTTGTAGAGTCCAAAAAATCAATTTTCTGATGAAAAACGATGACCCCGGACCTGTCGAACTTTCTCCAGATGGTCAGTAATGGTGATTTTTTAATGTTTAATCTTTTGACTGTAAATAACTATTTCATGTGAATTATCACTTTTGGAACTAAAATAAGTGTGTTTAGAGTCATTTTCCAGGCCAAAATCAGTGAAAATAGAAGCTTCTGAGTAGGAGGAAAGGTCTGTAAAAATGGCAATTTTGGTCACTGTGAGGCTTTAAAAAGTGGTTATTCAACATGAGGCACTATCCAATTGACATTTTGAATCATTTTTTGTACAGTCCAAAAAATCAATTTTCTGATGAAAAACAATGACTCCGGACCTGTCGAACTTTCTCCAGATGGTTAGTAATGGTGATTTTTTAATGTTTAATCTTTTGACAGTAAATAACTATTTTATGTGAATTATCACTTTTGGAACTAAAATAAGTGTGTTTAGAGTGATTTTCCTGCCCGAAATCAGTCAAAACAGAAGCCTTCTGAGTAGGAGGAAAGGTCTTTAAAAATGGCAATTTTGGTCACTGTGAGGCTTTAAACATTGGTTATTCAACATAAGGCACGATCCAATTGACATTTTGAATCATTTTTTGTAGAGTCCAAAAATCAATTTTCTGATGAAAAACGATGACCCCGGACCTGTCGAACTTTCTCCAGATGATCAGTAATGGTGAATGTTTAATCTTTTGACTGTAAATGACGATTGCATGTGAATTATAACTTTTGGAACTAAAATAAGTGTGTTTAGAGTCACTTTCCTGCCCGAAATCAGGTCAAAATAGAAGCGTCTTAGTAGGAGGAAAAGTCTATAAAAATGGCAATTTTGGTCACTGTGAGGCTTTGAAAATTGGTTATTCAACATAAGGCACGATCCAATTGACATTTTGAATCATTTTTTGTAGAGTACTAAAAATTAATTTTCTGATGAAAAACAATGACCCGGACCTGTCAAACTTTCTCCAGATGGTTAGGAATGTTGATATTTTATGTTTAATCTTTTGACTGTAAATGACAATGGCATGTGAATTATAACTTTTGGAGCTAAAATAAGTGTGTTTAGAGTCATTTTCCTGCCCGAAATAGGTCAAAATAGAAGCTTCTTAGTAGGAGGAAAAGTCTGTAAAAATGGCAATTTTGGTCACTGTGAGGGTTTAAAAATTGGTTATTCAACTTAAGACACGATCCATTTGACATTTTGAATCATTTTTTGTAGAGTCGAAACAATCAATTTTCTGATGAAAAACGATGACCCCGGTCCTGTTAAACTTTCTCCAGATGGTCAGTAATAGTGATATTTTAATGTTTAATCTTTTGACAGTAAATAACTATTGCATGTGAATTATCACTTTTAGAACTAAAATAAGTGTGTTTAGAGTGATTTTCCTGCCTGAAATCAGTCAAAACAGAAGCTTCTGAGTAGGAGGAAACGTCTATAAAAATGGCAATTTTGGTCACTGTGAGGCTTTAAAAAGTGCTTATTTAACACGAGGGACATTCCAATTGAAATTTTGAATCATTTTTTGTATAGTCCAAAAAATCAATTTTCTGATGAAAAACGATGACCCCGGACTGGTTGAACTTTCTCCAGATGGTCAGAGAGTCACTTTCCTGCCCGAAATAGGTCAAAATAGAAGCTTCTTAGTAGGAGGAAAAGTCTATAAAAATGGCAATTTTAGTCACTGTGAGGCTTTAAAAAGTGGTTATTCAACATGAGGCACGATCCAATTGACAATTTGAATAATTTTTTGTACAGTCCAAAAATCAATTTTCTGATGAAAAATGATGACTCCGGAACTGTTGAACTTTCTCCAGATGGTCAGTAATGGTGATTTTTTAATGTTTAATCTTTTGACAGTAAATAACTATTTCATGTGAATTATCACTTTTGGAACTAAAATAAGTGTGTTTAGAGTTATTTTCCTGCCCAAAATCAGTCAAAATAGAAGCTTCTGAATAGGGGAAAGGTCTGTCAAAATGGCAATTTTAGTCACTGTGAGGCTTTAAAAAGTGGCTTTTCAACATGAGGCACGATCCAATTGAGATTTTGACTAATTTTTGTAGAGTCCAAAATATCAATTTTCTCATGAAAAACGTTGACCCCGGAACTGTCAAACTTTCCCCAGATGGTCAGGAATGGTGATTTTTTAATGTTTAATCTTTTTACTGTAAATAACTATTGCTATGTGAATTATCACTTTTGGAACTAAAATAAGTGTGTTTAGAGTCATTTTCCAGCCCGAAATAGGTCAAAATAGAAGCTTCTTAGTAGGAGGAAAAGTCTGTAAAAATTGCAATTTTGGTCACTGTGAGGCTTTAAAAATTGGTTATTCAACATAAGGCACGATCCAATTGACATTTTGAATAATTTTTTGTAGAGTCCAAAAAATCAATTTTCTGATGAAAAATGATGACCGCCGGACCTGTCGAACTTTCTCCAGATGGTCAGTAATGGTGATTTTTTAATGTTTAATCTTTTGACTGTAAATAACTATTTCATGTGAATTATCACTTTTGGAACTAAAATAAGTGTGTTTAGAGTGATTTTCCTGCCCGAAATCAGTCAAAACAGAAGCTTCTGAGTAGGAGGAAAAGTCTATAAAAATGGCAATTTTGGTCACTGTGAGGCTTTAAAAAGTGGTTATTTAACACGAGGGACGTTCCAATTGAAATTTTGAATCATTTTTTGTAGAGTCCAAAAAATCAATTTTCTGATGAAAAACGATGACCCCGGACATGTCGAACTTTCTCCAGATGGTCAGTAATGGTGATTTTTTAATGTTTAATCTTTTGACTGTAAATGACGATTGTATGTGAATTATAACTTTTGGAACTAAAATAAGTGTGTTTAGAGTCACTTTCCTGCCCGAAATAGGTCAAAATAGAAGCTTCTTAGTAGGAGGAAAAGTCTGTAAAAATGGCAATTTTGGTCACTGTGAGGCTTTGAAAATTGGTTATTCAACATAAGGCACGATCCAATTGACATTTTGAATCATTTTTTGTAGAGTACTAAAAATCTATTTTCTGATGAAAAACAATGACCCGGACCTGTCAAACTTTCTCCAGATGGTCAGGAATGGTGATTTTTAATGTTTAATCTTTTGACTGTAAATAACTATTTCATGTGAATTATCACTTTTGGAACTAAAATAAGTGTGTTTAGAGTCATTTTCCCGCCTGAAATCAGGTCAAAATAGAAGCTTCTTAGTATGAGGAAAGGTCTGTAAAAATAGCAATTTTGGTCACTGTGAGGCTTTAAAAATTGGTTATTCAACATAAGGCATGATCTAATTGACATTTTGAATCATTTTTTGTAGAGTACAAAAATCAATTTTCTGATGAAAAACGATGACCCCGGAGCTGTCGAACTTTCTCCAGATGGTCAGGAAGGGTGATTTTTTATTGTTTAATCTTCTGACTGTAAATAACTATTGCATGTGAATTATCACTTTTGGAACTAAAATAAGTGTGCTTAGAGTCATTTTCCTGCTCGAAATCAGTGAAAAAGAAGCTTCTGAGTAGGAGGAAAAGTCTATAAAAATGGCAATTTTGGTCACTGTGAGGCTTTAAAAAGTGTTTATTTAACACGAGGGACGTTCCAATTGAAATTTTGAAACATTTTTTGTAGAGTCCAAAAAATCAATTTTCTGATGAAAAACGATGACCCCGGACATGTCGAACTTTCTCCAGATGGTCAGTAATGGTGATTTTTTTATGTTTAATCTTTTGACTGTAAATGACAATTGCATGTGAATTATAACTTTTGGAGCTAAAATAAGTGTGTTTAGAGTCATTTTCCTGCCCGAAATAGGTCAAAATAGAAGCTTCTTAGTAGGAGGAAAAGTCTGTAAAAATGACAAGTTTGGTCACTGTGAGGCTTTAAAAATTGGTTATTCAACACAAGGGACGATCCAATTGACATTTTTAATCATTTTTTGTAGAGTTGAAAAAATCAATTTTCTGATGAAAAACGATGACTCCGGACCTGTCGAACTTTCTCCAGATGGTCAGTAATGGTGATTTTTTAATGTTTAATCTTTTGACTGTAAATAACTATTTCATGTGAATTATCACTTTTGGAACTAAAATAAGTGTGTTTAGAGTCATTTGCCTGCCCAAAATCAGTGAAAATAGAAGCTTCTGAGTAGGAGGAAAAGTCTGTAAAAATGGCAATTGTGGTCACTGTGAGGATTTAAAAAGTGGTTATTCAACATGAGGCACTATCCAATTGACATTTTGAATCATTTTTTGTACAGTCCAAAAAAATCAATTTTCTGATGAAAAACAATGACTCCGGACCTGTCGAACTTTCTCCACATGGTTAGTAATGGTGATTTTTTAATGTTTAATCTTTTGACAGTAAATAACTATTTTATGTGAATTATCACTTTTGGAACTAAAATAAGTGTGTTTAGAGTGATTTTCCTGCCCGAAATCAGTCAAAACATAGCCTTCTGAGTAGGAGGAAAGGTCTGTAAAAATGGCAATTTTGGTCACTGTGAGGCTTTAAAAATTGGGTATTCAAAATGAGGCACGATCCAATTGACATTTTAAATCATTTTTTGTAAAGTCCAAAAAGTGTATTTTCTGATGAAAAACAATGACCCCGGACTTGTCGAACTTTCTCCAGATGGTCAGTAATGGTGATTTTTTAATGTTTAATCTTTTGACTGTAAATAACTATTTCATGTGAATTATCACTTTTGGAACTAAAATAAGTGTGTTTAGAGTCATTTTCCTGCCCGAAATCAGTCAAAACAGAAGCTTCTGAGTAGGAGGAAAAGTCTGTAAAAATGGCAATTTTGGTCACTGTGAGGCTTTAAAAAGTGGTTATTTAACACGAGGGACGATCCAATTGAAATTTTGAATCATTTTTTGTAGAGTCCAAAAAATCAATTTTCTGATGAAAAACAATGACCCGGACCTGTCGAACTTTCTCCAGATGATCAGTAATGGTGAATGTTTAATCTTTTGACTGTAAATGACGATTGCATGTGAATTATAACTTTTGGAACTAAAATAAGTGTGTTTAGAGTCACTTTCCTGCCCGAAATAGGTCAAAATAGAAGCGTCTTAGTAGGAGGAAAAGTCTATAAAAATGGCAATTTTGGTCACTGTGAGGCTTTGAAAATTGGTTATTCAACATAAGGCACGATCCAATTGACATTTTGAATCATTTTTTGTAGAGTACTAAAAATTAATTTTCTGATGAAAAACAATGACCCGGACCTGTCAAACTTTCTCCAGATGGTCAGGAATGTTGATATTTTAATGTTTAATCCTTTGACTGTAAATGACAATTGCCTGTGAATTATAACTTTTGGAGCTAAAATAAGTGTGTTTAGAGTCATTTTCCTGCCCGAAATAGGTCAAAATAGAAGCTTCTTAATAGGAGGAAAAGTCTGTAAAAATGGCAATTTTGGTCACTGTGAGGGCTTAAAAATTGGTTATTCAACTTAAGACACGATCCAATTGACATTTTGAATCATTTTTTGTAGAGTCGAAACAATCAATTTTATGATGAAAAACGATGACCCCGGTCCTGTTAAACTTTCTCCAGATGGTCAGTAATAGTGATATTTAATGTTTAATCTTTTGACAGTAAATAACTATTGCATGTGAATTATCACTTTTGGAACTAAAATAAGTGTGTTTAGAGTGATTTTCCTGCCTGAAATCAGTCAAAACAGAAGCTTCCGAGTAGGAGGAAAAGTCTATAAAAATGGCAATTTTGGTCACTGTGAGGCTTTAAAAAGTGCTTATTTAACACGAGGGACGTTCCAATTGAGATTTTGAATCATTTTTTGTAGTCCAAAAAAATCAATTTTCTGATGAAAAACGATGACACCGGACATGTCGAACTTTCCCCAGATGGTCAGTAATGGTGATTTTTTAATGATTAATCTTTTGACTGTAAATGACTATTGCATGTGAATTATTACTTTTGGAAGTAAAATAAGTGTGTTTAGAGTCATTTTCCTGCCCAAAATCAATCAAAATAGAAGCTTGTGAGTAGGAGGAAAGGTCTTAAAAATGGCAATTTTGGTCACTGTGAGGCTTTAAAAAGTGGTTATTCAACATGAGGCACAATCCAATTGACATTTTGAATCATTTTTTTGTACAGTTCCAAAAATCAATTTTCTGATGAAAAATGATGACTCCGGACCTGTTGAACTTTCTCCAGATGGTTAGTAATGGCAATATTTAATGTTTAATCATTTGACAGTAAATAACTATTTCATGTGAATTATCACTTTTGGGACTAAAATAGGTGTGTTTAGAGTTATTTTCCTGCCCGAAATCAGTCAAAATAGAAGCTTCTGAATAGGAGGAAATGTCTGTAAAAATGGCAATTTTAGTCACTGTGAGGGTTTAAAAAGTGGTTCTTCAACATTAGGCATGATCCAATTGAGATTTTGAATAATTTTTGTAGAGTCCAAAATATCAATTTTCTCATGAAAAACGTTGACCCCGGAACTGTCAAACTTTCCCCAGATGGTCAGGAATGGTGATTTTTTAATGTTTAATCTTTTTACTGTAAATAACTATTGCATGTGAATTATCACTTTTAGAACTAAAATAAGTGTGTTTAGAGTGATTTTCCTGCCCGAAATCAGTCAAAACAGAACCTTCTGAGTAGGAGGAAAAGTCTATAAAAATGGCAATTTTTGTCACTGTGAGGCTTTAAAAAGTGGTTATTTAACACGAGGGACGTTCCAATTGAAATTTTGAATCATTTTATGTAGAGTCCAAAAAATCAATTTTCTGATGAAAAACGATGACCCCGGACCTGTTAAACTTTCTCCAGATGGTCAGTAATGGTGATTTTTTAATGTTTAATCTTTTGACTGTAAATAACTATTGCATGTGAATTATTACTTTTAGAACTAAAATAAGTGTGTTTAGAGTCATTTTCCTGCCCGAAATAGGTCAAAATAGAAGCTTCTTAGTAGGAGGAGAAGTCTGTAAAAATGGCAATTTTGGTCTCTGTGAGGCTTTAAAAATTGGTTATTCAACATAAGGCATGATCCAATTGACATTTTGAATCCTTTTTTATAGAGTACTAAAAATTTATTTTCTGATGAAAAACAATGACCCGGACCTGTCAAACTTTCTCCAGATGGTTAGGAATGTTGATTTTTTTATGTTTAATCCTTTGACTGTAAATAACTATTTCTAGTGAATTATCACTTTTGGAACTAAAATAAGTGTGTTTAGAGTCATTTTCCCACCTGAAATAGGTCAAAATAGAAGCTTCTTAGTATGAGGAAAGGTCTGTAAAAATAGCAATTTTGGTCACTGTGAGGCTTTAAAAATTGGTTATTCACATAAGGCATGATCTAATTGACATTTTGAATCATTTTTTGTAGAGTACAAAAAATCAATTTTCTGATGAAAAACGATGACCCCGGAGCTGTCGAACTCTCTCCAGATGGTCAGGAAGGGTGATTTTTTATTGTTTAATCTTCTGACTGTAAATAACTATTTCATGTGAATTATCACTTTTGGAACTAAAATAAGTGTGTTTAGAGTGATCTTCCTGCTCGAAATCAGTCAAAACAGAAGCTTCTGAGTAGGAGGAAAAGTCTATAAAAATGGCAATTTTGGTCACTGTGAGGCTTTAAAAAGTGGTTATTTAACACGAGGGACGTTCCAATTGACATTTTGAATCATTTTTTGTAGAGTCCAAAAAATCCATTTTCTGATGAAAAACGATGACCCCGGACCTGTCGAACTTTCTCCAGATGGTCATTAATGGTGATTTTTTAATGTTTAATCTTTTGACCGTAAATAACTATTTCATGTGAATTATCACTTTTGGAACTAAAATAAGTGTGTTTAGAGTCATTTTCCTGCCCAAAATCAGTGAAAGTAGAACCTCTGAGTAGGAGGAAAAGTCTGTAAATATGGCAATTTTGGTCACTGTGAGGATTTAAAAAGTGGTTATTCAACATAAGGCACGATCCAATTGACATTTTGAATCATTTTTTGTAGAGTCCAAAAAATCAATTTTCTGATGAAAAACGATGACCCCGGACTTGTCGAACTTTCTCCAGATGGTCAGTAATGGTGATTTTTTAATGTTTAATCTTTTGACTGTAAATGACTATTTTATGTGAATTATCACTTTTGGAACTAAAATAAGTTTGTTTAGAGTCATTTTCCTGCCCGAAATCAGTCAAAACAGAATCTTCTGAGTAGGAGGAAAAGTCTGTAAAAATGGCAATTTTGGTCACTGGGAGGCTTTAAAAAGTGGTTATTTAACACGAGGGACGTTCCAATTGAAATTTTGAATCATTTTTTGTAGAGTCCAAAAATCAATTTTCTGATGAAAAACGATGACCCCGGACCTGTCGAACTTTCTCCAGATGATCAGTAATGGTGAATGTTTAATCTTTTGACTGTAAATGACGATTGCATGTGAATTATAACTTTTGGAACTAAAATAAGTGTGTTTAGAGTCACTTTCCTGACCGAAACAGGTCAAAATAGAAGCGTCTTAGTAGGAGGAAAAGTCTATAAAAATGGCAATTTTGGTCACTGTGAGGCTTTGAAAATTGGTTATTCAACATAAGGCACGATCCAATTGACATTTTGAATCATTTTTTGTAGAGTACTAAACATTAATTTTCTGATGAAAAACAATGACCCGGACCTGTCGAACTTTCTCCAGATGGTTAGGAATGTTGATTTTTTATGTTTAATCCTTTGACTGTAAATAACTATTTCTATGTGAATTATCACTTTTGGAACTAAAATAAGTGTGTTTAGAGTCATTTTCCCGCCTGAAATATGTCAAAATAGAAGCTTCTTAGTATGAGGAAAGGTCTGTAAAAATAGCAATTTTGGTCACTGTGAGGCTTTAAAAATTGGTTATTCAACATGAGGCATGATCCAATTGACATTTTGAATCATTTTTTGTAGAGTACCAAAAAATCAATTTTCTGATGAAAAACTATGACCCCGGACCTGTCGAACTTTCTCCAGATGGTTAGGAATGGTGATTTTTTAATGTTTAATGCTTTGACTGTAAATAACTATTTCTAGTGAATTATCACTTTTGGAACTAAAATAAGTGTCTTTAGAGTCATTTTCCTGGCCGAAATAGGTCAAAATAGAAGCTTCTTAGTAGGAGGAATAGTCTGTAAAAATGGCAATTTTGGTCACTGTGAGGCTTTAAAAATTGGTTATTCAACATAAGGCACGATCCAATTGACATTTTGAATCAGTTTTTGTAGAGTCCAAAAATCAATTTTCTGATGAAAAATGATGACCCCGGACCTGTCGAACTTTCTCCAGATGGTTAGTAATGGTGATATTTAATGTTTAGTCTTTTGACAGTAAATAACTATTTCATGTGAATTATCACTTTTGGGACTAAAATAAGTGTGTTTAGAGTTATTTTCCAGCCCAAAATCAGTCAAAATAGAAGCTTCTTAGTAGGAGGAAAAGTCTGTAAAAATGGCAATTTTGGTCACTGTGAGGATTTAAAAGTGGTTATTCAACATGAGGCACTATCCAATTGACATTTTGAATCATTTTTTGTAGAGTCCAAAAATCAATTTTCTGATGAAAAACGATGACCCCGGACCTGTCGAACTTTCTCCAGATGGTCATTAATGGTGATTTTTTAATGTTTAATCTTTTGACTGTAAATAACTATTTCATGTGAATTATCACTTTTGGAACTAAAATAAGTGTGTTTAGAGTCATTTTCCTGCCCAAAATCAGTGAAAGTAGAACCTCTGAGTAGGAGGAAAAGTCTGTAAATATGGCAATTTTGGTCACTGTGAGGATTTAAAAAGTGGTTATTCAACATGAGGCACTATCCAATTGACATTTTGAATCATTTTTTGGACAGTCCAAAAAAATCAATTTTCTGATGAAAAACAATGACTCCGGACCTGTCGAACTTTCTCCACATGGTTAGTAATGGTGATTTTTTAATGTTTAATCTTTTGACAGTAAATAACTATTTTATATGAATTATCACTTTTGGAACTAAAATAAGTGTGTTTAGAGTGATTTTCCTGCCCGAAATCAGTCAAAACAGAAGCCTTCTGAGTAGGAGGAAAGGTCTGTAAAAATGGCAATTTTGGTCACTGTGAGGCTTTAAAAATTGGTTATTCAACATAAGGCACGATCCAATTGACATTTTGAATCATTTTTTGTAGAGTCCAAAAAATCAATTTTCTGAAGAAAAAAGATGATCCCCGACTTGTCGAACTTTCTCCAGATGGTCAGTAATGGTGATTTTTTAATGTTTAATCTTTTGACTGTAAATAACTTTTTCATGTGAATTATCACTTTTGGAACTAAAATAAGTGTGTTTAGAGTCATTTTCCTGCCCGAAATCAGTCAAAACAGAATCTTCTGAGTAGGAGGAAAAGTCTGTAAAAATGGCAATTTTAGTCACTGCGAGGCTTTAAAAAGTGGCTATTCAACACGAGGGACGTTCCAATTGAAATTTTGAATCATTTTTTGTAGAGTCCAAAAAATCAATTTTCTGAAGAAAAACGATGACCCCGGACCTGTCGAACTTTCTCCAGATGATCAGTAATGGTGAATGTTTAATCTTTTGACTGTAAATGACGATTGCATGTGAATTATAACTTTTGGAACTAAAATAAGTGTGTTTAGAGTCACTTTCCTGACCGAAACAGGTCAAAATAGAAGCGTCTTAGTAGGAGGAAAAGTCTATAAAAATGGCAATTTTGGTCACTGTGAGGCTTTGAAAATTGGTTATTCAACATAAGGCACGATCCAATTGACATTTTGAATCATTTTTTGTAGAGTACTAAACATTAATTTTCTGATGAAAAACAATGACCCCGGACCTGTCGAACTTTCTCCAGATGGTTAGGAATGTTGATTTTTTAATGTTTAATCCTTTGACTGTAAATAACTATTTCTAGTGAATTATCACTTTTGGAACTAAAATAAGTGTGTTTAGAGTCATTTTCCTGCCTGAAATATGTCAAAATAGAAGCTTCTTAGTATGAGGAAAGGTATGTAAAAATAGCAATTTTGGTCACTGTGAGGCTTTAAAAATTGGTTATTCAACATGAGGCATGATCCAATTGACATTTTGAATCATTTTTTGTATAGTACAAAAAATCAATTTTCTGATGAAAAACAATGACCCCGGACCTGTCGAACTTTCTCCAGATGGTTAGGAATGGTGATTTTTTAATGTTTAATCTTTTGACTGTAAATAACTATTTCTAGTGAATTATCACTTTTGGAACTAAAATAAGTGTGTTTAGAGTCATTTTCCTGACCGAAATAGGTCAAAATAGAAGCTCTTAGTAGGAGGAAAAGTCTGTAAAAATGGCAATTTTGGTCACTGTGAGGGTTTAAAAATTGGTTATTCAACATAAGGCACGATCCAATTGACATTTTGAATCATTTTTTGTAGAGTCCAAAAATCAATTTTCTGATGAAAAATGATGACCCCGGACCTGTCGAACTTTCTCCAGATGGTCAGTAATGGTGATTTTTTAATGTTTAATCTTTTGACTGTAAATGACAATTGCATGTGAATTATAACTTTTCGAACTAAAATAAGTGTGTTTAGAGTCATTTTCCTGCCCAAAATCAGTGAAAATAGAAGCTTCTGAGTAGGAGGAAAGGTCTGTAAAAATGGCAATTTTGGTCACTGTGAGGTATTAAAAAGTGGTTATTCAACATGAGGCACTATCCAATTGACATTTTGAATCATTTTTTGTACAGTCCAAAAAATCAATTTTCTGATGAAAACATGACCGGACTGTCGAACTTTCTCCAGATGGTCAGTAATGGTGATTTTTTAATGTTTAATCCTTTGACTGTAAATGACAATTGCATGTGAATTATAACTTTTGGAGCTAAAATAAGTGTGTTTAGAGTTATTTTCCTGCCCGAAATAGGTCAAAATAGAAGCTTCTTAGTAGGAGGAAAAGCCTGTAAAAATGGCAATTTTGGTCACTGTGAGGGTTTAAAAATTGGTTATTCAACATAAGGCACGATCCAATTGACATTTTGAATCATTTTTTGTAGAGTCCAAAAATCAATTTTCTGATGAAAAACGATGACCTGTCGAACTTTCTCCAGATGGTCAGTAATGGTGAATTGTTTAATGTTTAATCTTTTGACTGTAAATACCTATTGCATGTGAATTATCACTTTTGGAACTAAAATAAGTGTGTTTAGAGTCATTTTCCTGCCTGAATTAGGTCAAAATAGAAGTTTCTTAGTAGGAGGAAAAGTCTGTAAAAATGGCAATTTTAGTCACTGTGATGCTTTAAAAAGTGGCTATTCAACATGAGGCACGATCCAATTGAGATTTTGAATAATTTTTGTAGAGTCCAAAATATCAATTTTCTGATGAAAAACGATGACCCCGGACCTGTCGAACTATCTCCAGATGGTCAGTAATGGTAATTTTTTAATGTTTAATCTTTTGACTGTAAAAAACTATTTCATGTGAATTATCACTTTTGGAAATAAAATAAGTGTGTTTAGAGTGATTTTCCTGCCCGAAATCAGTCAAAACAGAAGCTTCTGAGTAGGAGGAAAAGTCTATAAAAATGGCAATTTTGGTCACTGTGAGGGTTTAAAAATTGGTTATTCAACATAAGGCACGATCCAATTGACATTTTTAATCATTTTTTGTAGAGTTGAAAAAATCAATTTTCTGATGAAAAACGATGACCCCGGACCTGTCGAACTTTCTCCAGATGGTCAGTAATGGTGATTTTTTAATGTTTAATCTTTTGACTGTAAATAACTATTGCATGTGAATTATCACTTTTAGAACTAAAATAAGTGTGTTTAGAGTGATTTTCCTGCCCGAAATCAGTCAAAACAGAACCTTCTGAGTAGGAGGAAAAGTCAATAAAAATGGCAATTTTTGTCACTGTGAGGCTTTAAAAAGTGGTTATTTAACACGAGGGACGTTCCAATTGAAATTTTGAATCATTTTATGTAGAGTCCAAAAATCAATTTTGTGATAAAAACGATGACCCCGGACCTGTTAAACTTTCTCCAGATGGTCAGTAATGGTGATTTTTTAATGTTTAATCTTTTGACTGTAAATGACAATTGCATGTGAATTATAACTTTTGAAACTAAAATAAGTGTGTTTAGAGTCATTTTCCTGCCCGAAATAGGTCAAAATAGAAGCTTCTTAGTGGGAGGAAAAGTCTGTAAAAATGGCAATTTTGGTCACTGTGAGGCTTTAAAAATTGGTTATTCAAGATAAGGCACGATCCAATTGACATTTTGAATCATTTTTTGTAGAGTCTAAAAATCAATTTTCTGATGAAAAATGATGACCGCCGGACCTCTCGAACTTTCTCCAGATGGTCAGTAATGGTGATTTTTTATTGTTTAATCTTTTGACTGTAAATAACTATTTTATGTGAATTATCACTTTTGGAACTAAAATAAGTGTGTTTAGAGTCACTTTCCTGCCCGAAATAGGTCAAAATAGAAGCTTCTGAGTAGGAGGAAAAGTCTGTAAAAATGGTAATTTTGGTCACTGTGAGGGTTTAAAAAGTGGTTATTCAACATGAGGCACGATCCAATTGACATTTTGAATCACTTTTTTGTAGAGTCGAAAAAAATCAATTTTCTGATGAAAAATGCTGACCCCGGACCTGTCGAACTTTCTCCAGATGGTCAGTAATGGTGATTTTTTAATGTTTAATCTTTTGACTGTAAATAACTATTTTATGTGAATTATCACTTTTTGAACTAAAATAAGTGTGTTTAGAGTGATTTTCCTGCCCGAAATCAGTCAAAACAGAACCTTCTGAGTAGGAGGAAAAGTCTGTAAAAATGGCAATTTTGGTGACTGTGAGGCTTTAAAAATTGTTATTCAACATAAGGCACGATCCAATTGACATTTTGAATCATTTTTTGTAGAGTACAAAAAATCAATTTTCTGATGAAAAATAATGACCCCGGACCTGTCGAACTTTCTCCAGATGGTTAGGAATGGTGAATTTTTAATGTTTAATGCGTTGACAGTAAATAACTATTTCATGTGAATTATCACTTTTGGGACTAAAATAAGTGTTTAGAGTAATTTTCCTGCCCGAAATAGGCCAAAATAGAGCTTCTTAGTAGGAGGAAAAATCTATAAAAATGGCAATTTTGGTCACTGTGAGGCTTTAAAAAGTGCTTATTTAACACGAGGGACGTTCCAATTGAAATTTTGAATCATTTTTTGTAGTCCAAAAAAAAATCAATTTTCTGATGAAAAACAATGACGCCGGACCTGTCGAACTTTCTCCAGATGGTAAGGAATGGTGATTTTTTATTGTTTAATCTTTTGACTGTAAATAACTATTTCATGTGAATTATCACTTTTGGAACTAAAATAAGTGTGTTTAGAGTAATTTTCCTGCCCAAAATCAGTGAAAATTGAAGCTTCTGAGTAGGAGGAAAGGTCTGTAAAAATGGCAATTTTGGTCACTGTGAGGCTTTAAAAAGTGGTTATTCAACATGAGGCACTATCCAATTGACAGTTTGAATCATTTTTTGTAGAGTCCAAAAAATCAATTTTCTGATGAAAAACAATGACCCCGGACCTCTTAAACTTTCTCCAGATGGTCAGTAATGGTGATTTTTTTAATGTTTAATCTTTTGACTGTAAATGACTATTTCATGTGAATTATCACTTTTGGAAATAAAATAAGTGTGTTTAGAGTGATTTTCCTGCCCGAAATCAGTCAAAACAGAAGCTTCTGAGTAGGAGGAAAAGTCTATAAAAATGGCAATTTTGGTCACTGTGAGGCTTTAAAAATTGGTTATTCAACATAAGGCACGATCCAATTGACATTTTGAATAATTTTTTGTAGAGTCCAAAAAATCAATTTTCTGATGAAAAACGATGACCCCGGACCTGTCGAACTTTCTCCAGATGGTCAGGAATGGTGATTTTTTATTGTTTAATCTTTTGACTGTAAATAACTATTACATGTGAATTATCACTTTTGGAACTAAAATAAGTGTGTTTAGAGTCATTTTCCTGCCCGAAATCAGTCAAAACAGAATCTTCTGAGTAGGAGGAAAAGTCTGTAAAAATGGCAATTTTGGTCACTGGGAGGCTTTAAAAAGTGGTTATTTAACACGAGGGACGTTCCAATTGAAATTTTGAATCATTTTTTGTAGAGTCCAAAAATCAATTTTCTGATGAAAAACGATGACCCCGGACCTGTCGAACTTTCTCCAGATGATCAGTAATGGTGAATGTTTAATCTTTTGACTGTAAATGACGATTGCATGTGAATTATAACTTTTGGAACTAAAATAAGTGTGTTTAGAGTCACTTTCCTGCCCGAAACAGGTCAAAATAGAAGCTTCTTAGTAGGAGGAAAAGTCTATAAAAATGGCAATTTTGGTCACTGTGAGGCTTTGAAAATTGGTTATTCAACATAAGGCACGATCCAATTGACATTTTGAATCATTTTTTGTAGAGTACTAAACATTAATTTTCTGATGAAAAACAATGACCCCGGACCTGTCGAACTTTCTCCAGATGGTTAGGAATGTTGATTTTTTAATGTTTAATCTTTTGACTGTAAATAACTATTTCTAGTGAATTATCACTTTTGGAACTAAAATAAGTGTGTTTAGAGTCATTTTCCCGCCTGAAATATGTCAAAATAGAAGCTTCTTAGTATGAGGAAAGGTCTGTAAAAATGGCAATTTTGGTCACTGTGAGGCTTTAAAAATTGGTTATTCAACATAAGGCATGATCCAATTGACATTTTGAATCATTTTTTGTAGAGTACAAAAATCAATTTTCTGATGAAAAACAATGACCCGGACCTGTCGAACTTTCTCCAGATGGTCAGGAATGGTGATTTTTTAATGTTTAATGCTTTGACTGTAAATAACTATTTCTAGTGAATTATCACTTTTGGAACTAAAATAAGTGTCTTTAGAGTCATTTTCCTGGCCGAAATAGGTCAAAATAGAAGCTTCTTAGTAGGAGGAATAGTCTGTAAAAATGGCAATTTTGGTCACTGTGAGGCTTTAAAAATTGGTTATTCAACATAAGGCACGATCCAATTGACATTTTGAATCAGTTTTTGTAGAGTCCAAAAATCAATTTTCTGATGAAAAATGATGACCCCGGACCTGTCGAACTTTCTCCAGATGGTTAGTAATGGTGATATTTAATGTTTAGTCTTTTGACAGTAAATAACTATTTCATGTGAATTATCACTTTTGGGACTAAAATAAGTGTGTTTAGAGTTATTTTCCAGCCCAAAATCAGTCAAAATAGAAGCTTCTTAGTAGGAGGAAAAGTCTGTAAAAATGGCAATTTTGGTCACTGTGAGGGTTTAAAAAGTGGTTATTCAACATGAGGCACTATCCAATTGACATTTTGAATCATTTTTTGTACAGTCCAAAAAATCAATTTTCTGATGAAAAACGATGACCCCGGACCTGTCGAACTTTCTCCAGATGGTCATTAATGGTGATTTTTTAATGTTTAATCTTTTGACTGTAAATTACTATTTCATGTGAATTATCACTTTTGGAACTAAAATAACTGTGTTTAGAGTCATTTTCCTGCCCAAAATCAGTGAAAGTAGAACCTCTGAGTAGGAGGAAAAGTCTGTAAATATGGCAATTTTGGTCATTGTGAGGATTTAAAAAGTGGTTATTCAACATGAGGCACTATCCAATTGACATTTTGAATCATTTTTGGACAGTCCAAAAAATCAATTTTCTGATGAAAAACAATGACTCCGGACCTGTCGAACTTTCTCCACATGGTTAGTAATGGTGATTTTTTAATGTTTAATCTTTTGACAGTAAATAACTATTTTATATGAATTATCACTTTTGGAACTAAAATAAGTGTGTTTAGAGTGATTTTCCTGCCCGAAATCAGTCAAAACAGAGCCTTCTGAGTAGGAGGAAAGGTCTGTAAAAATGGCAATTTTGGTCACTGTGAGGCTTTAAAAATTGGTTATTCAACATAAGGCACGATCCAATTGACATTTTGAATCATTTTTTGTAGAGTCCAAAAAATCAATTTTCTGAAGAAAAAAGATGATCCCGACTTGTCGAACTTTCTCCAGATGGTCAGTAATGGTGATTTTTTAATGTTTAATCTTTTGACTGTAAATAACTTTTTCATGTGAATTATCACTTTTGGAACTAAAATAAGTGTGTTTAGAGTCATTTTCCTGCCCGAAATCAGTCAAAACAGAATCTTCTGAGTAGGAGGAAAAGTCTGTAAAAATGGCAATTTTGGTCACTGGGAGGCTTTAAAAAGTGGTTATTTAACACGAGGGACGTTCCAATTGAAATTTTGAATCATTTTTTGTAGAGTCCAAAAATCAATTTTCTGATGAAAAACGATGACCCCGGACTTGTCGAACTTTCTCCAGATGATCAGTAATGGTGAATGTTTAATCTTTTGACTGTAAATGACGATTGCATGTGAATTATAACTTTTGGAACTAAAATAAGTGTGTTTAGAGTCACTTTCCTGACCGAAACAGGTCAAAATAGAAGCGTCTTAGTAGGAGGAAAAGTCTATAAAAATGGCAATTTTGGTCACTGTGAGGCTTTGAAAATTGGTTATTCAACATAAGGCACGATCCAATTGACATTTTGAATCATTTTTTGTAGAGTACTAAACATTAATTTTCTGATGAAAAACAATGACCCGGACCTGTCGAACTTTCTCCAGATGGTTAGGAATGTTGATTTTTTTATGTTTAATCCTTTGACTGTAAATAACTATTTCTAGTGAATTATCACTTTTGGAACTAAAATAAGTGTGTTTAGAGTCATTTTCCCGCCTGAAATATGTCAAAATAGAAGCTTCTTAGTATGAGGAAAGGTCTGTAAAAATAGCAATTTTGGTCACTGTGAGGCTTTAAAAATTGGTTATTCAACATAAGGCATGATCCAATTGACATTTTGAATCATTTTTTGTAGAGTACAAAAAAAATCAATTTTCTGATGAAAAACAATGACCCGGACCTGTCGAACTTTCTCCAGATGGTTAGGAATGGTGATTTTTTAATGTTTAATGCTTTGACTGTAAATAACTATTTCTAGTGAATTATCACTTTTGGAACTAAAATAAGTGTCTTTAGAGTCATTTTCCTGCCCGAAATAGGTCAAAATAGAAGCTTCTTAGTAGGAGGAATAGTCTGTAAAAATGGCAATTTTGGTCACTGTGAGGCTTTAAAAATTGGTTATTCAACATAAGGCACGATCCAATTGACATTTTGAATCAGTTTTTGTAGAGTCCAAAAAATCAATTTTCTGATGAAAAATGATGACCCCGGACCTGTCGAACTTTCTCCAGATGGTCAGTAATGGTGATTTTTTAATGTTTAATCTTTTGACTGTAAATGACAATTGCATGTGAATTATAACTTTTCGAACTAAAATAAGTGTGTTTAGAGTCATTTTCCTGCCCAAAATCAGTTAAAATAGAAGCTTCTGAGTAGGAGGAAAGGTATGTAAAAATGGCAATTTTGGTCACTGTGAGGATTTAAAAAGTGGTTATTCAACATGAGGTACAATCCAATTGACATTTTGAATCATTTTTTGTACAGTCTAAAAATCAATTTTCTCATGAAAAACGATGTCGAACTTTCTCCAGATGGTCAGGAATGGTGATTTTTTAATGTTTAATCCTTTGACTGTAAATGACAATTGCATGTGAATTATAACTTTTGGAGCTAAAATAAGTGTGTTTAGAGTTATTTTCCTGCCCGAAATAGGTCAAAATAGAAGCTTCTTAGTAGGAGGAAAAGCCTGTAAAAATGGCAATTTTGGTCACTGTGAGGGTTTAAAAATTGGTTATTCAACATAAGGCACGATCCAATTGACATTTTGAATCATTTTTTGTAGAGTCCAAAAAATCAATTTTCTGATGAAAAACGATGTCGAACTTTCTCCAGATGGTCAGTAATGGTGAATTTTTATTGTTTAATCCTTTGACTGTAAATAACTATTTCATGTGAATTATCACTTTTGGAACTAAAATAAGTGTGTTTAGAGTCATTTTCCTGCCTGAATTAGGTCAAAATAGAAGTTTCTTAGTAGGAGGAAAAGTCTGTAAAAATGGCAATTTTAGTCACTGTGATGCTTTAAAAAGTGGCTATTCAACATGAGGCACGATCCAATTGAGATTTTGAATAATTTTTGTAGAGTCCAAAATATCAATTTTCTGATGAAAAACGATGACCCCCGGACCTGTCGAACTATCTCCAGATGGTCAGTAATGGTAATTTTTTAATGTTTAATCTTTTGACAGTAAAAAACTATTTCATGTGAATTATCACTTTTGGAAATAAAATAAGTGTGTTTAGAGTGATTTTCCTGCGCGAAATCAGTCAAAACAGAAGCTTCTGAGTAGGAGGAAAAGTCTATAAAAATGGCAATTTTGGTCACTGTGAGGGTTTAAAAATTGGTTATTCAACATAAGGCACGATCCAATTGACATTTTTAATCATTTTATGTAAAGTTGAAAAAATCAATTTTCTGTTGAAAAACGATGACCCCGGACCTGTCGAACTTTGTCCAGATGGTCAGTAATGGTGATTTTTTAATGTTTAATCTTTTGACTGTAAATAACTATTGCATGTGAATTATTACTTTTAGAACTAAAATAAATGTGTTTAGAGTGAATTTCCTGCCCGAAATCAGTCAAAACAGAACCTTCTGAGTAGGAGGAAAAGTCAATAAAAATGGCAATTTTTGTCACTGTGAGGCTTTAAAAAGTGGTTATTTAACACGAGGGACGTTCCAATTGAAATTTTGAATCATTTTATGTAGAGTCCAAAAAATCAATTTTGTGATGAAAAACGATGACCCCGGACCTCTTAAACTTTCTCCAGATGGTCAGTAATGGTGATTTTTTAATGTTTAATCTTTTGACTGTAAATGACAATTGCATGTGAATTATAACTTTTGCAACTAAAATAAGTGTGTTTAGAGTCATTTTCCTGCCCGAAATAGGTCAAAATAGAAGCTTCTTAGTGGGAGGAAAAGTCTGTAAAAATGGCAATTTTGGTCACTGTGAGGCTTTAAAAATTGGTTATTCAAGATAAGGCACGATCCAATTGACATTTTGAATCATTTTTTGTAGAGTCTAAAAATCAATTTTCTGATGAAAAATGATGACCGCCGGACCTCTCGAACTTTCTCCAGATGGTCAGTAATGGTGATTTTTTATTGTTTAATCTTTTGACTGTAAATAACTATTTTATGTGAATTATCACTTTTGGAACTAAAATAAGTGTGTTTAGAGTCACTTTCCTGCCCGAAATAGGTCAAAATAGAAGCTTCTGAGTAGGAGGAAAAGTCTGTAAAAATGGTAATTTTGGTCACTGTGAGGGTTTAAAAAGTGGTTATTCAACATGAGGCACGATCCAATTGACATTTTGAATCATTTTTTGTAGAGTCGAAAAAATCAATTTTCTGATGAAAAATGCTGACCCCGGACCTGTCGAACTTTCTCCAGATGGTCAGTAATGGTGATTTTTTAATGTTTAATCTTTTGACTGTAAATAACTATTTTATGTGAATTATCACTTTTTGAACTAAAATAAGTGTGTTTAGAGTGATTTTCCTGCCCGAAATCAGTCAAAACAGAACCTTCTGAGTAGGAGGAAAAGTCTGTAAAAATGGCAATTTTGGTGACTGTGAGGCTTTAAAAATTGTTATTCAACATAAGGCACGATCCAATTGACATTTTGAATCATTTTTTGTAGAGTACAAAAATCAATTTTCTGATGAAAAATAATGACCCCGGACCTGTCGAACTTTCTCCAGATGGTTAGGAATGGTGAATTTTTAATGTTTAATGCGTTGACAGTAAATAACTATTTCATGTGAATTATCACTTTTGGGACTAAAATAAGTGTTTAGAGTAATTTTCCTGCCCGAAATAGGCCAAAATAGAAGCTTCTTAATAGGAGGAAAAGTCTGTAAAAATGGCAATTTTGGTCACTGTGAGGCTTTAAAAAGTGCTTATTTAACACGAGGGACGTTCCAATTGAAATTTTGAATCATTTTTTGTAGTCCAAAAAAAATCAATTTTCTGATGAAAAACAATGACGCCGGACCTGTCGAACTTTCTCCAGATGGTAAGGAATGGTGATTTTTTATTGTTTAATCTTTTGACTGTAAAAAACTATTTCATGTGAATTATCACTTTTGGAACTAAAATAAGTGTGTTTAGAGTAATTTTCCTGCCCAAAATCAGTGAAAATTGAAGCTTCTGAGTAGGAGGAAAGGTCTGTAAAAATGGCAATTTTGGTCACTGTGAGGCTTTAAAAAGTGGTTATTCAACATGAGGCACTATCCAATTGACAGTTTGAATCATTTTTTGTAGAGTCCAAAAATCAATTTTCTGATGAAAAACAATGACCCCGGACCTCTTAAACTTTCTCCAGATGGTCAGTAATGGTAATTTTTTAATGTTTAATCTTTTGACTGTAAATAACTATTTCATGTGAATTATCACTTTTGGAAATAAAATAAGTGTGTTTAGAGTGATTTTCCTGCCCGAAATCAGTCAAAACAGAAGCTTCTGAGTAGGAGGAAAAGTCTATAAAAATGGCAATTTTGGTCACTGTGAGGCTTTAAAAATTGGTTATTCAAGATAAGGCACGATCCAATTGACATTTTGAATCATTTTTTGTAGAGTCCAAAAAATCAACTTTCTGATGAAAAACGATGACGCCGGACCTGTCGAACTTTCTCCAGATGGTAAGGAATGGTGATTTTTTATTGTTTAATCTTTTGACTGTAAATAACTATTTCATGTGAATTATCACTTTTGGAACTAAAATAAGTGTGTTTAGAGTCATTTTCCTGCCCGAAATAGGTCAAAATAGAAGCTTCTTAGTAGGAGGAAAAGTCTGTAAAAATGACAAGTTTGGTCACTGTGAGGCTTTAAAAATTGGTTATTCAACACGAGGGACGATCCAATTGACATTTTGAATCATTTTTTGTAGAGTCCAAAAAATCTATTTTCTGATGAAAAACGATGACCCCGGACCTGTCGAACTTTCTCCAGATGGTAAGGAATGGTGATTTTTTATTGTTTAATCTTTTGACTGTAAATGACAATTGCATGTGAATTATAACTTTTGGAACTAAAATAAGTGTGTTTAGAGTCATTTTCCTGCCCGAAATAGGTCAAAATAGAAGCTTCTTAGTAGGAGGAAAAGTCTGTAAAAATGACAAGTTTGGTCACTGTGAGGCTTTAAAAATTGGTTATTCAACACGAGGGACGATCCAATTGACATTTTGAATCATTTTTTGTAGAGTCCAAAAAATCTATTTTCTGATGAAAAACGATGACCCCGGACCTGTCGAACTATCTCCACATGGTCAGTAATGGTAATTTTTTAATGTTTAATCTTTTGACTGTAAAAAACTATTTCATGTGAATTACACTTTTGGAAATAAAATAAGTGTGTTTAGAGTGATTTTCCTGCCCGAAATCAGTCAAAACAGAAGCTTCTGAGTAGGAGGAAAAGTCTATAAAAATGGCAATTTTGGTCACTGTGAGGGTTTAAAAATTGTTTATTCAACATAAGGCACGATCCAATTGACATTTTTAATCATTTTTTGTAGAGTTGAAAAAATCAATTTTCTGATGAAAAACGATGACCCCGGACCTGTCGAACTTTCTCCAGATGGTCAGTAATGGTGATTTTTTAATGTTTAATCTTTTGACTGTAAATAACTATTTCATGTGAATTATCACTTTTTGAACTAAAATAAGTATGTTTAGAGTCAGTTTCCTGCCCAAAATCAGTGAAAATAGAAGCTTCTGAGTAGGGGAAAGGTCTGTAAAAATGGCAATTTTAGTCACTGTGAGGCTTTAAAAAGTGGCTATTCAACATGAGGCACGATCCAATTGAGATTTTGAATAATTTTTGTAGAGTCCAAAATATCAATTTTCTCATGAAAAACGTTGACCCCGGAACTGTCAAACTTTCCCCAGATGGTCAGGAATGGTGATTTTTTAATGTTTAATCTTTTTACTGTAAATAACTATTGCATGTGAATTATCACTTTTTGAACTAAAATAAGTGTGTTTAGAGTGATTTTCCTGCCCGAAATCAGTCAAAACAGAACCTTCTGAGTAGGAGGAAAAGTCTGTAAAAATGGCAATTTTGGTGACTGTGAGGCTTTAAAAATTGTTATTCAACATAAGGCACGATCCAATTGACATTTTGAATCATTTTTTGTAGAGTACAAAAAATCAATTTTCTGATGAAAAATAATGACCCGGACCTGTCGAACTTTCTCCAGATGGTTAGGAATGGTGAATTTTTAATGTTTAATGCGTTGACAGTAAATAACTATTTCATGTGAATTATCACTTTTGGGACTAAAATAAGTGTGTTTAGAGTAATTTTCCTGCCCGAAATAGGTCAAAATAGAAGCTTCTTAGTAGGAGGAAAAATCTATAAAAATGGTAATTTTGGTCACTGTGAGGCTTTAAAAAGTGCTTATTTAACACGAGGGACGTTCCAATTGAAATTTTGAATCATTTTTTGTAGTCCAAAAAAAATCAATTTTCTGATGAAAAACAATGACGCCGGACCTGTCGAACTTTCTCCAGATGGTAAGGAATGGTGATTTTTTATTGTATAATCTTTTGACTGTAAATAACTATTTCATGTGAATTATCACTTTTGGAACTAAAATAAGTGTGTTTAGAGTAATTTTCCTGCCCAAAATCAGTGAAAATTGAAGCTTCTGAGTAGGAGGAAAGGTCTGTAAAAATGGCAATTTTGGTCACTGTGAGGCTTTAATAAGTGGTTATTCAACATGAGGCACTATCCAATTGACATTTTGAATCATTTTTTGTAGAGTCCAATAAATCAATTTTCTGATGAAAAACGATGACCCCGGACCTCTTAAACTTTCTCCAGATGGTCAGTAATGGTGATTTTTTAATGTTTAATCT